>OW240921.1:38419921-38558050 GCA_933207985.1 Pelobates cultripes
TAAGTATATGTATGTGTAATATATATATAACCCATACAATGTCACCGACAGACAGGATCCAACAGGCAAATATTCACAATAACAAAAGGAACCACAAACGTATTAGCGGACCTTAGAATGGCCAGATTTAATGCACCAAGAATAGTACAAGATAAGCCGTGGTCAGGGATACAGAATAAACGTAAGGAAAAGCCGAAGGTCAAGAACTATCAGAAGTGAGAATAGTCAAAGAGTAGCCAAGGTCAAAATGCCAGAAAATACAAGAAATAAATGTGTTCTCGGATTAACCACAAAATAAAAACCATGACAGGGCATCAAACAATTGGTAAAATGGGTTTAAATAGCCCAAGAAGGCTTCCCATTGGTTGCTGGGACCTGGTGACGCTAAAACGTGCGTGCATGTCGATGACGTGATGACGCACACCGCAATTGGTGTCTGTTTCTTTAAATTGTGGCTTATAAAAGTAGTAGTTCCATCCATGGAAACACCAGCGCCACTTTGGGCCGTGTAGCGTGGAGAGCGTAAGGAGACCTAGCAAGAGGTATGTTTATTTTTGTTCCTGTGTCCGCACTGATCGGACGCGGACGCGGACATGCGATCCGTCCGGCTGTGTGACACATATACTTACACACACACACACACAATGACAATCATGCAGATACAAACACTGACATACATACATATGCAGATCCTCAGATACAACATTGCCACACGTGCAGATTCACAGACACACACATACAATGACACACACACAGATAAATACATACAGATACACACTCAGATACATTGACATACAGATACAATCACTGACACACATACAGAAACAGGCACACAGATATAAACACTGACACACATGCAGATACAGATACACATGGTAAAACACATTCAAATACACAGAAACATTGTAGCTGTGTATCTGCATATGTGTCATTGTGTGTATTAGTGAATCTGCCTCTGCATGTGTCAGTGTGTATGTCTGCAAGTGTGTCAGTGATTCTATATGTGTGTCTATGAATTTGCATGTGTATCAGTGTGTGTCTGCACATCTGTATGTGTGCCAGTGTGCATCTGTATGTGTCAGGGTGTCTATATCTGTATCTGTATGTGTGTCAGTGTATCTGTGTATCTGCATGTGTATCATTGTGTCTGTGACACTGTATGTGTGTCTGTGCATCTGCATGTGTGTCCCTATGTGTATCAAACACTGATACACATACAGATGTATAGGCCCAAAGATATAACCAATGCCACACATGCAGATACTCAGATGCAAAGACTGACACACATACAGTTGCATAATCACACTAATACACACAATGACACACATGAAGATACACAGATACACACACTTACACATACAGACAAACACTGACACACATGTAGATGTACAGGCACACAGATACAAACACAGACATACTGATACACACGGGCATGCGTGCAGATACACACTGATACACAGGGCTGCCATCAGGGGGTGACAACCATGACGGTTGTCACGGGCCCAGTGGCACTGGGGGGCCCGGCCGTCCGGGGCCCATCTGTTAGCCCAAGTATTTAGGGCCACCCGATGAGCCCTATATCTTCAGGGCCGGTCAGCGCTGTAATAGCGCGAGTGGGCCCTTTTAAAAAATAAAAATGCGGCTGCACCGCAAATGCTGCTGGGAGGAAGTGATGGCCGGTCACTTCCTCCCAGCTTACTCCACGCGGGAAGGGGAGAGACAGCAGAGGAGAGGCATCTGCTCCCATCATCCCCAGCCACCCTCCTGCAACTTAAAGGTAAGGAATAGGAGGGTGGCTGAAAAATGAGGTGTATGTCTGTGTGTGTGTGTGTATGCAGGGCCGTCTTTAATATTGATTGGACCCTGGGCAAGCATCTGTTTGGGCCCCCTGGGCATGCAATCACTCCCTCCACCCCAACATAGAGGCGAAACTAATGTAGAGAGTGCCTTGGTGCAACAAAAAAATAAAATTCAGGCCTGCCCTGTAGCACAAGAGTAAAGAAAAGATAGATCCCCATCTGTCATACAACTCCTGCGATGCTATGCCAGGTGGGGATCTACCATCCTTGCAGGGTTGTATTTTTGAGCAGTGTTTGTGCAAATCAATGTCAGCATGTTATTGTATAGAGTGTATGTGTGCATGTAGGAGTGTATTTGTATGTACTGTTACCATTGGAATGCAGTGGTGTACTTGTGTGTAGTGTTTGCATTTTAATGCAGGGATGTGTGATTGTTTGTAGTGTTGGCTTTTAAATGCAGGTGTACTTTTGTGTGTAGAGTTGGTGTTTGTATATAATTTTAGCATTTTAATACAGGAATGTGTTTGCATGTAATGTTTGTATTTGCATGCAGGGGGGTGTTTTGATGTAGTGTTGTTCTAGATAATTTACTGCAAACCAATTAGTTTGAATGACTATCTGTTCCTGTCCAAATTAAAGATAATAAAGTTGCGTGCACGCAGAAGTAAATTCACACTGAGACACAAGGTTCAGGGTAATGAAAGAACTTCAGAGAAGTTTAATGGCTTCTGACAGAAAATGGGTGCGCAGACCCTTATAAAGGCATTATTACATCATTGAAGAAAATCAAGATATAGACAAATAGACATTGTTAATTGGCTTAGGTGCTAAGATGTTAGTAAAATGCCCTCCCCATTCTTAGGTCACTATCTACGTAATGCTTTTCTCCCCCAGGTTTTAGCGCCATTTTGCTAACATGAGGAGCTTACTCGACGGGAGGGGCCTTTTGGCAGCTATCCATTTAGAGCGTAACTGGCACTTGTTACTTTCTCAAGGCTAGGTTTCAAGGCTTTTAGTAAATACACATTTTATCAAAGCTATTTCTTGCTGACATGCAAATTCTATGTTCTATAGACAAAGCTTTCTTGTAAAACTATGGGGGCCTCTTAGAGGTATAGCAAGAGGATTTAAAGGGGCCTTACAGATTTATAGAGGCCTAATAATTCTACAACAGTCCCCCCTAAAATGTTATTTGCTAAAAGACAAAACTTTATTTGTTAGTATCAGAAGATGTGTTAGCCCAAAGACACAGAAACCCCATGACCGCTGACTTAGTGTTAATGCAAAGTGCAAGTCTATCCCTCTCTTGACCCTAACAGGCTGCAGCACATCCGTCAGTACGGTTCAGGAACACTCTTCACTCCGCTGGTAACCCATAGTGGCTTATCCACTACTTCTCCGTACGGCAGTCTACCCATAAAGACGGACGCTGTCCCTGTACTGTCCCTTCCTAGACTTTCTGCACTTCATCAGTATAAGGGAGAGTTTGTAGCGGAATACAGGGTGAGATGAGGTCTTGATCATCGATTGTCAGATGAGTGAAGGTTGGTGTTGCTTGGTCTACAGTTTTCTGCAGGAATTTCCTTAGGCATGGGAGGACACAACAAATGAGAAGAGCAAGAATAAAAAGAAAAATTAGTAAGGCAATACCAATCTGGACTAAAGCTCTCTGCCAACCAGTCATCCAACCAAACCATTTTTCCCAGGGATCAGTAACTCCAGAGTTTCTCTTTAACTCCTCTGAGAGTCTATTTAATTTAGCTATGGCCAGAGTGACTTTACCATTAGGACCTGTGTTTTCTGGAATGTAAGTGCAACAAGTCATAGTGTCGGGAAGTATTTTACAGACTCCCACTTTTTCGGCTAAGATCATGTCTAAGGCCAGTCTGTTCTGGAAGGTCATTTGGGTTGTGGCCTGTAATTGCTCGGCCAAGCCCTGGAGGGCATCCCTGGTGTAGTTCACGAAGCGCTGTTGGTTGTAATAGATATAATTAATCCAATTAAGGTTTTTGTTGGCAGTGACTATGGTAAAAAGTGATTCAAAACCTGCAGCTACTTCATCTCTAGCTTTAAATTCATTAGGTACCCCCCTAGGCACCCCAATGGCATCTATGTAAATGTGGGGGTCAAAACTGCCTTTTACTGGGGTTTCGCGCCTTACTCTGGCTGATGTATGTGGAGGGTCGTATGTGTCATGATGATTATCAGAAATAATATGAATGGGCATGATAACTTTGGCCAGGGTACACTCACCCCACCACTCAGTTTCCAGCCTAGATCTTAACTGTAGATCCCCACATAACCAGTAAATATCCCCCAATGACCTGGTATGGTGTTGCAACAGGCGTATAGGAACAGTTCTGTAAGTGGCGCAATAACCTTTAGAAAAGTTACCCATGAATTTACCAATCCCGTCATACATGGCATAACAAGTGTAATTACCTCTATAGACTGTGATTCCATCTGGTGGCTTAACATTTTCAACTAAGAGAGGGTATTCTGCCGTCCATGCCATGCAGAGGGACCTATTAAAGTCATATTGGTAGGCAAAAAGGCTTAAGAAGCAATCTTCTATCTCTAAAGGGAGAGTTAGGGGGACGGTGCCAAGGTGGGGTCGGGCACCGCCACATACATAACATGCTGTTTTATTATGTTTGTTAGCATTATACCTCATCCATTCTAACCACAAATTAATGTCATTGAATCCAGTTTCAGCGGCCATGGTATCTTCAAAAGTGGGGTTAGCGATGGCCATCATATCTTTAAAGGACTGGATATGTGGTTTTAGCGGATTTGGGACCATATGATCAGCCCCTTGCCACTCTGGAGAGTGGGACATATCTCTGAGGTAGAAATTACCTAATTTGTTGTAGGAACCTTTCTTCCAATACATTCCCATTACATATCGGTCTGCATCCTCGGGGCCAGGATGTTCAATATTTAACATTAATTTCATAGGGGTACTTCCTCCAGGCTTTCTTAAAGTCAGTCTTTGAAGGAGGGATCTACCCTGATTGTCTATCTTAGATAAAGCACTTTTGGGTTTATAACCCCAGGCAGGCCCAGTATTCCATCCCGCAGCCCCCCAGTAGTTACAGTCATAACCCCATTGTTCATCTACTACACAAACGTAAGGGTCTTTTGTTTGTGGTATATCTTTATAAATGGCTTGAATCTGTGACTTAGGGAATGGGCACTCTACAATATCACAGTAATCAAAAGTGAATGTAGCCACATGGGTACATGATGAATTATACCAGAAAGTGTACCCACTAGCATCTTTGGTGATGGCCACCTGCTGGGCTTTAAGGAGGCCAACTAAGGAGATAATGTACCAGAGGCACATGGTTGCATAGAGTTAGCTTCCTCTGGGGCAGGTGTCTTCTTGCAGTGGGAAGCGTGGATCCAGTTAGGCCTTCCGGCCAATTTGACAGAGGTAGGGGAGATCAGGAGAACTTGGAACGGTCCGTCAAATCTTGGTTCCAGGGTATGTTTTCGCACAAATTTCTTGACCAGAACCCAGTCACCGGGGAGCAGACTGTGGTTGCCTGTGTCAGAATCAGGATCTGGAATTTTAGAGAAAACTTGGACATGGATTTTGTTCAAAGCATTTGCGAGTTCAGTTACATAATCTACTAAAACATCAGTTTGAAGTTGCAGTTGTTGGGGAAAATAGCAACCTAGCCTAGGTGCAGTCCCAAATAGAATCTCGTATGGGGACAGTGAGGTAGTATTTTTGTACAAGAGCATTCATTAGATCCTTTGATAAATGTGCAGGTCTGTGTGCCCATTGTACGACTGCTGGGTACAAATTCTTAGGGAGGCAGAAATTGAGGTTGTTGGAGTACACTCCATCCTTCAGAACTGCCCCTTTCTGTTTCCACTTCTGTATTTCTTCAGGGGCAACTGTAGCCTGTTGTTTCCGCAGGATTTTCAGGTCAGTTGGAAGAGTCTGCAGAGTAAATATGGGAGTTTCTTCATTTCTGGACACTCTTCTTCCCACTTCCTGTGGTTTTCTTGCAGCTTGTTTTGCAGCCTGATCAGCTAGATGGTTGCCCTTTGCTTCATCTGAGTCCAACTTCCCATGTGCCTTTACCTTCAGAATGGCCACTTCTTCTGGGAGTAGGAGGGCGTTCATCAGCTCCTTGATTGCGGAACCGTGCTTGATTGGTGTACCGGCGGTAGTAAGAAATCCTCTTGTTTTCCAAATTAATCCGAAGTCGTGAGCCACGCCCAGTGCATATCTTGAATCCGTGTAGATATTGGCGCGCTTTCCTTCAGAGATCTTGCATGCTGAAGTCAGGGCTTGCAATTCAGCTTCTTGTGCAGACATAGTTGATGGTAAAGATGATGATTTGACAATTTCATCTGTTGTGGTTACGGCATATCCTGTATGGTATCTTCCTTCTTCATCAGCATATCTTGAGCCGTCCACAAACAGGGTGAGATCGGGATCTACCAATGGGTCTTCATGTACAGTTGGTAGATGTGTTGTTTCCATTTTCATCTGTTCAAAACAGTCATGAGGTGTATCTGGGTCGTATTCATTCACTATGGTTAAATCTTGGAACTTATTTTCCAGGAAATGACGTGGCCATGCTTTTAGGGTCAGTTGTTGGATATTTGACAACACCATTTTCCTGTAGCTGTGATTCGTCCATAGTGGCCCATGCTTTTGCCATAGGCCCAAGATCATTCCATGATATTGTTTTCAACTTGGTCACAGGGACATGTGGAATGGCAGTGTCCCAATGACGGTACAAATGCTTGAGTTCCGGAGGTAGATGAATCAAGACCATACTGTTGCCTTCAGAATCACAGTAGAAGTCTTGTGCAGTGAGTTTTACTTCGACCAGATGATAGAGTTCATCTTCATAGCAGGGTTCAGGAGTGATGTTTGATTTGTACCACATGGTACAGAAGGCATATCCTGCTCCGTCATGAAGGAGTGCTTGTCCATCATAAAAGGATAGGTTGGGATGCATTTCCTTCTTGATGGTGCCAGTGAGAAGAGAAACATAAATTTCGTCCATGATGAATCCGTAGTATACACCCCCCTCAGGGAGTGGCAGAAGAGTGGACGGATTGAGAACTTGGCATCTTTGGAGGGTAATGTTGTCAGGCAACAAAAGATGACATTGAAGGCGAAGATGCCTGGCAGGAGTAACATGCTTAAGCTGGACCTGGTTGACTATGGCAGAAATGTCATGAGGGGCCAAGACAACCAGGGGGTGGCCAAGGACAAGATCTCCAGTTCTTTCAATGAGCTCTCTGGCAGCAAAGACGGCCCGAAGGCAAGAGGGACGTCCTCTGGCCACAATATCCAGTTGGCAGGAGAAAAATCCAATAGGCCTTTGGCGGCCTCCAGGACCATGAGCCTGAGTGAGTACTCCTGTTGCATGGCCTTGTCTTTCAGAAACAAACAATTTGAAGGGTTTGGTATAGTCTGGTAGGCCAAGAGCAGGAGCAGAAGCAATAGCACGTTTGAGAGAACAGAAGTTGTCAAGGGCTTCTGTGGACAAGCAAAATGGGTCTGACTTGAGAGCATCATAAAGAGGTTGCATAAGGAGCGAGGCTTCTGGGATCCATGCTCGGCAATAGGAAATGAGGCCTAGGAAGGCGTGTAGTGACTTCGAGGTCCTTGGAGGTGGAATGTCCAGTACCGCTCTAACTCGGTCACGGGTAAGATGTCTGGTTCCCTGAGACAGACAATGGCCAAGGAAAATAACAGTAGGTTGGCAGAATTGCAGCTTGAGACGTGAAGCTTCACATCCTTGTTCTGCTACATAGTAAAGAAGATTAATTGAGCATTGTTCTGTTGTGGGTAGATCATCTCCACAGTAAAATGGGAAGGGAACAAAGAACTGTAGTGTCTTTTCGTGGCAAAGGCGTATTTAAATGAACCTGGCCGTCTGCAGTGAGGGTGATGGATGCTTGGAGGCAGGATAGGACATCAGCACCAACACAAGAGACATCGGTGTCAGGCAGGAACGATGAGTCAGGCAGGTCTTGTTCTCTAGGAACACTGCGGGATGCACCTGTGTTAACCAGGAAACCAGGAAAGCAGTAGGGTGACCTTCAATAGGTAAAGTTACAGTGGCTAGTGGCCCCCCTTGTTCCCTGTAGACACTGCCATGGCAGGGGCATTAAGCATCAGCGGGTTTGCTCTCCTCTGTATGGGCTGTGTTACTGACTCAAACCCCTTTCTATGTCATTAGCCATAGCTTTTTGCAGTCTGAACATGTCTATCATTATAAATAATGGTTAATAGTAAGTGAAGTGAAGTTCCTATATGTCTTTGGATAAAACATTAACTATTGCGGTACTATCATTTATATTAAATAGACTATAACAATTATACCACCCTGTAACTAAAATAAACAACCAGTAGTAGCTGGGTTAATAAAACATGTCACTAATCCTTCTAATGCTAAACCATCATTTAAAGTAAAGGATGTTACTGTAAACATAAGATCTGTAACTAGCAAGATTCGATTAAGTAAAGATACAATGTTTAAAATAACTTGCATTATTTGGCTATTTCCCTTATTGCAAGATGAAGCTGGATAATCAGCTGTTATGCTCTTATATTCGTGTCCAACAGATTTCATATGTAGGTCACACCACAGTTGCAAATTACATTTTAGCAACCTTCTTTTTTTTTTTTATATCACGGACAAATTGCTGATACAGGGAAACAAATGGCATGATTGTTTTAGTAATTATAATGTTTCAGTTCATAATATGTAGAGTGTAAGGAAAACCACATGTCTCTAATAGGGGTAGGCCTCATGATGGAGGCAGCCATGACAGGGGCGGGGAAGGAAATGACAGCAAGGGAGGAAGTGAGATGACGTCCATGATAGGTGTGGGAAAGGAAGACAGGAGGTGTGGGCATGGTAAGGGCGGAAGTGACGTCACTTTCAACAATACACTATATTATAACTATTAAAATAAGTCAGAGAAGCAACATTCCGTTCTGCAAAATGAAATACTAAACTATGAACAGACCTGGCAGGTTAAATAAGACAGTTGAGAACATTATGCATTTAACAGCCCATACAGCTGTTTCTAGAAACATGTACTTTAAAATAACTTTAAAATAATAAAATGATGCAAAATAAACTCGCGGAATTCAACCAAATTCCCTTATCTTCCTCAAACCATTAATCACTTTCCTCCTCTTATACTGACTTAACAACATCGCATATTCCCTCTACACCTTCCTAAATCCCGTATTCAACACTGAATGCAATCTTGTGAGCTCGTCACTCCCACAATCCTCAGTACCTCATACTCTTATCAGTAGCTTCTGAATAACTCTACAGAACACCGAAGAGACAGACCTAAATCGCAAGCATGTCACCACCCCCCTCCGCCCCCTCCCCCCCCCGTCTCACAGAAGCGAGGGGAGGGGGGGGTGTTTTAGCAGAGGGGGATTTGAGTGGAACAAGAGAGAGACTGCCTGCCAGCACGAATTTAACCATGTCAACGCTGTACAGTAACAAGACAGAAGGACAATTACATTACAAAGCAAAGAGACACAAAAACACAACATTTCATTTATACCCCCACCCTCTACCAGGGTAATGGCTAACACAAAATACAAAAACCCCACAGCGTTTTAAGATTGGGGTGGGATGGTGACCATGGTCAGCTACATTTCGGTCATTACTGACAGGATGATGGAAGTGGTCACCTCCTGGACAGGGCACTGCTGGGATAACTTCCCAGTAACACAATTATTATGATATACATACAATCTTAAACCTTTGTGATCAATATCTTCCTCAACCTATCCCTTTTGCTGAATAGCTCTTGCTACTCGGTACCAGGCTTCTGCTGTACAAACCAAATCTTGGTCCGACAGCTTCCCTTTCTTCTGTCAGTAACTTACGCCAGCTCTCTGGCTACAATCTGCCGCACAGAGGTACGGTAATTCCACATACTTTAGCAATCTTACTCACTTTCTTAACCATCTCTTCTCCTTCTCTGTCTTCCACTAGATCACATGCTAACCAACCCTTACTGGGTTTATCTAACTTCTGTCCCATCCTCCCTATACAAGGCGTCCCAGATATAGAGAGAGAAAGGAACAGAACGTCTACCGTGCTCGACTGCTACTTTAAGAGCAAGCTCTTTAAGTACGTCTTCCCAAAACGTAGACTAGTCACTGATTCCGCCTACCCGTGGTAGCCGCGGATTGGAGCGTGGCGAGAAGTGTGTGACCAATCACTTCTCTCAACAAAGAGAAAGAGAAATAGGAGGGGAAAGTGTAAATAGTACAGTGAGTAAGATAGAAGTAAACACAGGAATCTGTGTGACAGACAATTAAGACAATAACATTTCAGTGTAAATACAGTGCATGCATCACAGTTCAAATAAGTTCAACAGTTTTATCCCTTGCCTTTACTCGTGTGGCCAAAGCCACCTCCCTCAACCTCGTAGTGTCCCTGTTGCGGACCCACCCGCAAGTCTCACTACCAGCAGCCACAGGAAACAGCAACAGCTTCCAACCCGAATCCTGTATAGCCTAAAGAATTGGAATCTTACCTGTCTCAGCGCTTGAGACTGGAATTTTACCAAGAAGAAGTGTCTGATGAGGCTAGCTAAGCGGTCAAAATGACACTCTGGGGATCCCCAGGAAGCAGTGAGTCTACTGCCCTCCACAGATCCCCCCTACTCTTTTTCCTTACAGCCACAGCCACGTGGCTCCTAAAAGAGTTAAACAGGCAATAGAGGACCCCCAGGAAAACTTCCACAGGTCCACCCCCCTTTTTCCTTACTACCACAGGCATGTGGTACCTAAAAGGGGTTAAACAGGCACTTACACTCCCCGGGTACTAAGTTAAACACATACCAATACAAACACACCCAGGCAACAGATAGTCAACATGCAGGTAAACTAGGTATCATTAACAATACAAAGACTCTGGGCAAGTTATTACCTGACTTTGATGTCCTCTCGGCAGCAGTCACAGACACTGGGGCAGGTCAATCACAGGGGTAGGAACATACCGGCTAGGTGCTGCAGCAATCTCTACCGTGTATTCAGAGGTGATCAGGCTCTTTTCCTTCCCCCAGGATTCAGCCCCCCCAGCGTCTTCTTGGACAGCTGCCCAGACTGGACATAGCCCAGAGCCCCACGTTGAGAGCCAATTGTTCTAGATAATTTACTGCAAACCAATTAGTTTGAATGACTATCTGTTCCTGTCCAAATTAAAGATAATAAAGTTGCGTGCACGCAGAAGTAAATTCACACTGAGACACAAGGTTCAGGGTAATGAAAGAACTTCAGAGAAGTTTAATGGCTTCTGACAGAAAATGGGTGCGCAGACCCTTATAAAGGCATTATTACATCATTGAAGAAAATCAAGATATAGACAAATAGACATTGTTAATTGGCTTAGGTGCTAAGATGTTAGTAAAATGCCCTCCCCATTCTTAGGTCACTATCTACGTAATGCTTTTCTCCCCCAGGTTTTAGCGCCATTTTGCTAACATGAGGAGCTTACTCGACGGGAGGGGCCTTTTGGCAGCTATCCATTTAGAGCGTAACTGGCACTTGTTACTTTCTCAAGGCTAGGTTTCAAGGCTTTTAGTAAATACACATTTTATCAAAGCTATTTCTTGCTGACATGCAAATTCTATGTTCTATAGACAAAGCTTTCTTGTAAAACTATGGGGGCCTCTTAGAGGTATAGCAAGAGGATTTAAAGGGGCCTTACAGATTTATAGAGGCCTAATAATTCTACAACAGTGTTGTCTTTTAAATACATGTGTACATTTGTGTGTAGTATTAGTGTTTCAGCAAACTGGTGTGTTTGTAATGTTTGTGTTTGCAGGGGTCTGTTTGCATGTTGTGTGATTTTTATAACACATATACACATACACATTAACACGCAGATACACACATGCTCACACTGACACATGCTCACACCTTGACACATACTGGCACATACACATACACACACACTTAGATACACACCCTTTGACACACAGATACAAGCACTTTGATATACACACACTGGCACATACACACACACACACGCACTGACACAGGTATATACACACACACTCAGATACACACATACATAAAGGTATAAATGCAGGGGTGTATATGTGTACAGTGCTAGAGATGGAATGTAAGAGTGTATTTGTGTTGGCATTAAAATGCTGGGATGTATGCATTACCACACACTCAGATGCACACTTACACACACACTGAAACACACACACAGGTGCACATACAGGTGTATGAGGTATACATACACACAGAAACACTGACACACAGACAAACACAGCCAGATACACACAAGGACATAAACACAGCCAGATACACACATATATATGTGTACAATTACATATTTTAATCTTTGCCTTCTAGCAGCTCTTGGACAGCAACTCCCAGCAACCTTGGCCAATATAATGTCTCAACTCTGTTCTTACATACTCTGGTCCAGAATTTGGCAAAAGTGACATTTGAAAATGGTGTACAGCCTTTGATAACACTTGATGCAATATGTTAAAATAAATACTTTTTAAATTTATATTTAATAGGGAACTGTCAGGTTCTTCTAGGATTTTTAACATGTACTTATTCCCTGTGTGTTACATTACAAACACCAACACACTTAAATAAAAGTGATATCAGAAATTAGCAAAACAAAAAACAAAACATATTTAGCCACCCTCCTGTCTCCTTACCTTTTGGGTACAGAAAGGTGGCTTCCCTGGTGTCCAGTGAGAGCTTGCTGGCCCAGGCTGATGGGAGTCTGCCATCAGCTTTCTCAGTCCCTCTCCCCCACAATGCTTGCATCCTCCTCCATGCGGTGTGTGCCTCCTCCCCAGCGGCACTGAGGAGGAAGTGATCAGTTCTTACTGGGAGGAAGCAATCTGACCTCACTTCCTCCCAGCATGCCCAGGAAACAAAGAGACTCACAGGGCAGTATGTGAGGGGGCTAGCTGTGAGTATGTAGTCAGCCACCCCCCATATAACAGGGGCCCGGGCCGGTCCAGAGCAGTATTAAAGGGCTGTGGCCCCTGATTACCTCAGGTGCAGCAGGGGGCCCATGGGGCAGCTGCCTTAGGGCCCCCAGGAGTAACTGGGCCCGGGGCAGCTGCCCCTTTTGCCCCTCCTTAAAGACGGCTCTGGTGTGTGTGTGTGTGTGTATATGCCTATATGTATATATCTATCAGTATGTATGTCAGTATGCATGTATGTATGTCTGTGTGTGTATGTCAGTATGTGTGTATGTATATGTATATGTCTATCAGTATGTATGTGTGTATCTATCTATCTATCTATGTCTGTTTGTGCATGTATGTCTGTCAGTATGTATGTTTGTGTGTATATATGTATGTGTGTGTGTGTATGCCTGTATGTATGTATATATCAGTATGTATGTCAGTATGCATGTATGTATGTTTGTTTGTCAGTATGTATGTGTGTGTGCCAGTATGCGAGTATGTATGGACGTCAGTGCGTGTGTGTGTGTATCTGTATCTCCTTATGCATGTGTGTATCTGTATATGTATGTTTCTGTTTCAGTATATGTGTGTCAGTATGCCTGTATGTGTGTATGTCTGTTTCAGTATTTGTGTATCTTTCTGTGTGTGTGTCTGTGTCTGTGTGTATTCCTGTGGGTGGGATTTGGAGGCGGGCACCCGGGGGCCCAGACCTTGAGCTGTGTTAGGGGCCCCAGAATTTCTGATGGCGGCCCTGCTGATACACATACAGATGCAAACACTACACACATACACATACAGACACCCAAAACACAAACATATAGGCCACAATTTTAGCCACGTTTTGGGCCGAAACATATAAATCTGCCCACTGGATAGAACTTGAGTGCCTGGACCATCACTTCTTTTTTGCAAATCACATTGTGAGGATTGGCCAACTTCAGGCCCAGTTGCACCCTGGGATCCAGGAAAGTGTGGAGTCCATATTGGTAAATATATGGTGTTTATATGTGTCAGTGTGTGTATCTGTGTGTCAGGATGTTTGTATGTGTCAATGTGTGTATCTGTGTGTCAGGATTTTTGGATGTATCAGTGTGTGTATCTGTGTATCAGGGTGTTTTATCTGTCAGTGTGTGTATCTGTGTGTCAGTGTGTTTGTGTGCGTCAATGTTTACCTGAATGTGTGTATGTGACATTGTTTATATGTGTGTATCTGTGTGTGGATAAATGTGTATGTTTATCTGTGTATGTTTGTATGTATGGTGCAGTGTATTATTATTATTATTATTATTGCCATTTATATAGCGCCAACAGATTCTGTAGCGCTTTACAATATTTTGAGAGGGGGGATGTAACAATAAATAGGAAAATTACAAGAAAACGTACAGGAACAATAGGTTGAAGAGGACCCTGCTCAAACGAGTTTACAGACTATAGGAGGTGGGGTATTAGAAACATTAGGACAGGAAATATCAAGTAGGAGTGAAGCAGAGCTGGAGGAGAGAGCAAAGCACTGTCCCATAGTAGAGAGCAGGAGACAGGTATGTAAGGTAGAGATTACTCTGGGAGGCCATAAGCTTTCCTGAAGAGATGGGTTTTAAGGCCCTTCTTAAATGATTGAAGACTAGGGGAGAGTCTGATGGCAGTAGGCAAGCTATTCCATAGGAGAGGAGACGCCCGCGAGAGGTCCTGCAAGTGCGAGTTGGCCGTACGGGTGCGAGCAGCGGTCAGGAGGTGGTCACGGGCAGAGCGGAGGGTACGAGGAGGGGCATATCTATGGATTACTGAAGAGATATAAGTGGGGCTAGAATTGTTCAGTGCTTTAAATGTATGGGTTAGCACTTTGAATTGACTCCTATAGCATACAGGGAGCCAACGTAAGGACTGGCAGAGGGGTGAGGCGTGAGAGGACCGACTAGAGAGGAAAATCAGTCTAGCTGCAGCATTCATTACAGACTGTAGTGGGGCAGTACGGCTTTTGGGGAGACCAATCAGGAGAGGGTTACAGTAATCCATGCGGGAAATTACTAGAGCATGGACAAGCTCCTTGGTAGCATCTTGCGTAAGAAAGGGGCGAATGCGGGCTATGTTTTTGAGTTGGAACCTACAAGACTTGGCAACAAACTGGATATGTATGTGTTTATGTGTGTATATGCATACATCCCAACAATCAAACACCAACACAACATGCAAACACACCCCTGAAACTGCAAACATGACATAAAAACACACTTTTGTGTTAAAACGTCCAAATTATATACATACACCCGGTCATTCAAATACCTATATTATACACAAGCACAGCGCCACATTCCAATAGCAACAGTACATACAATTACACCTTTACATGCACACATGCAAAAACATGCTTACATTCAAACACACAAACTATGTTCACAAATAAAACCCTACAATAATGGACCATGGTAGATCTCCAGCTGGCATAGCATCGTGGGAGTTGTATGACAGATGGGGATCTACCTTTTGGCCACACTTGTACTAGAGGGGTGCCCAAAAACATTTCTTGCACCAGGGTCATGTCTACATTAGTTCTGCCACTGACTGCAAGGTCATGATCTGTATATCAAAATTGCATTGCATTTAAAGCAAATAAATATATAATTCACTATGTGATACATTAAATGTGTATTGCTTTGGGAGCTGTTATAAGTTTAGTTCACTTTATGTGGCTCATGGGGTGTGGATGGAGACGTGGCCATGAGTTAGGGCTATGCTAGGAATTATTAGGTTACATAACTACCAATAAATATGTAAGTCACTTAAAACAAGCATAACATGTTTAATTAAGGCAAGCTGATAAATTAACATATTTAATGGAGTGTGTACACATAGATTAAAATTATTAATGCTTTGAAGATCCTAAGCTCCTATTATTATATATTTTATTGCTGTGGAACTCTTAGGTAAATTCATGCGCCAGAATAAAAATGATGGACACAGTATTTGTTGATAAGCAATAATAAAAAAGGAAAATCCTAGGCAGCTGCTCATGTTTGTATTTCTGCCCCCCTTAAAGAGTAAATGTTTAAAATTGTGTTTTGATAGTATATAAGCCCATACTTTCCACCCTTTTCATTTATTGCATTAAAGGAACACTATAGTCACCTAAATTACTTTAGCTAAATAAAGCAGTTTTAGTGTATAGATCATTCCCCTGCAATTTCACTGCTCAATTCACTGTCATTTAGGAGTTAAATCACTGTTTCTGTTTATGCAGCCCCAGCCACACCTCCCCTGGCTATGATTGACAGAGCCTGCATGAAAAAAAAACTGGTTTCACTTTCAAACAGATGTAATTTGCCTTAAATAATTGTATCTCAATCTCTAAATTGAACTTTAATCACATACAGGAGGCTCTTGCAGATTCTAGCAAGCTATTAACATAGCAGGGGATAAGAACATCTTAATTAAACAGAACTTGCAATAAAGAAAGCCTAAATAGGGCTCTCTTTACAGGAAGTGTTTATGGAAGGCTGTGCAAGTCACATGGAGGGAGGTGTGACTAGGGTTCATAAACAAAGGGATTTAACTCCTAAATGGCAAGGGATTGAGCAGTGAGGCTGCAGGGGCATGTTCTATACATCAAAACTGCTTCATTAAGCTAAAGTTGTTCAGGTGACTATAGTGTCCCTATAAAGGACCACTGTAGTGTCAGGAAAACATCTTGCTCTTGTTCACCACTATCTGCCGATGCCTGTTCGCGGCCCAAACGTCCTGGTCCTTCGCAGCCCGAACTTGATGACACAACCTCACTCCCAGGCATCCTCACAGTGCGGGCGGCGACGCCAGCCATGAACTCCGGAGCTCCCAAGCTTCCCGCCAGCCTCCACAGCCTCCGGCCCAGCTAGCAGCGATGGTCTCGCCCTGTGAAGCCCAATGGATCCATGACCAGGGCTAAGACGTTGCGGCGGTCGGGTCCTCCAAGCCAGACGTCCAGGCCTCATTTCGGCCATTGCGATGGGTCCAGCAGCAGCAGGCCCAGATGGGACCAGGGCCTCTTCTAAACATTCCTGGAGCCAATCAACCCCTCTCTGCTGGACAGCAGCACGCATACCAACCAGCCAATCTAACATACTCCAAGACAGCAGCACCTGAAAGACAGAAAAAAGAGACACCACACAGACCTGCCACAAAACAGGTAAGTGAGGATTAATTAAGATGGCCCTTGATCTAAAATGGCCCCTATATGGACTCCCATAATCTAACCCCCACCCCCTTCTATAGCCAAACCCCCCATATTAACACCTCCTATGCCTGTCTCCTAGCCCTGTCAAGGGCCATTCCACCTAGCTGCGCTAATCCATGGGCTACATTAGGTATTTACAAGTCACAAAATAAAAGGAGTAAAATACAGCTGTAATGTGGTAGGTATTGAATGGCCATCACAGAAAACAAAATTGCTATTTAAAAAGTATATATTTTTTATAAAGTAGACATCTCAGGCTATTTGCCTAAGGGTATTTTGACACTTTCACTCAGCCATTTAGATTCCAATCTCTTTAAAAAAAAAATTAAATCTCTTTTTACAGAAAATGTATAGGGAGGCTGCGTACGTTACATGCAGAGGAGGTGTGGCTAGGACTGTGTAAACAAATAATTGATAAATAAACAGTGAGACCGCAGGGTCATGATCTGTATACCAAATTGTTGTAACTTGGGGTTGACATGTCTCATTACTACCTCTTCCTCCTCTCTCTCTGCATTTTCCATTTTTCTTTCTTTCTTACCCTTTTTTGTATTTTGTAGAGGTCTGATATTTGTGATATTGTATTATTTGATTGTACTGCTTGTTCTTTTCCCCTATCTTTAAATAAACAATTAAAAATAAAATTTTATATATATATATATATATATATATATATATATATATATGTGTGTAAAGGCAGAGCCTGGAGTTGTGGGAGGGGCTAGTACAAATATAAGGACTCCCCTAGTCATCACCAGACTCTGCCTCTGTATTGCACAGTTGGTGTTGTCAATTCCAGGTAAACCTGTGTGAGAGCCTGTTCGCAACACGGAGGTCCTGCCGCTGCCAGACACCTAACTGCTCCACGAGGCGGTTTCCCACTAAAACAGTGAGTTGACAGACGGGTACCGCTAGTACGCCGTTTGTAGATTTCACTAAAGGAACCCTCCAACACTCCGAGGTAGCAATTGAGACCCCCCCACGGACACGCAAGGTTCACGGCAGGTAGAGGGATCCCCTTTTGGAATTGCAGCGTACCGGCTTTCATTTACCCAAGCAAACATGTCAGTAGATTACCCCTCACCAGAAGCGTGGGCTATTTTTCTAAACTTAATTTTCCTATTTGCGTGCCGCGTTCGGCACTTTCATTCCATTCGTGGCATGCTTCCACTTAAATGCAAGCCTAGGTATTCAGTTCTATTCCCCTCATTTAGGCTGGTTTCAGCCTTTTTCGTACAACAGATAATCAGGTTACTAAGCTATATATCGCCACCTTGTGGCATTGTTACAATATTATACTGGTAGCAATTAAGGTGCTTTATGTATGTTTAAATTATTTCTGTATGTTTAATTGTTTCCTGAATGAGGGTGGTTCCTTAATTAAGTATGATTGGCTACAAGATTTGTTATAAGCACTATAGCTCCTGCAATTTTACAGTCACAGTTCGGTTAACCCCCGCATTTATCGCTTTTCGGCTTTAGGTCTGCAATTCGTGAATCAGTAGCCTAATCAGGTCACAAGTGTCTTTTCTTCTTAATAATTGGCACGTGCATAAGCAACAGACAGGGCCGTCTTTAAGGAGGGGCAAAAGGGGCAGCTGCCCCGGGCCTAGTTACTCCTGGGGGCCCTAAGGCAGCTGCCCCATGGGCCCCCTGTGGCACCTGAGGTAATCAGGGGCCACAGCCCTTTAATACTGCTCTGGACCGGCCCGGGCCCCTGTTATATGGGGGGTGGCTGACTACATACTCACAGCTAGCCCCCTCACATACTGCCCTGTGAGTCTCTTTGTTTCCTGGGCATGCTGGGAGGAAGTGAGGTCAGATTGCTTCCTCCCAGTAAGAACTGATCACTTCCTCCTCAGTGCCGCTGGGGAGGAGGCACACACCACATGGAGGAGGATGCAAGCATTGTGGGGGAGAGGGACTGAGAAAGCTGATGGCAGACTCCCATCAGCCTGGGCCAGCAAGCTCTCACTGGACACCAGGGAAGCCACCTTTCTGTACCCAAAAGGTAAGGAGACAGGAGGGTGGCTAAATATGTTTTGTTTTTTGTTTTGCTAATTTCTGATATCACTTTTATTTAAGTGTGTTGGTGTTTGTAATGTAACACACAGGGAATATGTACATGTTAAAAATACTAGAAGAACCTGACAGTTCCCTATTAAATATAAATTTAAAAAGTATTTATTTTAACATATTGCATCAAGTGTTATCAAAGGCTGTACACCATTTTCAAATGTCACTTTTGCCAAATTCTGGACCAGGGTATGTAAGAACAGAGTTGAGACATTATATTGTATTATATTATATTATATTGACCAAGGTTGCTGGGAGTTGCTGTCCAAGAGCTGCTAGAAGGCAGAGATTAAAATATGTAAATGTACACATATATGTGTGTGTATCTGGCTGTGTTTATGTCCTTGTGTGCATCTGGCTGTGTTTGTCTGTGTGTCAGTGTTTCTGTGTGTATGTATACCTCATACACCTGTATGTGCACCTGTGTGTGTGTTTCAGTGTGTGTGTAAGTGTGCATCTGAGTGTGTGGTAATGCATACATCCCAGCATTTTAATGCCAACACAAATATACTCCTACATTCCATCTCTAGCACTGTACACATATACACCCCTGCATTTATACCTTTATGTATGTGTGTATCTGAGTGTGTGCGTGTGTGTGTATATACCTGTGTCAGTGTGTGTGTGTATGTGTATGTGCCAGTATGTGTCAAGGTGTGAGCATGTGTGTATCTGCGTGTTAATGTGTATGTGTATATGTGTTATAGAAATCACAGAACATGCAAACAGACCCCTGCAAACACAAACATTACAAACACACCAGTTTGCTGAAACACTAATACTACACACAAATGTACACATGTATTTAAAAGACAACACTACATCCAAACACCCCCCTGCATGCAAATACAAACATTACATGCAAACACATTCCTGTATTAAAATGCTAAAATTATATACAAACACCAACTCTACACACAAAAGTACACCTGCATTTAAAAGCCAACACTACAAACAATCACACATCCCTGCATTAAAATGCAAACACTACACACAAGTACACCACTGCATTCCAATGGTAACAGTACATACAAATACACTCCTACATGCACACATACACTCTATACAATAACATGCTGACATTCATTTGCACAAACACTGCTCAAAAATACAACCCTGCAAGGATGGTAGGTCCCCAGCTGGCATAGCATCGCAGGAGTTGTATGACAGATGGGGATCTATCTTTTCTTTACTCTTGTGCTACAGGGCAGGCCTGAATTTTTTTTTGTTGCACCAAGGCACTCTCTACATTAGTTTCGCCTCTAGGTTGGGGTGGAGGGAGTGATTGCATGCCCAGGGGGCCCAAACAGATGCTTGCCCAGGGTCCAATCAATATTAAAGACGGCCCTGGCAACAGATACGTGTTTATTATTACAAACCTGCACTTAGTTGCAGCTAGTTAAAGAGTTGCGGGTGTCTATTTTCAGGAGGGTTATGTATTAAAATATAGATATGACTCCATGCATGTTACTGTTGGTTGAACACACTGCTTTTCCCCTCCCCCGATATACAGCCTGGTTGTTCGGTTACGTAAAATATACCAGGTCACTCTAAGGGCCGTATAACATATCACTTCTACGCTAATTATAATCAAACTTGCTTCAGATAATCTCCTGTCCTCAATCCTTTAAGTATTGCATATACCACTGGAATATACAAATGATAGTTGTTACAACTGACTTCGAACCACTTTGGCGGGCTAGGCATAAGCCACTTCATCTGTTATATACAATACAATGTCTCCTAGAATGTCTCGTTATGTATTGTTAGTTATTATAGACTATTGGGGGTGTCGCATTGATGTTGCCCACATATCATCTACTACAATTTGATAGGTCTTGTCTGAGAACTGAAGCTTCCATATTAAGTTCTGTCTAAATTGCCAGGTAGGCCAGTTACTCCTTTGAAATACTATTGTGTTACTGTTACATTCTCTGACTCAGACATGATTCTCCTTTCCACATACCCTTAGGTGCACTACTAACTGTTGTTGTTGTTGTTTAGTCATTCAGTTGTGTCCGACTCTCCATGAACATATGGACCATAGCACGTTAGGTACATCTGCCAGTCACTGCCCCTCTGAGCTCCAACAACTTCATGTTCGTGGCTTCAGTGACCTCATCTATCCATCTCCGTCTTTGTCGACCCCTTCTTCGTGTGCCTTCAATCTTTCCCAGCATCAGAGTCATCTAGAGAATCCTGCCTTCTCATTACATGGCCAAAATATTTGAGCTTCAGCCTCATGATCATAGCTTCCAGTGAACAGTTTGTCTTGATTTCCTGTAGTACAGATTTATTTGATCTTCTTGCAATCCAACGGATTCTAAGAAGTTTTCGCCAACACCACAGTTCAAAGGCATCAATTCTACAATGCTCGGCCTTCTTTATAGTACAGCTCTCACATCCGTATGTTACTACTGGGAATACAATAGTTCTGACTATGCGGACCTTTGTTGATAGTGTAATATCTTTAGTTTTTACCAGCTTGTCCAAGCTTGCCATAGCTTTCCTCCCCAGAAGTAACGTCTTTGAATTTTATGACTACAGTTACCATCTGAAGAGATCTTGGATCCCAGGAAAATAAAATCTGTCACTGCCTCCACTTCTTCCCCATCTATTTGTCAGGAACTAAGATTGCTGTTTGCCACGATCTTAGTCTTTTTAACGTTAAGCAGCAAGCTAGCTTTTGCACACTCTTCTTTTACCCTCATCAACAGGTCCATCATCAACAGCTCACTTTCAGCCATCAGAGTAGTATCATCCTCGTATCTGAGGTTGTTATAAACTCTCACTCACCTCATCTCGACACTCATGAACGTACACGGTGTGCATGCTTCTGACAGAGAGGCATTGGATTTAATGTTTGTTAAGGCAAACCTATTCACATTATGTCTACCTACACCTCTGCATTACCATGGATACATATGTTGTCAAACATGCTTTCAAATGGCAATTTCAAAAACAAACTAAAGAAAAAAACACACTGTTAAAGACACCATAGCCTCATCTGCTCCGTTATCTTCTCCATATGACTCTTAAATAGAAGTAAATATCAACGTATCTGGCGAGGGGCATGACCTGAAGGAGATGTGAGCGTGCACGTACGCTCTGACATGGTCTGGATACCGCGAGCTACCAGGAAGGAATGAGTGTTTGATGAGACCTAGGAGCCCATGAGTCCTAAGAGATTATACACTCAAAAGAAATGGGCAAAAATAAAAAAACAAATTCCAACCCCAACACCCCCAGGAAGGGGAAGAAAGATACAACTCAGAGTTGAAAACCAGTTTTGATGCCACTTGCAGTATCTCCTCCGACCGCACAAGAATCAATACGATCCGGCAGGGACGCCGAGCACACAGAGTAAAGAACAGAATTGGAGGGGAGCAAGCTGGAGCAGCTGCACCAAAGGCAAAAAAAACACTGAGATGAATGGGGATGGCAGAGAAGCAGCTGATCAACATATTGCTCGTAATAAGGAGCATGGTGAGCTAAATTTTGAATACATTCATGAATGTACTCAAGATGAAAGCACAGAAACACTGCTGTTTAAACTATTGGCAAATACTAGGCCAAAAATATCTAAAAAAAGAAAAACAAGACATAACTAATCATTTAGAAATAGAAAGTAACCTGCTTTGTGATGATTCTGAATATATCAATGCTCAAGTTACTAAAAAATATTTTTTTCCAATCTATGGGACAAATGAAAACAAATTTTAAATAAGCTGTATCTGAAATTAAGCTTCTGATAAAAGAACAAACCAAAGCTCTTCAAGATGAAATAACATGTCTGGGAAATAGAATTTAGATAACAGAAGATGATCAAGCCACCATCCACTCCACAATGATAAAAATGGAAGCTCAAATTGGGTCTCAAAGGGAGTGCATAAATATAATGTCACAACAAATCACAGACCTAGACAACAGAGGTCGATGCTCAAATTTGAGGATAAGAGTTCTTCCCGAGCAAAATAAAGAAGATTTAACAGCTAATCTAAGAGATCTTTAATAAGACCCTGCAACAAGAAAATACCGTAGAAATTATGATCAAAATAGCACATCGTACTTTAAAGCCTAAAGAAATAGCTAATTCCACTCCAAGAGATATTATATGCTGCCTCCACTCTTATGCTCTGAAAGAAGAAATATTGAGAAAAGCTAAACAACAGCGATGCATGCAATATAATGAAGCAAAGATTCAGATTTTCCTGACATATCACGTTCAACATTAATCTCAAGACAAAGATTAAAACCATCAACTGATTTATTAAAGGGAAAAAAACCATCTTATTTCTGTGGGGTTTTCCACCAACTACAACAGTCAAGAGGGAATCAAATGTACTTGTTAAAAATCCTGAAGATGTGCCAAAGTTCTGTGAAAAATTACAAATCTCAATTCCAAATATTCCAGAATGGTTAAACACCCTAAAAGAAGTAATAACAACACTGCAACTTATCAATCAACCATGGACAGTACACCCACAGAGGGAGAAAGGAAAGAAAGGAACTGTAACAGAGACTAACACACTTTAGTAGATATAGAAATATTTTTCTCAATTTTCTTTTTTTTTTTCTTTTTACATTTTTTGACATTTTTTTCTCTTCAATTCTCTTTTCGCTAAATAGCAGGAATATTTCCAATAATATGAAATAGGAAAATTGAAGAAATTAGCTGAGAGGAAGGGTAATGGAATGGAAAAGAGATGGTTAATGAGGTGGGAGAGAAAGAGAGAGATGAAGGGGGAAAGGATATTAAAGTTTAGAAAAGGAAAATACACTATTGAAAGACAAAGATTAATGAAATTGGTGGACAAAGTAGGTAGTGGAATTGGGAGATAAGTAATTATTCACCATTGATAGAAGGGTAAACCAATCATTAAATATAATATTTGGCAATGGAGAAAAGAGGGAAAAGTTATAATTAGTCATGTCCCGAACTGTTCGCCAAACAGTTCGCGAACTGTTCGCCACGAACGGTTCGCCACGGACTCCAGTCAGCTGACTATAACTAGTGATGTAACGAACTGTTCGCTGAACGGTTTGCGAACTATTCGCCACGGTTCGCCATGAACGGTTCGCGCGGACTCCAGTCGGCTGACACATTCCAGCCAATCAGCAGCAGACCCTCCCTCCCAGACCCTCCCACCTCCTGGACAGAATCTATTCTGAAGCTGCATTCTTAGTGAGCTGTCCAGGAGGTGGGAGAGTCTGCTGCTGATTGGCTGGAATGTGTCAGCCGACTGGAGTCCGCGCGAACCGTTCATGGCGAACCGTGGTGAATAGTTCGCAAACCGTTCAGCGAACAGTTCATTACATCACTAGTTATAATTAAAAATATATAAAAGAGGAAAGTATGGGTAAGATAATAGGGAAAGAGCTTGCGTAGAAACGGATTTAACGGTAAAAAGAATAAGCACGCTCAGAATGATTCAAGGTGACCCAAAGTAGCCTAAGACTCTTGTAAAATGAGGAGATATTTTTGTCTGAAGTGTTTTGCCTGAGACACTCCTACGAGTTACTGAGCCCATTTTTATGCAGGTGATGCAGGGTTATTTATTTTTTATTTTTTTCTCTTACTCTTCCTCCGTTTAATAATTTATCCAGATATCTCTATATAATACTGTCAAACGTTATCCATTCATAAATAGAAATGTCATACAATAGGATTATGAGTGAAGTAAAATTTTTATCAATTAATATTATATCACTAAATGTTAATGGGTTAAATTCACCACTAAAAAGATCACTGATGTTTAGAGAATTAACACAATTAAAAGCAGATATAGGTTTTATTCAAGAGACTCATCTTTGTAAAGAAAACCACCTAAGATAAACCATTACAAATACTCACAGATTTATTATTCTATACATCTGGTAAAAAAACCAAAAGGAGTTGCCATCTGTTTACATAAGAACATACCATTCGAATTTAAAAATTGATGGCAGAGAAATATTTATAAAAGGGAACCTGGGGACACAAAAAGTAACTCTAGCAAATATATACACACCCAATAAAAAAACAGAACCAGTTTATGAGTAAAATTCTAAACAAATGAAATGAATTCACAGAGGCAATTATAATGCTTGGAGGAGACCTAAATGTCGCCATAGATCCACTAATAGATACATCAACAGGCTCATCATCACTTCAATACTCTAAAATTAAACCGATAAAAAGGATCTACATAACTTACAATTAATAGACATATGGAGAATCAGAAACCCTGACATAGGAAATTATACTTTTTATTCTTGTCAACACAATCGACACACAAGAATTGATTATTTCTTTTTAACCCATAGATTTATGCATTTAGAAAATAGGTTAGAAATAGGAACTAAAACTAATCACTCCCCTGCATTCTAAATTTAAATATTCCCTCATTTAAAAAAAGAACATACAACTGGAAGCTAAATGAGACACTATTGAAAACTGATGAATAAATAAAGAAATTTAGATCAATAGTTCTTCAATATTTTGAAGAAAATAATACTCCGGAAATATAATTCCAGTCCTATGGGAAGCCCACAAAACAGTAGTCACAGGTCAATTTATAAATTGGGGGACACACCTAAAAAAAAAATTCTTTAAAAATAGAGAAGTTAATTGATAAGATTAATAAATTAGAAACAACACACAAACTAAATGCTACAAAAGGAATTACAGAGCAATTAATTAAATTAAGATGTGAACTGGCTAAAATAGTTAATTTAAAAATACAAAAAACTATTTGATAACAAAAAGTCGATATTATCAACAGGGTAATAAACCAAATAAAACTTTAGCCAGAGCATTAAGGGAAAAGCAAATACAAAATTATATCAGTAAAATGAAAAAAGGAGAAAGTAATTAACTTAACGGAACAAATAGCAGACTCATTTGCTCAATATTTTTATGACCTTTATAACTTATCAGGAAAAAAATCCCCACAGCAATGGTAAAAAATTATAAAAATATTAAATCATTTCTGAAAAATCCTCTCAATATAAGATTAGATAATGAAACGATTAGTAGACTAGATTCCGTATAACTTTGACTGAGATAATTGATGTCATCAATAAATCCCCAAAAGGTAAAAGCCCAGGACCAGATGGGCTGACAATGATCTACTATAAGATATTTTTAGAAGCGCTGGGTTCAATTGTATAACTTACTTGACAAAGGATTAAATTTAACCACACGGACACAATAAGCTCATATAATTGTAATACCAAAACCTGGGAAAGATAAAGAACTATGTGCTACCTATATGCCAATTTAATGACTGATAGAATCAGATCAAGTGGGATTTGTTGCAAATAGGGATGCAACCACCCGAGCCCTTAACTTGAGTTATGAGTTTAAAAGAGGAGCTATCCCTGCACTGTTACTTTCAACAGATGCTGAGAAAGCATTTGACAGGGTTCATTGGTCATTCTTATTTGAAGTTCTAGAACATATGGGATTTGGTCCCATTATAATTAAATGGATAAAAGCAAGGATAAATATAAATGGTTCATTATCAAGACCAATTCCCCTGTCAAATGGGACAAGGCAGAGCTGCCGCCTCTCTCATTTACTTTTTTTTTGGGTATTATAACCTTTATTAAATGCTGTAAGGAATAACCCAGATATAAATTGAATGAATGTTGGGGAAAAAACACTATTAAATATCAGATTTTGCAGATGATTTCCTTTTTTACTTAACCAATCCCAAGATTTCACTGCCCAATATAATTAAAGAATTAACAGATTACAGGAAAATCTCAAACTATAAATTAAATCAGTCTAAGTCTGAGGTCCTTAATATTATATCAATTCTGGAAAGTAATGCCTAGTTATAAAAAAATTTTTTTCCCTATAGATGGGTTAAAAATAAACTCAAATACTTGGGAATTTATATTTCTGATCATCTACAAAAACTCTATGAATTAAATTATCTTAAAATGTTACGTGAAATTAACCTGGATATTCAAGAATGGTCTAAACTTAACATTTCTTGGTTTGGCCGTATTAATACCATTAAATTAAATATTAAACCAAGAATATTGTATATCATGCAAATCCTTCCAATAGATATCCCTCAAATTTTTTTTTAACTTATGAAGATCTAATTAGGAAATTTATATGGCAAGGTAAGAGGGCACGCTTGGGATATACTTTGTAGCGGAGATGCAATATTCCCCAGGTTATCTCCGCTTATAATCCAAGTGAGGCTCAGGAACAAGTAAATTGTAAATCCACAGGCAAGGTTTCCAGCAGGCAAAGTAACACAGCAGTATCTAAACAGCAATCCCAATAACTGGATGACACACAGTTTCAGGAGCAGAACTGAAAGCTTTATTCCACACTGGCCTTTTAAAGCATGCTCCCATGCAAGGGAGGGATTACATTCATTAATACAGTAGCCAATCCTGTCCTGGTAACCTCCTACACATCTCCTCCCCTCTGCCGGCATCATAATCCCCTTATCCAGTACAGCAATTCCCCCCGTTTCTGGATTTACCCCTAAACGTAGGGGTACCCCTTTAAATCATACATCCCCTAGTAGCCCTGATCTGGGTGAACAACATATCCAAAAATCACCCAGATCAGACCAGGGGTTCGGGAAATTTATGGAGGGAATAAAATGACCGACTGCACTGAGTGAAACAGCCGAATGCAGTTCCATGTGAATGGGCCCTGCGGTCGGCCCTGGAGTCAGGGAATAAATGGCACGAAAACCTCTAGCTATAGAGGCTAGGGAGGGTTTGCCTGAATCCCCTCGTTCGGTTCTTTCTATCTACCGAACGAGGGGCCGTTCGGTAGTTAGGAACCGAACGGACCGGGCTTGTGGAGGTTTCAGCGGTGTTCGCCTAGTCGAGTGTCCGATTTGAGTTCCAGACACTCGACGGCAAAACACCGCTGTTCGGGAGTTTTAAAATGGCCGCCGCCACGTGTTCGTTTGTCTTATGGCGGCCACCCCCGAGAACAAAGGGCGGCTACTTAACTTGTCAATTACCCGTTCGCAACAATGTTGCAATGGGTAATTGAGGACACACTTCACACAGGGGAGGTCTGACTGTAGTTTCATTCGAACAAACTAAGGGAATGAAACTACCTAACATTCAGACGAATACAATACATCACATACATATAACTTGGCTGTTTTCACATGAATGCATAAAAATACACAAAATTCTC
Source organism: Pelobates cultripes (assembly GCA_933207985.1). NCBI lineage: Eukaryota > Metazoa > Chordata > Amphibia > Anura > Pelobatidae > Pelobates > Pelobates cultripes. Next base: position 38,448,138 of record OW240921.1, read on the forward strand.
AGGACAGCCCATAGCCATCCGCTACATACTTATTTAAACAGACCAAAGAACAGAGGAGGTTTAGGCCTTCTAGATCTAGAAGTATATTTTGAGTCAATACACTTATCTCGAGTAGTACTGTGGAGTAACTCAAGTAACTCGAACTTGGGTTGAACTGGAACAAAGGTCTCTTAATGTCCCCATAGAAGTAGTCCCATGGTTATGTAATATTCAACCTATGTTAAAAGAAAATACCCACCCAACTGTAATGAATACTTGTAAATTAATAAAAAAAAACTGAATAAAAAAGGTGAATTACTACGTAAACATTCCCATATGACTCCTAATTTATAATAAGGAATTTCCCCTAGGCTTAGAAAAAGGATATGTTGAGAGACTGTTCCCCCGGGAGATCTCAAATACTAGAATAGGACATTTTCTGAGAGAACATACAAATTTGTGAGTATCTGTGACCGCAACTGAATTCAATTTAAATTTTTTTTTTTTTTTTTGGAATTACAGATGCACAATTACATAAATTTCTTGAAGAGTAGGGGTATATTTAAGGAATCTTTAACATTTTTTAAAAAGTTATGCTGTTCTAAGGAATCTTAGATGGGGCTGATCTCAAAAATATATAAACAAATGGTGGAGAGGGAATCAAGGTAAAACCAATATTATATTAAAAAATGGGAAGCTGAATGCAATACAAATTTTACAGAAGAACAATGTTGTCTCATAAATGTTCATTATCAAGAAGAACTCAAGAAAACTCATTTAAAATATTAATTAGATGGTATAGAGTACCATATATAATACATAAATTCCATCCTGAAAGTTCAGATAAGTGCTGGCGATGCCTACACAACCTCTGTACTTTTGCACATATATGGTGGTCTTGCCCACTCGTAGTCCCATTTTCAGAAAAAAATTAAATATAATAAAATCTCCAGGTGAGTTGGAAACGAAACGGGACCCCACATATATACTGATTCATAATACATCAGCATCTATATAATATAATTAATTTATATGTATGGTAGGCAATATTTCGCATAAATCACTTAGACCACACAATAAACACAGACACAGTTTATTTATGTTTCAATGGGCTTGGCTGTGGTGTTTATTTAAAGCTTAAAAGGGGCATACCACCACAACTTGATAACGGTAACATATTCACATAAATGTTTCACTTTACTTCCAAAACTTTTAACTTTCATCATCACTTAATTGCCAGTCAGTCATAGCTAACCTGACCGCCTATTATATACAACCATTTAACACATATCCTTCCTCAGAACTTGAACCTGAGGATGACTTTGCCCCACCGCCTAAGCTGAGGTAGAACTACCCCAGCTGAGGCCCCCCACAGCCAAAGCCCTTTCTATTATGTTTCGCAAATCCCGATGAAAAGTCCCGACCCATATATGCCAAATGAACCTGGTCCTTACTAAACAGGCCCCTTTCTTTCTGATCCAATCCTAAATGCCTGTACAAAAACGTGCCAGCCATGACAAATCTTGACATTGATAACTTCAACATTCTTCGCACTCCCTCCAGCGCCTTTAACCCTTGGTTTACTAACCATCGCAAGCGCTGGACCATCTCTGACCAAACTAGAATGGTGTAATTGAATCACTTTCTCCATTCCAAACAAACCTTTTAACAGTATGTAATAACTGATGGCTTTAACCATACCTGACAACCTATATGAATTATAAAATATCTGGAGCAGGCCAAGTTGATGCGCACTCTAATATAAGCTCCATTAACTGATGAAGTTGCCGACCACCTACACCTTTCAAATATATTGCGACATCATCATGATTAAAATCCAAATTCAGTCCATATATTCTTGCTCCTGCTCTTTGCATGGGCAGTTTTACAAAGGAATGACCTGCAACCCAAACATTTGTTACGATACATGAAGAAATAATAAAAGAATGAAAGGAGGATAGAACAAACATTACATCATGTCATCTCGCACATATACTTTAAAACCATTTTAGTCCTACTGCCCCATCTTCTTAATTGCATTTGTTCTAAAACCTGATTTAGCAGCTTCATTTGCTGCCCCAATTCTGAAGAATGTGTAGTACATTTGCCTTTATAACCAAGCCTTTCGAAGCACAACTGGAAAAATAGAATCCCTCTGGTATTGCAAACATGTTAGAGGAGAGCTTGAGATGTGCACCAACAGAGGACCATGTACCACAGGGCGGACAGCTAAATAAGAACACAATGTCTCCACTGGGCCAAACTCTGCCTTCCTTGATACTTGACAAATGAATCCATCTGCCTTTAACCATTTAATCATTTTTTTTTTTTTTTGAAGATTGCAACCAAATATCTACCTGTAAATCCCTTATAACAACATTCTTAAACTGTAAAACCTGCCAGTCTGAATCCACTGAAAGAAACCAACTCCCTGATCCTAAATGCTGCAAAACGGGGGGTTAAAGAAAAACTGCTGAAAACAAATATGCTTCGAATTGTGAAGACAAACATTGTTTAAACTTCAAGAAAATCTCCTAACACTGAATAACTTATGGGACACCTAACATCAGCAACTTGACCTTTTAAATTAAACCTTTTAACAACTGTTTAATCACAAATGCATTCACTACTACTGGCTTACCTAAAAGTCACAAATTATATTACACCTGCTAAGCATCTGGAGATGGTGTTTTTAGATATACCATTGATAATACACTGAATCACAACAGAGAAGGCAGCTTCTATATTAACACCTACTGGATGAACTTGGATTAATTCATGGAATGTATACCATTCATTCCATGCTGACACAAACGCACTCCACGTACCCAGTGCAAGTGCTTCATGAAAAAATTGCCCGGCTCTTCCCATATTAATTGCAAAAGGCATCTTGGCAATTCCACGCTCTGTTCCTCTGCGTCCAGCACTAAACTTCCAAAAGCTCTGAGCTGAAAACGAGAAATAGCATCAGCTACCTTATTCTCAATACCCGGAATATGCATAGCCTTTAACAAATTATTATATTTTAAACACAACCATAATAGATTCCGCAACAAATTAATAACAAAGCAACATTTAGAATGCATTGAATTACTAGCATGTACCACCAACTTATTGTACCACCGTTTATTCTGCAGTTCCTTGCCCCATACTAAAATTGCTGATACAATGGTACAATCTACCAACCAACTGACCCCGCGGCCTCCACAAATAATTCTAAAGCTTCATTATCCTGAAATTCCGTTTGCAATAATAAACAGCCAAATTGATCCCAAACTTTTGTCTTTCTAATTTTTGCAGTCCTTTCTAATTTTTGAAATCCTTACGAAACAGTGAATTGATTTCTTTTACACCAGCCAAAGACATTCGCCTCCAAAATTACACCTACAGGCATGATACACCTGCCAATGCTAACAGTCCTAATAATGCCTGAAACTGCTTTACTGTTGCTTTTACTTGCTAGAAGAATGCAATTTTTAAATTTTTTTTCTGCTGGCCGCTTACATTCAAAGGCAACAGAGACAATTGTTATCCTTAAGAATTGAATACAGGTCACTGGCTCCACTGTCTTCTCCACTGATAACAGAATATCATATCATTCGTCTAACTACAGAAAAACTCTATGAACATAACACATTCTAACCTGACCTAGGATCAATGAACAAAATCATCCAGATAATATCCAATAGACTAGAAACTGGACTCAACATTAACAACCCATTCCAAGAATGAAGAAAAGCTTCAAAATAAAAACAGGAGATGAAGCAACCCATTGGTAAACATTTATCAACATAAAACTTGCCCAGGAATGAAAACACAAACAAAAACAACTAATTGAACCCTCCCAGATGCACTGGTTTTAATAGCCAAAAGACTGATTCAATGTCCACCCTAGCCATCAGTGCACCCATCACGTACCCATCCGAGTGCACCATCAGATATGCATAGGACACCTTGTCAAAATTCGTCATTTAATGACGCACTAGAAGGGTAAGATAAATGGTGAATTAGACTGAATGACCTCAGCTCTTTTTAAAAAAAAAAATATATATATTTTGTGAATTAAACCTAAAGGAGAAAGGTGAAAATTGGCAAAAGGAGGGTGGTCAATTTTAACTACTTTTGCGATTTCTTGCTGAGAGATGCAACATCCTGCAAAACAGATTTAAATGATTAACCACTGAACAACCAGGCCCAGAGGAGGCGGGCTGAAAGCTAGCCGGATAGGAGGCATGTGTGGGTGTGGTGGAAATATGGGGGTGTGATTTAGCTAAGGAGTAGGGTGGGGTCATATAAATAGGTGACATTTTGTCTGTTACCTCAGCCATCTTAAATTTAACGGCAAGGTAACTAGTCCTATTCCTCACTGTGCTAGCCTTTAGTTACTTTTGCTTACCTCACGGCCAGGAGCATGGACATTGATGGCATCCTTGCTGCCCTCAGGGCTGAGGCCCTCCAGGACGGTGGCAGGCACCTGCAGGCCCAGCTGGTAAGGCTGCAGGGTGCCTCCATGGTAGCTGCTCCCCCTCCCGGCAGCCATGGAATTTCGCGCCGCCGGGCGCGTCCCCCCACCCGTTATAGCCCCTCACAGGAGGGCCGGGTGGGGGCCAGAAGCAGGAGTCCAGCTGCCGGTCCGCAGGCCGGTTCCCACGCGGCCGCGGCCGGCGCTGACACCAGGCACCCTCTTGTCTCCTCCCCTCGCCCCTCGCGAGAGGGCCGGGTGGGGGCCGGAGGCAGGAATCCAGCTGCCGGCCCGCGGGCCGGTTCCCACGCGGCCGCGGCCGGCGCTGACACCAGGCACCCTCCTGTTTCCTCCCCGAGCTCTCACGAGAGGGCCGGGTGGGGGACGGGAGTGGGAGCCCCAGTGCCGGCCCGCGCGCCAGGTTCCACGCGGCCGCGGCCGGCACATCGTTGCAGCAGCCCCTCGCCTCCTCCCCGAGGCGGTCGCGCAGTGCCCGTCTGGCGGCCGCTGCTCGGGGAGGTGATGGCCGTCCGGCACCTACAGCAAACGTCTCGCGGGCCCTCAGAAGGGCGGCCGCGAGATCACGGTCGGCTAATCCAGCCCAGCCGGCGCGCCGGGCACCTGATGTGCGCTCTACCCCCAGCGGATCTCGGGCAGAGCGCGCACAGGTTGGGCCTGCGGTCGGCCCTTCTTCTAACATGGTGAGTAGGCCGCAGGCCACCGGGGACTTCACGCGGGGGATGGGGGGGTCGGGGCCCAGTGCCAGGCCCGTCTTTTACTTCACACAGCACCCCCTTCTCCTCCTCCCCTCTCTGTCTCCCCTGGGCTTGCCTCTCCTGCACTCCCACCACCCTCATCCGCCCATCCTACCCCCTTGCATCCTATTTCACCCCCCCTACCTTTACCTAGGGCCCATGCTGCCCCCTCTGGGGCTACTTCACTCATGGCTGTCCCACCCTCTGGTTCCCCGGTCCCACTCTCTGGTTCCCCTGTCCCATCTACTAATATGCCAGGGTTGCTCCCCCCTACTGTGCATCCTCTAGCACCTGGGATGGGTGGGCAGGGTTTTTTCTCACCTGTCCTGTCTTCACAGATTCTTCCAGGTCAGCTCGCGAACCGGTTCCCTGACGCTGTGTCTGGTGCGGTGCTTCCTGCGGTCGCAGTTCCCTCGGGGCCGTCGCAGGCTGGTGCGCAAGTCGCGGTTCCGTTGCTACCCTCGAATTCGGCTCCTGCCGGTGAGTATTCTGCTTTCGCTGGATTAGATTCCGGGGGCGCTGGCGCACGCGAGTCACAAGAGTGGGGTTCGGTGCTCCAAGCTATAAAGAATGTTCTTGTAACTCTGGAACGGGGATCTCGCCCTGGGGCTCCTCCCCCAATGGCCGTGGATAGCCAGCTTCGGGCGGGCTGGGCTAGTTCCGCAGGATGTGATCTTGCTGGGGTTGCAGCGTCGGTACCCGACACTTCTACACAGGTCGCCACCCCCCCTGGCCTCGGCGCCACGGCTAGTGACATCTGAGTCCTCTGTGAGTGTTACGGGGGAGACCGCGGTTGTCTCGGGTTTAGGGGTAGCACCCGCTGCGCATGGGGCAGCGTACATGTGCTGGTCAGGCCCCCTGGGCCTCCACCTGACGCCAGATTTGAGGGCTAAAATAGAAAAAGGGGAATTTGTTGAAATCTTTTCCCTCCTCCCTTTGGAAGATCTTCCTCGGGTGGACCCGGATGCTAAAGAGTCTGAAAAAGACAAAGAGAAGTTTCGGTATCGGAAAATTCCGAAAACTTTTGGTAACTGGATTAGGGCCTTTTCTATCCTGGCTAGCGTGATAGGTGAAAAGACTCCCAGTAAATGCTCTTCCCTGTTTTGCTACCAGGATATGATATGGAACGCTTGTCGGGTTTATGGCGGGCTAGGGTGGTGGCAGTATGATGAACAGTTCCGCCAGCGTTTGGCGGTTCGCCCTTCCACGAGTTGGGATCAAATGGACATCGGCTTGTGGTTGGCCATCATGACCCGCCCAGCTTCGCATCAAGGGGCCTCTCGTCCTTTCTTGGGGGGGCCGGCGCTGGGTCCTCATCTTCAGCGTCGGCCACTCAGCGGAAGACTGGGTTCTGTTGGCAATATAATGACGGCCAATGTAAGTTCGGTTCAGCCTACCGCTTCAAGCATGAATGTTCCGGGTGCGGCGGTTCCCACCCAGCATCAAAATGCTTTAAACGAGGCAAGACCGGCGACAAAGGAGATGCCATGGGCGCTAAGGGCGAGGACACCAGTGGACGTAGACGCGATGCGCCCTTGGCTAAAGCGTTATAGCAATAAGAAGGCGGCTGCCTTGTTATTGGAGGGTTTTGGGAAAGGGTTTTGGATCCCTCACCGGGCCCGGCAGGTCTCCGGCTTCTGCCGGAACCTGAGATCAGTTGCCGATCACCCGGGGGTGGTAAGGGAAAAATTGGCTAAGGAAGTAGCGTTGGGTCGCATGGCGGGCCCCTTTCGGGAACCTCCACTCCCCGATTTGAGGGTTTCACCACTAGGCGTGGTGCCAAAAAGGGAACCAGGCAAGTTTAGGCTGATTCACCATTTATCGCACCCACAGGGGGGCTCGGTGAATGATGACATTGCCGCTGAATTGTGCCGCGTTTCCTACGCGTCCTTTGACGCGGCGGTGGATATGGTCAGGGCAGCTGGCCCCGGGGCACTTATGGCGAAAACTGACATTGAGTCGGCTTTTCGCCTCCTACCGGTTCACCCGGAGTGCCACCACCTCCTGGGTTGTATGTTCGAAGGTCATTATTACGTGGATATGTGCCTCCCGATGGGTTGTGCGATATCCTGTTTTTATTTCGAATGTTTTAGTTCCTTCATGGAATGGGTAGTTAGAGCGGAATCCAGTTACGATTCCTTGCTTCCCTACCTAGACGACTTTTTATGTGTTGGCCCTGCGCGCTCCCCGACATGCGCGCAACTCCTGCAAGCAGTGGCGGATGTTGCTTGAGAGTTCGGAGTGCCGCTGGCACCGGACAAAACAATTGGCCCTTCTACGTGCCTGTGCTTTCTCGGGATCGAGATTGATTCTGTTGTTGGTGAATGTCGGCTTCCATTGGATAAATTGTCTGATCTTCGGGAGGTGGTGCGAGTGGCGAGCGCTTTGCAGAAGATTACGTTGCAACGACTTCAATCCCTATTGGGCAAATTGAACTTTGCCTGTCGGATTATGCCGATGGGCAGAGTGTTCAACCGGCGCCTGGCGGCCGCTACGGCTGGGATTTTGAGGCCGTCTCACTTCGTCCGCTTGACCAGAGCGCTCAGAGAGGACTTGGCAGTATGGGCAGTCTTTTTGGATGGGTACAATGGCAGGTCCTACTGGCAGCAGCCCGAGGTGACGAACTCGGTACTGCACCTGTTTACGGATGCCGCGGGGTCTTCAGGCTTTGGGGCTATTATGGGTAGGCAATGGTGTGCGGAGCCTTGGCCCGAATCGTGGTTCACCTCTGGCCTGACCAAGAACATGGCTTTCTTGGAACTCTTCCCCATTGTGGTGGCTATCCATCTTTGGGGGCCAGAGATCAAGAACAGGCGTGTTGTGTTCCACTGTGACAACCTGGGTGTTGTCCAGGCCATTAATAGGTTAACGGCCTCCTCCCCTCCAGTGGTTCGGCTCTTGCGGCGCTTGGTTTTACAATGCCTGTCTTTTAACGTGACTTGCCGCGCTGTGCATATCCCTGGTGTGGAGAATACCACGGCTGATGCTCTTTCTCGTTTCCACTGGCAGGTGTTTCGTTTGGCCGCGCCGGAAGCGGATACGGAAGGCCTCCCCTGTCCCAGAGAGTTATGGTCCCTTGGCCTGAGCGGATAAGGGAATGGATTCGGTCTTCGGTGTCTGAGGCAACTTGGGCTCGGTACGGTAAGGCATGGGGGGACTGGGTCGCTTTAGAACAGGACCTAGGTGGGTTCGCTTCGACCTCTGCAAGGGGTTGCTCTGGTTCTGGGAGGCTCTGGTTCTGGGAGGCTAGCGGGTGTTCTCCGGCTACGGTCTCAGGGAAGCTATCGGGTCTTAGTTTCTGGTTCAACTTGACTAAGGTACTTGACGTTACCAAGGACTGCATGGTTCGGCTTGCGATGCGCGGCTGGCGTAGGGGCCCACACCTGCGGGATTCTCGGAGGCCGGTTTCTGGCGCTCTGCTAGTAGGTATTGCGTCGGTCTTACCCAGGGTTTGTTTTTCCGATTTGGAGGCACGTTTGTTCCAGTTGGCTTTTACTTTCGCCTTTTTTGGCGCTCTTCGAATCGGTGAGCTTGTGAGCCCTAGCAAACGGATCCCAGGGGGCTTGTTGTTCAACGATGTGTCTGTTGTGTCGGATTCAGTGCGTTTTTTGGTGCGGAGATCCAAAACCGACATCTTCGGCAAGGGGGCATGGGTTACCCTCCGCGCCATTCCGGGTTCGGCTGTCTGCCCTGTCGCATCCTTTCAGTCTTATTGTCTTGGTCGCCCGGACGTTGAGGGCCCTCTATTAATTCATGAGGATGGTTCCTTCCTTTCTCGGTTCCAATTTCTCCGGGTCTTTCGGTTGGCACTCGACCAACTGGGTATTTTGAGTGCAGACTTTGGGGGACATTCTTTTCGGATTGGGGCCGCAACCGAAGCCTCCCGTTTAGGTTTTTCGGAACAGGCCATTCAGAGGATTGGCAGATGGGAATCGGGGAGGTTTCGGTCCTATGTACGGCCCACACATCTGATCGGTTTCCCCCTTGTGTTTTCTCCACAGGGCCTGGCCGACTGATCTGGCTGATCGGTCATTCTTACATCTACTGGGCTCACCTGCGGGCAGGGGTACGCCCGGGTGGGACACGGCTCGGAATACCTCGGGAGCTGGCGGAGGTCCGGTGGTTCGGGTTCCGGGGCATGAGATGGGGTCAGCTATTGCCGGAGGTCGTGCAGTTATCCACTTTATTAGGAGCCCCGGATGTCTTGGTGGTGCATCTGGGGGGAAACGATCTGGGGTCGCTGCCTGCGTGGGGGCTGGGGGAACTAATCAGGCGAGATTTGGCGCGCTTGCGTGTGCTTTTTCCGCAACTTTGCTTAATATGGTCAGATATCGTTTCCAGGAATTATTGGAAGTGCGCACGCGATCAGGGTGCTATTGAGCGCTGCAGGGTGAAGATTAATAAGCGGGTTTCTAAATTTGTTCTCGGCGTCGGGGGCTTAACAGTGCGACACCGTATTTTTGAGCGCGAGGCAGCAATCTATTTTCGCCCGGACGGGGTCCATCTAATTGACGTAGGCTTGGACTTATTTAATTTAGCGCTACAGGACGCGTTGGAGCAGGCCATGGCGTTGCTTGGGGGTCGCGCCCGCTGATTTAGGCGTAAATGTAGCTCGGGGCTAGTGGCGGGTATGGTCCTTGCCGAACCTATTGGGAAGAGGAGTACAGGAAAAGAAAGATGCTGGGTCGGGTCCCTCCCCTGATCTCGGAAAATGTTTGGGTATTTGGGCGTGCCCTCCATGCCAGGAAAGGTGGCCAGGGGTTGGCATGTGGAGTTGGAAGGCCAAAGTGAAGGCCAGGTATCTTGGACGAGGGGGGAGGGCCGATGCCTTGGTGGGGGGTGTACCCTAGAGGTTTGGTGGTACGGTTGGCAAGGACTAGTTTGAATCTAAGCATACTTACACCTGAGGTTATTTATGGTTGGTTTATTTACATTTGTTCGTTAATTTATAAATAAAGCTGTGGCCTTTTTTATACCACATATACGTTTCCTAGTTTGATTGGGGGGAATTGTATGGATTTGGGGGTTGGTATGGTTCACAACACACGATAACCGCTACCTACACACAAGGCCCAGAGGAGGCGGGCTGAAAGCTAGCCGGATAGGAGGCATGTGTGGGTGTGGTGGGTGTGGTGGAAATATGGGGGTGTGATTTAGCTAAGGAGTAGGATGGGGTCATATAAATAGGTGACATTTTGTCTGTTACCTCAGCCATCTTAAATTTAACGGCAAGGTAACTAGTCCCCTCCCTCCCCTTTTCCGTTTTGCGTTGTTTGTCTGTTTGTCATTAACGATTTTTCTTGTCACAGCCGGTGGGTATGGTCCTTGCCGAACCTATTGGGAAGAGGAGTACAGGAAAAGAAAGATGCTGGGTCGGGTCCCTCCCCTGATCTCGGAAAATGTTTGGGTATTTGGGCGTGCCCTCCATGCCAGGAAAGGTGGCCAGGGGTTGGCATGTGGAGTTGGAAGGCCAAAGTGAAGGCCAGGTATCTTGGACGAGGGGGGAGGGCCGATGCCTTGGTGGGAGGGTGTACCCTAGAGGTTTGGTGGTACGGTTGGCAAGGACTAGTTTGAATCTAAGCATACTTACACCTGAGGTTATTTATGGTTGGTTTATTTACATTTGTTCGTTACTTTATAAATAAAGCTGTGGCCTTTTTTATACCACATATACGTTTCCTAGTTTGATTGGGGGGAATTGTATGTATTTGAGGGTTGGTATGGTTCACAACACACGATAACCGCTACCTACACACATGAAACGGAGAGCATTGGTATTTTAAAACCTTCTGCAGAAAACTTGAAGCAATAGCTTTGCTCTCTCCCTGTTTGGGTACGCCTGAATCTAAGGATGAAGAAGCCTTTCAGCTACACTGGCGTCTATGCCTTTTGAAACTGGTCTTTTCCCTGACTGGATTCTGCTGCAATTCTTTTAAAACAGCTAAAGGCTGAATGATCTCTGCCCCAATGTGAGCACTCATGCTTAAACCAACATGTATTGGGCCATTTACAATGCCCCTCATTAAATATCCAACATAGGTCTTTTCTATTGCTCCCACTGTGCCAGAAGTCCCTCTCCCTCTCTGAGGTAGCATTAGATTCAGCCAAAGACCAACATCCTTCACTCCCCATTTAGGGAAGAGTGGACAGCCAGTCCTTCTCTGAAAATTCCTCATAGTTAACCACGCTGATCTGCCAAAATCATAAAAGCCTCTAGTATAACTTCCACATGCTAGAAATTCCACTACATAAAGTATTTTTTATTTTATATTTATTTATTTGGCTTCTTCTCTCCCAGTACGGCAGAGAAAATACAAAATGCTTGCAGCCAGTTATTAAAATTACGTGGCATCAATCTATACTTTTCCTCATCCTTGTCTCTCTCTGCTCTGTGGAATCCTTTGCTGAAGGCAAAAGCGACAGCAAGTCAACATATTTACCATTTTCTTTTTACATGAGTCATTAAGTGAAACCTAACGTTGAACTTTCACATGGCTTTCCCTTTTTGGACAAGGGCTTGTTTTAGAGCTTGGAAAGCCACCTCACACTCCGGGGACCATAGGACCTGTCGGGGAAGTTGCTTTTTGGTCAAGTTGGTCAGGGGTTTGGCCAGGGTGCTATAATCGGGTACAAAACGCCTGTAATAGCCGGCCATCCCTAAGAAGGCCATGACTTGCATCTTGGTACGGGGAGTGGGCCAATTGGCAACGGTCTCGATCTTAGTGGGCTCTGGCCGTTGCTTATCACATCCAACCCGGTGGCCCAAATATTGTACCTCCGCCATACCCAGGTGACACTTGTCAGGCTTTAAGGTCAAGCCGGCCCCCTAATCCTATCTAACACTGACCCTACGTGTTCTAGGTGCGCCTCCCAGGTATCGCTATAGATAGCGATGTTGTCCAGGTAGGCACACGCCTAATCCTCGAGACCATCTAATAGGCGGTCCACCATCCGTTGGAAGGAGGCAGGCGCATTCTTCATCCCGAATGGCATAACCCGAAATTGGTATAGGCCGAACTGGGTGATGAAGGCTGACTTGGGTACTGCATCTTCCGATAAGGGGATCTGCTAGTATCCCTTGCAGAGGTCAATCGTGGTCAGATATTTCCCCTTAGATATGCGGTCTAGCAGTTTGTCCATCCGAGGCATCGGATAGGCGCCTGTCACTGTCTAGTCATTGAGCCGCCTGTAGTCGACACAAAAACGGGTCGTGCCGTCCCGCTTTGGTACCAAGACTACAGGTGGGGCTTAATCACTTTCGGAGTGTTCTATCACTCCTAGCCGAAGCATCTTGTCTATCTCCTTCCGCATCCCTTCCCTAACAGCTTCGGGAATGTGGTACGGAGGCTGTCTCAACGGAGCCTGTCCTGGAGTGTCCATCTTGTGGATTGCTAACTGGGTATACCCAGGTTCCTGGGAGAACGTGGCTTGTTTGGCTTCCAGCAGGAGGTTGGCTTGGGCCCGCTCCTGGGGTCCCAGCTGTTCCCCCAACTGTACCAACTCTATGTTCCTCGTCTCCCCGGCCCCCCATAACAGGTCTGGTAAGGGGAAGGCCTCTGTGTCCTCTCGCTCTGGCACACATATGGCTGTCACTTCCTCGGCCCTTTCTCTAAATGCCTTAAGCATGTTGATGTGAAACGTACGTTTCTTGCAGCTGGCTATAGTGTAGGTGGTATCGCACACCTGCCCTATAACCTTGTATGGGCCCTGCCAGGGCGCCCAGAGCTTGTCGGTCCGCACTGGTCTCAGGACCGAGACCTTTTGCCCAATATGAAAGCTCCTTTGCCTGGCTCTCCAATCATACCATACAGGGTCGTCTTTAATAACGAATGGACCCTGGGCAAGTGTTTGCTTGGGCCCCCTGTGCCCTGCCGCTCTCGCCCCTCACTCCCTGGTATGCAATCACGGCATCCATCCCAACGCAGTGGCGGTACTAAAGTAGAATGAATTTTATTGGGACCCCAAATGGAAGTGCTGGAACCCCTCTATCTAATGCGGCCCTAATACTTTTACAGCTGGGACTCACCAATTTCCCATGCTTGCAGGGTTGTATTTAGCACTGAGCCATGTTAGTATGTTTGAATGTAAGCATGTGTTTGTATGGGAGTATGTTTGTGTGAATGTGTTTGTATGTGGTACTGGAGTTTGAATGCAAGTGTGCATTTATGTGTAGTGTTTGTTTTGAATGTAGGAGTGTGCTTGTATGTAGTGTTGACGTTTCAATGCAGGAGTGTGTTTTATATGTAGTGTTGAAGTTTGAATGGAGGTGTATTTGTATTTAAAGTTGCGGCTCAGATGCACAGGTACACACTGACGCACAAGCAGATACACAGATACATACACTGACTACATACAGATAAACAGGCACATACACTGACAGACACACTGACACAGGTACATATATTGACACACACACAGACACATACACTGGTAGACGTACTGACAGACATACTGACACAGGCACATATACAGACATACTGACACACAGACACATATACCGACATACTGACACACACACACAGACACATACACTGATCAACATACTGACACACATACACTGACAGAAATACTGACACCCACACACTGACAGATATACTGACACCTACATACACTGAGAAATACTGACACACACACACAGGCACATACACTGACACACACAGACTGATATACTGACACACACACACACAGACATACTGGCACACAGACAGATATACTGACACATGCATACACATGCACTAACAGACATACTGACGCACTGACAGACATACTGACACATACACATACTGACACACACAGATATACACACACATATATACTGACACACAGACAGACAGACATACTGACACACACAGACATACTGACACACACACATGGACACACACACACATAACAAAAACACATACACTAACAACACACATACACTAACACACACACACAAACACACACACTATACACACACACAAACACATACACTAACAACACACACAAACACACATTTTTTTTTTAAATGTAATCCCCCAGCCTCCTTACCTTTGGAGTGCTGGGGGGATTCCCTGGGGTCCAGTGGTGCTGCTGGGCTCCTGGCGGGTGGCCGGTCGGGAGGGCGCCAGGAGCACTCACTGCTTCCTTCAGCTCCCCCGCCGCTGCCGCCGGGCGCCGAAGATGACGCCATCTTCCGGCCCCGGCATCAGTGCGGTGCGCGAGGGAGCTGAAGAGGAAGCAGTGAGTGCTCCCTCGCGCGCCCGCCTTCCTGCCCGACCGGCCACCCACCCGCCGGGGTCAGCGGGGCCCACGGGGCAGGTGCCTCGGGCCCCCCCAAGAGAAACTGGGCCCGGGGCAGCTGCCCCGTTTGCCCCGCGTTAAAGACGGCCCTGATACCATACTTTCTGGTGCTGCTGGGCCGCCGAGGTTTTCCCTTACTGTCTGAGCCAACTCCTCCATGCGGTCCCGCAGCTCCAGCACATAGGGCACAATCGGGGTCTGGCCTTCCCAGTGATCCTTAATAAGGTCTAGGGGTCCCCTCACCCGCCTCCTGTACAACAGCTTGAAGGGCAGGAATCCTGTAGATTCCTGGGGCACCTCCCGGTATGCAAAGAGGAGGTGCAGCAGAAATCTCTCCCAGTCTCTGAAGGCTCCCATGAGCGTCTTTAGCATTTGCTTCAGAGTCCTGTTGAAGCACTCACAGAGACCGTTAGTCTGAGGATGGTACGGAGAGCTGGTCAGAGGTGTAATCCCGCAGACCTTCCAGAGTTGCTGATTTAACTCGGCAGTGAACTGCGTACCCCGGTCAGATAATATCTCCTTGGGAAATCCCATTCGAGAAAAGATCTTGACCAGGGCATCAGCCACAGTCTCTGCGTGGATGTTGGAGATAGCTACTGCCTCCGGGTAGCGGGTAGCGTAGTCCACTATCGTAAGTAGATAGCGCTTACCGGAGTGGCTAGGCTGGGCCAGGGGTCCTATGAGGTCGAACACTATCCTCGTGAAGGGCTCCTCTATTATAGGCATTGGGACCAGTTTAGCTTTAGGGTTATCTCCCTTTTTACCCACCCTTTGGCATATCTCGCAGGTTTGGCAATATGCCCGGACGTCGTCAGATACCCCAGGCTAGAAAAAGTTCTGGGTTACCTGATGTAACATCTGGCATATTCCCAGATGCCCGGCTAGGGGAACATCATGCCCAATATGCAATAACTCCTGCCGATACTTCCGCAGAATTACCAACTGACGCTTTTGCCGGGGTCTCTGTGAGCCTATACAGTCTGCCATTCTCCCAGACTAACTGTTCCCCTTCCAGCCCCCCATGGCCTACCCCATGGCCTATCCTTAGTGAGTGGTCACCCGCTACCTCCCTCCCAAAATTCTCCGGGGTATCCCAGGGAAGGGGCTCTACTGTCGGGGATGGGGTAGGTTGGCTTACCTGGGTCTCTCGGTAGGAGGAGGATGGCTCTCGACAGCACAGCTTTGGGATCTGGTGGTCACGGCTTGAGCTTCCTGAGTAGTTGCGGATGCAAAAGCGGAGGTTAGGGGCCCGATGTCATTGCCCAACACGACCTCTGCAGGCAATTCTTTCATAACTCCCACATGTACGTTGCCAGCTCCAGCTCCCCAGTCTAGGTGTACTTGGGCAGTAGGGATCCGGTAAGTAGCCCCCCCCGCCACTCGCACAGCAATAGATTTCCCTACAATGGTATAGTATGCAAACAATAAACAAAAGGTATATAAGTAGCATCCTACTTACATAGACTAGATCAATGACCTGCTCCAGTAATATGGAGTGTAAGGTGGAACAATCCCTATCTGAGAATGTGTAGGACATTCAAGGATCCGGAACAATAAAAAAGTAAAAGCAGAAAAATTAAATTCCAAGGACTGGATAATAATTATAATTTTAAAAAGTACTTTATTATAATACACAATATTAAAAAGCCAAATAAAAGCAAATATAAATTGTAAAATATAAATTACAGTGCGATACCAGTCCACAATGGGATATAGAATCCTCGCTTCGCCAAAGCTTTATCAAAAGTGAATAATGGGGGCGGGGCTGGACCGCAGAGATGAGAGGAAGCAAACCTCAGCAGCTCCTAATGCAGGCAACGATTAAAGCTGGCTTTCACTGCCCAAACGGCAATTTACGGACACGACATGGTCACCAAACGAGAGCTGACACTCGGCTGCACAAGTTAACACCACTCAAGAGCTGTTTCGAGCGACATTTACCTGATAAGAGTATGAGACCTACAAACATGGCGAGTGCAGGGGAGACGGCCGCTCTTCTGCCGCCTCGACTGACTGAGCTCCTGTCCATGTTTTCCCCCCTCTGGACCGGCGGGGGTCATCTCCCAGAGTGTGAATTCTCACCTACAAACCGCATCAGGTCGAAGGGCTGACAGGCAGGAGACACGAGGCCTTACCAAGATGGCTGAGGGCACAGCTACCCACACAAAGCGATAGACCCACAACGACTGGGCAGCAGCTTTCCAAATAAGATTCAACGCCGTATGTCAGCAATTTTGGGAACGTCTGGAGAAAAGGCACCAGCAGCTAACACCATCACGGGCCAGCATTAAGACCCCAGCACCCACGGCACAACAGCCAGACAGAGCTCTATACCCTAAATGGTGCAAGACCGAGGTGCAGCCGGAGGGGCCCCAACCGGAAAAAGCAGCAACCGAAACTACTCACCATAAGAAGGATAGCCCACCTGGGACGAGAGCTACAAGGGGTGAGATCCCCATACGCCACACACGCCTGCAGAGTTGAGCAAGGCACCTATGGAAGTACCGAAGTGCAGCTTTACGCAGTCCCACCCCAGGGAAGGACATGGCCCCAAGTAGTCGGCGAGTCCGTGAAATGGTGGCACCAGCTCTTATCAGGTCTCAGGGCAGGAGGGGCGCCCCACCCGGACTGCGCGGTGAAGCTCCAGTGGCTACAATGGGCCCTGAAGCGCATATGGGGAGGCTTACCGACTTCCACCCCAAACACGTAACTGCAGCCTCCAGACGAGGCATCGCCTGACCTAATACCCGGCAGCTCCCAGGGACTTTACAGCTCAACCAAGCCGAGGCATTGGCTGACAGTGTATTATGTCCCCGAGCATGGTACCCGTGTCCCCCCAGGACATGCTGCCACATTTAAGCCTGTTTGTATTTGGACAGACATTATAGATAGACCTGTGTTTAATTCATTTTTTTGCTTAACTGCCTTTCAGTAGTTTGCCTATGCCTACACTTGACACACAAAAAGGGAGGCACTCTGGGGGTTAAACCTGCTATTAGCCTGATAGTGGGTACCCAGCTGGCATGCCAGACAAGTTCAGATAGCATGTTATACACTTTAAGACAGCATCAGAGAGTCTAGCCAAGTCTTCCCATCTGATAATGTGTTTCACTAAACACACACATGCTATACACATATGGCAGCTATCCAGGGATTAAACCCAATACTAGCCTGTTACTATATATCTAGCTTGTTATTGTATATTTAGCCTGCTATGGTACACCCAGCTAACATGTAATACAATTTAGACAGTGTCCGCACGACCAGCATGGCATGCATATATGTAACCGAGTCTCACTAACTCTTGCTACCGTATCTTGACTTTTCACGCATGTTGATTAACTTAATATAAAATTGTGCACACCTAATCTACTACCCCGATTGTATAGCCTGATATAACACAAGGGGATTGCCGTTGGGGTACCTCAAGCATGTTTGTACCTATTCTTTGCACAGCAAAAATATAAAATAAAATTAAAATTAAAAAAGTGAATAAGGAGTGAGCCAAGTTCTGGTTATTTAAAAAATAAATAGGTTTCGGTGTTTCGGTGTGCAACTCAGCTGTTTCCGATTTTCGAAAAATAGATGTCGCGCAGGAAATTAAGTTGTCTGTATGTATAATGTCTGGCTCCTGTTTGCGATGTTTTTAGTGTGAATCATCACTCAAAAGTGACATAAAAAGAAACGGACGGACTGCCATTTTGGGGTCGGGCAGACATCAGATTTGGTTTGTAGGAACTTTGGGGAAAGACGAGTTAAGTTAGTGAAACAGTAATATTGCAGAAAAATCTCTTTTTATATATACTGCAGAAACAAATTGGCTCTGCCCCCTGCTGATGATTCAATTCTGATGATCTCAGCCAAGGTGACTGGGGCAATGAGAAAAGCCACCCTAGTCAATCAGCATCCTCTCATAGAGATGCATTAAATCAATGCATTTTTATGGAGAAAGTTCAGCGTCTCCACTTTTCCAGGAAGCATCTGTAGTGGCCGTCTGAGTGACTGCCACTGCAGGTGTCCATAGGCAGCAATGTAAACACTGCATATTCTCTGAAAAGGAAGAAATCACAGCCACCAAACAATAGACATGAAAAATTTGACCATGTTGACACAAAAATTTCCAATGGAGGCAAGAAGGAAGATTTGTTGTGCATTAGGGTGTACCTGAACACACATGGCACACTCTGGTAGGCCGCTCCCTGAGGTCCGGCAACGTCTGGACACTGGTTTCCTAGACCATCGTCTTGTTGTTTGCAGCAATGATGCCCTCTGCCCTCAGTACCCTACCGGGAAATGTCCGGGGAAGGCCTCACCTAATGCGAGGAAGCATACGGTTGCGCAAGATCTCCCAGACCTGCGCACACAACCGATCAAATTTAAGGAGAAGCGACTCCTCTACTTCAAGTATGTTAGCAGGTCGCAGAGGTGTACAACACAGACTATGCCCGCAGGAACTTGGCAATGTTCTGTCAGCGAGAAGCCAAGTTTTGTGCCCAAATTGCACTGAGTACTGTAAGTATTTGGCTTAGTAATTCGATTTTTGAAGGAGCTTCAGCCACATGCGACTAGCTTGATTGGCTGTCAGGCCCCACGCACAATTGTATTTTTGTTTTAAACCTGTGCTGTGACATTCCGTGTATAAGACGACCCCCCAGTTTTAGACTAAAACAATTTTGAAAAAAAACATTATAAATACGGAAAAATACAGTAATGCAAAGGGTTTCCTAATTTCGGGTTTTTTGGGTTTTTTTTAAAGCATGTCCCTGATTTGCAGTATACGGTATGGATTTCAGCCATGTTCCCTGTGCCTCCTAAATAAAGGCTCTTGGGAGCAATGTAATTGATGGAGCCCCTTCATTGCCAATGAAAGAATGTGTTGTTAAAACTTGTCGATTAACCCCTTAAGGACACAGCTACAGAAGCTGGACATATCCTTAAGGACACAAGCAATTTTTTAATTTTTTGCTGTTTGTGTTCAAATGCAATTTGCATCTCTCTCATTTATTGTACCAACACATATTATATACTATTATTTAGACAACAAAAAGGGCTTTAATTTGATGTGACATATACATAAATAAATTCTCATTTATTACCAAAAAATGCAAAATAATGTGAAAAACCCCCCCGAGTTTTGGCAATAGTAATGTGTGCACAATATGTCCAGCTTAGGAAAAGTAATTCAAAATCAATTCATTTATGTGTCTTGATTTACAAAGTGTATAATATGTGTAGGATTTCAGTTTATTTTGAAAGTTACAGGTCACAAACTACATGACCGGTGTATAGTCGCCATATGGGCAGTCGGACTCCAGGACAACCCTCCCACATACCCAACCCAATAACTCACTGACACAAAGGTATATGGGAAAATTTGTCCACAGCTTTATTTAACCAATCTTGAATAATAATAATTTATTAAGCAATAATAATTTTAACAATAAACATGGGTCATTGCCCCCATACTCCGCCCTCGTAACCGAATCCTTCTGTTAATATAACAGGCAATGACCCCCATATAAATAACATATATACATATACATATAACATATAACATACGTATCAACATATTCCAACATACCAACTTAAAGTGCCAAACATAAATTAACCATGGCAGGGGTATACCCGGATACCCCTGCCCCACCAGATTCTGAGCCACCGACAGGACTCGGAACCTACCAACCACCAATGACCACAGTTTTACGTCTCCATGACGTTCATCCTAGGGAGCCTATTTCTTCTCCTTCAGCTCCCTATCCCGCCGCTGTGAAAAAACGGGAAAACCCAAGTCCGAACCAAATTCAGGGAGGGTGGGCGGGACAAACTCAGCAAGGTAGTAATTAAAAGTGAAGGCTTTAAAATGGCTGCCTATTTAAATAGCCAAGCCTACTTACCCATAACTCCCTACTTCCTTCCCTCCTCCTATGCCCGCCTCCTAACCCCTGTCAAGGCCTTTTTTCGCTTAGCTGCGCTTTGGCTACATGGGGCTACATGACCGGTGTATAGTCGCCATATGGGCAGTCGGACTCCAGGACAACCCTCCCACATACCCAACCCAATAACTCACTGACACAAAGGTATATGGGAAAATTTGTCCACAGCTTTATTTAACCAATCTTGAATAATAATAATTTATTAAGCAATAATAATTTTAACAATAAACATGGGTCATTGCCCCCATACTCCGCCCTCGTAACCGAATCCTTCTGTTAATATAACAGGCAATGACCCCCATATAAATAACATATATACATATACATATAACATATAACATACGTATCAACATATTCCAACATACCAACTTAAAGTGCCAAACATAAATTAACCATGGCAGGGGTATACCCGGATACCCCTGCCCCACCAGATTCTGAGCCACCGACAGGACTCGGAACCTACCAACCACCAATGACCACAGTTTTACGTCTCCATGACGTTCATCCTAGGAGCCTATTTCTTCTCCTTCAGCTCCCTATCCCGCCACAAGCTCAGACCTTGACTCCTTAAGCTGTCTGAGCTCCGCCACCCCGAAGAAAAAAGAGCCTTAGTTATGCCATCCTGCCAGCCCAGGGTCAACAGATCCCAACCAACTGCCGAGAGATGGACTCCATCCGAGCGGTAGTACCCTGGCAAACCACCTTCCAACTCGCTGTGTCGAACTACCACACCCCCTAGCTTCCGCACGAAGCTTGCCATCAAGCTATTCACTTTCTTCCTACATCTGTCAATAGCCTCCGGGTCCCTAGCATGCCGCCACCGCTTCCTAGGGATAATCTCCGACCAGACCAACATCACCCCCGGAAGTAGGTCCCTTAAACCGTTAAGGTCCTGCTTCATCCACTTCACTAGCCGCCGCTGCGGAGTGAGGCCCAAGTCGTTGCCCCCCGCATGGAGCACCAGCAGGTCCGGCCGTTGCCCGCCTGCTACCATCCGGAACACCCTTTCGCAGACCTCCCCCCAACAAAAACCCCTGTACCCGAACCACTGTACTGCCAACTGGTCCCGATGAAAGCCCAGCTGGTGGCCCTGAGCTCGAGCTGCAGCCCTCCTTTCGGCCCAGAAGACAAATGAATGGCCCACGATCCATGCGACACGGCCTGGGGGAGAGAAGGAAAACAGATCATAACAGCCCCTTATGCACCCAGCCCCCGGGGATCCCCCCAAAGGCCCTTCCCCATCTTACTCCAATAAACCCAAACGCACATATGAACGGAACCGTACCGACTCCCATCTCCCAATCCGTTTCACTATGTCATCCCCCAGACCCAACCGAGCTGCCTCCGTAGCCGCCCCAATACGAAAGGAGTGTGTACCAAAAGTATCCACCCTCAGTCCTAGCTTTCCCAGTCCAGACCGAAAAACCTTGGTGAACTGGAACCGGGAGAGGGAAGACCCGTCCGCGTGTACCAGCAGCGATCCTCCAACCCCCGGCCTCCGTGCCATGTACCCCGCCACCGCGGCCACTGGGCACAAAGCGGAGCCCGGCAGGGCCCGCAGCGTCACATCTCGGCCCTTGCCTAACATGTCCGTCTTGGATCTTGCCAGGTGTACAACCACCTTCCCTTCCAGCACTCGGACCCCCGACACCTGTACCCCTCCTGCCGCAGTCCTCGTGGCACTGACCAACTCCCCTACCCGAAAGGCTCCAAAGAAGGCCAACAGAAACGCCGCCTGAAACAACGATGCTTCGAACCTGTCGAAACATATAGTAGGCAATAAACCGACCAGGTCACTCAACACTCGCACCGATACTGGGCGCCGAGTGTCAGGCCGTCTGCGGCCCCGCCGGTACCCCTTCAGTGCCTGCCTTATGACAAAGGACTTAGTAAGGTCCTCTTCCCCATGTAGCTTGAACCAGAAAGCCATCGCCGCCATGGACCTGTCAACCACCGCCGGGGACGCCCCCTTCGCCAGAAATTGACAGGTGTACCAGAGGAACGCATCCTTGAGCGATTCCCCCGCCGGCAGGCGGTCCAACCCCTCCCATGACCTTTCCCAGGAGTCCCAGACCTTACTGTAAGCGGCCCATGTGGCCGGCGCCAGCGAAGCCTTCACCAGTCCCCCAAGCAGGTCGCCCCGAGCCGCCAAATCTCGTCTGGGCAAGCCTGCCCCACTTCTTGGGCTTCCGGCGCCACCGTCCGGAATCGTGACCACTGAAAACGAGACAGGGCGTCAGCTACATCATTCATGAACCCAGGCACATGGCGTGCACGAAAAACAACATTTAGCGACATGCACAACAGAACAAAATGACGTAGCAACCTAACCACGGGTTTCGATGCCGCTGATTGGTTATTCACAGCGTGCACCACGGCCATATTGTCCGAGAAAAAGACCACCTTCCGGTCCCGCAGCCTATCCCCCCACAGGGCCAACGCAACGACCAGCGGGAACAGCTCCAAGAAAGCCAAGTTCCGCATGAGGGGGCTCAGTCGCCACTCCCTCGGCCATCGCTCCGCACACCAACGTCCCCCAAAATAAGCCCCGAAGCCCACGCTACCAGACGCGTCTGTGAACAGCTCCAGTTCCGCAGCCGACACGCCCTCCTGTCTAAAAATCACCGTCCCATTGAACTCCCGCAAAAAGGTCTCCCATACGGCCAAGTCGGCCCTCATGGCCGACGACACCCGAATGAAGTGACGCGGGGATCGCACCCCTGCCGTCGCTGCCGACAGGCTCCGGCTGAACACCCTACCCATTGGGATCACCCGGCATGCAAAATTCAGCATCCCGATCAACGACTGCAGCTGCCGCAACGTAACCTTACGGGCTTGAGCCGCCGTCGTCACCTCCTCCTTCAGCCGCCGCAACTTCTCCAGCGGCAGCCGACACTCCCCTTGCAACGTATCTATCTCCAACCCCAGAAAACTAAGGCACTGAGCCGGCCCTTCTGTCTTGTCCGCCGCCAGCGGGACCCCGAAATGGCCAGCCACCCACTCGACCGTTCTCAGCAAGTGTAGGCAGGCGGGGGAGCCCGCCGGTCCTACGCAGAGAAAATCGTCCAGGTAGTGTACCACAGCCCCACTCCCCGCCTCAACTTTGACCACCCATTCAAGAAAAGTACTAAATTTCTCAAAGTAGGCGCAGGAGATAGCACAACCCATTGGAAGGCACAAATCCACAAAGTACCCCCCGTCGAAGAAACACCCCAGCAAGTGATGACACGCTGGGTGGACCGGAAGCAGCCGAAACGCTGCTTCGATATCCACCTTAGCCAACAGTGCTCCGCGCCCGGCCTTCCTTACCAGCTCGACCGCCCTGTCGAATGATGCGTATGAGACCGAGCACAAGCCCTTGTCAATATCATCATTCACCGACTCTCCTTCCGGGTAGGAGAGGTGGTGAATGAGCCTGAATTTGCCCGGTTCCTTCTTGGGAACCACCCCGAGCGGGGAAACCCGCAGACCCTCCAATGGAGGAGCCGGGAACGGCCCTGCCATCCTCCCCAATTTGACTTCCTTGCCCAGTTTTTCCCGCACCACACCCGGGAACTCAGCCACCGATTTAAGGTTGCGCCGAACCCCAGTCCCCCCCCGGTTCCGGAAAGGGATAAAGAACCCCTGACCAAACCCCGCCCGGAGCGCCACGGCATCTGCCTTATTACCGTAGCGGCTTAGCCACGGCTCCATCGCGTCTAGCCTCACCGGGGTTAGGCCCCGGGGCAAGCGAAACTCCCCCTCCCCCCCCAGCCGAGGTAGGGACCCCGGTGTGCCCCGACTTCCCTTTTTTGAAGCACCGGTTGAGCCCATGCGCGCCTCCGCAGCCCGAACACTCGTGCTTAAAGCGACAGGCGTTTCCCCATTTGCACTGGCCCTCGTTAAAGAGCCAGCAGAAGCCCTTTTGCATGGCGGCCGACGAGGCGGACTGCCCCTTTGCGCCGGCCGTGGGCTGAAATGGCTGCGCTTTTGCGCCATCATCAGCTTCATCCAGAGAGGCAGGTCCATTTGATCCCACCGCATACCCGGATTAGCCGCCAAACGCTGCCGGAATTGCTCGTCGTACCGCCACCATGCCAGTCCGCCATAGGTGCGATACGCCTCCCAAATGCCATCCAAATAACAAAACAGAGAGGAGCACAGGCCCGGCGATTTCTCGCCCAGAACACTGGCCAACACGCAAAAGGCCCTCAGCCAGTTACCGAAAGACTTGGGAATCTTACGATACCGCTTCTTCTTCTCTTCCTCCTCCTTCTTCTCATCTTTTTTATCGTCCTCTTTGAGATCAATAAAATCCTCCAAAGGGAGAAGAGAAAAGATCTCGCAGAAGTCACCCTTCCAGATTTTTTCCTTCACCTCCTGTTTGAGGTGGACCCCCAGCGGACCCGCAAACGACACATATGCGTGTTGCCTGGCCGCATCAGGAACCACCCCCCCCGTCAACTCAGCCCGCTCGCTCGTCGCCTCCGCCCCAGTAACCGTCACTGCAGTGTCCCCACCCGAACTCTGTTCCGCGGAGGGAACCTCGCTCGGGCCCGCCACCCCGGCCCCCTGAGCCCAAACCTGCCCCACACCGCCCTTTGTGGCACCCCCCGCTCCCAGTGAGTGGAGAAGTGCTTGAAGTGTATGAACCAATGCACTGGAGTGCAGAGAAGCAGAGGACTCACCGGCCAAGCCCCTCGACCCCGAAGCTCCTGGGGCTGCGTTGTGTACTGTCCCCTGACCAGGATGAGCGACATCCGTTAACGATCCTCCAACCGGGGAGCCAACCCGGTGCCCGGCCACATCAGATGCGGAGCGGCTCCGAGATCTGTAACGAGGAGAAGAAGTCCTGGGCAGAGCATACTGGTCATGAGCAGCCCCCCCGTCCCGACCTTGAGAGCGCCCGCTGGACACCAGAGCCTCCCGTCGCGCAACCACTCCTTTTCGCCCACCCAAGGCCCGATCGGCCCTGCCTCTGGGACTACGACTCCTCCCGTTTCTACCAGAGGCCCGCCCCCGTGTAACCAGCCTGGGGGCCATGACACTCTCCCCCCCTGAGCTACTAGATGAGGACCTAACACGCCGAGCCCTTCCCTTAAACCCCCCGGACCCCCGGGCCCTAACCGGTGACGGGCTGCTATCACCTGACCCCAAACCTGAACCCCCCCCAGAACTACGCCCACCTATCTGCTCACCAGCGCAGGGAAATCCCCACCCCCCACCCCGGCGGGCCCCCCGACTAGAAGCACCCCCTCCCCTCGGTACCTCCAGCCGGTCTCCAGACCCCGCACCCCTAACCTGTCCTGAACGCCCTGCGCACCTCGAACTCCTGCCCCGCCCTGATGGCAAACTTCCCCCTGCCGTACCCCCTGGCCCTTCCACCCTCCCGGCTACTGGCCCTCGCTCCAAGCCCACTACCCTGGAACTACCCTGCGCACCCTCCCCCCTAGACCTCCCTGCCCCCGCTCTAGCAGGCACCTGACCCCTCCCCACGTCCCCCCCAGGACTCTGAACCCTGTGCCCAGTCCTCCTGCGCTGATTCACGCCAAGGGGGTCCCGGCCGGAACCCCCTGCACTTGCCTGTTCCAGGGGCGGTCCGCGAGCTCCTTCCGCACCGGCCCCGCCAGTCCCCGCCATGGGTGTAGTAGATGCCCTCCCGGGCTGCAATCCCGCGTCCTCACCGGTTCCAGGGGGCCGCCCGATGTCTCCCGCGGCCCCCGCTCCAGGCGCAGCCCTCCCCGCACTGGGAGCTGCACCGTCCGACTCCCGGGTAGCCTCCCGCCGGCTACCGCTTCTCCGACGTCCCGGTAACGCGCCGGGAGGCGGAGCCTCAACCATGCGGCTACCGGGTCCGTTTCGGCCTGGTCCCGCCGCCGCCCGGCCGCTGGAACCGTCTCCACCGGACTCCGCGCCTGGGCTCAGCCGTCTCGGCGGCCTCCGAGCCCGCACAGGCCGACCTCCGCCGCCCTCATGATCCGCAGCACCCGCCAGGGCTGGTCCAAGTTGCGCCCGCAGCCAGTCCACGCCACGTCCTTGAGCCGCCAACCGGATCCGCTCCAACAGCTCCTCCATGTTATCCTTCGACCCTGCAGAAGGAGAGAAAAACAAAGACCCCACCAAACCAAATCTGTGGACACAGGAGTGCACACAAACTCAGCAAGGTAGTAATTAAAAGTGAAGGCTTTAAAATGGCTGCCTATTTAAATAGCCAAGCCTACTTACCCATAACTCCCTACTTCCTTCCCTCCTCCTATGCCCGCCTCCTAACCCCTGTCAAGGCCTTTTTTCGCTTAGCTGCGCTTTGGCTACATGGGGCTACAAGGTCTAAAATAAAATTTCAATGTGAAACAATTTTAGAAGTTGGTATGTTTGTCTTGGAAGTTTAATACCCATTACAGGAAACAAAATTGCCACACAAAAGTATATATTTATATAAAGTAGACATCACAGGCTATTTACCTAAGGTTAGTTTGACACTTTTTGCGTAGCCATTTCACTACCAATCTCTACTAAATATTGGAGTAAAATTTTATTTTTTCCTCTATTTTGGCATATACACATATTACAAGGTTTTTGTAATGTGTATTTCGTAAACCTAGTGTGTGCTATCCCTGTACAGAACCCCATATTGTGTTCAGCTACATCTGCTGAGTAAAATGATACCCCCATTGTATACCTTTGCCCCTACTCTGTGAAGCTACAATGCCATATAGGAGACCATGCGATTTCAGTTTCTATAGTTGGAATTTTCATAGATGGTCATATGTCTGATTTTGTGGCATTATAGCCATTTGACTGTTCAAATAACCCCACAAAGGCCTTCCATTTGAGAAAGCAGACACTCCAGGGTATGTTATTAGGCATATATTATACCTTAACTTGCCACCATTTTTTCACCAATTTATTTCAAATTTTGTGGTGAGAATTTTTTTTTAAATTTTTTTACACACATGTTCGCTGGGTATTTCTTGCATTTGATAAGTGCCACTGTCATAAATTCCCCCTAAGTATGCTCAGTTACCTCTTCTGAGTAAAACAATAAGTCTAATGTATGACCTAGACACTATTTTGTGAAGTTACAGTGCTGTGAAAGAGACGTGACAAGTTCAGGTTTTTAAGTGTGAAATAACGTATTCTATTTTTAAATATGTTAGCAGGCTGCTTTTTCCAACTACCCCAAAAAGGCATACTATTTCTTAAAGAAGACGCCCGAGGGTATTTCAAAAGGCAAACTTTGAACCTTAGCGTGGGATAATTGTTCCATTAGCTTGTATCAAATGTAGTGGTAATAAGCATTTTTTTTCTGCCTTTTTGACACACAGTGAGTTTGTACTGTATATTTTACAAACCTTATGTGTGCTACGGCTATATAATACATCCTATCTTGCTCAGCTATGTAGTCTGAGTACAGCAATACCCCCATATATACCTTTGCCAGGTAAATGCAGACATTGAAGGGGCACATTTGAGACACAGCCATTTCAGTTTTTTCAAACTACATTTTTACGCTGTGTCCATACCCCACTTTGGAGTTCTTTTTGTAGGTTAATTATTCCAGCTACCCCATAAAGGCATACCATTTCTTAAAGAAGACACCCTAGGGTATTTCAAAAGACATATTTTGAATCTTAGCGTGAAATAATTTTTCGCTAGCTTATACCAAGTGTAGTGGTAATAAGCATTTTTTCTGCTTTTTTGACACACAGTTTGTACTGTATATTTTACAAACCTTATGTGTGCTATGGCTATATAATACTTCCTATCTTGCTCAGCTATGTTGTCTGAGCACAGCAATACCCCCATATGTACCTTTGCCAGGTAAATGCAGACATTGAAGGGGCACATTTGAGACACAGCCATTTAAGTTTTTTCAAACTTTACATTTTTACGCTGCGTCCATACCGCACTTTGGAGGTTTTTTTGTAGGTTAATTATTCCAGCTACCCCATAAAGGCATACCATTTCTTAAAGAAGACACCCTAGGGTATTTCAAAAGACGTGTTTAAAACCTTAGCGTGAAATAATTTTTCTGCTAGCTTATACCAAGTGTAGTGGTAATAAGCATTTTTATGCCTTTTCGACATA
Organism: Pelobates cultripes; assembly: GCA_933207985.1. Classification (NCBI taxonomy): domain Eukaryota; kingdom Metazoa; phylum Chordata; class Amphibia; order Anura; family Pelobatidae; genus Pelobates; species Pelobates cultripes. The sequence continues at coordinate 38,476,616 of OW240921.1, forward strand.
CTAAATGAGTTTGTAATATATATTTTGCAAACCTTATATGTGCTACAGCAGTATAATACATCATATGTTTCTCCGCTATGTCATCTGAGTACAGCAATACCCCCGTATGTACCTTTACCAGGTATATGACAATGTTGAAGGGGCACATTTGAGACACGGCCATTTAAGTTAGAATTTTTACGCTAGGTGCATGCCCCACTTTGTGTTTTCCAATTACATCACAAAGGCATACCATTTCCTAAAGAAGACACCCCAGGGTGTTTCAAAAGCCATATTTGAAACCTTAGCATGGTATCATTTTTTTCGCTAGCCCGTACCAAGTGTAGAGGTAATACGCATTTTCCCCCTTTTTTAAACATTTTTTAAAACTTTTTAAAAGTATTTTTTAACTTTTAAAATGTTTTATTTAGCTTTTAACAACTTATTTTACTATTTTAAAACTTTGTTTAAACTTTTCAAAAGTTTTTTCACTTTTAATAGGTTTTTTTAACTTTTATCCCCTAACTAGCCCAACCGTAAATCCCCCAATTTCCTCACTAACTTCTAACCACACTAGCTAAATAAATAAATATTTTCAAATATTTAAATTAATTAATTAAATACATTAAATAACAGATAGGGTTTCACTGCAGCACAGAGCGATCACATGGGCTCAGTGAAACTGCCCATGGTAGTGTGCCTCCGATATGGAGACACGCTACAGGAAGATTAACCCCACGATTGCCACGATTGCAATCAGGGGTTAATTTTCATTTTGGACGAAAATTTTCCATCCAGCGTCCTTAAGGGGAGTGCTGCAATGACGGAAAATTTCCATCCAGCGTCCTTAAGGGGTTAAGAGATCCCTCTCTACATACCTCAAAACCCGAATGCACCTGTCAGGGTTGATTATATATTTCCTGCCTGTTCTATGTTAAATTTTATATTTATTGTGTATTAATATTGTTTTTGTATTTTATTGTACCCTAATGTAACAATGCAATGATTTGTGGACCCAGGACATACTTGAAAACGAGAGAAATCTCAATGTATCTTTCCTGGTAAAATATTTTATAAATAAATAAATATTAATATGGGGAGGATGGGGGTTAATTTTATGGCAAGACAGGAGGCTTCATATTTGCTTATCTTTCTTTACTGTAACTCCCAGCAGCAAAGAAACAGTTAACAGCAGTGTAAAAAAGTTTAACCAATCAGTATGCATTACAGTAATATAAACTGTCATCAGGCTCCTCCCAATTCCTCTTTCTTTGCTGCTTAGCCTCCCAGGTGAGTCTATTCTAATTATACTCCTACTAAATTCTCTAGTTTAACTGACTAATATATATTGTATATTATTTTAATATTTTAATATTTCTCATACAGTTTTTCCTTTTATGTTTCTGTGCTTTGCTTCTATTTATTTATGTTACATGGGCTGACACTCCAGTCAGCCCACAAACTCAATTTACCTCAACATTTCCTCACTCTTTTATTTTTTGTACTGTCAGTTTAATTTCCATAGCACTAACGCTTTCCCTGCAGCGCCCGGCATTTTGCCGGTCCGCTCAGCCGCTCAGTTCCCTCACACACAATGTGTGTTTCCCTGCCGTCTCCATAGAGACGTTTCCCGCCTTTTTTCATGCCGCGGCCATTTCTATTAGTCTTTTCCCGGGCTTCCCTCTCAGCGCCATCTTGTGGCAGGCTTATGCGCGGCGGTTCCCTCGCATCTCGGCTCTCACTGCAGGACGCGACCCAGCCGTTTGGTAAGTATATTTTTTTTCTCTTAAAGCCCCAGACCCTTTAATTTTACAAAATTAAAGACATACCCAATACTCAAAACTTCAATTTTTCTTGCAGATTTCAGCATAACTGCCAACACAGCTTACACAAATCCTTGCTTGATTCTGAGGGTGACCCCCTCTAGCCTTTATTCTGAGGGTGACCCCCTCCAGCCTTTATTCTGAGGGTGACCCCCTCTAGCCTCTCCTTCAAGGGTGACCCCCTTTGCTGTCTCTATACAGGGTAATCCCTATATGATAACACAGGCACATACCTGTTATTAGATCTTGGACACTATATTGTCCTTCTCTCTCTGGGTGAACCCCACTGATGAATTGTGGACGAACTCCACTTTTACAGGATAATTGCTTTTTTACATGCAGTCTAAGTCCACCGCCTCATTGTAATTAATTTGTCTGCACAAAAAAAAAATAAAAATAAAAAAATATATATTTTTTTATATATATTGTAAATATAATAATTAATTTCTCTTGTGGTGACCCCACTGTTACTGACATTATGTCGGATGTGCCAGAACCAGCAGTTTCTGCCGAACTTAAGGCTTGGCTTTTCAATGCCATTACTGAATCTATACCCAAAGCTTTAGCGGCTTTCCGCGAGCAGACAATCCCAGCCCCTACGGCGACCATTACCCAACAAACGCCCTTGGAAAGGCGATAGGGCCACCGCCGGTAAAGGCAAAGCGCCTGCTAAACACCCTAAAGTGCCCTATTCTAAACCCAAGCAAACCTCCCAACATGATTTTGACGCATTTGAGGGTTCAACCTCTAATTATAATCTCCACGTATTAGACGAATACTACGCAGAACACTCGGATACTGAGGCTCCACCTCATAAGACATTCCCAGACCTCTACCCTTCCGATTCTGCAACTAATGAACCCCCCCTCATTCCTCTAGAGGAATTCCAATTGGAGTCTGATCTCACCTCTGAAAACCCTAACTTGAAAGAGGATACCTTATTTGACACCTCTGGCCGCCCTTTATTTGACCCCAGATGCATCAGGCACCCTAGATCGGCCGAATGGACACCCCCGGACCACATTGGCAAATACTGCAGAATGTGGCTCCGTCGGCCTTTAGAAAAAGAGGTGAGAGCCAAATTAAGGGCAGAATGCCCACGCCCCTCTATCCCAGACAAGGTGGCCAATACACCCGAATTCGACCCTTTCCTTGTGACCTTTCTAACCAAGTCAGGAAAAGACCCCCGTAAGGGTCTAGAACAGGGTCTGAAAGCCACTCAGGACAAGTTGATGGATGTGGCGGGCCCACTTATACAAATCTTCATAATTGCAGACGAGGCTTTATCAGGTGGCACATTTGATGCACATATGGTGCGAGAGTGGGCACAAAGAGCCTTATGCCTTTTAGGCAATGCCAATGTGGCAATATCAACTGAACGGCGGAAGGCCGTCCTTTATAAAATCGATGCCAAACTTGCCGAATTGGGCACTAAAGAACTTGGTCCAGAGGCTCAAGGCATGTTATTTGGAGACAAGTTCATAAAAGAACTAAGTAAGCACGTCTCTGTTTTTACTACACTGACAAAAGCACAGTCCTCCATTCGCAAGGTATTTCGCACTCAGCGTTTTTCTGGAAGAGCTGGTCGCTATAGAGGCCGAGCGACTGGCAGAGCCGCCTTCACAGGCTACAGGCCTCGACCTTCAGACACCTGGAACTCGGGCAATACCCGATTCCACCACAGACAATTTTTTCCCACTCGCGGAGCTATCCGAGGACGTGGATCCGCTTCCCTCCGCGGTCGCACTGCTACAGGTAATGGACCTTCCTTATTCTCATATTCCTATTGCAGGCCGGTTAACCCTTTTTTCCCAACAGTGGTCTCAACTCACTCAGGATCCTTGGATCCTTCAGACGGTGTCCGGGTTCCACCTGGATTTTTCAGTCGAACCAATACAAAATTTTCCTCCTACCCCAATCAAAATGTCACTGTTAGACGAGTCGACTCTACGGAGCGAACTCGACGATCTATTCACCAAGGGTGCGATCGAAAGAGTTGTTGGCCCACAGATCTTCATAAGCAACATGTTTCTAGTCAAGAAAAAATCAGGAGGTCTACGACCTGTCATCAACCTGAGAGATCTGAACAAGTTCATCGCATACCGTCACTTCAAAATGGAGGGGATCCATTTATTGAGAGACCTACTCTCCGAGGGAGATTGGTTCTCCCGCTTCGACCTAAAGGATGCCTACCTAACGGTGCCGGTAACACCAGCACACCGCTGCCTCCTTCAGTTTCGTTGGGAACAAGCACTATGGCAGTTCACAGGCCTCCCCTTCGGCCTATCTTCTGCACCCTGGTGCTTTACCAAACTAATGAAACCAGTGATGGCCTTACTGCGCTCACAAGGCATCCGATCCATAATCTATCTGGACGATATCCTCCTCATGGCACAAGACCAAGAAACTCTCCACCTTCATACAAGCATGACCTCCGCCCTATTGCAGAATCTTGGTTTCGTGATCAATCACCAGAAATCATCTTTAACACCGTCCCAGACGATACAGTTCCTGGGATTCCAGATAGACTCTGTTCAAGCAGTCCTTCAACTTCCGGCATCCAAAATCAAATCCATCAAAAAGACATTCGGAGGTTACTGATATCACCACACCTCCGCCTGCGAGATCTAGCCCGCACCATCGGCTTGCTCTCCGCCTCAATACAGGCTATATTCCCTGCCCCACTGCACTACCGGGCACTGCAACGCCTGAAGACCCAATACTTACATCAGTCGACGTCCTACGACCAACAGATCACACTCACGGACGAAGTCCGGCTCGAACTCCATTGGTGGCTACAACATATGGACGCTTGGAATGGAAGAGCCATTTTCGGATCCCAACCAGACTTCATCCTGGAATCGGATGCAAGTCTGCTCGGATGGGGCGCAACCTGCTCGGAAAGCTCTACAGGAGGACTCTGGTTCCACTCGGAACGAGCACTTCATATCAACTGCCTCGAACTGATTGCAGGCTCATTCGCAATCCGCAGTTTTGCCAAAGATGTCTACAACTGTTCCGTGGTGCTGAAGATGGACAACGTGTCCGCAGTTCGTTACGTGAATCATCTAGGAGGTTCCAAATCAAAGATGCTTTCAGATCTGACCAAAGAATTATATCAGTTCTGCCTAGACAGGAATATCTCCCTGCGAGCGGAATATCTACCGGGATCAGACAACCTCGTCGCAGACTGGTTCTCACGACACTGGAGGGACTCCAGCAATTGGCATCTGAATCCACAGATATTTCACCGTCTCCAGGTCTGCCGGGGGCCATTCAACCTGGACCTCTTTGCATCTCGCCTCAACAGGCAGACGGACGCCTTTTACAGCTGGTTGCCGGACCCAGCGTGCCTTGCAGTCGATGCCTTCCTACAGACGTGGCCGATGTCCGGGGCATATGCGTTCCCTCCGTTCTCCATGATTCCACGCACACTACAGCACCTCAAAACTCAGGGTGTCAAGATAACACTAGTGACCCCGCTATGGCGGGCCCAACCATGGTATCCTTACCTCCTGGAAATGTCTGTGGACTTCCCCCTGCTGCTACCCAACGCCTGCGACCTCCTCAGAGACCCGACAGGCAACTTTCACCCATTGGCAATCCAGGATCATCTCCAACTAGTGGCTTGGACCGTTTCAGGGGATCTTGGAATGTCTCAGGCCTTTCGACAACTGCTCAGGGACTCCTTTGGGATTCATGGGCCCCGGGAACCAGACGTTCTTACATCTCTGCATGGCGTCTATGGAGTTGCTGGTGCTTGGAAAGGAACCTTGATCCCTTTTCAACATCTATAATTAATGTTATCAATTTCCTGTCGTCTCTGTTCGACCAGGGTAAATCCTACCGGACCATTAACGTGTTTCGGTCTGCTATTTCTGCAGCGCACGTTCCTATCGAAAGTTCTTCAGTAGGCAAACACCCTTCTGTCTGTAGACTCTTGCGGGGCATCCGCATCGCTAGACCCCCGACTCCCAAATATAATCAATTCTGGGACGTGGCCATCATGCTCACGTTCTTGGAAGCTTGGCCGGACAACGAGGCACTCTCCCTACGCCAATTGTCAGCCAAATTAGCTCTCCTCCTTTGCTTGGTCTCCTTCCGAAGAGTTTCTGACATCAGGGCTTTCGACTTTCATGCCCTCGATTTCACACCGGAGGGGGTGCACTTTCATATCACTAGACGCACCAAGACCAACTCATCTACTGTGAGCTACCCTTACTTCTCTGAGAAACCCCTCCTCTGCGTAGCCCGGTGTATAAGACACTATATCGCTCGCACTACCCCTCTCAGAGCACCTACTGGGCCCCTCCTGGTATCTTATGTACGACCTCACAAACCAGTCTCGTGCCCTACCATTGCACGATGGATTAAATGGCTTCTAGCCCTGGCTGGCATTGATGCATCTTTCGGAGCTCACTTGGTTAGAGGCGCAGCCGCCTCCTCGGCACTCATAGCTGGAGGTTCCTTAGCGGAGATTCTATCCTCCGCTGATTGGTCTAGAGAATCCACCTTCCGTACTTTTTATTTTAGACATTCTCCACACGTTTCTCTGTCCTTGCTATCTGTGCTTTAAAATAGCAAATATGAAGCCTCCTGTCTTGCCATAAAATTCGGGATTATTCTAGCTCCTAGTGACTGAATAATCTAAATTTTATTAAAGACAGGAGGCGAATATTTTCCCACCCTGGATTCTCCTTACCCACCCTTTTAGGTAAGTATCCTGCACTATCTCCAGTTCTAACTATGACCAGCATCCTCTCTTTTCCTAGCCTATACTCGTTAGGTCGTTATTATATGCTAAACCGCTTTCAATTGTACATTGGTTTATTGTATTCTAGGTGTGTCACTTACTCTACATACCACACAGTTAATTATCATAAGTTAGAGCTTGCACTTAAATTGGAAGTCAGTTCACTGCATTTACTTTGATTTTTCTCTTGCCAAAGAGACCATACTTTCACGATGTTTCTCCTTCCTCCTAGTGTGAAGATCAATTGCCTTCTGTCTCGAATCTACCTGCGGGTTGATCACTACCTTCATCCTACCGGATACCTACACCGTTACCTGTTCATCGTTTTAAGGTTTCTACATTTACATGGTTGACTCTACGACTGTTCGGCTACATCAAGAAAGAGGAATTGGGAGGAGCCTGATGACAGTTTATACTACTGTAATGCTTACTGATTGGTTAAACTTTTTTACACTGCTGTTAACTGTTTCTTTGCTGCTGGGAGTTACAGTAAAGAAAGATAAGCAAATATTCGCCTCCTGTCTTTAATAAAATTTAGATTATTCAGTCACTAGGAGCTAGAATAATCCCGAATTATTGCCATTTCTGTCCTCCCCCCCCCCTCAAGTTGTAGCACCTACTGCTGCCCAACAAGCATATACATTCTATGACTTTACAATATGACCTTGGACCTTAATAAGTGTAGCCTAATTTAATAACTGTGGTTTTAGACAGTTTTTGATGATGCAGTACACCTTAATCTCCACCTAGATGGCGCTGCAGTTAAATAAATCGAAACGCTCTCAGTCTAGTCAATCAAAACACCAGAAGAAGCGCGAACGCTCGCTGGCTTGGGCGTGCCTATCCTAGTGACGTAGAAGCTGAAGGCTGAGGCCACGAAAAAAAAAACAAACACGTCAGATGGACGTTTTGTTTCCGGCCGCCATTTTGTGGAGTGAAACCATTGCCCGTGTCCGGTTTGTGGCGCCGAGCGGTAGCGTTGAAAGCAGGCTACGAGCCGGCGAGGGTGTCCGGTGACGGTCCGGTTGGAGCTGAGGGGGGTCTCCGGGGCCCCAATGACCCGTTGGACTCGGGGAGAGAGAGTATTCCATAGCGGCTGCAGGGCCCAGGCCTTTCACTGCGAGAAGGCGGCCATCTCGTCCGTGTGAGCACAGTCTGCTGAGGTAATATGAAGGGCCCCCCCTCACACACACAGCCACACACACCAATACAAACCCCTTCAATCCTCCAAAGCCGTGTGAGCTCAGTCTGCTGAGGTAATATGCCGGCCCCCCCTCACACACACCAATACAAACCCCTTCAATCCTCCGAGGCCGTGTGAGCACAGTCTGCTGAGGTAATATGAAGGGCCCCCCCTCACACACACCACACATACAAACCCCTTCAATCCTCCGAGGCCGTGTGAGCACAGTCTGCTGAGGTAATATGCCGGCCCCCCCTCACACACCAATACAAACCCCTTCAATCCTCCGAGGCCGTGTGAGCTCAGTCTGCTGAGGTAATATGCAGGGCCCCCCTCACACACAGCCACACACACCAATACAAACCCCTTCAATCCTCCGAGGCCGTGTGAGCACAGTCTGCTGAGGTAATATGCAGGGCCCCCCTCACACACAGCCACACACACCAATACAAACCCCTTCAATCCTCCGAGGCCGTGTGAGCACAGTCTGCTGAGGTAATATGAAGGGCCCCCCCTCACACACAGCCACACACACCAATACAAACCCCTTCAATCCTCCGAGCCGTGTGAGCTCAGTCTGCTGAGGTAATATGAAGGGCCCCCTCACACACAGCCACACATCAATACAAACCCCTTCAATCCTCCGAGGCCGTGTGAGCACAGTCTGCTGAGGTAATATGCCGGCCCCCCCTCACACACAGCCACACACACCAATACAAACCCCTTCAATCCTCCGAGGCCGTGTGAGCTCAGTCTGCTGAGGTAATATGTGAGGCCGTGTGAGCACAGTCTGCTGAGGTAATATGAAGGGCCCCCCCTCACACACAGCCACACACACCAATACAAACCCCTTCAATCCTCCGAGGCCGTGTGAGCACAGTCTGCTGAGGTAATATGCCCCCCCCTCACACACAGCACACACACCAATACAAACCCCTTCAATCCTCCGAGGCCGTGTGAGCACAGTCTGCTGAGGTAATATGAAGGGCCCCCCCTCACACACACAGCCACACATCAATACAAACCCCTTCAATCCTCCGAGGCCGTGTGAGCACAGTCTGCTGAGGTAATATGCCGGCCCCCCCTCACACACCAATACAAACCCCTTCAATCCTCCGAGGCCGTGTGAGCACAGTCTGCTGAGGTAATATGCAGGGCCCCCCTCACACACAGCCACACACACCAATACAAACCCCTTCAATCCTCCGAGGCCGTGTGAGCACAGTCTGCTGAGGTAATATGAAGGGCCCCCCCTCACACACACCAATACAAACCCCTTCAATTCTCCGAGGCCGTGTGAGCACAGTCTGCTGAGGTAATATGAAGGGCCCCCCCTCACACACACCAATACAAACCCCTTCAATTCTCTGAGGCCGTGTGGCTGGCAGAGGGCTGTGGGAGTTGTAGGCCCGCAATCCCACCCATTATTTATATTATTTGACCAGAAAGGATACATTACAATTTCTCGTTTTCCCACTATGTCCTGGGCCGACTAATATCGCATTGATACAACGGGATACAGATATTATATTAAACTTACACAATGTTAAAATGCAATATTAAAACTAAATCCAACACAAAAGAGGTCAGTAAATTATAACCCACCGTGATGACCGTGACTCTGTGTTGAGATATGTTCACAGAAATCTCTTAAGGGATTTTTAGCCTGGAGGAAAATTAAATTTTTACATTGTTTTTGCTCTTTTTTTTTTTTTTTTATTAGTGACTGTTTTTGTTTTGAAGCCCAGTCAAGCCGCCCTAGCAAGCGCATAGTACAAAACTGCATGAGTTAGTAAATATTGGGAAAGTGGTGTTTAGTGGCCTATGATTCAAACAAATGCAGTCACCTGTCAGATTTTGGTGAAACTAAAAAAAATTACTTTAAATCATTGAAGTGGTCATGGTGCTTGGAATAACTCTCTAAAATAGAATGAAAACTGTATATCAATGTATAATAGTTTTTATATGCTTTATTGTTACATTAATAGGGCTGAGACATACAAATCTAGATCCCAAGTTCCTGCCAGGGCCCTCCTTCAGACATCAATACCAAAATCCCAGATACCTAAGAGAAAAAATGGCAACCAACATGGGAGAACAGCTGAATCCAGAGTGGTAAGTTATTTTTTTCATTTTCCGCTCTCTCTATAAAATAAAAAAAATTCTAATAGAAAACCTCTCTAACTCTGCAGTACGTTGCCAGACTGTATGAAAGTGGTTTGACTGCTTACTCTGGAGGGGTGCCAGGACACTCCTGGCATCTTAACTACTAGAGATCTATAAATGCAAATAATAGTGCTGACAGTACAAGTTTCATTGCTGTGGTAGTTGGTGTAGACTACAACATAATGACATGAAAGTGTGTATGTACACCCACCACCACCCAGGAATCAGTGTGTTACAGAAGCTGCAAATCAGGTGTGTTTTTGTTGTTTTTTTTTTTTTTTTCTGATGTGCTTTGATCTTTTTATTAAATATAATGCTAATTTATTTCACATAGGATCCAGCAGTACAATGCAAGCAGTGGTATGGAAACACCAATGCATGAAAATCCTGAATGGGAAAAGGCACGCCAAGCTTTAGCAACTATTCAGAAAGATAACTCTAATTCTGCAACTACTAAAGGAGCAGCCAATGATCAAGCAAGCACCCAGGTGAGAATGTATTCATTCACCAGAACTATAATCTACATTTCCAGTTCAAACTTTATAGCCTACGTATCCGTGAGCAATCCATCAGGAAACAAATCTCGCTTTGAAAAAAAATTCCTATATTTGCTCAGCATCAACTGGGTTCATGCAAAGTGAGTGCTTACAGCTCTCACCATGTTTACTTGCTCACAGGCAGACTTTAGGATAGTTTGCTTAATATACTAATTATGAAAGGGCAATAAGTACATATGTAACATTTCAGAGAACTGACAATCTCTAGACAGTGAAGCAATTTCTTTCACTATTCCCTGCTATTAAAGTGTATCTGTGGGGGCTTCTCCCCCTTACCTGACCCTCTGGTGTAATGTTGTACAACGGCACAGAATGGTGGTCTATTGAAAATCCCGGCAGACCATGACCTACTTCATAATAATCTTCCACAGCATTAGTTAGTTAGATGCAATGGGTAACTATAACACTATGTAATGTATTGTTTGAACATGCAATGCTCTCTCACTTACATTGTTTTTCTTTTCACTAGTATGCAGCTCATCAAGGAGATGCTGCGATGCAGCATCAATATTATCAATGGTATTCACAGTATAATTATACGTATCCATACAACTACTATTCTTACCCCATGGTATGTATCTCCCTTCTTTTTCTGTAGTCCAAAGTTCCAAACCTATGAAATATGCAGTTAGGTTTTTACCTATCTGAATAAATGTTCCTGTTTAATGTTAAATCCATTAGTGACAACTGGCACCATAACCAAGATAGTGTTATATTGGTGTTATGGTGCATGGATCATTTATTTTTAATTGTAGTTTATTCCATAAGCAGTGAATTGTGATTTGAAAGCCTGGATATCCTTTGTGTCTGATTTTAAAATTATTTTTTTTTTTAAATGCTTTTAGTTCATCACAATTGACTATTTATCAAGTAAACCCTTGTATTTCCAGTTCAGCTGTTCTGCTCTAAAATTTGCAATTATCGGTCAACTAATGGTTTAGTCAGTAATCCTATTAATGAATGACTTTGTGCACAACAACATTCCTTGCATGTAATTTTTTTATATTTATTTTTTAAATATTGGATTTACTACAATTGAATGACTTTAAATTTCAATGGTATTTAGACAAATAAGATTGATATACCACCACTTAGAATTTAAAAAACGGAGAGCATACTTTTTAATACAGGCTGTATGCTTGACATTTAGTTCTACCTGTGTTTATTGAAGTCTTTTATGTATTGCTCTGTTTTGCAGAATATGTATGGGGGATACCCCACCACGGGGCAATACAGCATGCCAGGTGCTTATCAAGTGACTGCCTCACAGCAGCCTCAAACAGTGGTCCAGCATCAGGGGAATCCTAACCAGGTACACACTAGCAAATTCTGTGCCATATAAAGTTTTATTAAAAATTTACTAAATGTATTTGTGAGCAAATTGTAGAAAAATTTAACTTGCACAGGTCAGTTATAATATAGAAACCTAGATTATTTTTTTTTTTCTCTCTCTCTCTCTTGGGTGGTTTGGTAGTACTTGGAAACTTATCTTCAGCTTAAACAATTTTGAATGATTTTATTTCCATCCAGAATTGCTTTAAATGTTTTTTGTAGCTGAATTTCATGAATATATATATTTTGTTATATAGGAAACATTGTAGTTTTCATTAGCTATAGTTAAATGTGTGTTCCCGGACATCGTATTCTAGCAGTGCACATTATCAGTATTCACACTTTATTTTAAACCTTTTTTTTTTTTTTTTTAATACACAAATTTGAATATCTTATGAATCTGATCATTCAGATAACCTAACCAATGCAGCTTACTGTAGTTATCATGCAATGAAATTTAGAGCTTGTTTCTCAATGATACTGACTGGGTGCCATTTGCTGAATTGCCTTTTGTTGCTGTTAAGCGAATATATACAGTATATTAACTTCAATAGTTTAGCAGTAGCAACAAGGAGATGGTAAATAGCTGGCACTATGAACATCAAGGTTGTAAACTAGCCCTTGGGGTGCAGTCCTTTGATTTGTGTCGTGTTTTGGTCCTCAGACATGGGGGTAATCTAACCTCCTTATTATAAGTCCATGTTTCGGTGTGCTGTGAGCCCAGTTCTTACCAAGCAGTGATTGGCTCAGTGCAAGGGTGTAATGAGTCCTGCTGAATCACAGGTGTCCATTTTTGATATACACATTTTCCACAAGTCCTTTTAGCATAACTAAATTAGTCATTGCAGGCCTCTCATTATTTGCCCAAGGCATGTGTTAACATATCTTAGTAAAAAATGTTTTGTGTTCTTTTTAAAATCAGGTTTTTCAGATTGTATGCTTTAGCATTCTTTATATCTGGGACATAAGGTAATAACTATTCCGTAGGTCATAACATTGTTTTGCTTTTTGTTTTCAGCCTCCTGTTCCTGGTCTAGAAGATGGCATGTCTTATTCTACTGTTCAACCACAGGTTTCTACATCTAATAACCAATCTGCTTCACATCATCAACTTGTCAATCATAGTATGACACAGTCTTGTCCTCAAGGAGGATCATCAAACGGCCATCCTACTCAACAGCATCCAGTATCAAATTCCAATAGTTATAATCAGCATTCCTATAATGATGCTTCCAAACAGAATAAGGGCCAGCAACTGTATAATCGAATGAAGCGTGAGTTGTCTTTTTCATTTGAGCCTAAACCGTTAATCTATATTTTTTTTTTTTTTTTCTATAACCTAAATAGAGAAAGTGGCCTTTTCAGAACCTATTGTATTTTATAGAACTTATCTCCCAAATGTGTGAGTGAAAAGATCTTCTTCAGATTACATACAAGACTCGAATAGTGCAACAAATTGTTGTTCTGTCATGAAAACTCTATTTTTAAAGTGCTCATTGGGTTTTTTTTTATTTGTGGCATTGTACAGTTAGCATTTTTTGATGCAGATCTTGGTTTAAAAGTGGTAGTGCTTTTATTTTATAAAATTTATTTTTCTTTTTTAAATAAAGATATTTAAGAGTGTCAAAATTATAACTGACTACTAAATGAATCTCATCTGGTGAATTTAGGGGAAATTAGTTTGTTTGACTGTTAATAAAGAACCAAAATACTTTAAATGCCATACAAAACTGTGCCCATGTCTTTTGTAAAATTGCACTTTCTTAATTAGCTGTGCTATTCATTCATCTTTTCATTGGTTTACTTTTGTTGGACCTTATAAAGGCAGGTATTAAAATAGTAGCTCTTTTAAAAAGGTAGCCACAAGGTGTCTTTTGCCAAGACCAGTGCAGATTTCAGTCCTGACCCACTGTTCAGACTGATAAGGGGGGTTGAAACTCAATTGAAATACTTATATTTTTTTCATTTTCTAGAGGCCCCTGGTTCTGGAGGACTGAAGTTTAATATTCAGAAACGTCCTCTTGTAATGGCCAATCAGAATTTTGAACCTGGTGAGCACCATGGTAATTCTGGGCAGCAGCAGCAGAAACATATGCATAATCAACTACAGCACCTGCAGCAACCACATCTTCAGCAAACTGAAAAGGGACGTGATAACAGGTAATGTTACATTTTTGATTGTGTGTACGTGTTTGTTCTTTGGCAATGTGTTTATTTTGAAAAGCTTTTGGAAAAGTCTGTTTTCTATTTTGTTCTGTAACAATTTAAAAAATGTTTACATCTTCCCAGCAATCCTTCTGCAAAGCCAGAAGATTGGCCTCCAGCAATGAAGGACTATGTCCAGCGCTGTTTCACGGCATGTGAGACAGAAGAAGATAAAGACAGAACTGAGAAACTGCTTAAAGAAGTCTTGCAAGCCCGGCTACAAGATGGATCAGCCTATACCATCGACTGGAGCAGAGAACCTCTTCCAGGGTATGCGCTTAAAAGAGGACTCTTCAAGCCTGAAGTGACCCATACTTTTAATCCTTAGGACAGAACTAAAAAAAAAAAAGTTCTGTATCACTAGCCATGCCTTACAAATTACTCATCAATGCAAGGCTGGATGGTCCATGACACACTTACCAGGGTTGAATTTGTACTCCCTAGGGCAAATACAAATCTTCAATAAGCAGGGTTTAAAATTTTAAAAGTTCCTGCTTTTACATTTCAGGCAGTGCAAAGCACAAAAGGCTTTTACCAGTCAGGAGCCTCTCACTCTTGCATCCTAATGAAGTGGTTCTGGTGCATAGTTGCTACCCTTTTTGTTAGTATAAAACATTGCAGTTTCAGATAAACATATTCGTCTATATTGTGCCGGTAGTGGATAACACACAGACTGCCATAAATGAACCTTCATGATTGAAGCCTTCCATTTTCAATGAACTTCATGTTCCACGTCATAACACACTTTAAGCAGAACACTGTTAATGCTTCTCATAGAGCATAGACGCATTGACTTGGACAAAAGTCTTCAAAACTGATGACTTTGCCATCTGTTAAACAGTTGCAGAGAAAAGTGTGTTCCAATGATGGAACTCACTCTTAGTGTTATATATTCTTAGTGTTCCATTAAACTGTACCAGTTTTATTTGCTTTTTTCACTTTCTATTTATTTATTTTTTGTTTTCTTCTGGACCTGCTTTATTTTGTTTAAAAAATGTTCAGTAGCAGTATGTTGTATACTCAGCACTGTGGGCTTTGTCAAGCCAACTGATTGTTTTCAGGGTAATTAACTAAATGCTGAGTTGTAGCAAATTAAATCTGAATAGCAAAGTTGAGACTGAAATAGCTGATCATGAGTAACTCCTAGTCGTCTATAGTAACAACTTATCTATTTTATCCTCAATATTTGCTGTTCTAATTTGCCAGACTTCAGGGTTAATGAATGACCCTGTAAGTTTGTTTTTGTTATCTTCCAAAAGTAACTAAACCATGTGTACTATAATACAGAATAGTATATTAATAGTCCCCAAAGCAACTTTAGCTTAAAGGACCACTATAGGCACCCAGACCACTTCAGCTTAATGAGGTGGTCTGGGTGCCTGGTCCATCTAGGGTTAACCCTTTTTTTCTATAAACAGTTTCAGAGAAACTGCTATGTTTATGTTAATGTTAATCCAGCCTATAGTGGCTGTCTCATTGACAGCCGCTAGAGGGCTTCCGCCTTTCTCACTGTGATTTTCACAGTGAGAAGACGCCAGCGTCCATAGGAAAGCATTGTGAATGCCGAAGAGGGAGGAGAGGAGGAGGAGAGCTCCCCGCCCAGCGCTGGAAAAAGAGGTAAGTTTAACCCCTTCCTCTCCATCCAGCCCGGCGGGAGGGGGCCCTCAGGGTGGGGGCACTATAGTGCCAGGAAAAAGTGTGTTTTCCTGGCACTATAGTGGTCCTTTAATGAAGCTTTGGTGTTTAGATCACGCCTCTGCAGTCTAATTGCTCAATTATCTGCCGTTTAGGGGTTAAATCACTTTCTTTATGTTGTCCTAGTTACACTTCCCTGCATTTTGTATTAAATATCCTTTCTAAATTCTTCCTGTAAAGAGTTATCTAATGTTTACACTTCCTTTATTGCTAAATCTGTTTAATTTAGACTTTCCTATCTTCTGCTCTGTTAATGGCTTGATAGACACTACAGGAGCCTATTGTATGTAATTAAAGATTCGTTTAAATTTTTACATTTGATTTAAAATGAAACCATTTTGTTTTCGTGCAAGTTGTCAGTCACAGCCTGGGGAGATGTGACTAGGGCTGCACAAACAGAAACAAAAGGGATTTAACTCCTAGATTGCAAAGAATTGAGCTTTGAAACTTTAGAGGCATGATCTATACACCAAAACTGCTTCATTAAGCTAAAACTTTTTGATGACTATAGTTTCCCTTTAACTTACTTAAACTGAATCAAAAGTTTATTTAAAGGACCACTATAGTGCCAGGAAAACATATTCGTTTTCCTGGCACTATAGTGCCCTGAGGGTGCCCCCTCCCGCCCGGCTCTGGAAAGGGGTTTAAACGTACCTTTTTCTAGCGCTGGGCGGGGAGCTCTCTGCCTCCTCTCCTCCTCCGTTCCGCCCCGTCGGCTGAATGCGCAGGCGCGGCAAGTTGCGCGCGCATTCAGCCGTTCGCATAGGAAAGATTTACAATGCTTTCCTATGGACGCTGGCATGCTCTCACTGTGAAAATCACAGTGAGAAGCACGCAAGCGCCTCTAGTGGCTGTCAATGAGACAGCCACTAGAGGCTTTGGGGGAAGGCTTCACCCATTAATAAACATAGCAGTTTCTCTGAAACTGCTATGTTTATAAAAGAATGGGTTAACCCTAGCTGGACCTGGCACCCAGACCACTTCAGCTCAATGAAGTGGTCTGGGTGCCAGGTCCCTCAGGTTATAATTTATCATACTGTGTTGCACTATTGTCTTATTTTATTTTTTGTAGATCTACAGCTGCATCCTCCTTTTGTATATATCCCCTCAGGTTTTAACCCTGCAGAAGCAAACATAGCAGTTTCAGATAAACTGCTGTGTTTACATTGCAGGGTTAAGCCAGCCTCTCATCTTTCCTTTAAAATGCATTGAAGTAATATTGGTACCTGGACTGTATCTTTAACCTTGTTTATTTATTGCAAAATCAATTTCAGTGTTTTTACTGTCAATCTTTTAATTTTTATTAAATTTAGGAAGGATAATGTAAAAGAGAGCCCAAAAAAGAAGCGGTGGGAACCTTCTCTCCAATCACCCCATGGCAGCACCATTACCGTCACACAGTCTGCAAGAGGTGGTGGAAACCTACGGGGCCGATTTAGTAGTTTCCCTACAAAGTTTGGGAACCGTAATGTCTTCATGAAAGAATCCAGCTCATCAAGTGCAGGGTCCCGGTCCAGATCAAGGTCTCCTCCACACACTCCTCACAGACGACACCGCCGCAGGTTAGAAACAAGAAATTTTTACATGTACAATTTTTGTTTTGATGCACAATCTCCACCTGGATTTGTGTTGCTTCTAAAATGTATTCTATTTGTTTTACCACAGTGATTCAGACTCTGAAAGCTCTGTATCCAGTAATGAAATTCGAGGCCGGAAAAATTTTCAAAAAGGACGTGGTCGGGGTGGTCACATGGATCGTGGTCGAGGAAAGTCGCAGAGGGGTAAAAGGTACGTGATGTAGACTGATATTTCACAAAAAATGGGCTTGGTCAATTCTCGTTCTCTAAGGTACACACAACACTTAACCCTTTAATACCAAAACCATGAATGCATAATTTAAGGGGCCCTTTTTGAAGTACCAAAACAACTATTGCTTAATGAAGTGATTTTGGTGGATAGATCATGCCCCTGCAACCTCCTGCTCAATTTTCTGCCATTTAGGCAGCACTAGCCACGCCTCTCGTGCAAGTGTTTTCATAGCATCACTACACTCTCCCTGTAGAAATAGATATTTCCTTATTGCGGTGTGTTTACATTAGAACTTATTTCCCTCTCTTTTTAATTTCCTGCAACTACCTCCTGTGTGTGATTAAAGTTCATTTAAAGGACCACTCCACAACTGTAAAGCACCTTGGCACCCTGAAGTGCTTTATGGGTAAGGAGTATCCCATTTCAAAGGCCTTTTATACCAGTGCCAATAACTATGATCGCTTATTCTACGCTATACCATCTCCAACTTGAAAACCGGTCTTTTTTCCAGCAAACACTCTAGTAGTAGACCAAAAAAAATATTTTTATAAAACACCCGAATAATTACTATCCCAAGAACACATCTTTATGCTAATCTGACTGAATACATTAGTCAAAGGAATACACTAGCAATATGTCCTTTCTCTATTAGCCCTAAGTAAGTAACAGAAAAACACTGAAATGGCAGTTAAAATTTTAATGTAGTTAAATACAAAGCTATGCAATTGGGGTTGAGGAATGCACAAGTAATTTACATCCTGAATGTTAGTAAGGGAAAGCACATGAGAAGCATTTAGGAATGGGTATAGACCTCAAACTAGGCAACAATGTCTGACAATTACTAGTTAAGACCAGTAAGGTGGCTTTAACAAGGGGCATTCGTTCTTGAGGCAAAAATATAATTTAGACTTTCTGTGATCAATGGTGAGGCCTTATCTTGAATATGCTGTGAAACTTTAGGCAAAGGCAGGTTACAAAATTAATTGGGAGAATGGAATTTTTAGTTATGAATAAAGGCTCATAAATCCACTTAGTTTAGAAAAGCGATGCCTCCGAGTAAATATAACATTATACACACACACACACACACACACACATATATTTTTTATTTGAGGCCAATGCAAACCATTGTTTGGAAATCTGAATTTAAACAAGTATGTAGGTCACTCATTTAGACTGGAAGGAATGAGATTTAGTCTAAAGGAAAGGGTTATTTACAGGAAGAACATTATTTGTGAACTTCTCTGCCTGAAGAGATGGTTTTATCAGTTGTATAGATTTGTTTTTAATCCACAGCGGGATGATTATTTTTTTTTTATTGATGTAGCATCAATATATGCTGCAGGACCTTAATTCTAAAAGAGGATATGACAACAAGTGAAGAGTTGAGGGAGATCCTGGTCAAATAAGCATACATTCTATTAAAATATTTTTTGATACATTTTTCAAAATTTTCATAATCATTTTTAAAAGTTTACTCAGAAATATTAAATCATTTGGAAAGCTTTACCAACATTTAAATTGAGGCCTTTAGAAGAAATCTATGAAGATATTTCTATACTCTGCACTACAGCTTTGGTTGTTGATTCAGGAATTCTCAATACACTGGTTTAATTTCAATTGTGTAAATAAGACTGCCTAAACAAATGATTAAACTATCTCAATGGACCCCAATTTGTGTTTTAGCTACCGGTGGTTTTTCAGGGAGGATGAGTTGTACCATGTGGGCTTTAAATAGCCTACATGCTGGCTATGGACAATACCTAATCCAAGGAGGATGACTGTGATTTTACAGCCACATGTGCCAGTTATTGTGCTAGTTATTAGGGGATGGGCCAGGCGGAATCATAGTGGATAGGGTAGCTGTCTGAATCAGACTAATGGATAAGAATGCAAAATAAACAGACCCCCTGTTAAAACCATGCTCACAAACACCCCCTTAAAAGGACACTCTGGTAACAGTAACTGTTTTATCTCACTAAAATGTCTACAGTGCCTGGGGTCCCCTAGTACCATTCTTCCATTTAGTGATAAACTGTTTTTAATGCTATATAAAGAGTTCTCAGCAGCTCATCCCTCCTCCACCTGCTCAGGCTAATGAAGCATTAGCCTGAGCAGCAGTGGGTGGCTGTGACTGAGTGTCAGCTGACCTCATCAGCATATCACAGTGCCCATTTCAGGTATGAATTATGGCTAGAAGGAAGTGTGCCATCAGCCTTCACCACACCTTCAGTTGGATGGGGCTTTGGGAAGCCAGGACTCACATTTAACAAAAATGGTTTAACACTGGTTGGAGAGACAGTCCCAGGGTACTCCATTCAATTTAATGAGAATAAATCATTACAGTGTTTCTTTAATGCAAGGAATATGAACAGCCAAGCTCACTCGAGAGAGCGCCTATCTGCAAAAATGAATGTATACAAGTTTTTTAAATAGTGCGCTCATAATTACGCCTGATCTCATACCATGTAACGGGGAAAGATAACATTTTTGATTTCCCCTACCACAGAATTATCTTGGTCAAGGAGAATACCACTACTTTGTTAATTACGGATTATAAAATCAATTCCTTAAAATGGATAAGAAGATAATGCTACTTACCATTATAAAATATTAATATATTTGGTAGTAACTGACATCGCGAAAATATTTTTAATATATTAATCCTTTCATATATTATAAATTAGAAAGGAAATAGATTTTTTTTTATAAAAAAAATATCTTCCCTGATACACTGCATAACGTGAAACCGGAAAGACCACAGAGACTAACTGTCGGTTTTCAAACACTGTCCGACTGATGCGTGTATTTGGCTGAAGGATCCTGTCAAATACTAAAGGTAGGGATAGCTATTTGTAATTTTATGCGCGTACTTCATTTAAAAAAAAATTATTTCAGTACTTGCTGAAAGGAGTTTTCTTCAAAATTAAAATTAAAATAAAAAAATATATTTTTTTTAGGTGACTTCCCAATAAACGTCTGGTCCTTTGATCATTGCCTAAAATGCTATCCCCTTATGGGAGACTGAAAAAAATCCTCATTGAAACCACTACCTGAAAGTGATAATTTTTATTTATTTATTTTTTTTTTGTCGGCATTACTTTGTAAAGTATGCCAAACCAGTTTATTTTAGAGAGTGTTGATTTAATATTCTTAGTATAGCCAAAGATCATCAAGTATCTCTGTTCTCAAATTACACAAATATCCTTTTCAGGAATGATCAAAGCTTCAATAAGAAAAACCGGAAAAAAAATACTATGGAGTTTGAAGACCCCGAAAAGGAATTTAAAAGGGAAAAAAGAGCTGCTCGTTTTCAGCATGGCCATGGTACCAAGAAGTTGCGAATCGAACCACTTGTGCTGCAAATAAACAATTTGGATGCTGGAGGATCTGATGGCTTTGATTGGAATGAGCTGAAAATTGTTGGTTCCTGTCAGGACATAACCAAACATTATTTACGTCTAACTTGTGCACCTGACCCATCAACTGTGCGACCAGTACCTGTAAGAATCTTTTTATTTCTCTTACAAAACTAGTTTAAAAAAATTAAAAAAAATAAGCTTTCCTTTTTCTTGTACTTATAATACGTAACTAAATGTTTTGATAAATTAATAAATTAGAGGAAGGCCATGAAATTGCTTTTTCTCAGAATTGATTAGTAAAATGTTAATTGTGCCACATTTTCAGGTGTTAAGAAAATCTCTGACAATGGTGAAAGGACATTTTCAGGAAAAGCAGGATTATGCTTTTGCTTGTGAACAGATGAAATCAATACGTCAAGATTTAACGGTATGTGTTCCAGTGAAAATGAAAGGTGAAGATTAAATGCTGGCATTTACATACAGTGTTTTAAACATCAATATCTTTCACAGGTTCAGGGAATTAGAACAGAATTTACGGTGGAAGTTTATGAAACACATGCACGTATAGCACTTGAAAAGGTAGGATTCTGTTACATACAGGGAGTGCAGAATTATTAGGCAAGTTGTATTTTTGAGGATTAATTTTATTATTGAACAACAACCATGTTCTCAATGAACCCAAAAAACTCATTAATATCAAAGCTGAATATTTTTGGAAGTAGTTTTTAGTTTGTTTTTAGTTATAGCTATGTTAGGGGATATCTGTGTGTGCAGGTGACTATTACTGTGCATAATTATTAGGCAACTTAACAAAAAACAAATATATACCCATTTCAATTATTTATTATTACCAGTGAAACTAATATAACATCTCAACATTCACAAATATACATTTCTGATATTCAAAAACAAATCAGTGACCAATATAGCCACCTTTCTTTGCAAGGACACTCAAAAGCCTGCCATCCATGGATTCTGTCAGTGTTTTGATCTGTTCACTATCAACATTGCGTGCAGCAGCAACCACAGCCTCCCAGACACTGTTCAGAGAGGTGTACTGTTTTCCCTCCTTGTAAATCTCACATTTGATGATGGACCACAGGTTCTCAATGGGGTTCAGATCAGGTGAACAAGGAGGCCATGTCATTAGATTTTCTTTTTTTATACCCTTTCTTGCCAGCCACGCTGTGGAGTACTTGGACGCGTGTGATGGAGCATTGTCCTGCATGAAAATCATGTTTTTCTTGAAGGATGCAGACTTCTTCCTGTACCACTGCTTGAAGAAGGTGTCTTCCAGGAACTGGCAGTAGGACTGGGGGTTGAGCTTGACTCCATCCTCAACCCGAAAAGGCCCCACAAGCTCATCTTTGATGATACCAGCCCAAACCAGTACTCCACCTCCACCTTGCTGGCGTCTGAGTCGGACTGGAGCTCTCTGCCCTTTACCAATCCAGCCACGGGCCCATCCATCTGGCCCATCAAGACTCACTCTCATTTCATCAGTCCATAAAACCTTAGAAAAATCAGTCTTGAGATATTTCTTGGCCCAGTCTTGACGTTTCAGCTTGTGTGTCTTGTTCAGTGGTGGTCGTCTTTCAGCCTTTCTTACCTTGGCCATGTCTCTGAGTATTGCACACCTTGTGCTTTTGGGCACTCCAGTGATGTTGCAGCTCTGAAATATGGCCAAACTGGTGGCAAGTGGCATCGTGGCAGCTGCACGCTTGACTTTTCTCAGTTCATGGGCAGTTATTTTGCGCCTTGGTTTTTCCACACGCTTCTTGCGACCCTGTTGACTATTTTGAATGAAACGCTTGATTGTTCGATGATCACGCTTCAGAAGCTTTGCAATTTTTAAGAGTGCTGCATCCCTCTGCAAGATATCTCACTATTTTGACTTTTCTGAGCCTGTCAAGTCCTTCTTTTGACCCATTTTGCCAAAGGAAAGGAAGTTGCCTAATAATTATGCACACCTGATATAGGGTGTTGATGTCATTAGACCACACCCCCTCTCATTACAGAGATGCACATCACCTAATATGCTTAATTGGTAGTAGGCTTTCGAGCCTATACAGCTTGGAGTAAGACAACATGCATAAAGAGGATGATGTGGTCAAAATACTCATTTGCCTAATAATTCTGCACTCCCTGTATTCATGTCATGCTGGTTTGAATTTCCTTATGGGTGTTATAGATGGGCAAGAGAACTATAAAATGGATCTGTCATCTCAAACTAGTCTGTCTTCTATTGTTTACTCATATCCTAATTCAAAATCTGTTCTTTTCTTACACTTGATATTTCCCTTTAAAACATAAGACAAATTTGGCTACACTTGGCAATCTTGATAAAAGGTGGAGTTAGCTTAACAAAGGAAGTGGAGTTTGCAATAAGCTCCACTTTTTTGTCACAATAGCCAAACAGTTTATTTTTTGAAGAGCAGTAGATCAGAAATTAAGAAAAGGACAGATTCTGAAAGGAAGAGAAGAGGAAACAATAGGAGGAAGATATGTTTAAGGATGACTTGTAACTCATTAGTTGTGCGGACCCAGGTATATCTCCTTTTTACTATGGTTGTTCTTGGTAAAAGATGTGTACAAGAAAGGTAAATGTTAAATAGATCAATTATGATAATATACCTCCAAATAGTCCTATATTTGGCAGAAAAATCCTGATTTTTGTTCTTGTGTTCTGTATTCTGCTTCTGGAGATTACAAAATAATCCTTGGTAAAAACAAACTGCTTGCAGGGTTGCTTCAACAGCACTTTGCACGTGGGTAACCTTGAGAGGGGCTAGCAGAGCATCCCATCCCATATTAATGTATCCCAGTTTGTTCTGAAAAACCTTTGTGCTGATATTTTAGTTACTGTTTTATTTGTTTAGATTTAAATAAGCAATCAAAATATTATCTGTACTGTCTAATATCAGGGTGATCATGAGGAATTCAACCAGTGTCAAGCTCAACTGAAATCCTTATATGTGGAAAATACTTCTGGGAACGTCGGAGAGTTCACTGCATATCGTGTCTTGTATTATATCTTCACCCAAAACTCTGGTGGTAAGGCTGTTAATCATATAGTAATGCTAGCATACATTTATTATTTAAACTGTAGTTTTTACATTTTTATTTAATTCTGTCTTCAGATTTAACAACCGAACTGGCGCATCTGACCAAAGACTTGAAGACTGACCCTTGTG
This sequence comes from Pelobates cultripes, assembly GCA_933207985.1. NCBI lineage: Eukaryota > Metazoa > Chordata > Amphibia > Anura > Pelobatidae > Pelobates > Pelobates cultripes. The sequence continues at coordinate 38,500,674 of OW240921.1, forward strand.
TTGCACATGCACTTGGCCTTCTGAATGCGTGGGCACTTTCAAATTATCATCGTTTTTTCAAGCTTTACCGTGAATCGCCACGAATGTCGGGGTATCTCATCGACAAGTTTGCAGACAGGGAGCGGAAGGCTGCCCTTAAGGCGATGATTAAAACGTATGTGAAAGCCAACGTTTTAGTTACCCAAATCAAGCACTCTCTTTTTAGTTTTTCTATAGCACGCTGGGCCTTAACATTCACAGAAAATGTATGTGCGTGCTATTTTATTACTAAAATGTTTTTTACAGGACCTATAAACAAAGGACAGAAGCGTGATGCATGCGCTGCCGTATATATACTTTTTGTGTAGGCCCATTATAAATAATTATAACATCAACGTTATTTCAACAATGCATTCTAATGAAGTAGTGAAAACACACTTTTCAAATAATCTTTAGGGGAGTGCAAATATTAGTGCAGTTTAAATGTTCATGGTAAAACAGCAGGGAACAATTTCTTTTAATTTTCTCCATAGAAGTGAGGGTAAGTAAATCTAACAGTGGTTGATTCAAGTTAAAATATATAGATTCAAGGTACTATTTAACGTGTATTGTGCAAAAACAACTTAGAAGGGCCAAAAACATGATTTATCAAGCAAAATGACTGTTTCCCAAAGGGGTTACTAATAGTGTTGGTGAATAGCTATTAGTTATACAAATGCACAATCATACACTGGTATGAATACAAATTGGAGGTTTTACATTTTAAAGATATGGTGAAAATGGCCAACTTTTTAGAAAAATAAGGCGATTTAATTGCACTCTATTGTGTTAAGCCTACTAACTACCCCTGTATTGGTCAATTTTTTACTTATGTAAGGTATTTATATATGGATGATCACATCATAGTTGTAATCTACATCACTTATGGAAAGGTAACCTATTTATCCCATGAGAATCTTCTCTAAATGCTATACTTCTGAGAAGACTAGTTATGTGCACCTGTGAGGAGAGAGGTGGGGTTCTTGACACAAGAAATCTAGTCAAGGCTATAAATGCCAATGGAGATATTAAGCCCAAAACTTAGGCAGATGTATACATGATTATTAGAACATCTAATTGAACTTGCATTCAATAGTAATGCCAGTGCTGATGGAAATTAAACATTGCATCTGTGAATGGTTGCACTCACAATTGTTTGCATTCATTGTAGACAATTGCAAGCTTAAGGTAAGTATCTTTTAATCTATAAATTGCTGGCGATTTCACCAGCACAGTATTTAAATTAGTTGTGTACCTGCTTGAAGTGGAATCTTGTATCCACATATGTAAATGTCACTTTAAACTTATTCTTGTATGTAGATGGTAATATGCTGGTCTGTGTAAGTATATTTTCTTTTGACCCCTAGTTGGTTGCAGCGTTGTGGGGTTTTTGTTTTGTGCTTTTTTTTTTTTTTTTTTTTAAAGTAGATGGCATGAGATAAAATAAAACAAAAGCCAGGAACTTCCTGTACATTTGCCAGGAACTCTACTGTGCATCAGTTTAATGCATGTCTGGAGAAGCTTATAGTTGTATTGTATATCACAGGAAAAAACCCGAAAAGGAACTGCACACAAATCTCATGGGTGCTTTACCAGACCCAGGGCCAGCACCAGCCCAGCACAGTTTTAAATAGCAGTGGAAGAAAGAGGGTCCAGACATTCCAATGCTCTATAGGCACATTTATTGAAACAGGGAGAAAGCCACATGGCATTGTAATAGGAAAAAAAGGACGTGGCGTGTTGGGGAAACTTTATCAAATTAAATTTATAATAGTTATTCAGAAGTATATAGGTGGGTGGGTTGTTTTTAGTTTTATGGGTGTGGTTGTATAAGAAAATAAATATGGAGAGAAAACATAAGGTAGCCCAACTTATTGTTCAGCTCCTTATTAAGAGCAAAGGTCAACAAAAAATAGCCACTGTCCTGCCAAACATATCATATGTTAATTTCCTTTGGAATTATACATTATAGCAAACAATAAATAGTTTACAAATATTCATGCTTTGATAAAGCTCTAGCTTTATGTATTTACAGAAGGTGGGTATAATTTGTGCGTAATGAAACCATTATTTCAGGTTATTGTGTCACAATTATGATTGTTCTAACCTCTCTTACTCCTTTTTCCTCCACTGCTTTTTTGTTTTGTTTTAAATCTTTAGTTTTCGGCCGGTGCTGCCAGTTTCCTACGTTCAGTCAGAATTGGCCTTCGAGAGTGAGGAAGAGTGCCAGAGTTTCCTGGCTTCTTTATCTTTGGTGTATGCAGGGAGCGACGTCAGCAAGATTGACTGCAAGCAGAGCTTAGCGGTCTTGTCAAACTTCTAAATTGGTCCCTATATATATATTAATATGTGTTCAACACATTTAATTGTTCACACCAAGTGTGAGAGATTGTTCAGGTTCTTGCATTTTTACATAAAATGGTCATTTTTTTTTTTTTTACTTGCCTCTGGATCAGAGGACAGAATGACCACATCTATGCATCCCAAAATCATTTTTGGTGAACTAAAATGGCAAAGAACAAATCTTTATAGAAGCATCACAGTCTTGAATGATTGTGTTCTGTTGGCAAGAGATATTTTGTGTACATATATAGTGTTTTCATCCAGTAATTTCTATCAATTGGCATCATACCCATGGTTTTAAAGAAAAGTTCAAGTATGATCTGAAACAGTATTTGGCTCCAATGTTAAAGTTTTGTAAACTTAATGGAGTTGTGCTCTAAAAGTGTTGTTAAGTATACAGTGTTTTTGTTTCCAGAATGTAGTTCTGTAAAATTTACATCACACAGCCTCATTGGGAGCTACATACACAGGACAGATAGAGCTGACCGGTTACTGTAGATGAAACATGCAAAGACGTTTTCTTGAGGAATGAGCAATTTTATTTAGCACAACAAAGAAACTAGAAAGATGACTGCATCTATCACTAAATTTCAAACATTTCAGTAGGCTTTCTGTAAATAAGGTTTCGGGTTTTTGTTTTTTTGTGTGCTTTAAATGGTATATTTGTTATCAAAGATTACTTTTGATTTAAACAAAAGATTTTTATTTTTTGTAAATTTAATTTTACTTTTCGTTTTTTTGTTTTTTTTTTGTAAATTGTAAATGCTTATATGGTCCTGTTAATAATAGAAACTAACAATGTCTCAGTTTCTTCTCTCTTTACCTCGTCTGTACAAGCCTCTGTCCATCTGCTGCACAGAAGTATACACATGTAGCTGTGGAGAGAAGGCAACACTCAAAAGTAAAAGCCAACTCAAACATTGGGAGAAAACAAGCTTCATATGCAACGCTACTTGGTGGAATAAGAGACTTACACTTTTAAAGAACTTTTATCATCCAACAAGTCTTCAAAAGAAGATTGGCGTTCACATTAGTTCAAGAACATCATGGCACCTGCCAAAAATGACCTGGAACCATTTGCTGCTGGATCCTGCCACCAGTGAGAAGATCCGTTTCAACTTGTTTAATATATTCATATTCTTTTCCTCCTGTCCCCACCTCCCTTGGTTTTAATTTAATTTTTTTTTTTTTTTTTTCCTTATCCTTCTTTAAGAGCAAAATTATACTTTGCTCCCCCTGTTTTTGCAGGTAAATATTAAGTTTGTCCACATATTAATACCTTTTTTCCTTCACCTGTCAGAATTATCTGTATTTTCCATCTCCACCTTTCTCTTATACAGCACTTTCATTTTCTGAGCCTCCCCTCTTCTCCCAGCTTGGAAGATGTTACTGTTTTGACAATGTGCAATCATGAGCAACCAATAGCTGCTCTTCATTTGCAGATTGTTTTCATTTTCTCCTTTCAATAAATTGAGTTGCAGACAATGGTGTTTTTTGTTTTAATTAACCCCTTAAGGATGGCGGGCGTTATATGCCGGCCTTAAGGGGTCAGTCCTTAAAGCCACATAGGGGAGTAGATCGTCGCCGCTGTCTTATTGACTTACCCGGTCACCGTCGGTGGGCACAATCCTGGGGACTACCTGAGAGCAGATTTGGCCCTCCCGTGTGAGCACAGGATCCTCGCGATCACATGGCTATCTGCATCTGTGCCTGCAAGCCCAATATGCCTGTTAGTGTGTGTATGTATGTATATATATGTGTGTGTGTGTGTGTGTGTGTATATATATATATATATATATATATATATATATATACTATTTTTATTTTTTTTATTGAATAGAGGTTTTTAAAACTTTATAAATATTTTTAGATACACATACAGCATCATTCTGTGTATTTTAATAGATATATGTATACATTTTTTATATATGTATATTAAAATACACTTAAAATGACAATTATATATAATATATGTAAAAAATTATCAATACATTTAACAAAAAAATATACATGTGTAATTTTGTTCTAACTGTATTTCGATAATATATAGATATCTAAATTTAGGATGATGTTACAAATATATATGTAGCTACATAAACATGGATATTATGTAATATTTTTATATACTTAAGTAATTTTATTGACCACAGTTTGAGGACCTGCCTGACAACCCAGAAATTTGAATTTAGTTTGCAAGTAAAAACCTTATGATAAGATCGTCTGTGAAAGTGCTTGGTTTTTTTTTTTGTGCATTTTCACTGATGAAATTATTGTGACACATTTTACTGTTTTGAAACACTAATGTTAGTGTTCAGGTACAGGTTTTATAGTGTTTTAAAAAGTTAGAGTTAAATATAAGGCTTGAATTAAAGTTGGCATTCATATGTTTTTTGCATTTTTCACACATAAATATGAGCACCAACTATGGCCAATGTTTTTGACTAAGTGGCTACTAGAAAAGACTGTACAGACCCCATTTGCAATACCTTAGGTTGTGTACTTTTGCAAATGGTATGCCATCCTGGGGGTAATTTTCATTCGTTGACTACCATATGGTCTCAAAGGCATCATAACCAGTCTGAAAAATGTTAAAGGACCACTCTAGGCACCCAGACCACTTCAGCTTAATGAAGTGGTCTGGGTGCCAGGTCCAGCTAGGGTTAACCCATTCTTTTATAAACATAGTTTCAGAGAAACTGCTATGTTTATCAATGGGTTAAGCCTTCCCCCAAAGCCTCTAGCGGCTGTCAATGAGATTGATTTTCACACTGAGAGCACGCCAGCGTCCATAGGAAAGCATTGATAATGCTTTCCTATGCGACTGGCTGAATGCGCGCGCAGCGCTGGAAAAAGGTAAGTTTTGGGGGGTTTTTTCCCCCCCCCCTTCCAGAGCTGGGCGGGAGGGGGTCGGCACTATAGTACCAGGAAACAAGTGTTTTCCTGGCACTAGTGTGGTCCTTTAAATGTGTATAAACTAAAAAAGTAATGTGCCATATTGCTGCATTTGACCCTGTAACTTTACAAAACACCATAAAACTTGTACATGGGGGGTTACTCTTGTACTCGTGAGACATGGCAGAATACAAATGTGTATTTTATTAAAAACTGACAATAACATTCAGTTAAAATGCCATGCAGAACTAAACAAAATAGTTTCTTAATTTCTCAATCTTTTTTTTTTTTTTTTGATTGTATTGATATTGCCTCATATATGAATATTTGATGTGAAATAAAAGCCTGATTTCTACTGAACAAAATTATATATAAGTGTAGGTGCACTTTATATGAAAGGTGAATTATGGTTGAACAGACATGGTCAATTTAAAGATTTTGTTTTGATCAGAATGTGTACAATAAATAGCCTCTGTCGTTAAGGGGTTTAAACCAAAAATAATTACTTTTTTTAAAGATTGTTTGCAGGCAGATGTCTGGGCATTACCAAAATGTCCTATCTATATGACCTTATGCCGTCAATCTGTTGTGCTCATATGAATGGTTTCTACAATAGACGGAAGAAATTTGACTGCAGTTGATGTGGAGAATTTTTCTAGATCCCCTGTTTCCATTCATTTTTCCATTTTGGATTTAATTTGTTTAAAATAAATCTGCTTTTTGTAAACCCTGTAAATGTTTATAGGAAGCTTTGCAAAAAATTTTTGCAGGCGGTTAGCTAGGGTTTTTATAACTTGTAACTCTTCACTGGTAGGTTGCATGCTGTTTATACTGGGAACTATATGCTCATGGACTTGCCAACAGATCTTAAATTTAAAGATCTGCTTTCCCAGCTCACAGGTCAGCTACTTCGTGATAGGTGGGGGGGAGAGAGAGATACTGATATTTAGTGCTGTTCTTTATCCGCTGTGTGCCAATAAAGCTACCAGGAGTCACGTTGTACAAATGCGGAAAATCTGTCATCCAGTGATTATTTTTTTTTTACTGTTTAGTGGGTATAAGCCCAAATAAAACATTTTTCCTGCATGTTTTCTTCTCGAATTTATGAAAAAATAGCTTGTAAAATCTGCAGATCCATGTCCAATCCTATTGAGAAGTGGGATCAGCAGGAGTGCTCTGTGTGCCTGTCACTCGGGTTACCTCTGTGGAGGTAATGGAAGTGCAAGAAAACCTCACCAGATGGGGAGGTGTTTCAACATGCATTTATAAATCCATTGAAATCTGAATTGATATACACTATTGAGTGTTGTAATGTTTGAGGTTTCCTCACAATATATAGATTTTCAGAAAGATTCTCTTAATGAAAAGCTTACAGGGGATCGTACAGCTTTATTCGTTCACGGTCTGCCATCTGACTCAACTTGCCCTTCAAGTGGAGTGACTCCGCCAACAAATTCTGCAGCGCTGTACAATGGGTGCACCAACAGACACTTAATTGTAACCAGACAAATTGGATGCATAGGAACAGCATTTGGTTATATGGATCACAACTACACTGACCCACCTACACCAACAAAACTGCTTCTTAGTGATGCTATTGGCCTTCCAGAAAGAATTTGAGGGATGGATATGGCCACAATTCTCCTGGAAGTGATACTTGTCATTGGTTAAAATGAACATCTTACTGAGAATCCTATACCTCTTTCAGATCAGGATTTTCCAGTGACCATACCATGCCCATATTTTATGTACCTATGGGCACTTAGCAAATTTTTCTGGAGATGAATCCTAGAGTTAAGATCTCACAGTTCATATGTCCCCAACAGGGCCGGTGCAAGGATTTTTGCCGCCCTATGCAAAAAACTTTTTGCTGCCCCCCATATGTCCTGCCCACCATGTGAAATCACAATGCCCCGCCCATATGCTCTGCCATATGGGCCAGCGCCAGTCTCCATAAAGCGTCTTTTATCTGAAAAGACTGTGTTTACATTAAAAAGCCTACAGGCATAGGCTATAGACACCAGAACCACTACATTATGCTGTAGTGCTTCTAGTGACTATAGTATCCATTTAATGTGAGGTAAATTACCATATTTTACTAATTTCATGACGTAAAGTCATGATTTTATAAAGGACACAGAGGCGAGTATTATGCTTTTCTCTTTCTTTTATTCCTCAGCAGCAAAAGAAAATATTGTATATATATTCAATGAAAAAAAGAAAATTCAATAACACTACATCATAACTTCTAAAGGGTTAACCAAATACCACATAAGAACCAATTAGAGTGTCCCTATTACAATAAAGTCCCATGTGACCCTAAGCCACTCCTCTTTCATTTGGTGTTGCTGATGGACACTCCAAAATTCCGCAATGAAAATAACCAGTAGTCGTATAGAGAACAGTGAATCCAGCAGAAGATGACGTCGATAAAAAAACAAAAACCCTGAAGAAAAAACTGGTCATCCTCCATCCGCACACCTCCGGGCATGCCTGGACCATTATGGCACTCCAATTATGAAGCTGTAAGACAGAGAAACGAGATGGTAAAATGTGTTCTTGGATAATATTTTTCCACGTTCATATTCCAACGCTATCTAAACACTAGATCATTCTCATGTTATTCACTCAAATGGAAATAAAATAACACATTATCACCCGGCTCCAGTCCCATAACATACATTACATTCCCAGAGGAGGGCAACTTACCTTTATTGGGTAGGATAATACTCGCCTCTGTGTCGTCATGAAATTGGTAAAATCTGGTAATTTTATTAAAGGACACGGAGGCTCTTATTATGCTAGTTCAAAGCTGTGTGATCACTGACGTGGAAAAATGGGAAACCGGCAGAAATAAAATTCCCGGAATGTAGATTCGACCAATCGGCTGCTTGGAGGAGATCTTCAAATTAACAGCCTAATGAAAAAGCTTTTGATGCCATCGCACCCCTAACTGAGTGTGCTCCGTATGTGGAAGTATCAATGCCTGCCGACGTCATGATCCATTTGACCCAGCGAGATATGGTGACTGTAGAAACCGGACGATGCGGTTGTCGAATAGCCAGGAATAGGTCCGCACGGACCGCCGCCGTCCTTGTTTCATACTCCTTGAGACAGGCTACTGGGCATAAGTTACTGTTATGTGGAAAAGCGGGGTAAAAAACCTTTGTGATGGACGTTTTTGTACGTCTCGATATATCAAAGGCCACCCCTTCCGGTGTATATGAGCGTGCCTGAATGTCCAGTGCTCGTACATCTGAGACCCGTTTACATGAGATGAGACAAAACAACGTAACCAATTTTGCGGTGAGTTGCTTGATCGACAAGTCTTCGTTCCTTGGCCAACTTTCAAAAAGTCGGAGAACGAGGTTCACGTCCCATACCTCCGAATACCTAGGCCGTGGTGGTCGTGCAAATTTTATGCCCCGTAGTAGTCGACATACCATCGGATGTTTCCCTGTTTGAATTCCATTCCAACCTACGTGGCCTGCTGAGATAGCTGACCTATATAGATTAATTGTACGATACGCCAGGCCGTGGTCGAAAAGTGAAGTGAGGAAACCCAAGACTTGACTCACAGTTGCAGATACGGGATCCACGTGTTGTTCCACGCACCAACCATGCCATGCGTTCCAGGCATGTAAATATGATTTCCTTGTACCTGGGGACCAAGCTTCTGCCAGTAGGTCCAGAGTTGTTTGTGGAACATTTGGGATGTCATCAAGTCCCCTGAGCGGAGCCATGCCAAAAGCTTGAGATGTCCCTGCAGTATGAGAGGATGTGGATTGCCATAGGGATCCAGGAGAATGTTGTCGTGTACCGGTAGTAACCTCGGCAGATCTATTGACAGTTCCAGGAGTGTAGGGAACCAGGGTTGAGACGTCCAGAAGGGAGATATGAGGATTAGAGAAGTTCGGTGTCGTCTGAGGTGCAGCAAGGTTCTTGCGATGAGTGAAAAGGGTAATGTCTGGCGTTCGGCCACTGTTGTCGGAAAGCGTCCGTCGCTAGAGCCTATGGATCTGGCCTCCAACTGAAAAACCTCGGTAATTGCGTGTTTAGTCATGAAGCGAACAGGTCGATGTCCAGTGGTCCCCACAGTGATTGCAAATGGCTGAAGGTGGCCGGGTTCGGCCGCCAGTCGCTGGCATCTCGTAGATGTTTGGAGTTCCAGTCTGCTACTACATTGCTCATCCCCGGGATGTGTTCCGCTTGCACTGATATGTTGCGATCCAGGCAGAACTGCCAGAACTCCTTCGCTAATTCCGCAAGCATTGCTGACCTCGTGCCCCCGAGGTGGTTGATATAACGGACCGCTGAAACGTTGTCCATGCGTAACAGGATGGAACAGTTGGTCGACACGTTCAAAAGACTCCGTAAAGCAAACGAACCTGCCAACAGTTCGAGGCAATTTATATGAAGTTCCTGTTCCTCCCTGGACCATCTTCCTCCGGTGGAGAAAGGTCCGCAGCGCGCACCCCAACCAAGCAAGCTTGCATCGGATTCCTCTATGAGGTCCGGAGCTATTCCGAAGATAGCGCGGCCATTCCAGGCGTCTATGTGTTGTAGCCACCATTTGATTTCGTCTTTGGCGGCACAGTCGAGAGGAACAGAATCTGAGTATGAGTGCCCCAAACGAAGGTATTTTGCCTTTAATCGTTGAAGTGCTCAGTAGTGTAGGGATCCAGGAAAGATGGCCTGAATTGACGCCGAGAGGAGGCCTACAATCCTGGCCTGCTTTCTCAAAGTAAGGACAGGACGCGTTAGCGTCCGCTTGAGCTCCTTTTTGATGGCCTTGACCTTGGTCGTTGGGAGTAGGAGTGTTCCGGTCACCGCGTCTATGGTGAATCCCAGGAATTCTATTGCTTGCGACGGTTCGATGACCGACTTCTCCCAGTTGATCAGGAAGCCCAGGTTTTCTAACAGATTTCTCGTCCAAGAGAAATGTTCGTGCAACAGAAGCGAGTCTTGCGCCATGATGAGGATATCGTCCAGGTATATTATGAGCCGTACTCCCCTGCGGCGTAGGAGGGCGACCACTGGTTTCATGAGCTTGGTGAAGCACCAGGGGGCCGATGAGAGACCGAACGGTAGGCATTTGAATCGCCACATGGTCTCTTCCCATCGGAATTGCAGGAAGTGTTGGCAGTCGTCGGCCATTGGAACCGTGAGATATGTGTCCTTCAAGTCGAGTTTGACCATCCAATCCCCTGTGAGGAGGAGGTCCTGGAGAGAGTGTATACCTTCCATCTTGAAGTGATGGTATGTGACAAACATGTTTAAAGGTCTCAAGTTGATGACAGGGCGAACGCCCCCGCCTTTTTTGGGTACTAAGAATAGGTTGCTTAGGAAACCTGGTGTGACAGGGGGAATTGTACAAATTGCCCCCTTGGAGGCTAAGGCCTGGACCTCTTGGGTTATCAACTCTCGGTCCCGAGTGGGGAACACCATTCGGCTGGGGGGTTTCAGTTGGACAGGGTATTGTACAAAATCTATAGAGTAAACCCGGTCCGTGTGGAGCACCCAGGCATCCGCAGTGAGCATGTGCCATGCTTTGACAAAATGGCCCAGTCTGCCCCCCACCATAGTTATAGCTGACATATGAGGAGGTAGTGCACTTACCATAAGGTCGTCGGCCATATGATAAGCCTCTGGGTCCTCAGGTTTGCCACGGTCTGCCTCGAACTGGGAAGAACGGTGAGGCTTGTTTGGGTTCCGGGGGTGTGAATCTGGATTGCGCAGAGCCACGAGAGCCCCGGGGCGAGCGGCCGGGCAGACGGCCCCGATATCTGCCGGCCCCGCCAAAAACTCTCTGATGGAACACTCGCTTCATGCTGGCTTGAGCCTTATCAAGTGCCGTAAAGGTGCCCACATATGTGCCTAGTTCTTTTACGAAGTTATCCCCAAATAGCCTGGGGACCCGGCTCTGAGATAGCTAGGTTTACTAGCTTTGGCTCAATTTTAATTAAGATCGCTTTGCATCTTTCCGTGGCCACCGCCTTATTAGCGTTGCCCAGGTGCACCTCCTGCCAATGCGATTTCGACCATATCGAACATCCTCGCGATTGGTCCAAGGATGTCCAATACCTTATCCTGGCAATTCCGCCAGGCAAAATCCAGGCCCTTCTTGGCCTTCCAGCCTGATTTTCCCAAAAATTGGGCGATTTTTGGGTCCACCTCCGGGCTGGCGCATGCCATATCCGGGACCGTGGGCGTGGGCATTCTGCCCACAGCTTGTTTTGCGCCACCTTATCCAGTGGCTTTCTGATGCGGGCAGCGATATATTTCGCTACGTGGTCCAGAGGGTACCACTCGGAGGACCTCGGGTGTTGTAGGGTGTCCGGGTCGAACAATGGTTCGCCCTGAGGGTCAACTAAGGCGGAGTCGTCAGCTCCGTCCTTGTGTTCCATGTCCGTGCATGTGACGGAGTCATATTCCTGCAATTGATTATCATTAGAATCATCAGAGTCCTCCTCCTCGGACTCGCTCTGTGCCTCCTCTAGCTCCGATTCAGAGTCGGAGGATTCGAGTAGGGCCTTAGCCCTCTTCCATTTCCTCACCGATTTTGCCTGGTGGGGGGCTCTTAGTTGTGGTCCAACCACAGGTTCTGTGACAGGACGTGCCCTGTCCGTCTGTAGGGTTTTGGAGGCATAATTGTCTAAATGGCAGGACTTTTTAGCGGCCTTACGCCCACTAGGGGCCACCGGTTTATTTTCTGGGGGGTTAGGCGGCAGTTGCGTGGCTCTCATCGCAGTGGTTATGGAATGCGTTAAATTATCTGACATGGCACCCATGGCAGTAAATATGGCCTGTGTCACAGACTTCGCCATAGCCGCGTCTAAGAGGGAATGTAAGTCCATATGCTCTTGCGCTGTTTCCAACGCTGTGGGCATTTTGGGGCCCTACGGGTGGTTATGGTGGCTCTAGGCGTTGTGGCACTATATGCACTGTTCTCAGCCTGCATGTCTGGGGTGGAAAGGACAGTAAATACAGGCAGGCTGGTAAGTATATCCCCTAAGAAGGTTATTAGAATGTCTAAACCCCAACTAAAGTAGTATTAAACAAACTAGCAGGCACCAGTCACCAAGTTTTTAGCAAAGTGCTAACAGAGGTAGACAACAAATAAAAATTGCAGCAAGCTCACCGAGTGTTCCCTCAGGAATAAGCTCCTGGGGAACACCGGGAGACTTGCTCAGCAACAGGGATCAACTCCTGCCCCCAAACGAGCAGTATTGGCCGCGCTAGCAAAAGCGCGGCAAAACTGCCAACCCCAAGATGGCCGCCGTGATGCGCACTTGCATTGTGCGCATGTGCGGGTGGCCGCAACCGCGGTAATAACCGCAGACCGCTGGGACCGTGACCGGCAGCGGTACCCATGTGAGGGGAGACCAAGTGGAGGGAATGGGGAAGCAAAACGGTCGGGAAATAAACAAACCGACCGGAGGGGGGAGGGGAGAGAGAGAGGGGGAAAGAAAATACAGGAAGGACAAGACCCAAAGGGGAGAAAACAAGAAAAAGATTAACACATCCAAACCCTGAGAGAAAATAAAGGATGTAAAGGTAATCTGACTGAAACAGCAAGATATTTAACTGTCAGAAACAGAGGAGGAAAAAATTATTGTACTTATCTGAGGCTGCAGCAGCAAAAGAAAGAGGAGTGGCATAGGGTCACATGGGACTTTATTGTAATAGGGACACTCTAATTGGTTCTTATGTGGTATTTGGTTAACCCTTTAGACGTTATGATGTAGTGTTATTGAATTGTTTTCTTTTTTTCATTGAATATATATACAATATTTTCTTTTGCTGCTGAGGAATAAAAGAAAGAGAAAAGCATAATAAGAGCCTCCATGTCCTTTAATAAAATTAGAGATTAGTGCCACTAATAAAAAATTGGATTGCCTACTTACCACCAGATGAGGACAAGAGGCTGATGATGGGCTCAGTCTGGCACACAGGTCTGTTGTAGAAGAGGCTCTCTGGAGACTGTTTTTAGCAGTGCTCACAACAATTAACGAACAGGAAGCAGCTCCATTTTTTAGGGCCCCTTACACAGCTCAAGGTCTGGGCACCCAGGGCTTGACCTTGAGTATGCCTACAATGCCCACCCATAAATCCACCTACATGGCCCACCCATGAGTTCTCTCACAGGAAGTGGAGTGTATGTGTGTACGGGATGTTTTATGTGTTATTGTAGAGGATGCAATGTGTGTGTGTTCTTATAGAATGTAGTGTATAGGGATACCAATTTCTGTAAGGGATGTAGTGTGTTTATAGGGATGCAGTGTGTGTTTGCGTGTAAGGAATGCATTGTATGTTTCTGGGTGTGTGTGTGTGTGTAAGGGGTGCAAGGTGTGTTTCTGTGTATGTAATTGAATGCAGTGTGTGTCTGTAAGGGGTGCATTGATTGTGTAAGAGATGCATTTTGTTTCTGTGTGTAAGACAATGAGTGTTTGTGTGAACGTACAGGATGCATTGTGTGTTTCGAGTGTGTCTGTGTGAGAGTAGGAACGCATTGTATGTTTCTGTGTGTGTGTGTGTGTGTGGGGATGCATTGTGTATGTGTGTAGTGTAAAAGAGAGGGTTTGTGGGGTAGGATAGAGACTGAGAGGGGAGCAGCTCTTTATTTATTTAAATTTTTTTCATAGTGCTCTCCGCTCCTGTCAATTATTGATTTCCCCTTCCCTCCTGTCCCTCCGTGTTCTCCCCTTCTGTCCCTTAGTGCTCTCCCTTGGCCCCCTGTCCCTCTGCAGTCCCCCTTTGGTGGTCTTCTCACTGCCCCCTCTCCCTCTTAGTGGTCCTCCATCCCTCCCCTTAGTGGTCCTCCCTCTCCTAAACCCCTTAGTAGACATTCCCCTCCTCCCCCCACGCCTTAGTGGTAATCTCCCCCCCCCAGTGGTCCTTACCCTCCTCCCCTCTCCTTAGTGGTCCTCCCGCCTTATCCCACTTTGGTGGTCCTTTCCCCCCTTAGTGGTCCTCCCTCTACCAAACCCCTTAGTGGACCTCCTCCCTCAGTGGTCCTTACCTCCCCTCACTAAGCACTTCCTGTCAGTCCGCCGGGTGCAGGAAACAGAGGTTCCTGTCCCGTTCCGCGCCGCCCGGCCACGCTACATTGAGAGACCGGCAGGAGGGAGCACTCTGCGCTTCCCTCCTGCCAGTCACTCCAATCCGGCCGCCCTCCATACAGCAGTGCTGCGCCGCCTGAGGCTTGTAAAAGTGCTCAGGCGGCGCAGCATGAGGAGCCGCACCGGTGACTCCGGGCACAGGGATCCGGCGCCCTAACAGGTAGCGCTGGCCCTGGTCCCCAATACGGAGTGGGTGTAGCCATTCCAGACCTTAAAGGGACACTATAGTCACCAGAACAACTATGGCTTAATGTATTTGTTCAGGTATGTATACTCTGTCCCTGCAGGCATTTCAATTACTATGGGAAACCATTGATAAAGAGTTAGCTATTCAGAAGTATATGGGGTGGGAGGGTTGTATAAGAAAATGAATATGGAGAGCAAACATAAGGTAGCACAACTTATTGTTCAGTTCCTTATTAAGAGCAAAGGTCAACAAAAAAATAGCCACTGTCCTGCCAAACATATATGTTAATTTCCTTTGGAATTATACATTATAGCAAACAATAAATAGTTTACAAATATTCATGCTTTGATAAAGCTCTGGCTTTATGTATTTACAGAAGGTGGGTATAATTTGTTGTTAATTTAAAGGTTTTGAGAGTCGATTTTGATGATATCCGCCAAGAAGGTAGAGCCAGCGGATACGGAACCTTGCATCACTGGAATAAAGTTGAGTAAAATCACTTTTTACATTTTTTACAGGGGGGCCTGAACTGTGTTTTCACAGTTATAGTGACAGGAATAAATGTTTGTGTTTCTGTCACTATAGTGTTCCTTTAAGCTTTACTACCTCACTCCACCTACTACCAGTGGGCAAAACCAGGGGTTCTGAAACCCTGGAACTCAAAGCTAGCAGAATGGTCAGGACCCTCGTTTAGCAGACCTATATTCTTCCAACACCCATTCATCAAGGCCACGATGACCATATAGCATTCCCAGGCTCTGAAATTTGGTCTCTCTTCATTCCCTTTCACCCTCTGGTACATAACCCAGATTTAATACCAAGGCACAGAACGGGAAGTGCTGAAATGCTTCTTTCCCCAAGCACTCCCTCACAGTCTATGTCCCTTAAAAGGATACACATGCAATTTTTAACCAAATTTATGGCCAGTATTCGTTATTCTCAATTATATCTCAAAATGACCAAAATGTCCAGACTTATTTATGGCCCTTCAGCACCTGGGCCTGGACACAGTTTCACTACCACATGGTGTTTCCTACTCATGTTACCCTGCAGCAAAACCACACTCTACCTCCCCCACCTTTCCAATAGGAACAGGCAACAGGTGAAACCTTCACTACCACCTAGTTACAAAAACAAAATTGTTACAATACTTACCGTAACTTTCTTTTCCTGGCTGTTATCCATGTCAGCATCACCTGTGGGTTAGCTCCTCCCTCTCAGCTGATAGGAATCTAAATTTCAAATGATGGTATATAAGAAATCAACCTCTCCAGAATAAGCAGTCTCGTAACCAAGTCAGTCTAGAAAAAAAGGGGGGTTCGTTGATGCTGACATGGATAATAGCCAGGAAAAAATAAATAAGGTAAGTATTGTAACAATTTTCTGTTTTCCTGGCCAATCCATGTCAGCATCACCTGTGGGACTGCCCAAGCAAAAGTAAAGGGTGGGTGATAAAACACAAAGAATTATACCATGCCAATGGTAACCAAATTTAATCAAACAGTTGCGGAAGTAGGACATTTCTCGCAAATGAGGAGGCAGCTAAGCCTGGAACATCTCTTAGACTCTAAGGTGTTTTTCTAAACACCTTAGACACACCCAGGTAATCCCTAAATACTGGACTGGTAGGGGGTCCTTGAGGACTGGGTTGAGAACCCCTGGTCTAGGCGATAGTGCCTCACAAAAGTGTTAAAAGATGACCAGGCTACAGCCCTACAAACATCTTCTGTAGAAGTATCCGCCAAAGAGGTCTATAGCGTTAACACCTTCCGTCACTGGTTTGTCAGTGACTCTGTAAGCTTTCTGAATCGCAGAAGTAATCCATCTCCTGATAGTAGAAACAGATGGTAACCAAAAAGGTACAATAAAATCTACTGGACTACTAAATTCTTTAGTACGGTCAAGGTAAATGCGTAAAGACCTAACCACATCCAAAGTATGCCAAAAGGATTCTTCTTCAGAAGAAGGGTTTTCTCAAGAAATAAGGTAGGATAATTTCCTGGTTCAGGTGAAATTAGGAAAGGAACCTTTTGAATGAGTATCGGAACCAACCTTTTATCTCCAACAAATTGAGTAAGAGGAGGATCAGATGAGAGCTGTAAAAGACCCCTAAAGATGAAGAATCCACAGACTCAAAGGGTGTGCCTGTATGATTATGCAAAACAAGTCCCATGTTGGGATGAAGTTTAATTCTTATTGCTCCTTCATTAAAACGTTTAATTGTAGGATAGCCGGGGAAAAACCCCAAAACACAGATAATTGTACTTTAAGAGAACTAAGGTTCAAACCTTCATTCACACCATTTTGTAAAACTTCCAGCAAATAAGGAAGATTGAGTTTCAGAAACTTTTCCAAGATCATCATAAGCTTTCTAGATTCTATTGTATACTTTTGACGTAATGTCACTGCTAGCTTTGATAGTCTCCACTACATAATCTGATAAGGTTATAGCTTTCAGAAAGTTCTTCTCATTCTCTAGGCCTTCAAACAGAGTCTTGCAGGATCTTTGTGGAGAACTGGGCCCTGTGATAATCGGTTTCTCTTGATTGGAAGTTCCTAAGAAACTCCTTGTGACAGACTTAACAGCAGTGGAAACCAAGGCACCCTTGGCCAATGAGAAATAATTGCTATCACCTCTACGTTTTCTTTCCAGGTCTTTTTGAACGTTAAAAAACACACAAAAGTGGATGTGGACAAGAATAAAGGCGCTTAATATATTATTTAGTGTGAATTATAAAATACAGCTGCTATGTGCACTTTTAGTGAATACTCCAAAAGACTACAGAAAATTTTCTCAATACTTACCGTAATTTTCTTTTCCTGGCTATAATTCATGGCAGCATCACTAATGGGTTAGCTCTGCCCCTAACAGGAACAGGACAGGAAACAATTAATCAATTATAACCAGACTGTAGGTATAAAAGGTCCCTCCTCCCTCCTACCCACAGTCTAGTATAAAGCTAAACAAAACTAATTGGGAGGGTTGCTGATGCTGCCATGAATTATAGCCAGGAAAAGAAAATCACGGTAAGTATGGAGAAAATTTTCTGTATTCCTGGCCATTCATGGCAGAATCACTAATGGGTAATACCCAAGCTTCGCAACAAAGGGAGGGTGAAAAAAAAAGGAGACCTCAACAATTTTGTTGCAACAAGAGATTTATTCATGAGAGATTCACTGAAGACAGAACCCCTCTACCGAAGGACGAGGAGGAAGAAGTCACATCCAGCTTATAATGTTTAATGAAGGTTACAGGAGACAACCAGGTGGCTGCCCTGCATATGTCGTCAGGAGGAACCTCTGCCCAGTTAGCCGAGGATGTAGCCAATGCTCTGGTAGAATGGGTCTTTATCTTTTCTGGAGGAGATATATTTTTTAGTTTGTATGCCATTTTTATGGTGTTCGAAACCCATCGTCTTAACGTAGAAGTAGAGGCCGCCTCTCCCTTTCTGTATCCTGACGGTATAAGAAATAAGTGCTGTGATTTCCTGAATAGCTTAGAGACCTCTATGTATTTTATTACACATTCCCTTACATCCAACTGATGGAGCTTAACTTCTTCTGAAGAAAAAGGATTTTGGAAAAAAGAAGGGATAATCACTTCTTGTGTCAAGTGAAAACGAGAAACCACCTTAGGTAGGAATTCCATTCTAGATCTTAATATAATTCTATGATGGAAAATCTGAATGTGATTCGGATCACTGGAGAAGGCTTGAATTTCGGACATTCTTTTAGCCGTAGTGATTGCCACCAAGAACAAGCTCTTGTATGTCAGATTAGTTATACCCAACTCATCCAATGGAGCAAAGGGGGGATCTGACAAAACATCCAGTACCAATGGAAGTTCCCATGGAGGAGCATAGTTTCTAGATGGAGGTCTTATGCGTATAGCTGCCTTAAAGAACCTCGCAATGATAGGGTCTGAAGCCCAGGAGGTTTTACACAGGGCTGACAAGGCTGATGACTGCACTTTTAATGTGCTTAGGCTCAGGCCCTTCTCCAGACATTCGTGTAGAAATTCCAAAATATCTATATTTGAAGGCTGTAGGAAATTCTTGGATTTCTCCTTTGTCTATACTCGAAATACTTCCCATATTCTGTGGTAACACACGGAGGTGGAATTTTTTCTGGATTTTAACAGTGTATTTACAACAGGTTCTGGTAATCCTTGCTCTATAAGTTTCTGCTTTTCAAGAGCAAAGCCACCAGTTTCAATTGATTTGGGTTGGGATGCCTCACTGGACCTTGTATTAACAGATCTGTTCTCTGAGGAAGAGGCCATGGAGGACCTAAGCTCATTTTGTTCACGAGTGGAAACCATGGTCTTCTCGGCCAGTTTGGAATTATGGCAATCACTGCCTTTCGTTCCTTCCGGATTTTTCTCAATAACCTGTGAATCATCGGCAGGGGAGGGAACGTATACCCCAGATCGAAGTCCCGGGGAGGGAAAAGGCATCTTGTCCTGCTGATTGATATTCTGCCTTTAGGGAAAAATACTTCGGGACTTGAGCATTCCAATATGAAGCCATCAAGTCGACCTGGGGTGTGCCCCACCTTAGCGATATCTGATGAAATATTTCCGGATTCAATTGCCATTCTCCTGATAGAATCTTCTTTCTGCTCAGGTAGTCTGCCATCAGATTTTCTTTTCCTGGAAGATATACTGCTTTCAGGCCCTGTAGGCTGTTTTGAGCTAATTTCATCAATGGGAATATTTCCCTCAATAGAGCATTGCTTCTGGTCCCACCTTGTCGGTTTACATATGAGGCCACTGCTCTGTTGTCTGTTTGGATTCTTACCCAAGAATTTGTTATAATTTGTCGAAATCCCTGCAGGGCATAGAATATTGCTTTTAGTTCTCTGAGGTTTGAGTGCAACTTTCTCTCTCTCTGTGACCAGGTACCTTGTATCCATTCGTTTTCTAAATGCGCACCCCATCCTTGGAGACTTGCGTCTGTAGTAACTGTTATCCATGTGGGATCCTCCAGAGGAAACCCCAAGGATAAGTTCTTGTTTTTCTTCCACCATGACAGGTCGTCTATAGTTTTTTGATAAATGGGAATTTTTTGATCCTAGTTGCCCTCTTGTTTCTTGAATTCCTGCAGAAACTGCATTTGGATGGGACGCATCTTCCACTGGGCCCATTTCACCAGTCCTATAGTTGATGTAAGAGATCCTATGAGGCTCATGAATTCCCTTGCTGTAATATATTTCTTGTCGTGAAGATTCTTGATCTTCATCCGAATCTTCTCCATTCTTTCTGTGGATAAAGTTACTCGCCCGATAATCGTATCTATGGTAGCCCCCAGGATTACTATTTTCTGAGAGGGAACTGTCATACTCTTTTCCAGGTTCAGTTTCCAACCATGGTTCACGAGGATCTCTATGGCCCACTGTGTGTGGAGAGCTACCTTCTGTCTGGATTGACCTATAATCAGAAAATCGTCCAAGTAATGGTATATCTCTATTTCTTTATTTCTGATTACAGCTACCAATGTTATGAGTACCTTTGAAAAATGTTCTCGGAGCCAGGCTTAGTCCAAATGGAAGTCCTTTGAATTGGTAGTGTGTTCCAAATACACAAAATCCGAGGAATTTCCTGTGCCATATATTGATTGGAATCTGGTGATATGCATCTTTTAAATCGATAGACGTCATCCAATCCCCCATACTGATGTTTGGTACAATAGTTGAAATGGATTCCATCTTGAATGTTTTTCTCTTTAGTTTCAAATTCAATTTTTTCAAGTCCAGAATCAGTCTCCACTTCTTCTGAGGTTTTGGAGCTAGAAAAAACGTTGTTCTTTTACTGGGACATATTTTATTACCTGTTCTTTTAGTAGTTTCGAGATGCAGTCCCTCATAGCTGTCTCTTTTTCTCCTTTGGCTACCCGAGACTGAGTAAACACATCCTTTGTTGGAATGGCCTCGAATTCTAACCTGTATCCTTCGGCCAATATTGATAGGACCCAAGCGTATTTTACGCTTCTGACCCAGACAGGATAAAAGAGATGTAGTCTTCCCCCTGTAATTCCTGGCTGGGCCGGCACACGTTCAGAAGTTTTTCCCTGGCTTATTTCCTCTTACTCTGGAAGATTTTTGCTGAGTGTTTTTCCAATTGGATCTGAAATACTCTTTCCCAGGTTTATATGCCCTGCTTTCACGAAAGGCACAGTCTTTGTATCTTCTATCTTTCCATGCAGTCGAACCATATTTTCTGACCTGCGGAAGAAAGGCTTTTCTCCCATCTGCTGCTTTATGGATTGCTTCATCCAAGACCTTTCCAAATAGGAGATCACCTTGAAATGGAAGAGCACACAAGGATGCTTTAGAGGCGTAGTCTGCTCCCCAGGAGTGCAGCCATAGTGCTCTTCTTGCTGCTATAGACAGGCCCATGCTTTTTGCCACCATTCTCGTAACATCTATGGATGCTTCAGAACAAAACTCAGTTGTCAATTTTAAATCTCTAATTCCTTCCAGAAGATGATCTCTCCTAACACCTTTGGCGATATCTTCTTCTAAGTTCTCCAGCCATACTTTGAATGCTCTTGATAGCGTTGTTAATGCTACTGCTGGATGTAATGCAGATCCTAACGCCAGATATGACTTTATCAGGCTAGCATCTAGCCTTTTCTCCATAGGTTCTCTCAAGTAAGCCATGGAGTCAATAGGAAGGGCTGTCTTCTTTGCCATGTGTATCACTGCGGCATCAACTTTGGGTACGGTCAGGGGCGGACTGACCACTCGGGCATATCGGTCATGGACCAAGGGCCCGAGGCAGTCAGGGGCCCGGCCGCATAGCCATGCTCCAGCTGGAGAGATCAGGGATCTCTCCAACTGGAACAGCAAAAAATAATAAAACTTTTTAATTGATAGGTTGTGGAGCCCCTGATGCAGCGCGGGGCCCCACAACCTACCACTCTGCAAGTCCCCCCCATGAGACCTGGCAGCTTTACCAGCTCTCTGCCAGGTCTCCTTCTCCCTGTCCCGCGGTGCTCTGTGTGATGGGAGAGGCGGGGCCAGGAAGTGACATCACTTCCTGTTTACTCCTCTCACACAGAGCCCAGCGTGGGAAGGAGCAGCAGCCGGGAGAGAGCAGAGGAAGCAGAGAGAAAGGTAGGCACCAATCACCCCCTCCCCCCCACTGTCACTAATCACCCCCCCACTGTCACTAATCACTGTCACTAATCTCCCCCACTGTCACTAATCTCCCACTGTCACTAATCACCCCCTCACTGTCACTATCACCCCCACTACACTAATCCACCCCCCACTTCATTAATCACCCCCTCCCACTAATCACTTGTCACTAGTCACCACCCCCACTGTCACTAGTCACCCCCCTCACTGTCACTAGTCACCCCACCTCACTGTCACTAGTCACCCCCCCTCACTGTCACTAGTCACCCCCCCTCACTGTCACTAATCACCCCCCTCACTGTCACTAGTCACCCCCCCCACTGTCACAGTGACAGAGTGAGGGGATGACTAGTGACAGAGGGAGGGAGTGACTAGTGACAGAGGGAGGGATGGGGTGACTAGTGACAGTCACCACCTCCCTCACTCTGTCACTAGTCACCCTCTCCCTCACTCTGTTACTAGAGTGAGTGGGTGACTAGTGACAGAGTAAGGGGGGGATGACCAGTGACAGAGGGAGGGGGTGACTAGTGACAGAGTGAGGGAGGGGGTGACTAGTGACAGAGTATGGGAGGGGATGACTAGTGACAGAGGGAGGGATGGGGTGACACAGTGACAGAGGGAGGGGGTGACTAGTGACAGAGTGAGGGGATGACTAGTGACAGAGTTAGGGAGGGAGTGACTAGTGACAGAGGGAGGGATGGGGTGACTAGTGACAGTCACCACCTGCCTCACTCTGTCACTAGTCACCATCTCCCTCCCTCTGTCAGGAGGAAAGGGGTGACTAGTGACAGAGTGAGGGAGGGGGTGATTAGTGACAGAGGGAGGGATGGGGTGACTAGTGGCAGTCACCACCTCCTTCACTCTGTCACTGTGTGACCCCATTCCTTACTCTGTCACTAGTTACCCCTTCCTTCTCTCACTCTGCCACTAGTCACCCTTTGCCTCACTCTGTCACCCCCTCACTCTGTCACTAGTCACCCCCTCACTCTAGTGACAGAGTGAGGAAGGGGGTGACTAGTGAAAGAGGGAGGGGTGACTTGGGACAGAGTGAGGGAGGTGGTGACTAGTGACAGTCACCACCTCCCTCACTGTCACTAGTCACCCCCTCCCTCACTCTGTCACCAGTCATCCCCTCCCTCACTCTGTCACCAGTCATCCCCTCACTCTGTCACTAGTCACCCCTTCCTTCCCTCACTCTGTCACTAGTCTCCCCTTCCCTCACTGTCACCTGTCACCCCCTCACTCTGTCACTAGTCACCCCCTCACTCTAGTGACAGAGAGAGGGAGGGTGTGACTAGTGACAGAGAAAGGGAGGGGGTGACTAGTGACAGAGTGAGGGAGGAAAGGGGTGACTAGTGACAGAGGGAGGGATGGGGTGACTAGTGACAGTCACCACCTCCTTCACTCTGTCACTGTGTGACCCCCTTCCTTACTCTGTCACTAGTCACCCCTTCCTTCTCTCACTCTGCCACTAGTCACCCTTTGCCTCACTCTGTCACCTGTCACCCCCTCACTCTGTTACTAGTCACCCCCTCACTCTAGTGACAGAGTGAGGGAGGGTGTGACTAGTGACACGGAGAGGGAGGGGGTGACTAGGGACAGCGGGAGGAGTGACTAGGGACAAAGTGAGGGAGGTGGTGACTAGTGACAGTCAACACCTCCCTCACTCTGTCACTAATCACCACCTCCCTCACTTTGTCCCTAGTCACCCCCTCCCTCTCTCTGTCACTAGTCACACCGTCCCTCACTGTCACTAGAGTGAGGGGGTGACAGGTGACAGAGTGAGGGAGGTGGTGACTAGTGACAGTCAACACCTCCCTCACTCTGTCACTAGTCACCACCTCCCTCACTCTGTCACCAGTCATCCCCTCACTCTGCCACTAGTCACCCCTTCCCTCACTCTGTCACCTGTCACCCCCTCACTCTAGTGACAGTGAGGGACGGTGTGACTAGTGACAGTGAGGGACGGTGTGACTAGTGACAGAGAGAGGGAGGGGGTGACTAGTGACAGAGAGCGGGAGGGGGTGACTAGTGACAGAGAGAGAGAGGGGGTGACTAGTGACAGAGGGAGGGAGGTTGTGATTAGTGACAGAGGGAGGGATGAGGTGACTAGTGACAGTCACCACCTCCTTCACTCTGTCACTAGTCACCCCCTCCCTCACTCTGTCATTGTGTCACCCCCTTCCTCACTTTGTCACTAGTCACCCACTCCCTCCCTCACTCTGTCACTAGTCATCCACTTCCTTACTGTCACTAGTCCCACCCTCCCTCACTCTGTCACTAGAGTGAGGGGGGGACTAGTGACAGAGTGAGGGCGTGACAGGTGACAGAGGGAGGGGATGACTGGTGACTGAGTGAGGGAGGGGGTGACTAGTGACAGAGTAAGGGACGGAGGGGGTGACTAGTGACAGAAGGAGGGGGTAGTAGTGACAGAGTGAGGGAAGGAAGGGTTTACTAGTGACAGAGTGAGGGGATGACTGGTGACAGAGTGAGGGAGGGAGTAGGTGACCAGTGACAGAGGGAGGGAGGGAGTGACTAGTGACAGAGTGAGGGAGGGGTGACTAGTGACAGAGTGAGGGAGGGGGTGACTAGCGACAGAGTTAGGGAGGGAAGGGGGTGACTAGTGACAGAGTGAGGGATGACTAGGGACAGAGTGAGGGATGTGGTGACTAGTGACAGTCACACCCTCCCTCACTCTGTCACTAGTCACCCCTCCCTCACTCTGTCACCAGTCATCCCCTCACTCTGCCACTAGTCACCCCTTCCCTCACTCTGTCACCTGTCACCCCCTCACTCTAGTGACAGTGAGGGACGGTGTGACTAGTGACAGTGAGGGACAGTGTGACTAGTGACAGAGGGAGGGAGGGAGTGACTAGTGACAGAGTGAGGGAGGGGTGACTAGTGACAGAGTGAGGGAGGGGGTGACTAGCGACAGAGTTAGGGAGGGAAGGGGGTGACTAGTGACAGAGTGAGGGATGACTAGGGACAGAGTGAGGGAGGTGGTGACTAGTGACAGTCACACCCTCCCTCACTCTGTCACTAGTCACCCCTCACTCTGTCACTAGTCACTCCCTCCCTCCCTCTGTCACTGGTCACCCACTCCCTCCCTCACTCTGTCACCAGTCATCCCCTCACTCTGTCACTAGTAAACCCTTCCTTCCCTCACTCTGTCACTAGTCACCCCCTCACTCTAGTGACAGAGTGAGGGAGGGTGTGACTAGTGACAGAGGGAGGGATGGGGTGACTAGTGACAGAGAGAGAGATGGGGTGACTAGTGACAGAGAGAGGGAGGGAAGGGGTGACTAGTGACAGAGTGAGGGAGGTGGTGGTTAGTGACAGAGTGAGGGAGGTGGTGATTAGTGACAGAGAGAGGGATAGGGGGACTAGTGACAGAGAGAGGGATGGGGTGACTAGGGACAGAGGGGGTGATTAGTGACAGTGAGTGAGGGGGTGACTAGTGACAGAGTGAGGGAGCGGGTGACACAGCGACAGAGCTAGGGAGGGAGTGACTAGTGACAGAGAGAGGGATGGGGTGACTAGTGACAGAGGGATGGGGTGACTAGTGACAGAGAGAGGGATGGGGTGACTAGGGACAGAGGGGGTGATTAGTGACAGTGAGTGAGGGGGTGACTAGTGACAGAGTGAGGGAGCGGGTGACACAGTGACAGAGTGAGGGAGTGACTAATGACAGAGAGAGGGATGGGGTAACTAGTGACAGTCACCCCCTCCCTCCCTCTGTCACTAGTCACTCCTTCCCTCTGTCACCAGTCATCCCCTCCCTCTGTCACCAGTCATCCACTCCCTCTGTCACTAGTCACCTCTTCCCTCCCTCACTTTGCCACTAGTCATCTCTTCCCTCCCTCCCCCACTCTGCCACTAGTCACCCATTCCCTAACTCTGTCACTAGTCACCCCCTCTCCCTCCCTCTGTCACTAGTCACCCACTCCCTCACTCTGTCACCAGTCACCCCCACTCACTGTGTCTCCCCATCACTCTGCCACCACTCATCCCCTCCTTCTCTCACTCTGCCACCAGGTACCCCCTCACTCTGCCACCTGTCACAACCTCCCACACTCTTACACCTGTCACCTTCTCCCTCATACACTCTGTCACCTGTCACATATGCTTTCACAGAGACACTATATACAAAAAAGCACATGTAGTCATCCAGACATGCACAAGTGCATTCACACAGACTCAAATACAAACATGCATTGATACACAGGTCTTGACAATATACACATCCAAAGGAATGCCGTATTATGAGTTATATTTAACATTTATTTAATGCACGTAAATTTGGCCTTCAAAGGGCCTGGGATCTAATTTTGCCCGGGGGCCCCAAAGGCTCTCAGTCCGCCCCTGGGTACGGTATTCCAGGTTTTGCAATCTTCTTTGGCATATGGGTATAATCTGAATGCTTTGTTCTTCAGTGTTGATTTTCTCTCAGGTTTCTGCCATTCTTGAGAAAATATCTCTTTTATAGTAGAGTGTACCGGAAAGGTAGGTCTATTAGCTCTCAGATCCTCAAAATATCTATCAGATTCCTTTATTGCAGATTCTTCTTCTGGGAATCTAAGGGTCTATTATGTTGATCAATTTATCCACAGATTTTGAATCCAGATTTCTGGAGGCATAGTTGACTTCACCTTCTTCTTCGTCCGACATATCCTCCATCTCCATACTATCACTTGATTCAGATGAGATTTCTTCCCTTCTCAAGCGTTTAGATGAGGACATCTTGTGTGTGGATTTAAACCCTTCTGCAATTGCTTCTGTTATCCATTTTTTCAGTTCTGTTTGTGGAGACTTTCTACCTTCAGCGGCTTCTGTCAGGCAATCTTGACATAAGTTTTTCCCATTGGGTGCAATCTGATTACAGTTAATACACCCATTTGTTTTCTCCTTATGCTTCCTAGGTGATTCCTCTTTTGGATTACTCGGGCTGTAAAAAAGGCCATTTTAACAATATTTCATTTTTGGCCCATAGTGGCACTCTTTAACCCCCCTTTTTTAAAAGACAACGTATGTGAGGCTCACCTATGTTTTCTAGACACAGATCTTGAGGAAGATATAAAACTGCACACTAAGGGAATCACAAATACAGACTGAGGAAGCCGAAAAGGATGGCGAAACGCGTTTCTGAACAGAGGGGGGAGAGGATTCTTTTTATAATTCATATGTATATTTTATTTATGTTTATTTTGTGTATTAATAAATTATATTGTTAGTCATCCATACTCCATCTCCTCTCCATATTTGTGGTATCCATAAGAGGGAAGTGTCATCTGGTTACTGACATCTATGCCTACAATACTAAGAGCCAGTTTAAAAGGCTCTAAACAAGGTGAGCAATTGAGCTTATATATTTAATTTCTACTAGCTGCTCATACTATCTGCACCAAGGAATCTCTTTCTATGTTTTATTTGGAGATATAATTCACCGACGGAAAGAAAGGAAGAACGCCCCCTATTTCAAGGTATTACTGCCTATCTTTAAAGGCAAAGACGCTGTTGTGTTTAGAGCCTATACCCTTCTAAAAGGCTCTCCTAAATGTGAGTTTTACTCTTCTTATTCATTTGATATACCTTCCAACATATCAGACAATACTACTCTATATATATATTTCTTTGTTTATTTTTAAGGGGTAAGTGTATTACAATAAATTCTATATCGCTATTTAGCGCTGCACTTACATCAAGCTGTGTTTGAAGTCTTTTTGCACTCTGATCACTACTTGGTATTTTGGTATCTGTATCTTTTTGAACGTTATCTGGATTAATGGAAGGAGAGGGAATACATATCCCAGCAAAAAATTCCATCTCAGTGTTAAGATTTGACCCAAGAGCAATGGTCAAGATAACCTATGGAATAGAGAAAAAGGGGAACTTGCTTGTTTCTGTAGTTCACCATTAGATCTATATCCGGTGTTCCACAAAGATCGCATGTCTGCTTGAACGTGTCTCCTGGATGTACATAGTGTCGGCGACATTGTTCAGTTGTCCTGGAAGATGTGTTGAGCTCCCCAACCTTTTCCCCTGGCATCTGTGGTCACTAATTCTGACTCCAGGTCCCCTAGCGGGAAGCCTCTCCTGATATTTTCTACGTTCATCCACCACTGAAGAGACACTTTATTCTGTGATCCAGATCTCTTGTTTCTATTCTTCATTGTGAATGTACTGGGTGCGAAGCTTAGACCAAACGGCATACCCAGGAATTGGAAATGACTGTCAAAAATCTTGAACCGTAGATACAGTCTGTGCGCAAGTGCTACAGGGATGTGATAGCATGCGTTTTGAAGATCTATGGAGGTTAGCCATTCTGTAGGATATATATTTGAGAAATCATAATCTGAAGACTCTCCATCTTAAAAGTTCTCTTTCTTTTATAGCGAGTTCACATTTTTCAGATCCAAAATCATTCTATATTTCTCTGATGGCTTTGGGGCAAGAAAAACAGAAAAATAAATTCCTTGCATTCTTTTTTTGGAAGGAATATAACAAATAACTTCCTGTTGAGGGAGCTTTTCTAGGCATTCTTGCATAGGTCTTCCCTTTTCTATAACTGACAGCACTTAAAGATCTGTGATGCGCAAGAACCAGATTCGATTGAATTTTGCAAGGCGGGCTCCTACCTTTAATATCTATTTCCTGCCACCTGCTGAACGAACGATTTTCCTCTTCCTCTTTTGGGTTTTGGAAGATTAACTGTTGTTCCTTCCCGTATGTTACATAGTTACATAATAATAATACTAAAGTATGTAACCAGGAAAGGTACATTCAGATTACTCTGGTTTCCAAGTACGTCCAGGGGTTATTACTAATACTCAATTTATTGGTATTCGTTTAATCTATCTCAAAAGGATGAAGAGCTGAGTCAACACTGCCAGGATCTGAACCTGTAACCACCAAGGGGATGGAATAGATTCTACTGATGATGTATTAGCTTGCTAAGCAATCTCACTGGCCTTTAGCTGAAAAGAGACTTGCGTCAATCAAGTTCAGTCTCTCTCATATATGTTATTTCTGTTGTTCCAAAGAAAGGCAAAAAACCCTGTCTGGAGCGCTTCCAATTTTGCAACAAACTAGGAACAAATTAATTCTTGACCCCAAAAAGACAGTCAGATATCTCCTTGGATCATGGCACTCTAGAATATTTTCTCCCAGGCTATAAGATCTGTAGCCTCAAAGGGAATTTTGTTCTTTGTATCCTCTGCTCCAACCGATAGGATATTGCTTTATTTTTCTGACTTAGGTAGCATTGTCTAAGGGTTTTCCAAATAGGTTTCCCTGAAAAGGAAGTAGGCATAGGTTAGTTTTGATGAATTATCTGCACCCCATGTTCTCAACCAAAGGGCTGTCTTGCTGAAATTGATTGGCCCATAGCTTTGGATATAAGCTTGCTAAGGACTACCGATGCTTCTGATGAAATCTGAAGCAAATTTTAAATTTAAATTTCCAGTAATGTATCTCTGTTAGTGTCTTTAGAGATGTCTTAGAGACACTTAGAGCCCTTGACAACAGTGTTAAGGCCACTGCAGAATGCATTGTTGCCCCTAAAGAGTAAGTATTGACCAGGTTAGCATCCAATCGCTTTTCCATTGGTTTCCTCAAAGATGCTGCACTGTCTATTGGTAAAACAGTTCTTTTTGCCACTTTGATTATGGCCGCATCCACTTTCAGTGTGGTGTTTTTAAAATAGTAGAATCAATAATTCAATTTGAAGGTAACTTAGAATTCATGATTTTCTTTTCAGGTTTTGAACTTGAGACTTGATCTGCAGTCACATGCACCATTGTACAATACCCCAATTTTTCAGAATTATATGTCTGATGATTGGAATGGGAATAATATATTGACTTCAACTTTGGTTAAAAAAATCGTGTTTCCTCCATTCTATCAGATCTTTAATGGTGGAGTATATAGGAAAAGTAATTCTCTTATGTGGGTCCTCAAAGTATATATCTGAGTCCTTAGCTTCTCCACAATCCTCTGGGATCCTTAGAGTGTTGCTAATTAGATAAATTAGTAAATCAACCACTTAACCGTGTAGATTAGAAGGGTCATTCATGCTCTCTCCATCCTTTGATAAGTGAGAGCCATCTGGGATATGAACCTCTGACATAGAGCTTGAGGAATCTTCTCTTGCTTTTTTAGGTTTTTTAGAGGAATTACTCTTGCAAGTCGCCTCTTTAATCCCAGCAGTCACAGCCTTAGAAATTACTTCAGCCAGATTTTGGTTAATGGTTTCTGCAGATATAGATGTTCCTTCATCTACTATGATTAAAAGCAGTGTCTGCATAAATGGTCCCTTTTAATTGCATCAGATGAGCAGGTATGATATTTCCTGGATTTTCTGTTATCCTTGGAACGTTATCTCTCACAGAGATCGTTCGTCTGGGGATAATAAGGTTAACTCATTGGGGGCTTGAACCCACAGACCTTCTAAAGTTGGTGGGTAACCTCAGTGGTGCCCTGGTCCGAAAGGATCTCCCAGGGAAATCCGACTCAAGAGAATATCTATGCCAGGGCATCAGCTATGTTCTCCACCTGTATATTGGTTAGAGCTACCGCTTTTGGGTATCTAGTAGCATAGTCCACTACGGCAAGAATGTATTTATTACCAGGGGGACTAGGCTGAGCTAGGGGGGCCTACTAGGTCAACTGCCACCCTACCAAAGGGTTCTTCTATTATCAACATGGACAGTAACGTTGCTTTGGGGTGATCCCCACTCTTTCCAACCCTCTGACAAATGTCACAAGTTTAGCAGTACTATTGGCCAGAAGAATTTCCGGGTTATCCAGTGAGATGTCTGGTGTGTACCAAGGTGCCCAGCCAGAGGTACATCGTACCCCACTTTCAGGTGCCCCAGCCAATATTTCCTGGGTACCATCAGCTGACGCTTCTGAACGGGACCCATTCCTCTTGTCCTGGACTCAGTTACTTTGAACAACCTCCCTTGGTCCCAAACAAACTGCTCTTTCTCTAGCCCCTGGTCTTCTGTAGCTCTTCCAAAGTTACTTTTGTAACTTTAGGTCCTCAGCTACCTCTTTCCCAAAATCAGCGTGGTCATCCCAAGTCAAGGGTGCTAACTCTACTGTTGGGGTTAGGGTGGTCTTACCTGGTCCTTGGTGGAGTATGATTCATGGCTTGGGTCTGGGCACGGGTTGTCACCAGGTGAGCTTCCGCTGGTTTGGGTGACGAAGTGAGAGGTCCTAGGTAATTCCCAAGTAGGACCTCCGCAGGTAAGTCTCGCATAACTTCCACATTTACGCTGCTGGCACTGGCACCCCAGTCTAGATGTACTTGGGCTGTGGAAAGGCGGTAGACAGCGCCGCCGGCTACCCGAACGCCAACCAACTTTCCTGATCTTTCAGTCCCCATCCAGGTGTCGTTGTACCAAGGTTAACATTGCCCCAGCATCTCATAGTCCTCTGTCGGTACGTTAGTTGACCAAGACTAATTGCCTGTGGTGCTGTTGGTTGTCTGCAGTCTTGGCTTGTATAGGATCGGCTTCATGAAGGGTTCCATGCGGTTCTTCATTTTTTGCATGGAACGGTGGTGTTTCTGGGTCCGGCTACCTTTGTGTCGATGCAATGTGCGTCTGCTGTAGAGGCGGGTGGCCATGGCAGATTCCAGGTCGGACAAGGTGGTTCTAGAGGGCAATTGCTCTTTACATGTCCCACCTGTTTTCAATAGAAGCAACGGTGACCAGTCATAGGTGGTGGGACATAAGGCTCTGGAGCTGCCTGTGGCGGTGGACAGACAGGGCACCCCTTCTGTATGTAGGTGAGGGCGCTCCATAAGAGGTTGTGCCTGAGAGGGTGATTGGTCTAGCTTGCAGACATCAGTATATTCATCAGCTAGCCGGGCAGCTTTAGGGAGAGTCAGGGGTCGTCAATCTCTTACCCAGTCTTTAATTTCTGGATGCACCAGGTTAAAAATTGTTCCAAAATTAATAACTGTAACTAATCCTCTAGAGAATTGGACTGACAGCCATTAATCCAGTGCGATGCAGCACGATGCAGCACGATGCATCCAGCAAGCCCACTCGGTGTACGAGTGATTGTCACTTTTCTTTAGCTCTCTAAACTTTCGGTAGTATGGCACGAAAGGCTTCAGATTGGTCCCACCCATACGAGCAGTCCAGATCCGAAATGCCAGCAAGTTCTCTCTGCACGAGAGATACAGCAACCCCAGACAATCGTTTCAGCCTTGTTAGGCATCGTCAGTGAGGCATAGCTGATATCTCTCTAGCCACCGTGTGCAAGGGGTCCACGTCTGGATTACCCTTTAAACTAATGGAGAGCAAAATATGGGTCGCAAGAGTATTGCTGTATCTCTCGTGCAGAGAGAACTTGCTGGCATTTCGGATCTGGACTGCCCTTTTGGGTGGGACCAGTCTGATATGCTTCAGATATGTTCTCTCTGTAATGGCACAAGATGAGCTAAAACCAGCTTGAGTTCTGAGCGGGGACCCACCGAAGGGCAGGCTATTTTAGCTCCTGTCCATTCTCAGAATACTCTTGCGACCCATTTTTTGCTCTCCTTATGGTATAATGGCATGCTAAATCTCCATGGCTATTGAGTTTCTTAACTGTAGGTACGGTAAAATACACAGGAACAAATTGCAGGACAACTACATTGGTAACATATGTGAGTAGGAGAGGCTTATTGATTCATTTCAGGAACGCGCCGTGAACCTTAAGAAAGTGTGTTGGGAGGATATCTGAGTCCATGTTTGATGGGTGCGTCAGAATTCAGCTCACAGCTAAGGTAGAGTCTGTGCAGATGTAAAATTCTCGTGGTGCGAGCGTGAGCTATTGCTGGAAGCCGGATGATGAGGTAGTTCACAGGTACCTAGCCGATGCCCGTTCTGGAGGCCGTGGTTGCGGGTCTGAAGCGGAGTTCTAGTCCCAGGGACATGTCTGGGCTGGTGTTGCACATGCTCTCCTGCTTGTCCCAGGTTTTGCTGAAGGCCTGCATCCTTGTACCACAGGTCTGGGATCTCACCTCTGTGCCTGAGCCCTTCCTCTCTGGAGGGGGGCAGGAGCCCCGGGTAATCGGTCGTTTCTTGTGGGGTCGTTTCTTTGCTTTCGCCTCTTTAGGGGAGGCGTAGGGAGGGGATCCCGTGTGGCTCTCTGCCCAGGTGGGTTAAGCGTGTGCAGCTTGGTTGTTTTGTGAGAGGTTGTGCCCAACAGGATCTCCTGCACCTCACCTCCTGTTAGCCGCCATGTGCTCCTCTGACCATCTGCTGCCCCAGCTGCACGCACCTCCAACCACTCCCAAAAACATGCTAGCATTTAAAAGCATAAACACTGCTTAGTGCTAAATACATTTTTTTTTTTTTTTAAATTGTGGTTGTTTTTTACATTTTAAAGTTGGGAGGTGGAGGGGTGGGGTGCCAAAGATAGGACCCGCCCCGGTTGCCAGTTGCTCTAGGTACGCCCCTGCTTACACCCCTTCATCACCTCCTACACCCTTCATCACCCCTACACCCTTCATCACCCCCTACTAGGGATCGACCAATATTGATTTTATAGAGCCGAAACTGATAATCTGTGAACTTTCTGGCCGATAGCCGATAACTTCCAGATATTCTGTACATTTACCATTTTCAAAAAATAAACTATTTCTACACAAATCTACTGTTAACTAAACATGTTTATTATTTATTTTTTTGCTATTTTTTTTTTAAATTAAAGTAAATGCACAAAATATACATGCCAGTCAGAATTTTTTATGTTTTCAAGAATATATGTGTGTGTAGTGGATGCAGTGAGAATATTTGATTAGTGAATGCAGTGTGTGTTTGTGTAGTGGATGCAGTGTGTGTTTGTGTAGTGTGTATATAATGAATGCAGAGTGTGTTTGTGTAGTGTGTGTATAGTGAATGCAGTGTGTTTGTGTAGTGTGTATATAATGAATGCAGAGTGTGTGTTTGTGTGGTGTGTGTACAGTGAATGCAGTGTGTTTGTGTGTTTGTGTAGTGTGTGTATAGTGAATGCAGTGTGTTTGTGTAGTGTGTATATAATGAATGCAGAGTGTGTGTTTGTGTAGTGTGTGTATGGTGAATGCAGTGTGTGTTTGTGTAGAGTGTATATAATGAATGCAGAGTGTGTGAGTGTTTTTGTAGTGTGTGTATAGAGAATGCAGTGTGTTTGTGTAGTGTGTATATAATGAATGCAGAGTGTGTGTTTGTGTAGTGTGTGTATAGTAAATGCAGTGTGTTTGTGTAGTGTGTATATAATGAATGCAGAGTGTGAGTTTGTGTATTGTGTTCATATATTGCAGAGTGTGTGTGTGTTTGTGTAGTTATGTAATGTGTGTAAAATGGGGGGGACGACATTTTTTAAAAAAAATATTACATTTTAATTTTTTTTAGTCCCCCCTCCCTGCTTCTTACCTGGCCAGGGAGGAAGGATATGGCATTCTCTGGTGGTCCGGTGGCATGGACTGTGCAGAGAGGGCCCAGCACACTCTCACCTTCCCAGCAGCTTCCTTCAGCTCCCCTGTCTAAAGCTTGCGAGTCCCGTGAAAGTTAGACAGGAGAGCTGAAGGGACCTGCTGGGAAGGTAAGTAAGAGTGTGCAGGGCGCCCTCCGGGACCACTGGGCTTGTCATGGGCCTGGCGGTCCTGGTCTGCGTTATCGGCAATATCAGTATCTCTAGGCCAATACCGATATTGCCGAAAATACAGAATATTGGCCGATAATATCGGCCAGACCGATACTCGGTTGGTTCTATTACCCTCTGCCCCCACTATTGCCCCCATTACCTCTTTTCCACACTATAGCCCCTATAACCACTGACCTTCCACGCATGCAAACCTGGGTTCACACACTAACTACATGCTAATTTGGTCTTGCAATTACACACAGACACAGACCCTCAATAAATATGCCCTCGCATACACACACTGATGTAACTTGTATTTCTGACTCTATAGTGTCACCGGCGCCCCCTTTTCCCCCTTAAAAAGGTAATAAACTTACCTTTATTCCAGTTCAGCCGGCGCTGGCTCAGCCCATGCTCTGCCTCCTTGGAGATAATCAGAATTGACGTTCTCAGAATTTCCAGTGCTTTCTCATAGGAAAGCATTGGGAGGCATACACACACTGATGTAACTTGTATTTCTGACTCTATAGTGTCACCGGCGCCCCCTTTTCCCCCTTAAAAAGGTAATAAACTTACCTTTATTCCAGTTCAGCCGGCGCTGGCTCAGCCCATGCTCTGCCTCCTTGGAGATAATCAGAATTGACGTTCTCAGAATTTCCAGTGCTTTCTCATAGGAAAGCATTGGGAGGCTAATGCGCACACACGGCAAAACGCTGCTTACACCAATTAGCATCTACTCATAGAGATGTATTGAATCAATCCCCATCTCTGTGGGGAAAGTTCAGCGCCTCCATGCAGAGGATGGAGACACTGATCATGCTCATTGCCTATCACTGACCTAGGAAGCACTTCTAGTAGCCTTCTGAGTGAGAGTCACTGGAGTTGTCCCTAGTCAGCAATGTAAGCACAGCCTTTTCTCTGAAAATGCAGGGTTTTCATTAAAATGCCTGCAGGGACTGGCTTTACACACCAGAATAACTACATTAAGCTGTAGTTGTTCTGGTGACTATAGTGTCCCTTTAAGGTGGCTCCTAACCTTTAGCACATGGTTAGTAGGTTAAGAGCCAAAATTTGGATGCCTGAATGCCTCATTCAGAGACATTGCCATTTTTCAAAAATACTCCCTTATACATACTGCCAAGCTACACGCACACATAAATACTACCCTATTTAAATAATAAAACAAAAACCCCATGTATTTAAACATACTCTGAATCCATGGATCCTGATACTACACACAAAAATATACATACACCCTGTTCCAAATTATTATGCAAATTATATTTTTCTCATTTACCCAAATAATTGATGTAAATAACAGTCTGCATAATTCTCATGATATCAACTATTAAGAGTACAATTCAAATTTTATTGAACAAACCTCCTAATGATAACAGTATTTTTTTTTAAACATAAAAAACTTACAATGCATGTTCCAACTTATTACGCACAGTAAGTTTCAAAACACTTTATAGGCTGTAAAGAACTGAAAGTTGTCATTTGTTGTGTTTACAGCATATTTACTGAACTCAAAAGCTATTTCAATCAAACTTATAACAACATTTTAACTTTTTAAACATTTTAACAGGTCACGTTACATTTTTTGCAGCTTCACAAGTCTTGCATCCATTGAACTTGTGAGTTTTTAGACAGTTTCTGCTTGAATGTGTTTGCAAGATGTCAGAATAGCCTCCCAGAGCTGCTGTTTGGATGTAAACTGCCTCCCACCCTCATAGATCTTTTGCTTGAGGATGCTCCAAAGGTTCTCAATAGGATTGCGGTCAGGGGAGGATGGAGGCCCCACCATGACTTTCTCTCCTTTTATCTCCATAGCAGCCATTGATGCAGAGATATTCTTTGCAGCATGAGATGGTGCATTGTCATGCATGAAGATGGTTTTATTACGGAAAGCATAGTTCTTCCTTCTGTACCAGGGAAGAAAGTGGTCAGTCAGAAATTGCATATATTTTGCAGAGGTCATCTTTACACCTTCGGGGACCCTAAAGGGACTGACCAGCTCTCTTCCCATGATTCCGGCCCAAAACATGACTCCACCACCGCCTTGCTGACGTCGCAGCCTTGTTGGAACAGGGTGGCCATCCACCATCCATCCACTACTCCATCCATCTGGACCATACAGGGTTGCACGGCACTCATCAGTGAACAGGACTGTTTGAAAATTAGTCTTCATGTATTTTTCTGCAGAATGCAGCCGTTTCTGCTTGTGAGCATTGGTTAGTGGTGGCCGAATAGAAGGTTTATGCACAGTTGCAAGACTCTGGAGGACTCTACACGATGTTCGTGGGACTCCAGAGGCACCAGCAGCTTCAAATATCTGTTTGCTGCTATGTAATGGTATTTTAGCAGCTGCTCTCTTGATCTGATGCATGGATCTGGCAGACATCTTCCTCAATGTGCCTTTATCTGCACGAAACCCGTCTGTGCTCTGAATCAGCCACAAATCTCTTAATTGTGCAATGATCACGCTTATGTTTTCGTGAAATATCTAATGTTTTCATACCTCGTCCAAGGCATTGAACTATTTCACTCTTTTCGGCAGCAGAGAGATCCTTTTTCTTCCCCATATTGCATGAAAATAGTGCTCTGCTTAATAATGTGGAAGATAATTGAGTTGATAACTGATAAACTCATTTTCTCCCAGACACAGATGGTTCAACATACAAAAAACCCTAAAATACACACAATACCCCCTCATGCCCTATTTTCCAAGATATCTTGTCCCCAAGCGCTCAATCTGTCCAAAAAGCACCCGGATCTATGGCGGGATGACCAAACGCCACCAGGATAAAGTTTAGACCGGCTACACAGATGGTCCATGCCCAAAAGAGTTCCAGAGTGATTAGTGCTTTGGCCGGTCAACTGTCGGGGGCTCCTGCATATGTAAGCGATGTTCCTCCTGGCTCTCAAGGTGTGACTGATCCACACAGTCTCAGGCACCTACCCTTCAAAAAGAACTCTCCTGGCAGGTTGGCAAGGGGGTATCATACTGTGTCAAGATGACCGGGAGCCGCAATATCCCACAGCTGATTTGAATTCCATACTGGTCTCGGCTAAGTCCGACTGAAGCCCATTCATGTGCCAGTGAGAGAGTGTTCGGATCATTTCGGGAGAGTGAAGGTACTGAAACAGGGGAACTGTGAATAAGCCTCTTGGGAAAGACGGGCAGGCTAACTTCTGAACGGTGTCTCCTGTCACGGTACATGGTCTTTAAATGACATATGGAAACAAAGTCTACAAAATGGGGACACTTTGTCACACTACTCTTTACCCTGCACTGTGTAGCCGGTGGCACAATACTTCTAGATTTATATTGGGGGTAGTGGACCTCCCCCACAGAGGTCCGGTACATTAAGAAACTTGTGTGCAGCACTACCTAGTCAAAGTAAAAAGGAAGGACTTTTTCCAGTCCACCACATACCTCCCTTTCATGATCTTACCCGGCATCCATATTTTTCTCTACTGGCAATGCCTTCCTAGATCTACTTGCAGTACCACTCTATCAAAGTTGAACATTTTCTCTATTTTATAGTTTGGACCGTTGTTACGGTTAGGATACTGGTTCACAGTTTTAATATATACCTGTGTTATGTACATTTTTGATGATTATTTTTACTTTTCTACACAAACCAATGCAAGACTTGACATGGTGATGTTAATGGTTACTTGCTACAAATGCAGGACCTGCAAATCTCGACTACAGTGAATGCAACATTTTAGGTCCTACGAGTTCCTTGTGTTATACCTCTAATCATTACCGTTGAAAACTCACAATAAAAATATATTCAGCTAAAAGGGTTTTTAACCCCTTAAGGACCAAACTTCTGGAATAAAAGGGAATCATGACATGTCACACATGTCATGTGTCCTTAAGGGGTTAAAGGGACACTTCAGGCACCAAAACAACTTCATCTAAAAAAATTTGATATGGCGCCAGGAGGCCCCTGGAAGCATTCTTACCTCAAGGAGTTTAACTCCAAATTTGCTCCAGCAGTGATGTCCACTCCTCCCTAGTTGGCATTTGGATTTATTTTATAAATTTTAAAGACAATTTTTAATTCACTTTGTAGTTCTAACAATTCACATTTATATGAATAAACCTGATAAAATCCAGTTTGAGAAGTCGTCTTAATGTTTAAAACACTGTGATTATATATACACACATTTCAATGGGTTACAAGTTTAACCCCTTAAGGACCAAATTTCTGGAATAAAAGGAAATCATGACATGTCAGATTTTAAGGGGTTAAAAGCTAAATAAATTAAAAAACAACAACTCCATGGAAACATTTAAATGTCTGTTTCCTCTCAGATTGAGATAATGAGGTGTTCAACCATTAGAGTAACTATTTGTCTAGGTGAGAGATCATTAGGCAGGTGATGTACACGCTAATTGCAGATATAAAACAAGACTCCCTCCCCCAATTGTTGAAGCTAGTAGGCAGTTCTTGCGACAACAGTGTTTGGACAGAGCTGTGTATTTTTTTTGGTGTATTGTTAATTTATTGGTGAGAAATTTAAGATTTTGCAGCAATGGCCTCCCAAATCCGGCAGAACTATCATTTGGAAAGTGAGGCTGCTATTAACCACATTGTTAACTTGGAGTTGAAAGCCTCTTATGTCTACCTGTCACTGGTGAGTGACTCTTATTGTAATTCTTGTCTGTAACTTCCAACATGTGATTATAAAGGATGTAACATAACATGTAACTTTATGTATACAATGCCTTTTTAAATCTAAAAGCTGCTTAGTGCACAGACCAACCCCTGGTTATACCCACTCAACAGCTAACAATAGTGTCACTTTGATCCATTTGGCATGTTGGAAAATGATAGTGTGGGTTTGACTTTTTTAACTTTGCTTATAAACATGGTAAAACTGTAGTTGGCACAGTGATGTGCTGACCCAAAAGGGCAGGTATGGACCTGAATGAGGCAGATTAGAGTGTTCCTTGGTTATAACTGGTTTTGTGTTGGCAATAAGCAGTGTAATGTTTTATTGGCTCTTACACAATATAAAGTATGGGGCTGTAACTTCATATCTCAGTACAATTAAGCAGCTCCAGTACACCATGCAAAAGTGCTACAGTGAGCCCCACACATTTCAGTCTCCCTCTTGGTCTGCTTATATCTCCCTAGAATAGGGTCCTTGGTGCTCTGAGGTTGTGGTTTAATATGCAGCTTTAGTTTCTCCACTGTATACATACCTCCAACCTGTGTGAATATCTAGTGCACACTCAAATGGAGCAAGGCACAGAGCTAGGACATCCTGTTATAAGGCTGCTCTCTAGGTTCATTCAGGGGTATGGAGTTTCAAAGCGGAGAGAAGCTCATGCATCCTGTTACTCCAGTAGGCTACCTCACAATTCCCATCAAGGTCTCAAAGCATGACTTCCTGGACAGAGGAAATTGTTGACCCTGTTAGAGATGTGATTTTCCCAGGACTTTTTTGATTATCCTGTATTTATTTATCAAGAAGCCTGAAAATGCACACAAAACAGTACCAAACCCCACATATCCTATATCCTTGGATAGCTGGTCTCTGGTCATCTCACCATGGACCAGGCACTATTTGTGTATTATTCTGAATCTTGTAAAAACTGGTGCTTTGTCAATATTCCAAATCCCATACTTTGTATATGAGTGGGAT
The DNA here is from genome assembly GCA_933207985.1 of Pelobates cultripes. Classification (NCBI taxonomy): domain Eukaryota; kingdom Metazoa; phylum Chordata; class Amphibia; order Anura; family Pelobatidae; genus Pelobates; species Pelobates cultripes. The sequence continues at coordinate 38,540,661 of OW240921.1, forward strand.
GGGAAAGCAGATGTAAATTTATTTGGCTTTAGTAAATGTGACCACTGTAATCTTCACCTGGATCAAAAATCTGGTATTTAGTGAAACGGTGTGTGCAACTAAACACTCAGCATTGATATACATATCGTTAAGCATGTTTAAAGCTGCACTATCTCTCAATACCTCACTCCCTGCAAAATTAGCATTGTATGAAATACACACATTGACTGTCTGGAATTTCACTGACATTCAAAAGATACTGAGACAAAGTAGGATCTACTTTTTCAGTAGTTTTCTATACACAGGGTGGCGCTACTGCCGTCTGTCCATACTGCACCTATCCCTAGTGACTGCTGCAGGAAATTAGCTCTGTCTATGGAAGATCCTGCAATCTCAGGACACTCCATAGACCTCAATGCTATATTCACGCCAGCAGTAGAAGAGACAAGGGACTGGTTCAGGTAAACTAAACTCACCTATGGGTCCCCTCTGTCACAAGTCACCAGATGGTGACAGTGCTGCTTTAAGCTGAATTGATTTAAAAGCATTCTTCTAGTCTTGCTGTGCATCATGCCATTTGTGTCTTTATATAACATCTTGTTAATAAAGTGACATTATATATGACCTCTTCTAGTAAATTGGTGACACTGCACTTGTAAAGTAAAAGCATTAACATCTGACTTGTACCTTCAGCAATTCTACTTTGATCGTGATGATGTTGCACTAGCAAAATTTTCCAAGTTTTTCCATGAGCTGTATGAGCAGAAGCAAGAGGAAGTTGAAGAATTTCTCAAGTACCAAAACATGCGTGGAGGAAGGATTGTAATCAAAGATATCAAGGTACTATGGACTGGAACAGGCCTAAATATATAACTGCCTATTTCATTCTAGAGCACAACAACCTGGTCAATTGGTGTCACCCATATTTTCTTAAAGGGTGACTCCAAGCACCATGACAATTTCTGGGATTTTAAGTGGTCCTGGACTCTGTATGTGCTACATTTTTTGCTTTGAAATGCTGCACATACAGAGAAACTCCACCATTTGGTGTCATCTTCCAGCCCCAAACAAGTCCCTGGCTAATATCAATTCTGTGCAGTGTTCATTGGCTGAGAGGTCGGCTGAAGCTCTGACAACAAATGTCAACTGCCACAACTTCTGGCTTGTGCAGGAGTTTGAAGAACATCCCTAAACTGTTGGAAGCACTAGACTCTGTGAGGGACCCAGGTATGGTGGCAAAGTGTTGCTTAATGGCTTACCCCATTACTGGGGAGCTGGACCAGAGTACTCCAGCAGGTTGTAGTGGTTTTGATGCTTGGTATGACTCTCTAATACATTCTGACATGTAAACCCCTTAAATACTCTGCTTGGAAGCTGCAGCCCGAAGTGTATTCCTGGAATTTGGCTATTGTGGTGACCTCTCACTAGATGTTGGCACTCATTAGCAATGAGGGAGATTATTCAAACTATGGCTCTTTGTTATGAAAGCAGGACTTGTGCAGTGTACACACCCATAGTACTCTGCAACATGGACAGCCAGGGAAGTATAGTCAGACATTTTAGTTGGTGTAATGTGGCCATTCCGGTACAGCTAGCAATCCCTCTGTAATCATATGATGAAATGGGTGGCAAGATACACTGTCTTGATAGTAAGAGAACAGGCTGGAGGAAGATGTGTCTATGGGCAGCCATGTGGCCTTGCCAAAAGGTCTGTGTTCCTGGAATAACATTTTTTTGAACTATATATAGAAACCATTGCTACATGTTGTGTAGTAGTGCTAAAATAGTCTAATGTGGAGTCAGTCATTAGACAGACTGCCTCATAGGATTTCCATAGTGGTCGTTTTTATGTAAGTGCTATTTACTCCTTTCCCCTTGGTACCATGTCTGGGCATCTATCTAGTAAATGAGCTAACATGCACCCATGGCTTACTAACACACAAAATTAAGCACTGCACTTGGGCGGTAGCAATGGCTATAGTATTTATCTGCTTTCCACCCTGTCCCTATTGAGGATTTAGTATGTAAGGGTTCACCTAACTGAAAGCAACAAGGTTAAAAAAAAAAAGAAAAAAAAAAAACTCCTCTGTAAATGTGCATCGGAATTGGGCTATTGCAGACTGCCCAGGTAACTTGTGCATACCAGCACTATGCAGTTGTCTATTCCTAATGTCTACCTTTTTATGCAAAACCCAGTTTGTTGCAACTGTACCTGTATGTATGGAGCAATATTTGTGTTGGCGCAAACAAGGTCTTTCCTGCAAATGCTTGCGTAATGGCTTATTTGCCAACTGCAACTCTATTCTAATTTCATAAAACTATCCATATGTAGCAAATATCCCCCTTGTTCAGTTTGTGTCCATAGAAACTGGACCATAGGAATTGCTGTATCAGAAATATTGATAGAAAATGGATCTCTCTCAGTGCTGGGGTCTTGACTCTAAATGACATGATGTAAATCTTTTGGTGAACGTTCCTTTTGGGTATTTTTTTTTATTATGCTGGCACACTTGAACTACACCCAGGTTCTCTGCAAACTTTCACTGAAGATGTTGCTGTGGATTAATTTCTGTACAATAGTCATACGCAGTTATCTTGTAACAAGGTTTTCTGGATTGTAGAAACCAGATGCTGACGAATGGCAGAATGGAACCCATGCCATGGAATCTGCTCTGAATCTTGAGAAACGTGTGAACCATGCCTTACTAGAACTACACACAACTGCAAGAACCCACACGGACCCTCACGTGAGTACTGTGGATTTAAACTATAGATTGCTGTTAAACTTCTCCAATGGCAATCTGAGAACCATCATTCCACGCTTGACAACATGGGTATTAAACTATTATTGTGCAATTTTAAATTTGTCTGGGCTTTATAGCGGTTTGTAATATATATATATTTTTTTTTTCTTGTCCTTCAGATGTGTGACTTCTTGGAATCTAAATACTTGCATAAAGAGACAAAGTTGATTAAGAAACTAGGCGACCACTTCACTAACTTGAAACGTGTCAAGGCAACGGAAGTGGGCATGGGAGAGTATCTCTTCGACAAACTTACCTTGGGGGAGGACAGTAATTAAGCCTGTCCATTTGCCATTGGTTCTAACATAATTCATATCATGTTACTGTAGACTTCATAATATAAAATTTATCAACTTTACACAAAATAAAGCTATTCAACTGACATTGATATGGCCTTGTCTAAATCTTTCTCTCTAGTAAACATTTGTCTTTAGATCTAACTGCCAGGTTGAGTACTAAAACTTAAAGTGGACTAGAATAAGATGTTTTATGATGGGCACCACACTTGTTGTTTTTTAACAAGTTTTCTGCACAGCAGACTACACTGCCTTCAGACATCACTATTAACAAATGTGATGGTTTCAGAACAGTTTTGGCAACTTACCAGGGTTCACTGGGCACCTGCAGTGAGAAGCTCCTGCGATGAGCTAAGAGCACTGGTGCAGGGCTAGGATCAAAGGCTGGTGGCCCTTACCTGACACTGTCAATGAGCTGGGCCTGCATGGCAGAAGCCTGGGAGAGCTCAGGTAAGTTGTAAAACTTTGGCTACTTGGTCAGGGAGGATTCCAGACCACTAATCTCTATAGTGGGCTTTAACTCAGATGTGTCCTGAAAAGCACGGGCTTTCAGTATGTTTGGGTTGTAATGAATAGTCCTAATATCCTTTGTCCTCCCAGTGACTATCACCTTGGTGAGATTAGAATCTCAAGACAATGTAACATGGGCAGTTACCGCTTTCTATGACTCTTTCCTCACTCTGATCTGAGGTGAAAGGTAAAAAGATCATGTAACAGTATTACAAACTGGATTTAAAGGGACACTCCAGGCACCCAGACCACTTCTGCCCATTGGAGTGGTCTGGGTGCAAACTCCCACTACCCTTAACCCTGCAAGTGTAATCATTGCAGGGTTTTTTGTTTTGTTTTTTTTAAATAAACTGCAATAGTTACCTTGCAGGGTTAACTCAGCCTCTAGTGGCTGTCTACTAGACAGCCTTTAGAGGGCACTTCCTGGATCATAGCACAGGATCAAATGGGCATGCCACACGCTATGTGGCATGCCCATTTCAGTCTTTATACATGGAACATTTGAGTTGCTTTCCAAAATCCTATAAGACCTGTACAGTGTAATTATGAGAAATCGCTGAATACAAATGAGTGTTTAGAGCAGTAAGACATAAGCATTTCACCAATGTAAGTGCAGGTTTTTGAGTGAGCAATGCCTCAAAATAGGTACACTACATGCTCAATATACCCCATTTGGAATAATATGGGTTGTCTACGTTTGCAAATGGTTTGCCATGATGGTGGTTTTCTTTCCTGGGCTTCCATAATGCCTCAGAGGCAGCATAGGCCCGGAAAATAAATCTGTCATATTTGGCCCATACAAAGTCCAAAACCCTTAAACCTATACATGGGTGGTATTGTACTGGTTGAACATTACTGGATACAATTCTTTTTTTGGCAGTAAAAATTGACATGCTGAACTTGGAAAATTACACTTTCTCATGCTTGTCTTAGATTTTATTCGTATGAATATGATGTGAAATCTTTCTCGAACAAAATTATATAAGTGTGGGTACACTTAATATGAAAGAGGTAAATTATGGTTGGTTGAACATTGCTCACATTCTAGGTTTGGTCTTGGCTCAGAACGTGGACAACTGTCTCTACTTAATGGGCTAAGTCCCTCTTAATTTTGGGGCAACAACATTCAAAAATCAAAGGTGTATAGATGGAGACACAAGTCAGATGAAATATACAGGAATGGGCGGGCACATGGTTATGAAATACAAATTTATCACATGACAACACATAACATCATGAACAAATCAGACCTGGTATGTCTGTGGACTGTAAAAACTAAATTTTCTCTGGTGTATACATTTTGGTTAAACTACCTTTAATATAAGTTTGTACAAATTAACCTATGACCCTTAGAAATAGGGGTGAATCTTCAGCCTATTTGCTGAGTGACGCCATATATAGATATATAAACCATGCTCTATACCAGGGTGCCCGACCCAGTCCTCAAGTACCCCCTACCAGTCCAGGATGTAGGGATTACTGTGTCTAAAGTGTGTGGGGTGTTTTTAAAAAAAAAAACAAAAAACAAAAAAACACCTTTTGGACACAACTGGGTAATCCCTAAATCCTAGACTGTTAGTGGGTACTTGAGGTTTGGGTTGGGAACCACTGCACTATACCCAAAAAGTTAAATTGTGAATGTGTTGTATGAAGAAGGAATTGGTAACCTACCCTGATAAAGGATACAAGCACCTGTCATTAAGTAGAAAGTTTAAGATGGCTTTCTCCTACTCCAACCACACTATGTACCGCTGAACAGGATGTACACAGCATTCCGGAGCTGTAGGACGGCAATTGTCACTGGAACACTATAGAAAACTTGATTTTATTTTGCATGTGCGCACGGTCACACAGTTGGAGTCGAACATCTGATTTGTATATTGGCCATAGTCTATTGTCCACAGAACAGCAGTAAGGCAACCACACCCAAAAACATTTTTTTTTCCCTTCTCAGAATGAGAACGAAAATTCCAGATGTGTTAATGGTTTTTCACACACCCTTCTTCCAAAAGCTTCTGTGGTGGCTGCTGCCTTCTAGAATGTTCTCCAGATGAGAATTACTTTGTCAGAATATACAGGCTTATCAGTTCGTGGCTTGAGGCTTCAGCTTCTGCAGCATTTTCTTCTTGGCTGACTTCAAGTGGAACATCATATTTGCCATTTCATCAGAAAATGTCTAGGAAGGAAAAACTAGATCAGTACTTTAATTAAAACATGTAAAGAATTGTAGAATTTGTTGACAAATGTACTGTTGCAGTTTGTACTTATACATATTCTATTTCAGGTGTGTCCAACCCACGGCCCGGGACTGCTAGCAGTGCGGAGAAGACAGGGAGTCCTTTACATTCTGTGCTCCTCCTGGACAGCTCCCTCATGAGCCCTGTAGTGAGCCAGCTGCTGACATATGTCATGCCGGCATTGGCAGCAGCAACCGCTACCCACTAGGGACAGAGGATCCAGAGGGAGGCTGGGTGGACCTCTTTAGTACTAAATGTAGATGTATTTGATTATTGTGTATGTTTTGTCAGTGATTGTGTGTTGGCGTGGGGAGGGATATGTCTGTGATTGTGACAGACAATCATAGACTTATGTGTGTTACTTGTGATTGTGTTTGTATGTATGTGATTGTGTATAGGTCTGTGATTTTGTGTGTGTCTGTGATTGTGTATGTCTGTGGGTCTGTGATTGTGTGTATGTCCATTTGTGTACATATGATTGTATATGTGTACTGTTATGGGAATGTGTGTATAAATCTGTGATTGTGTGTGTGTCTGTGGTTATGTATGCATATACATGTGAATGTGTTTAGTAGATAGCTTTTTTATTTGGTATCTGTGACAGTAGTCACCATCATTGGGAGCATAAGATGGACACTTCAATTAGATCCCTGGATGACTCTTATGTCTGTCACCCTGTGCCTATTATATGTGCAGTGTGTTTATAATGTGTGTATACTATTGTTTTGTGTGCTCTCCTGTCCTGCACACAAGGCTTGTTAATTTGCATATTCAGCGACATATTTGGTATTAAAAATTGTCTTCCCCACCACACCATAACAAATAAGGAAGTTATCTACTAAACAACTAAAATATCAAAATTAAGAGAAGGGCTTTTAAAGTTATATTACTTATATACATTATCTATATTATATATTTGATGTGTGGCCCAAGACAATTCCTCTGCGCTCAATGCGGCTCAGGGAAGCCAAAATGTTTGACACCCATGTTCTAGATCAGGGGTTCCCAACCCAGTCCTCAAGTTACCCTGTGGTGTCTGAAGTGTTTTTTTTTTTCTTTTCTAAAACCACCTTACACAATCTTTAAATCCTGGACTGTTATGGGGTACTTGAGGACTGGATGGAAACCACTGTTATAGAACATGAGTTGCTTTTATAATTCTCTACTTTTGGTCACATCCAGTGTGGCTAGCGCTCCTTTGCCATGAACTCCTGGAGGAGCATGAAGGCTAGCCTCCTGCCTACAGACTATGGTCCTGAGGCCCCTTACTTGCCCTGAACTATACTGTGTGATGGTAGTCACCATCACAGGGAGCAGAAGGACACTTTATTGATTTGTTCTTATGTTTTAGTCACCTGTACCCATTATAGGTGCAGGGTGTAGATTGTGGTTAAATGTTTTGTGTGATTTCCTGTCTTGCCATTGCTTGCTGCCAACCAGATGGATTTGGCTATGGAGCCTGTATAGTGCCACCTGTTGGTTGAAACAACTATATGCACTACCTGAATAGCAAGGCTTGTTAATTTGTAGTTTGGTAAATAAAGCCGTAAATGTGTACTGGTCTGTTTTAAAAGTTGAACCACTAGCATGAGACCACATGATCTAGAGAGTAAATTAAGTGTGCCTGGTTTGAACTTACTTTTAAAACCGGAGCATCTGTATGTGTACCATCATTGCTCTTCTTTGAGTCTCTCTAAAAACAAATATATGGAAAAAAGTAACAATCAACCAATGTTGGAGAGTTGACATTTCTTATTTCAGGACATTTTGTGTGGTGGCTTCTGTCCTCCGTTTTCTAACTTTGTATAGTAACACCCTAAAACTGCATATACAACTAGCTGTATGTGCTACAGATATAAATTCAACATATCTGGCTAGCAGAATGTGGTGTCTTTTTTTGTTAACTGGTTTCATAACAGCAGAATGTGAATTGAACACTCTGGTGGACAGCAGATTTAAAGGATCACTATAGGCACCCAGACCACTTCAGCTTAATGAAGTGGTCTGGGTGCCTGGTCCAGCTAGGATTAACCCTTTTTTTATAGTAGCAGTTTCAGACAAACTGCTATGTTTATAATATGGTTAATCCAGCCTCTAGTGGCTGTCTCATTGACAGCCGCTAGAGGCGCTTGCGTGCTTCTCACTGTGAAAATCACAGTGAGAAGACGCCAGCGTCCATAGGAAAGCGCATGCGCATTCAGCCGATGACGTCACTATGGAGGAGGAGAGGAGGAGGAGAGCTCCCCGCCCGGCGCTGGAGAAAGGGAAGATTTTAAACCCTTCCTCTCCCCAGAGCCTGGCGGGTGGGGGCACCCTCAGGGCACTATAGTGGTCCTTTAAGGTCAGCCCATGAAAATTAGACATTTGTAAGTGTCCTGCAAGCTGGAGACATATAACAAGGGGGTTACTTAGATGTGGAGGAAATGTTTCAAATATTTCACATCTGCTGAAAAGGAAGGAGCTTGCTATGTATGGAGACTGACCACATACCTTCGCATAACCCTGCAGATCTTCATAAACTGGGGCCATACAGTTCTCCCACTCATCATACTCTTCTCCTTGGTTCTCATAATTCTCATGTTGCCTGGAGACAAAAAAATAAACATGTTAGACTAATTTAGTTACATTTCTGGATCCTATATATCAATATGTCAGTTTTGTGAAATGTTTGGAGCTTCAAGTATTGTAACCTTAACTTTTTTATAATGTATAAATTGATGTTGATATAGAAAACACCTACCATGTACCATGTGATGTAACTTTCGAGTGACTGGGGGAGAGGAGTGTTTCAGGCATGAGAATCATGGGAGTTCCGGTTCACAACCCTATACTGGCCTACTCTCTCCCCATAGGGTTTCTGTTTGCAATAATGTAGTTGTGCAACATATTTGTGAATGGAGCCTGATTTTATAGGTAAGTCTTAAAGTGGCACTGACACCTTCAAGTTATTCATGAAGATTTGTTGACATTATAACACTCAGTATGTAGATATATGTAGTTTCTATAAATCACTTCTACTGCAACTTCCTTTCCACCTGTTTGTATGTGGTGCACGAGAGATGCCCATGACATCGGGCTGCATATGCCCATGGTCCTAAAATCTTCCAAAGAGACAGCACCAAGCAGAGGAATCCCCTGGAGCTAAAGACTGTTATGGAAAAAAATGGCAGAGCAATAAAGGGTTCAGATAAATACTGCCTGCCCCCTTTACTTTGGACATCTCCATGTCAGAAAACATAAGTTCCACTTTAAATGTAAATGACCATGAAAGATAGACATTTGGGAGGTATATTATTACCAAAACGAAAGTATATAAAATATACAATAAAAATACAAAGGTACCAAATATAAGAGGTAAAAAGTCCTTTTTGGGTCAAAAATGCATATACCATTATTGATCTCAAAACATTGTGAGCGTCTTGGGCTGCCAATCACAGCAAATGGTGGGTGGATTATTCATCAGCCAAGATGAATATTCCATCCATAGATTGCGTGTCCTATAGACCTTCATAACTGCTACACTCATCTCTTTGAGAAAAATGTTACGCATCAAAGTGCAATCTAGCACTGACTCAATCCAGACACCACAGACACCGATGGGTTTCCACATACTGTCTGTGTCCACTAAGCTCCAGACTTGGGAATTGCTGTAAACACACCCAGTTTTTCATACTTTAAAAGGCTAAGGTCCCACCTGGAAAGTCTAGCCATAATGCCCTTTCTATGAATTCTGGTATCTCAATCGTCAGAGAGCTCACATATTGGTGGTATTCACAATAAGGCTCAGTCCTACTGAAGTGTGTTGTCTTTGTGCATGAAGCAAAGTATTTGTATCTTGACATGTGGCAGAGGTTATAAAGGTTGCCCCCTCTGCATGCACCCATAGACAATAACAGTCACATACACTCATTAAATCTCCCTCTCCTGCACCTTACTGGTATTGGTACTAGGGGTGAGGAGAGGGAGCAGAACTTACAACCCCAAGAAGGATGTGGAGTATATGTATATGCATTGGTGAGTGAGGTATTTGCGTATAAGGTGTATGAAAATAAATGTTTACATATGAATAAATCTGAATTCGTAATATGAAAATGCAAAAATCTGAGGACGAACTTTGTCCACCTCTATACGATTCACCGACAAAAAACGTTAGCGGTTACCGTGATATGCATTTTATTAGATTTCAAATGCTTGTATTAGTTTTTTGTTGTCGTTGTTTTGTTTAAATCAAATTATTAGTTTGAAATTTTCAGTAGGACATCATTGTTACAATAAAAAGATATAGCCACGTTGTGCTCAGTTACTCTGTATCAACAGAAGTTCCAATTCCATTAATTACTGACCGTGTATTTTAATCCATTGTTATAAATCTGACGCATCTAGGGTACTTACATAACTTGGGCAATGAGTGCTTTCAGGGCTAGAGCTACTTTGCTTGCCTCATCGACACGTCCTTCCATAGCCAGATGAGAACTAATTTGAGCCGTGTGAATCTGCAGGACACTCAGATTAATAGAATCGAGGGCAGCAGAACTGCAGCACATGGAAAATAATGAAGAATGAACATAAAAAAAATAAATCAAATTTTAGAACTATTAACATTAACTGCCTCCAACAGATACTTCAAGCTGGAGTTGATCCACATTTTATATATTGTATAGATAATGCATTAACAATATAGGGGCACTGTCACTTCCCTTGATTTAATGTTTACCCATCCCTATATTTAACAAATATATTTCACAGCTGTGAAAAACTGAATTAAATTTAGACATTTCCAGCTCAATATCCTGCAACTGGGTGCCACCATCTTTGCTCCCTATCGACCAATTTTATAAGGTCTGTCCTTTGCACCTGACGGTCAGCATAGAGAAAGCACACAGAGAAGAGGAGAAATCAAACAATGTGTCTGTTTCTTCTGATTTGCAGTGTTTGCCCTGGATTATGCTGTCAGTTGCTACATCTTCAATATGAATTTAGAAGAAAACTGATTATCTCATGCAGAAAAAGGTTTATACAAGTTATCGGTCATTTTTAAGGTTTTATTCAATATGGTAAATTCCAGAATTGTGACAGTTCCCATCTAAATGTGAGTATCTTTGTATTTCTTATAATACTAAACTTAAAGTTCTTACATGTGATGGAAAAGCTTGTCCCACAAGCAGTTTATTTTAAATTAAATTGTCAGCAGAAACTAATTATTGCTTTTTATTAACAAAATAAACAAATACATAATTACTACATAACCAATGTTAACCTAACCCAGTGGTACTCTACCTGTTCCCAAGGCACATCAAAGGGTCCAGGTTTCGCCAGTATTCCCCAAAGTAACAGAACTGTGCCTAAATCCTGTTGTTCCTTGGGGACTGTGTACGGAATACTGACCTAAGCAACACATTGCACTTAACATACAAATGTATGTGTGCCCCTTTAGGGCAGGAGTGGACAGGATTACATGTTCATATAATAATGTTTATGCATGAGTGGTGAAAAAAAAAATGTATTCTAGAGTTATGAAAGACAAATAAAATACAGAAACATTTTAACAGAACCGGTATTCACCTGTCATTAGTCACAGGCCTTCTCTGGCTCAAAATTCGATATCCACATCTTCCATCCGGCAGTGAAAATGTTAATTGCACTTGAACTGGGAGCTGGGATTGGCGTAGTACTTCTGTCATCCAGGCAAATACGTGGGTAGTAGATTAGCATGACACGTTTTACAATCCTTAATTCAAAACAGCTTTGAGTGTTTTTAAAAACCATTTAAAATCTCGTAGTTATTCACCAATGTGAGGATTCAAGGTGAATTCAAAGTGAATCTCAAATTTAAGGTGAAAATAGCTGAACTAGGAAGAAATCTCTAAATCAGCTATGGTGTGAGTACAGCCATCAGTGATATTCCCTTCATATAACATGCCTTTACGGAAAAAGGAAGGCATGGTGGTGGGACAGTAATCCGAGCCAATAGTAAACAGGAATTCTTGTAGCGCTTGTATCAGAAATTTTTAAAAAAGCAACCATTTTTGTAGACCTGTCTTAACCTAAGTCATGTGTTTTTATTTCAGGGATATTTACTAAAGTGAGAATTCAAGGTGAATTTCAAATTTATGGTCAAAGTTGCGATTTTGAAAAAGTCAACCGTGTAATCGGTTTGACTACTCTGGCCTTACATTTGATGTCCTCTTTGAATTCTTTAGGGAATAATCCTGTCTATTTCTTTCAATGAGTCTAAATTGCATTCACACTTAAAATAAACATTTTCTTTTACTAACCCTGAATCTTTGGTGGCTTGATATTGAATTCTGTGGTTAATATTGTATCAGACGTGGAGCAACCAATCATCTTCTCCATTATGGACTCAGTATGGGCTTCATGTAGAAAATGCCTAACGACAGACACAGAAACCATCTCGATCATCAAAGAAAGCCAAGTGCTCAACACAAAGTGTAAGAGACACACTGACCGTGAACAGCAGTTAAATCTTGTGAAAGTATTATTCTCTAAAATGTGATTTTGGGGGAGGGGGTGTATTTCAAAGTGAATTTTCATATTTTAAGCCAAAATACACAAAATGTGACAAATTATTATCTATAATATTTATAAAGCGCCAACAAATTACACATCACTGTACAATGGGATCCATTATGTTTTTAGTTTGACTATGTAGGTCTTAAATTTTAAATTCACTTTGATTACCCATAATTCACACTTAATGAATAAACTTTTTTTTATTAGAAGAATTGCTTTCTTACATAGAGTTTGGTAGATAGACTTTTACTTTCACGTCTGTAGCGTTTAATTCTTCAATGACTATGGAGTGGAATTCATCAGCCAGCTTTAAGGGATGTACAATATTCACCTATAATCAACAACACTAGTTAGTGTTTATATATGCTTTAGTAAATATACTGTATGGTTTGCCCAGAGTCCCATACACCACCCCCCCAAAGTTAAGTGACTTTTTCAGCAATTGTAATCTTTACCACTAGATGGCAGTGTGTCAGCTCTACAGGTCTATATTCCAGCGAAGGCTGTGCAAGCAGCCACATTTGTACAAATGGAAAAAAATATATCTGCCTTTGGAAAAAAGGGAGCGAGTCTAGCAAACAGAGCATTCCTTCTATATTGACATAACAATAAATACACAGCACAGAATGATAGATATGCACATAAATAAACTGCTGACTCAGAGCAATGGAGGCTCGTTTGAGATCAGGGATCAAAGTTTTGCTGAGTTTTAGTATTTATAAAATTACACTTCATTAAATTTATTTCATCTGATTCCCATGCTCCATACCTTCCCTCGAGTTTTGTCAGCTAGCTGTCCCAATTCCGGCAGCCTGCAATCTGTACCTTCTATAGTCACCACGGAGACAACAACACTGTAAATTAAATCAATTGATTACAAATAGGAGGAATGCGATTTGGAGTGATTCCATTCTGATTTGTCTCTGATAATAATAACATGAAAAACTAATACAGTGCATTCAATTTAATTTTTACTTCTTATATATTAACATTTTTCTAAATCCACTCTTAAACACGCACTAAAATCCTAGGACTCTAATACCTCTTGTGGCAAACTCACTCAATTAAGGGAGTTTACCATGAGTTCTTGGAGGGGGCTACTTGCCCGCCTCCTGCCTTGTGACTATGGCCCCTGTGTTAAACTCTGGTTCAGGACTGGAGAGAGACTGTTGTTCGTGTGTTTTCCCTGCACTACTTCATTGAATAGAGCTTGTCAAATGGATTATGCTAATGTTGTTCGTTTTACCGAACAAACTGTCAAACGACCGACCACCCTGCATGTGGAGTGTGCGGCTTGTTAACCACACAGAAGCTGTGGTCAACTGCAGCTTAATTGGCATACCGCTGGGTGGTCGGCGTTTATATGAACGAACACGTGGTGGCGGCCATTTTGTTTAGCCGAATGCGCTCAGCGGTGTTTGGTCATCGAACTCCTGGAACTGTTTTCAGCTACTAGTTTCACGAACACCGCTGAGACTTCTACCTTCCGTGCATTTGGCTAAAACCATACGAACGGAGCGCTATTTTAAGGGAATGAACTGTCGAATGAGACCATTACAATGAAAGTATGCACGAACAGATCCGTTCGTGCAATCTATACTTTAAATGAATGTGAAGATATGGAACCCTTTTGGGCATAAAAGCCATGCTTGTGGTCGGTCAAATAGGACTTCCAGCTAACTCTCGAACAGCTGAACGGATTGGAATTATTTTTGGATATGTTTGTCCCCTATGTGTGCTGAAATGTAAGTTTTATATGAATGTGTTGTATAATTGTAGAGTTATAGAAATTGGGTAAAATTTGTCTGTGGGTGTCTCCCTTGCATGGGAGAACTGCATAAAAAGAACTGCAATTTGGAGTGCCGTCTCTTGGGGGAATCTACTACAAGGAATTGCTATGCTAGTCATACTCTCTTGCTATATCACTACTAAGCTCTTGTAAGAGCTTGTTCCTGTCTTGCTCTCTGAAGGAGTCTACGGTGGTTGTGGTGTCGGCTGGAGTGCTTGGAGCCCTTAAGAAGTGCTAGGAGCATCCGTCAACGGAGGTACCCAGTCGGGGTGCCAGGTGATCCGTTACACCTCTGTAGCCTTTAAAGCGATGGGAAGACTCTGAGTGGAAGAAGGATGTGAGTATTTTATCACATATTCAAATGCAAATGCATTGATTTCTATGAATGTACAGGTTATGTTTTTTTAGTAAAAACAACTTACAATTTCTTTACTTATGTTCCAATCCAGCATCATGGATTAGATTGCACAGTAACTGCAAATTGAAAAAAAATTAATAAAAGTAACAATATTTATTATTACTGACATACTTACCTCCTCTCCAGTGCTTATTGTCCTACCCTACCGTCATCACGCAAGGTTTTTGGGTGTGATACTAATGTAACATCCGTCTGTGGTGCCCTTCTACTTGCCACCTCCCTCTGACATGATTTTCAAAACAGTGAGCTCTTTCCTAACGACGCCAACGTGTGGGCTTCATTGCCAACACATGGACGTTAGAATGGTATGTTTGTCACTCCATTCTTATATGTAAGACAGGATTGCTAGATGAATAATCAAAGCAAGCAGAGTGTAGGTGATGTAGCTGCTGTGAAGGCATTTCTTGGTGTGCAAACTATGCCATCAGACTATTTCATCGATCTGTATGCAGAGAAATTATTCACCTGCAATACTCTATTTCAATTGGACATCTAAATCTATACATGTTTGAAATGTTATGGTCTTTTATTTAAAGTAAACTTGTGTGTACAAGACAGGTTAATTTTAAAAACACACTCCAAGCACCATAACCACTAAAGTACATTATAGTAGATATGTTCCCAGAGTGCTCTGGCGCTCCCCTCCCCCATTGAAGAAGTCAAACATTTTGTTAATGGACTTCTTATCTGGGGTACACTGGGCACCTGTCCCTTCCTCTACTGATAGAATTTCCATTAACTCTCCTAAGCTAAAACCTGCTAAGTAGTGATCGCCAGCTGATCGCTCTCAGCCAATGAGCTAAGTTCTACACCCTAAAGCAGAGAGCACCCAAATCTCATAGAGTAGGTGACTAATGCCCTTCGGATCCCTGGTAAGTTGTCAAACCATTAGCAATGGTTTGGTTACTTACATTAGGGGGTGCCAGTGCACTGCTGGATCCACAACCAATATAGTGAGCTGTAGTGAGTATGGTGTTTGGAGTTCTCCTGTAAAGTATTCCTATCCTGGTAGTATCTCATAATCTGTGAGCTTACATTGTGCTCTTTTAGATTGATTTAACTAGAAATAATTACCAACGGAATGTTGGGTGACCAGTCCAGTAAAAAATAAAAACATTTTTATAGAGCAGGCCACACTCTAACCTGTGCTGAAGAGCCATCTCTGCCAGGTTACTGTAATAGAGTCGGGATGAGTGGTACACATATTCTTCTGCAATGTCTTCCAAGTTCCCCAAGTCTGTGTTAGCCCTGCCATCTGTGCAAATGATCACCTGATGGGCAACAATAAGAGTGAAGAGGTTAACCTTTTAATGAGACACTCACACACTGTAACTCAGTTATGCTAAGTTATAATTAGGCAAGGATGCCATCAGAAAATTTAGGGGCCCCTAACACAGCTCAAGGTGTGGGCACCAAGGGACACGCCTCCAAGCTCACCCATAGGTCCCGTGTGGACGCAGTGTGTAGTGAAAAAAAGGTGTGTGTTTAGTGGATGCAGTGTGTATAATGTGGACACGGTGTGTGTTAGTGCAAGTGTAGTGAATGCAGCGTGTGTGTATTGTGTGTGTATATATATATATATATATATATATATATATAAACAAACTTTAGCTGCACTCATGGTCTGTAAATAAAATCTTCAATACTTTATTGGATTCATGTTAAAATAGGATCAACGTTTCAGTCCTCCTTGTGAGTGCAGCTAAAGTTTGTTGCTATCTGGATACACTTGAGCCCTGGCTAGCATCCAGCAACTTACTAAATTACAGCTTGAGTGCAGGAACAACAAGTTGTTTTATATATATATATATATATATATATATATATATATATAATTTGTGTTTGAATGTAAGCATATTTTTGTATGGAGTATGTGTGTGAATGTTGGTGTTTGAATGCAGGTGTGCATTTGTGTGTAGTGCATACACTTTTATGCACACTGATACACAGATACATAGACACCCACACTAACACACATGCAAATACATTGACACACAGTTACACACACTGACACACACGCAAACAGACACACACAATGGCACATAGTTACACACACAGACACACACATATACCTACACTGACACACATGTGGTGGACCCTGTCCTTGTACCCTCTATCCGCTGGTTTAGTACTTTCCCTTCTACCAAACATATTGCTGAACATACGCTCCCTGGCAGACAGCAGCCTTTTTGTGAACTGAATGACCCCAGCAGTGGTTAGTCGTGGAACCATATGCGGCTACTTAACCACGTGGTTCTCGGTCTACTTGCAGGACTGTTTATTCCACTTGCCGACATGCCAGGAGAGCACTATTTGGAGGGAAAGTACTAAAGCCTATTTGGATCAATCACTTCCAGAGAACCAGGGGGAGCCCCTTTTGTTTGGCCACAGGAGTTCCCAATATGTAACTGGCAAAAGCCACCTTCACGCGTAAACTATTTTGCGCTCAGCACTCATGTGCAGCTCGTCAACATATTACCCCGGTGGGGATCGAACAATTCCTTATGGATCCAGACGCTATTTTGCCAACTTGGGCGCTTGGGTGAAAGCTACCCCAGGATATAAGACATGTGGTTTTCCCGTGTGGTTTTACTGCATTTTGGGGTGTTTTATGTTTGGCTCTCTGTATGCGGGAGATAATTAGTTTACCAGTCAGTAACTCCATTATCTCCCAGACACAGAGACGCCTGGGCAGGCACTATGTACAAGACAATGGAGACCCCATGCTGGGATGTGTGCATAAAAGGCTAAATTTAGCTGAATAAAAACAGTTGTACTCCCAGAACTATGTGTCGTTTAGTTACTGGGAGGAGAGTTATATTCACT
>OW240921.1:38558150-38579847 GCA_933207985.1 Pelobates cultripes
ATCAGCTACTATACCCCAACTAGGGTTATACTATACATGGTTATAATCTCCTCAGGATCAGACGGCATACTGGCAAAAAATTATATACAATTATTATTTTTTATTCTCATGAGCAGGCACACAATCTATGTATTATTGTGAAGCCATACAATATCACAGTCGTTATACAAAACATATACTGTACCTATAACAAGATCAACTATATCACTGTACTCTACGAAGGGCATATTATGTTACTGTACCCTACAAAGGGCATATTATATTATATTATTGTACCCTACAGAGGGTCATATTATATTACTGTACCTGACGGTGCAAATTTATGTGGGTGTCCTCTGGGTATTTTTTCATGGCACACCACCTGGAGTGACCCCCCAGATATGCATGCAAGGTCACTGACAGACCATTACCTTTGATGTGGGTGTCCTCTGGGTTACCATGGCACACCACCCGGGGTGACCCCCCAGATATGCATGCAAGGTCACTGACAGACCATTACCTTTGATGTGGGTGTCGTCTGGGTTACCATGGCACACCACCTGGGGTGACCCCCCAGATATGCATGCAAGGTCACTGACAGACCATTACCTTTGATGTGGGTGTCCTCTGGGTTACCATGGCACACCACCCGGGGTGAACCCCGATCATATGCATGGAGGCCTACGCCTCAACTTTACCACTGATTACTACAGACATATATGGATGTTTAACCCTTAACTATGGATGTTTAACTTTGGAATAAAAGGGAATCGTGACATGTCGCACATCTCATGTCTTTAAGGGGTTAAACACTGCCTGTCAGTTTTACATTAAAGCAACAGTACCATGCCGGATGCGATTTGATGGCAGGATCACTAAGAAAATTGAGTGTATTGCGGTGTAACCTTCACAGGGATACATATATGTATATTTTCTATTTTCTGTGCCTAGTGTACATATGGAACGTGGGTGTCCTCTGGGTAATTTTTCATGACACACCACCTGGGATGACTCCCAGATATGCATGCAATGCTTGTAAGGTGCCAATAAGTATAATATGGGTGTCCTCTGGGTTACCATGGCACACCACCTGGGATGAACCCAGCCTAATAGACATGGGTCCTGCGGCTGCAGACCTTATGGAGACAGGCCCCATGCTCCTATATAGTAAGCCTGTGTAGTTAAAACCCTGCATACAGCTCTGGCGTACATTTGTGGTGAACCCGGCTAGCCAGACCGACACCACTACCAGGCAGTCGCGCCTGCACCACGGCTCTCAGTAGCCAGATTAAACTAATAGAGGTGACCCCTCTTTTTACCTGGGTGATCCCCAGTTCTACCAGGAGTCTAACACCCCTACGTGCTGACCCCCACACTATCTCCCAACAGGACGGGAACGAGTCATGGTGGACACTCTCAACGTTCCCAAGATTTCTAGACAATGATAAACGCCACAGTAACGGCCTCAGGGGAGAAGGTTCTGTTATGAACTCTACCCCACACCGCTTGATGGAGACCTCAGGCCCACAAGCCTTCAAGTCAAAACGGCAAGGGAAGGGCTCCAGCCCCCCTGCCACTAAGGTCAAGGGCAAGACGCCCATCGAACAGACCAAATAGGCAGAGCACCGGGAATCCAAACCCCGTCTGTCACAATCTTCCGACAAAGAAGACTATTACCCACCACGTACTTTGGACATGGTAGATGAGCGACACGAAGACAGCTCACCGTCTGAGGAAATGGAACGGCAAGACCTTCCCCACACTTCCTCGAAGTAAGTTAGGGAAACCTTACTCCGTGACGGCGGCTGAGGCAGAGATAACTGTAGCGGCACTAAACCAGAGTAGCCGAAGACGGAACGTTCCTGGACGAACACTATTGGCTGCACAACCCTCGGGGGATGGAAGGATGCGCACGCCTCAAGACCGAGTTGCCCCAGGGTACACAACTCAACCCTACCACCTCCAAAGAATGGTCTCAATGCTCGATATGCCTCCTGGGCAACGTAAATGACGCACTATGCGCCGACAGACGCAAATCTGTACTGGGCCGCATCGACAACACACTATTGGACCTAGGAACGACAAGTATTCGGCCCAAAAGCACAAGGCCTACTATTCGACGTAGTGTTCATTGCAGTACTCAAAAAACACGTGAATTTATTCACCACACTAAACCCAGACCTCGCTAAAACAAGTCTGAACCCATCCGCTTCATCTACTAGTGTGTCAACCTACATAACTAACTGTTTCCAATATTATGACCGGCAACCTGTCTCTGTTTTACAGAATTGGGAGACGACTACCAAAGTCACCTGGGTTCTCCAGACAGTACAAGGTATGTCATAGAGTTTTATCACAGCCGTGCAGGTCGCCCCTTCACCTCCATTACGCACGCTGGCGGAACAGGAACGCCTCGTGGACAAGAAAATCTGCACCCTCTTCAGGAGGTGCGCAATTCAACACGCAACGGAGGGGAAGGCTCCCCAACAAATTTTTCCTGGTCAAGAAGAAGCCAGGAGACTACATCAATGGAACTCCTACATGGTATAAAAATGCTGCAAGATGGAGGAAATTCGTCTTCTACAAGACCTCCTAGGCGATAACGACTGGTTTACACATCTAGACCTCAAGGACGCACGCTTGTCGGTACCCGTTGCCCTGGACTGCCGAAGTTTTCCTCCGATTCCGATGGTGAGGACAAACACGGCAGTTTACGACTCCGTGGTGCTCGCGAACCTACTGTAACCAGTGAGGGCACACATCCGCAAATTTGGGCGTGCGATGCCTCGTATACCTGGAAGACTTGCTGATTCTTTACGAATCCAGACTACATTTGCAGACAGATTTGTCGTTCACTTTCGGGACTCCAGGGATTTTTTGTTGTACACAGACAAAGATCGCCTCTCCATCTGAATCGGGCCAGTTCCTCAGTTTCGACATCGGCTTGGAGAACTATGTTCCGCGTCAGTCTACGGCAAAGAGCGCCTCTATAAGGATAACTGTCGGATTGTGGGATTCCTCTCCTCCTCTCCTCCTCCATACAAGCGTTATTCCCTGGCCCACTACGACTGATGGTGAGATACGTACGCACCGCTCACTCATATGACCACTGGATCCCACTGTCGGCGGAAGTGAGGATGGAATTTCGATGGTGATTACTTCACATACAAACTTGGATTGGCAAAACGATCTTTGACTCTTCCTTCGGATACGGGGCGATGGATGAACCCCTGCAAACGCGACCCAGCCGTTTCTCCACAATAGCAAAGGTGCTTCAATACACACACACACTCACAAGATATCGCTCCTGCTCATGACACCCCTCGGGCAGGGCCAACCGTGATTTCCTGGATCGCCTGGAGATGTCTCGCGAAGACCCTCTACTACTCCCTACCTTCCCTCTACTTCTGACGGGACCTCGAGGGGGAGCCCACTCCCTTGTCATGGAAGGACAACTGACACTAGTTGCCTGGACGGCTTCAGGGGCTCCTGGTCAGATCACGACCTATTGCATCAACTAAGACCTCCTATAGGACTCATAGGCTCCCGGCACCAGGAAAGGCTATATTTCTGCCTGGTCGGCCTGGAGTGATTGGTGTGTGGAAAGGGATTCCGATCCCTTTACCGCACCTGTCCCACTGATCCCCAACTATCTGTCACACCTGGTCTCGTTGGGTCGGTCATATCGATCCCTCAACATGATCAGATCCGCCATGTCGGCGGCGCACGTTCCGGTACAGGGCAGACCAGTAGGTCAAGATACACTGGTTTGTCGACTACTGCGGGGTGCCGAATTGTCGAGATCCCGGCACCCAAATATTCACGCCTCTGGCAGGTGGATGTGGTGCCGAGATTCCTTAGGGAATGGCCGGACAACCCTTGTTGGTCACTGAAGCAACTTTCAGCCAAACTAGCCTTCTTATTATGCCTCGTCTCATTTAGACGGTGGCGGACGTTAGGGCTTGCGATATGGATGGTTTCTCTCTCACACCAGACGGGGTTACCTTTACCATGTCGAGACAAACTAAGTCTGATTCGTCTTCAGTGTCATACCCATGCTTTGTGTCAGACGCCACACTATGCGTGGTCAGAACGCTAATGGGGTACACCAATATCTCTACCCCCTTCGAACTCACTCGACGGATCACCTTCTGACTTCTTACGTAAACCCTCATGGACCGCTGTCTACCGCAACACTGGCCAGATGGGTCCGCGGGGTTTTGTCTTTAGCGTCGAACCTTGTTTCGGAGCCCACTCGGTCAGGGGAGCAGCGGCCTCACAAACCTTTTCGGCCGACGCTTCCCTAGCCGACATTATACGCTGCGCGGACTGAGCGCGAGAGAGTACGTTTAGAACGTTCTATTTTCGGCAAACATCTCATGCTTCCTTCACATTGGTCAATTCAAAGCTTTAAAAATGCAAATATGAAGCCTCCTGTCATGTGGTAAAATTGAAGATTATACTAGCTTTAGAGTACTAATAATCTTAATTTTAGTAATGACAGGAGGCGAATATTTCCCACCCTGTAGAATCCCTCCCATGTTCCTCGTATTGAACAGAATATGTCCTTTATGTTCAGGAAGGTAAGTACGTATGGTTTGTATGTTTGCTACTTAGACCTGTATCTTGTGGGTCTTGTATTGGCTGAATATTAGACGTGAACCTTGCATTATGTTGTGTTTATAGATTCTTAAATATCATTGCGTTAGAATAAATATATATTGATATGTTTCACACTCTAATGTTCGCTGGTATGTCAGATGCTTAATGCTTATTGTATGCGGACAAGTTATCACGCCAGATACCTTTCACCTTTTTCTTTTTCTTGCAGCGTGAACGTCTTCTCATCGTGACAAAGATTCACCTTCTATACCTCTGCATCGCGGAACTAGTGGAGTTGGATATTCTAATATGTTGTTGAACTGTTGACGTAATATGATTATGTCTCCTATTGCTATTTATTGTTTCGCTTCAAAGAAAGAGGAAGTGATGTCATAGAAAGGGCCTTTTATGGGCATTATATCTTTTTTCTGATTGGTTGTTTATGTTACTATGCTGCTGGAGTTTTGAGTAAAGAAAGATATGCAAATATTCGCCTCCTGTCATTACTAAAATTAAGATTATTAGTACACTAAAGCTAGTATAATCTTCAATTTACTTATAACTTGATGTTGTTTGTTAACTGTTTGTTTTTTCTCTCTGAGGTTCTTTGAAAGCTGAACCATTATCCATTCAATTTTTAAAGTACGTGTATATGTGCACATATTGGACTATAACCTATATAATGATACTTGTTATACCTCGTTTAATTAACTCACTGTATGTGCTTGTCATACATTTTACACAGCAATACAGAGCATTATATCTACATTGTTACTTTATAAAATGAGTGACAGTGTAGATATAAGGACAGAAGATGTGTTTGTTACGTGGAGCCGTTGTATAATCCCAGGGTTTGCGCTCTAATAGCATTATTTAGTGGTTTAGAGCAGCGATAGAACATCCATCATTACACAGATTCATCACTCATACATATAAAGCAGAAAACAATACAAAGGAATTCTATTTTAGCATTTTAATGTGTTGAAAAGATCCTTAATCCGCATATCTTTATTCTTGAGAACTTTAATCAGCGTTGCTGGCCACACCCACTGCGCACAGGCTGTTTAGGTGCACTCACTTTTTCGGACACACCTTTGCACACTGTTTGCATAGAAACCATCTCTACAGAAGCAACCTGCTACACATTGAAGAGTACACGCTGCTGGCGGGTTGTGTCTATTCGCACATGTGATTGGACAAGCCGTGCCGCACGTTTTATGAATTGCATTAGGCTGCTTACAGGGCACTGAAACAGAAGAATGAATTATAGACAATAACTGTCAAAACAGACACAGATGGTATTTGTAGGCTATAGTAAGGCTCTAAGAGGTTGTAAATATAGGAGTTATGTTTGTTTAATATAATTGTAATATAATATAACTGAGCAATGAAAAAAGAAAGCCAGGAAATATATTGCCAAAGTTAGAGGGAAGGGGGGTCTCTAGAGACAGAGGAAGAACAAATCTAACTACCTGTTTCAGAGCTGGGTTCTGACCGGCCCTTATGGCTTATGGCTAGAACTGAACTTACTCTCATGAAACCACGGAGCAACGCAGGGAGGAGTGGGCCTTGACAGAGCCAGGAGTAGGCAGGGTGAAGTTCAGGTCAAGAGGCTGTCCTGTGATTGTGCTGGGGGGCGTGGGTTAGAAGGGAAGTTTAAATAGCGGCCATTTTAGGGTAAGTTCATTCTAACTTGAGCCTTTCTTACCTGTAAATTGTTGCAGGTCGGTTGGGCTCCTCTTTTCTTCTTTTCCAGGTGCAGCATGGCGTCATTAGAAGAACTTCTGTCCGGTTTGCGGTCCGTGGTGCAGGAGAAGGGAATGGCATGGCTACAGGAGCAGCTGGGGGTTCCGAGCACGTCTGCTCCCCCCCATGCGGTGCCGGATCGGAGGCCGGAGAGGAGAGCTAGGCCGCCCCAGCGGCTTAGTCCTGGAGCGGGTCCTGCAGCCAGACGGAGGAGGAGCTCGGCGGGAAGCAGTGCGGCGGCCGGAAAGCAGGGACGTGGAGCGGGTCGTCGGTCGGGACCGCCAGCTAGGCGCAATGCCGGGGCGGTGAGGTTGCAGGCCAGGAGGAGGCCTCCCTTGAAGGGCGCCCCCTGCCGGATGGCGGCGGGCGGGCAGGCGGAGCTGACAGCTGGTGCCGGAATGGAGCAGGACGGAGGGGAGTCGGTTACAAGACCCAGGAGCAGCCCTGGACGTCCCGGTGAGTCGCCCCCTGGGGGCAGCACTGTGGGGCAGGAGGGATTGAGAGGGGCTGGCAGTGGCAGGACAGCGGTCTCTCAGGTTGGGGAGAGGGACCAGGTCAGCAGGGCACAGCAGGAGGCGGCTGGAGTTGGAGGCAGGAAGGATAGCGCTGCGGATCCAAGGGATCAGAGGAGCATGGCCAGGAGCTTGGGAAGAAGGGGAGACGGGCACAGCATCGGCAAGGCTGGGGACCCAGGAGTCAGGAGGAGTGGCAGTATGGAGCGGAGTGGCAGCAGGCGGGTGACTGGCCAGGAGGACGGCGGCACCCAGGACAGCAGTGGGCGGGAGGCCTCTAGGGGTCGATCCCAGGAGCGGCTCGATAAGAGGAGCGCCAGCAGAGGGAATGGCGGAGGATGGCAGCGCGGAAGGGCAGAATGGCGGGACAGCAGGTCAGGGTCTGCAGGCAGTAGGAGACATGGGAACGGGAGCCCAGCAGGGAACCGGAGCAATAGGAGGAGGTCAGCTTCTTGGGACAGGTGGCCACGGCGCCGGCGCAGTGAGTCAAGGTCGTCTGAGAGGAACCACACGGCACGGAGGAGGAGAAGTAGCGAGCGGGAGGGGCGATGCAGGCAGGGAAGTGGTGAGGACGGGTCTGATCACGGGAATGAAGGGCGGGTGAGGCTGCAGTCGGACAGATCACCCAGGCTGTATTCTCCTTGCAGGTCGTTGAGTAGGACGCCCACGAGAGCAACACACGAACAGGCGGGCAGGAGTCGGCGTCCCCTGGTTCCTTCCGGGTCGGCTGTCGTGGTGGAAAAGGTGGCGCCCCCGCGGCCAGCAGCGGCCGGGGGCTTGAGCGGTGAGTCTCCAACTGCATCACACACAGGAAGCTTACTTGGATGTTTAAGATATCTGTTAGATTCATGGTCTGGGGAAGGGGGGTCTCCGACACAGTTTGAGAAAGTGTGGGTTGCGGACGGCGGTCGGGCAGCAGGGGTGAAGGCCGCAGCGTCAGCGGAGCCGAAAGGGGGTGAGGGCGCCGCGGGGACGGGTCAAGGAGCGACGGGTGACGTGGGTGAGCATGTCGTTCTCTGCGGGGAAGTAACGGATGCGGCACGGCAAAATGTGCATGTGTCTTTTGCGGGACCGCTAGGGTGCCACTTAAAGGTGGAGGTTAAGGAGAAAATTTGGAAAGGGGAGTTCGTGGAAATATTTTCCCTGCTTCCCCTGGAGGAATTTTTAGACTTGAAAGAAGAGGATAAAAAGGATGCGAAAAAGGAAGAGGAGGAAAAGAGGCGGAGGTATCGGAAAATACCCAAGTCTTTTGGGAACTGGTTGAGGGCCTTTTGTATTTTGGCGAGCGTGATCGGGGAAAAATACCCAGATCGATGTTCGCAGCTTTTTTGTTATTTAGACGGGATAGGGGACGCATATCGGACCTATGGGGGTTTAGCATGGTGGAAATATGACGAACAATTTCGTCAGCGATTGGCGGCAAATCCGCCCATGCGGTGGGACCAGATGGACTTGCCTTTGTGGATGAGGCTGATGATGGCACAGAAAAGTGCCCCCTTTCTCGGAGCGGCCGGCACGGGCTCAGGTAACGTGTCGGCAGGTCAGAAGAAAGGTTTCTGCTGGCTCTACAATGAGGGCCAATGCAAGTGGGGTGCATCTTGCAGATTTAAGCACGAGTGCTCCGGTTGCGGGGGTAATCACGGAGTTTCCAGGTGCTTCCAAAAAGGTAAGCCGAACTTGGGAGGAGGGGTTGTCGGCACATCAACAGCTGCGGCTGCAGCTGGGAGCATCGCCGGTGAAGGTAAGCGCGATGCTGCCTTGGTTAAAACTATACGATAATCAGGAGGTGGCAAAGTTTTTACGGCTGGGTTTTACAGAGGGTTTCAGGATTCCGTTTCAAGAAAGGGCTGCGGGTGGGTTATGTAAAAACCTTCGGTCAGTGGGGGAACATCCGAGCATAGCTCGGGAAAAGTTATGTAAGGAAGTGCAATTAGGGAGGATGGCGGGACCATTCGCTTCCCCGCCGTTGGTTGGTTTGCGGGTGTCTCCACTTGGGGTAGTCCCCAAGAAGGAGGCGGGTAAATTTCGTATGATCCATCATTTATCGTACCCACAAGGTACATCGGTTAATGATGATATCGACGAGGCCCTGTGTTCTGTTTCCTACACATCATTTGACAAGGCTGTCGAGTTGGTTAGGAGAGCGGGACAAGGGGCTCTAATGGCGAAATTGGATGTGGAGGCAGCTTTCCGGCTGCTTCCCATACACCCGGATTGTCATCACTTATTGGGGTGCTATTTCGATGGGGGGTATTTTGTGGACTTATGCTTGCCTATGGGTTGTGCCATCTCGTGTGCTTACTTCGAGAGGTTTAGCACCTTTTTGGAGTGGGTCGTACGACGGGAATCGGCTGGGGGTGCTGTGGTGCACTACCTTGACGATTTCTTATGCGTTGGCCCACCACGCACGGAGCGCTGTAGCCAGGTGTTGAGGACCTTCCAGTGGGTGGCACACACATTTGGGGTGCCGTTAGCAGAGGACAAAACGGTGGGGCCCACTACGTGCCTCAGCTTCCTGGGTTTGGAGATCGACTCGGTACGGAGGGAGTGCAGGTTGCCCGGGGACAAATTACATGCCCTTCAGCGGCTAGTGGACACGGTTGGTAGGGCGAGGAAGGTCACATTGCGTGAACTTCAATCGTTGATAGGGAGCCTGAATTTTGCGTGCCGAGTGATCCCTATGGGGAGGGTCTTTTGCAGACGATTGGCGCGGGCGACAAGCGGGGTGAGAAAACCGTCGCATTATATTAGGGTGTCAGTGGACATGAGAGAGGACTTGGAGGTATGGGCTAGGTTTTTGAGGGAGTTTAACGGGAAAGTGTTTTTTCGGGAGCCGTTGGGAACCTCCACGGCCGTGGGTTTGTTTACGGATGCATCGGGCAGCATCGGTTTTGGGGCGTACCTAGCGGGTAAATGGTGCGCGGAGGGGTGGCCGGAGGCATGGAAAGCGAGCCCCTTGATTAGGAATTTGGCCTTTTTGGAGTTTTTCCCGGTTGTTGTGGCAGTGGCGTTATGGGGTCCGGAGTTAGCCAATAAGAGGGTGGTGTTCAATTCGGATAACATGGCAGTGGTGCAGGCTATCAACGGATTATCGGCTTCTTCATGGCCAGTGGTACGGTTGTTGAGGCAATTGGTTCTCTTGTGCATGTCTTTTAATATTGTGTTTCGCGCTCGGCATATACCGGGGCTTACCAATGTTGTCGCTGACGCGCTGTCTCGCCTACAGTGGGAGCGTTTTCGGGAGGCGGCGCCGGAGGCGGAAGAAGAGGGTCAAGCCTGTCCGGCGGAGATGTGGGAGCTCGGGACGTCTTGCTTGGGGAGTACATAAAGAAGTCTCTGGCGCCTGGAACTTGGTTCTCCTATGTTAAGGTCTGGCAAGTGTGGGAAGACACGATGCAGCAGGTAGGGGTGACGGGCCCTGGGAGCAATCGGCTGGACATACTGTTATGGATCCTATGCCGGTTGTTCGCAAAGCAAGCGTCGCCATCAATGGTTGATAGGTACATGTCAGCGTTGGCGTTTTTGTTTAAGTTTAATGGATGGGAGGATGTGACGAAGCATTTTATAGTGAGGCAAGCGGTTCGGGGATACAGGAAAGGTAAGAAGACGAAGGATACGAGAAGACCAGTCTCCTTCACAGTGTTACAGGGGTTAGTGAACAAACTACCTGAGATATGTTTTTCTGTGTTTGAAGTGGCGTTATTTACAGTGGCTTTTTCGTGGGCCTTTTTTGGGGCGTTTCGGATTGGTGAGTTGCTTAGTGCCAACAAGAAAGGGGTTGGTGGGCTTAGGTTGGAAGATGTGACGGTTAGTAGGGACAGGGTGTTGATCCACCTGATTCAATCAAAGACGGATGTATTTGGTAAAGGTTCCATGGTCACGTTGTTTGGTTTACCAGGGTCGGGGTTGTGTCCGGTGGCAAGTGGGGCCGGGTTTTTGGAACTACGCCCGATAGGGAGCGGTTGTTTCTTCATACATGCCGACGGCACGGCACTGTCGCGCTTCCAATTTGTGCGGGTTTTCCGTTTGGGATTACAGAAGTTGGGTCTGGAGCCCATGCAGTTTGGAACACATTCATTCCGAATAGGCGCGGCGACAGAAGCGGCTCGCTTGGGTTTAGGGGATGAGCGGATTAGACGAATTGGGAGATGGGAATCTCTCAGGTTTCGCTCTTATGTACGGCCAGATAGGCTGGTGTGAAGGGGTGGTGGATTGTGGGTGTTTGGGATGTGCTGGTGATGTTTCCTCAATGTTATGTTTTATTTTAGGTTGGACGGTGTGGATAATTGGCCATTCGTATATCCATTGGGCAAGGAGGAGGGCCGCAGTTAGAAGACATGGAACACAGCTGGGCTTTCCTGAGGATCGGGTGGCGTTATTCTGGTTCGGTTATCGGGGGTTTGACTGGCAGCACATTATTACGGTATTGTTTCGGAAGGTAGCGGAGGAGCCCTTGCCGAACGTGGTGGTAATTCACGGGGGGGGAAACGACTTGGGTCTGGTCCCCCAACGTGAACTGGTTAAGTGTATGAAGCAGGACGTTGACAGACTAAGGGGGCTTGTCCCTGGCGTGAAAGTGGTATGGTCGGAGATGGTACCTCGTTTATGCTGGAGATACGCCAGGGATGAGAAGGCAGTTTCTCGATGTCGGGGTAAAGTGAACAGGACCATGGCGGTGTTCATTCGAAGGTTAGGAGGCGTGGTGGTGAGGCATCGGGAGTTGGAGGAGAGATTACCGGGTTACTTTCGTGATGACGGGGTGCACTTATCGGATGTTGGTTATGACCTTTTTAATTTAGGTTTGCAAGACGGGATAGCGCAAGCCCTGTTTTTGTGTGGTGGGGGTCGCACATGTCCTTAAGGGGTCAAGGCAAGTGCTGTGGCGGAAAAGGTCTTGGTTAAACTGGAATTTTGGTGGGTTAAGAAATTGGTAGGCCAAGGTCTAGGCTGGAGTAGGCGGAAGTCAAAAGTATGGAGGTAGGTTCGAGCCCGTCGGTGGCTACGAACCAAGGGGTGTAGGGGTGTCTGGGTACACCCCTGCAGTTAGACAAATGGAGGTGGGGCCTCTTGGTAGGCCGTTGAGTTACGTGTATGTATTATTGGTTATGCTAATGTTTGTTTTGGTAGGGTCATTGTCGGGGGTATGATATAGGAAGAGAGCCTAACGAAGGAGTACTGTTGACAATGACCCTAAAGTGTTAATTTATATATTGATATTAATTAATAAAGCTGTGGACTTTATACTCCAACAGAATTTTCTGTGTCTGCGTGTTATTAAAGTATGGTTGGCACATGCCGAATAACGACTGTGCAATAATGTCATGAAACCACGGAGCAACGCAGGGAGGAGTGGGCCTTGACAGAGCCAGGAGTAGGCAGGGTGAAGTTCAGGTCAAGAGGCTGTCCTGTGATTGTGCTGGGGGGCGTGGGTTAGAAGGGAAGTTTAAATAGCGGCCATTTTAGGGTAAGTTCATTCTAACTTGAGCCTTTCTTACCTGTAAATTGTCCCTCCCACCCACCCTATGAGTTAGTAGTAGTTCCCGTTTGGTCACAGCGGCGGGAAAAGGTCTTGGTTAAACTGGAATTTTGGTGGGTTAAGAAATTGGTAGGCCAAGGTCTAGGCTGGAGTAGGCCGGAAGTCAAAAGTATGGTGGTAGGTTCGAGCCCGTCGGTGGCTACGAACCAAGGGGTGTAGGGGTGTCTGGGTACACCCCTGCAGTTAGACAAATGGAGGTGGGGCCTCTTGGTAGGCCGTTGAGTTACGTGTATGTATTATTGGTTATGCTAATGTTTGTTTTGGTAGGGTCATTGTCGGGGGTATGATATAGGAAGAGAGCCTAACGAAGGAGTACTGTTGACAATGACCCTAAAGTGTTAATTTATATATTGATATTAATTAATAAAGCTGTGGACTTTATACTCCAACAGAATTTTCTGTGTCTGCGTGTTATTAAAGTATGGTTGGCACATGCCGAATAACGACTGTGCAATAATGTCATGCATTCACATGTGGGTAAAATAACTCCACAGATGACATTAGTAGCACATAAAGCATAAAGTATAATTACAACAGCAAAAAAAGGAGTTACGTGGACAAAACATTCAAGAAGAAGAGGTAAGGCAGCTAGGAAAGAGGAAAGGAACAAAAAGGAGGATAAAGTTAAATAAGCTTGGTTATTAACATTTTTTTTTAATACTACTCGCACTCCAAAAAAACTACACCTTCTTGTCTCCAACCCAGACTGAAGTCATCTCCTGTTTGATTAAGTAATAGTGATATAAATTGTCAGCACAATCTGCAGGACTATCCTGAGAGGTTGCACTACAGGGGTCATATTTGCTTCCCCTTTTGATTAGTGACAATATATCTACTAAATAGTGATTTATTTTTATTTGGTGCTGAAGTGTCTCTTTAATATTGGTTTTTTTTTGCTCACTTATGTGCTTGCTGTTTGCATATCTGCCTTTTCTCCATTTTCCTATTCCTATAAGGTTACAGATCCAAATGGTTATTGTCTGTGTTCTCCATGCATAACTAATTTATTCCTTTACCCCTGTACATACTTTTTCTGTCTTTAATCTAAATTTTCTATGCCTCCTCTTACATCCTGGAACATAAACCACTGAACATTTACATGTCCTCGGATTCGATTTCAACCCATTCTAGATTTTATTCCTAGATACTCTTCATTCTTGTCAATCTTGCATATGTACAAGCTGCTCTCAATTACCCGTAAACAAACGATCTCTTAAACTCTACACCGTCCCTCTTCTTATTGTCTCATTAGCTACAGAGTTCCTTCCTATATGTACTAACGCTGCAGTCTTATTCTTTGCCCTCTCTCCTTTCCCTATGGACAACTATTGTATATGTTTGCAGAACTCACTTGCCTTGGATCCTGGTTTTTGAGAAGCCATTGCAATGCAAACCAGTGCCGCAGGTCCGAGCGCTGTTGCTCCAGTTTCATTGAGGCTACGTTAAACAAGACATGAGTTGGAATACAATCGTATAAATTTGTTCATGAAAATTCTTCTAGAATTCTTTTTTACAAGTGAAAAATCAATCATAATTTATGACCATTAATGCATACATTAATGAAACAGGACTCAATTCCATGCTTGTCATAAAAACAAAGTCACATAGAAATATCTAGCTTAAAAGCAATTAGCAAACTAATTTTACAATAGGATAACCTGGTTTATCATGATCGTATTATCTGTACTTCTTTCTTTCTTATTGATCGTGTAACGCTTCTTTGTGAATAAGGTTTTGTACTTTGTATAAATGTCAACAAAAGACACATTCCTGAGCTCAGTGCCATAGCAACTACAACATAACACTATAATAGTTTACGCTATTATCCGTGGCCTTCACCTTTAGACATTCTATTTAATCACTTCTATTTCATGCTTTATGTATTATTTTTAACTTTTAAATTGGAAAAGAGGTAGGGCAGGACGCTATTTTAATGAGATTTCTTTATTTATAATTTTAATTAACATATTATTCTATTGCTAGTTTGTATATATCAGGAATAAACCTACCATGTGAGGATATTGTGCACAGTGTTTGCCTATTATATAAACTATTCATAATCTTTTCATTATCTTTTTTCTATGGGAAAGCATTGGGAGGCTATTGCGCATGCGTAGCATAAAGGCTGCTCTGCACCCATCAGCATCTCCTCAGAGATCCATTAAATCAATGCATCCTTATAGGGAGCATTCAGCGTCTCCTATGGAAAAGCATTGGATTGTTTGACTGCCTCAGGCCCCGGAAGAAAGATTAGTAAAACCACCTTTTTAAATGCTGGGTGGGGGGACAGAACCTAGGCAGTGTTTTTTTTTTTTTTTAATTCTTTATTTTTGCAGGTGGTATTACATGTCAGAGAAAGTTTTTAGAGCATAGAATAGTGCATATATATTTGGTTACAGTGACAATTTTTACATTTCGTACACCTTTTTTTTGTTTTTAGTCAAATACGTTAACAACAATACCTCTCACAACCAGCGTGCAACAATAACTCGTAGTCAGGGAAACTGGGTTTGTGTTATGCGCCCTGTAGTTGTGTGTAATGGGCCTGTCTCGTCACATTCGGGTGTGAATGGCTAAGTCCGTCGCTATAGTTTGTCGATATAGAGGGAGACTGGTAGTCGTCTATAGGGTGTGCTCTCGTTTCTCGCCTATGGCCAATGAGTGTCAGCTCCCAGTCAGTATGTCGAGGGTCTAGGATCAGCCCTGGGTTGAGGAGGTTGATCTGAACCCCTAACCTATGGGGTAATGGGGGGGAGGGGTTTGTAATGGGTTAGTCGTCAATGAGAGTGTTTGATGGCATTCTTCACAGTTTGGCACAGACTTTTTCGGGGTTGAGTAAATCGTGGGATAGGTATGTTGCATAGTGTAGAGGAAGATGCTTTTCTGTTGATTTGTTCTTTCATGTCACGGCATTTAGTCCCCTTCTTGGCGCAAAGGGCGTGATGTCCACGTCCTAGGCGCTGGTGGTGGCTTGTGCCCCCTGCTCCGGCGGGCCAGTGTCCAATCCTAATGCTGCCAGGAAGGTGGTGGCTTCCACCACGTCTTTGGCCTTTTGTTGCTTGCCATCTTTGATGACTGTAAGGGTCCTAGGGGTAGTCCATTTATACGGCATTCCTGCCTCTTGAAGTCGTGTTGTTATGGGTTTCATGGTTTTCCTCCATATCAAGGTGGAGCGATGCAGATCATGGAAGATCGATATTTTTTGTGATTCAAATTCCAGAGGTGCTCTGTCTTGGGCTGCTCTCATCAATGCTTGTTTATCTTGTCGTGTCCTGCAGCGCAGGATTATGTCCCTTGGAGCTGTAAGTAGTGCCTTAGGGGATTTGGCGATGCGGTATGCCCCATCGGTTACAAATTGTTTGGCTAATTTTGCTGGAAGCAGTGTGTTTACTAGCCTCCTGATATAGTGGGGAAGTTCTTCTGACGATACGTTATGGATAAGTAACCTCTCTGGTTCTTCTGGTGGGTTCTTTCATCTAGGGCGTCCACTTTCAGTGTCAGGGTGGAATGGAGAGCTTGTAGTTGCCTGACCGAGTCTCCCACTATTGCCAGATTGTGTTGTAGGTCAGTGATGTCTGTTTTGGAGGTTTGGACGCGGGTTGTGACCGCTAGTACTTCTGCCCGTACCGCGGCCATGTCTGCTGCGAACAACTGCTGTATTTTGACAAAGAGGTTGTC
This sequence comes from Pelobates cultripes, assembly GCA_933207985.1. Taxonomy (NCBI): domain Eukaryota; kingdom Metazoa; phylum Chordata; class Amphibia; order Anura; family Pelobatidae; genus Pelobates; species Pelobates cultripes. The sequence goes on from OW240921.1 coordinate 38,574,204, forward strand.
AATGTCTGACTTTGCCGCTGGGACCAGGTTTGCTGGGGTAGATGTGGCTGGGAGCCTATCTGTGGGAGACCCTAGGGTGTCTGCCATCCTCCTCTCCGCTTCTTGGGTGTCAAAGGCCTCAGCTGTGGCCTGATCTTGCCCCCTGTGTTTGGGTGGGTGTTGGAGCAGAGTGCCTATGTCTTGTGTTTTCCCTGGTGTATGTACCTGGGGTTTTGGGGTCTTCTTTCCCATAGCTTCCAATTCTTGGGGCTGTGCCTCCCGGTCCTCAGGTGTCAGCCAGTCCTGATCCCACCAGGCCGCAAAGGCATTCGTTGCGGTGTTCTGGCTGGCTGCGTGGGAGGTCCTGTGGGGCCGGCGTTTTTGTTTCGCGCCTGGCGGCTGAAAGAAAGGCATCAGTGTGTGCCTCCCCCACTCCTGCAGCTGTTGCTTGGCCCCAGGTGAGTCGATGGCTGTCAGGGGTATGGATATTTGGCGGGTTTCGCCATGAAAGTTGCGGAGCTCCCGAAATGGCGTCTGTGCCGGATCGCCGCTAAGCCCCGCCATCCTAAGCAGTGTTTTTAAAACAATAAAGTCAGGAATACATGTTTGTGTATAAGGATACCAAATTAGAGAAAGCTATTGAACAGATAAAAGATCAAAATTAAGAAAATCCTCTTCCTTAATTTTGCTTTTTTTCATTGCTTAGTAAATAATCTTATTTGCTATCTGTATTAAAACAAATGGATATGAATCAAATCCATTTGATTAGTTATGGATCCAATAATTTTTGTTTCTTTTTGGTGTTGCTGTGATTCAGAAATTCGTAAGATTTTGAATTGCCCATATTGTTAGGAATTCAAACAAAATTCAATTTGTTGGGAAACACATTGCAAAGGGCTACTTGTAATAGTTTTGATTAACCATGAGAAACCAGCTATTTGTGACCAGATACTGAAATACAGCAATATTGCAGCTAGATCCTGATTTATACTATTGAGAGCTCTTACTCCTGCATTGCAAACCAACCTCACCTGCTTATTGGATTGGAAGGAATATTAGTGGTCTTCTTGCCTTACGATATTCCCTTACTGTTATCATCTTAAACGCTACAGCGGTTTGTAGTGGTTATGATACTTGGAGTAACCCTTTACTGGAAGGACTTTATCAGAGCTTGTTGTCTCTCTTTCAGTCATTAAAAGCACACTCCAAGCACCATAACTGCTAAAGTATACTGTAGTGGTTATGGTGCCATGAATATCCTGGTGCTGCCCCAGTGTAAGTAGTCAAAATGTTTCAAATTGGTTCAGCTTCCTAACTGGGATCCATTTGCCGACGCTCCAAGCCTCCACTACAGCCTACAGACAGGGCCGTCTTTCTGCATGGTCATGCTGGGCAATTGCCCAGGGCCCCAGTGCACTGCTTGGCCTAAAATGCTGTTAAGTTGGCCCTGTTGATAGAGAATCAAAAGCAGGACCTTCCAGCTCTCTGTTGAAATTAGTGGCGCCTAGCATATCCCAGGGAATAATTCTACGATAGCACATTGTTTCGGAAATCATAAATCATTGGCCTCACTACAAAGTTGATAAATTGACAGGTTTTTTTTATCACTCATTGGCCCCCTATTACGAAATGTGGGGAACATGGGTCACAGAAAGGTACTGACATGATTTGTTTGAACGGCTGTGTCTGAGTTTCCCCCTTTTTTCCCCCTTTTCATGTTTCCTTGTTCCTGTTGACGTGTAAACATGTCTCTGAAAAATGTAGACATGTTGCATAGTGCTATGCTGTTTTTGTTCATTTTTTGTGTTTAGTGACTAGCCACTATAAACAAAGAATTTAAAAGTAATTCATACTTTAATTCCTGCATTCTGAGGTCAGTGTCAGAATTCTCATGATTTACTTACTTTTCAATCTTTGACTCCAGTGAACCCAAAGTTTCTTCGATTCTCCTTGGTAGCGGCTGGTTTTCACCCTGTGATTTTAAGTAGTCTGTATCCAGTAGCTCACAATCTTCCAGAACCTGAGGTTCTGACATACCATCGCCATATAGCTTCACCTTTAAACAAAAAATGTAAAAAATTTGTTTCAATATTTCCCAATAGGATTAGGCATCATTAGTATTTACAAAGTTAGCATTGATTATAGCCATGTCCCGAGCAACGTACAAAAATCAATAAATAAATACAGCTAAAAAGTCTCTTTGAATTCCCAGCAATTCATTCACTTGGGGAGAGAGAGAGAGGTGTGTGTATGTGTGTGTGTGTGTGCATATATATATATCTATATATATATATATATATATAGATATATATATATAGATGTAAAAAACAGATAAAATTCTTATCTTGTAATACCTTTTTTATTGGACTAACAGAATTTTTTAATGACAAGCTTTCGGGAGAACCTCCCTTTCTCAAGTCTGAAGCATTTCTGAGCAAAACGACACATAGAATTCAAAGTTGAGTTGTGATACAGGGGTTAAAGCGACATGAGTGTAGATAAGACACAGGTTTGTTAGAAAATAGACACCATCTTAGCAGAGGGTCATAAATATCTTGTTGAAGAGAAGAGTAGGGGGGAGAGAGGGAAAAGAAAAACAAACAAGCAGACAGTGCACAGGATGATACACTTTATACATGCACACACACAGAAATATGTATATGTGAACGCATAAACACATGTATATATACATATACACATATACATACATGCACATGGACTCATATACACAAATATAAATGCACAGTAATATATATAAGCATTCATGCATACGAGTATGGGAAAGCATAGGTCTACACCTAGTACTTTGTATATAGATAGAATAAACATATAGGAATGCATTTTAAAGTGTTGGTACATATGACAGAATAGTAAGATAATGCTGGGAGAGTGTTCATGTAAAGTGTTGGTAGTGGGACAGGAATCCCAAATCAATATTTAGTCCTCTCTTCTTGCTGTTAAACCATTTAATCATTCTGGCTTCAAAGGCTTTTCTTTCCTGGGTATTTTTAAAAACCCCTTTCAGTACTTTGATTTTTAGGTCCTTCAGTGAATGGCCAGGCTGGGTAAAGTGGTGTCCCACAGGAGTGCAGTATGATTCTTCTTTGTGGTGTTTAATAGAGTGTCTGTGCATATTCATTCTGCCATTTAATGGCTGGGTGGTTTCCCCAATGTAGCATCCTAGGTGGCATTTTATGCATTGACTCATGTATACCACATTGCTGGATGTGCAGGAGTATGAACCTTTAATGGTGTAGGTTTTATTGTTGTGTGTGGCTGTGTTGTCTGTGCATATGTGCTGACACAGTTTGCAGCGAGGTTTTTTGCATTGACTGGTCCCGTTTTCTTCGTTCTTACCATCAGTGGGCAGCCTCCTGTTGATTAATTTTTGTTGGAGGTTTGGTGGTTGTCTGAAGGCCAAAATGGGTGTTTCAGGGAAAATGTTTTTCAGAGTCTCATCTTCTGTTAATATTGGTTGTAGGTCTTTGATGATTTTCCGTATTTCCTCAAGAGCAGGGTTGTAGGTGACCACAAGTGGCACTCGTGTGCATATTTTTCTCTCTCTGTATTGTAGCAGGCGCGTACGTGGCATTTTTACAGCAGAGTTGATTTGTTTGGTAATAGTCTTTGGTTTGTAGCCTTTCTGTCTCATAGATTGGGAGAGTACATTTAGATGGGAATTACGGTCATTAGGATCAGAGCATATGCGATGGTTCCTAGTGGCTTGGCTGTAGATGATGCCCTGTTTAGTATGAGAGGGGTGGAAGCTGGAGCTGTGTAGGTAACTGCACCTGTCTGTGGGTTTTCTGTAAACCGAGGTGTGGATTGTGCCATTATTACATGTCACAGTTGTGTCCAGAAAATTCACAGATCTAGTGGAATATTCCATTTTTAGTTTGATTGATGGATGGAATGTGTTGAAAGAGTCATGGAACTGTAGCAAAATGTTGCTAGTACTGTGTCACTGTAACAAGTAACATTTTTAGTTTGATTGATGGATGGAATGTGTTGAAAGAGTCATGGAACTGTAGCAAGATGTTGCTAATACTGTGTCACTGTAACAAGTAACACGGTGAATATTGTAGCAAGCTTGCACATATATATTTTATTAAATGATATATATATCATTTAATAAAAAACTAAAGTTGAAAACGAGGGGACAAAGAGCAATGCTGAAATAAATTAAGGTAAACTCAACTGACTTAAACAGTGTCCGTACCACAATTAAAATCTGCAAAGAAAAACAATATAGAGGGGGGTGTATCCGCTAACAGGTTTTGGGGAGTAGATATCCCACTAAACGTCCAGAGCTAGATATAAACCAAGTCCAAATATTAAAGGAACACTATAGTTACCTAAATTACTTTAGCTAAATAAAGCAGTTTTAGTGTATAGATCATTCCCCTGCAATTTCACTGCTCAATTCACTGTCATTTAGGAGTTAAATCACTTTATTTCTGTTTATGCACCCCTAGCCACACCTCCCCTGGCTATGATTGACAGAGCCTGCATGAAAACAAAAATGGTTTCACTTTCAAACAGATGTAATTTACCTTAAATAATTGTATCTCAATCTCTAAATTGAACTTTAATCACATACAGGAGGCTCTTGAAGGGTCTGGCAAGCTATTAACATAGCAGGGGATAAGAAAATCTTATTTAAACAGAACTTGCAATAAAGAAAGCCTAAATAGGGCTCTCTTTACAGGAAGTGTTTCTGGAAGGCTGTGCAAGTCACATGCAGGGAGGTGTGACTAGGGTTAATAAACAAAGGGATTTAACTCCTAAATGGCAGAGGATTGAGCAGTGAGGATGCGGGGGCATGTTCTATACACCAAAACGGCTTCATTAAGCTAAAGTTGTTCAGGTGACTATAGTGTCCCTTTAAGTCCAAAATTCAGTTCTAGAAGTGCATGTAGGTGTAAATGTAGCAAGATGTTGCTAGTACTGTGTCACTGTAACAAGTAACACGGTGAATATTGTAGCAAGCTTGCACAAAACTCTAGGGTGACCAATTAAATAAATAAAACCGCACAAAAGAAAGAAAAAATATCACTAGATATGCACATTCCAATGTTCCCCCGGATAAAATAACAATAGATTTAGATATGGATGGACAGACAGTCAGACATCCCGGTTTACATCTGCCGATCTGTTTAGGGAAAAGGAGCTGGCATAGATATCCCCTGGACTAGAAATATGTGAAGGTTCAAGCAGCATAACACACAGAACTAAATCTGTCGTAGTGAGAAGATATGCTCCCCTATACAAATACTCTTACTATACATGATGGAAGACATACAGCAATGATTTCTGGGAGTTCAATGCTGCAATCAAAACACCATGATCGTCAGGGATTTGTGTGAATTAGAAGGCTATGGGAGTATCCTAGTATAATGACTGGCTGGGTCACTATTGGTTTGGGCAAAGCCCATCGCAGGAATATATAGGAAATAAAGGCACTTTAAATTAACTTTTTTTTTTTTTAAGTTTTCATTTCAGCATCTCCTACCCAGTGTATGAAACCTGGTGCAAGAAAAGACTTAATAAGGATAACAGTAATGTGATTACCAACTGACAATTACACGACACAAGAAAAGGTGTATATCAAGAATAGACAGGAAAGGAAATGCATATTTGCCTAGGGCAGAAAAAATCCTTCCAT
>OW240921.1:38579947-38632078 GCA_933207985.1 Pelobates cultripes
GATCCCTGTGCTAATCTTCTTAAATAAATACACAATTAATGTACAACTCAGCTCTTTCAGAGTTCTGTTTATTTATTAACTAACATAAGCGGTGAGTGAATCCTACCATTCTGGGCATTTCCATAGAAAGACAATACTTAAAAGAATACTTCAAGCACCATAACTACTACAGCCTATTACAGGGGTTATGGTGCTAAGAGTATCTTGGTGCTTTCCCATTTAAAAACAATCTGACAAATTACATTTGGTGGGGAGGTGTGGGATTGGTATAGAAAAAAACAAAAAAACTATAACCCATCCCAGCTACCACCAGTCTTCCCTAGCTACAACAGCCCAATATGAAATTTCATGTTTTGTCATGTGCACTAGTCCAGCTCTGATAACTACTCTGGCCACTTTGTAGCTGTACCGGTGCTTTTCACGCGACCCATTCCCAAGCCCTATGGGTCACCCGATAGGCATGTATCATCAGTGGCCTAGTTGTGCACTGCGGTCCTTTAACAGCGTGACCGGGTCCTGTAATATTATAAGCAGGGAGGGAGGTACAGGGAATTGTGCACAGGAGGGGAACGAGGAGAAGGCGCAAAATGGGAGAGCCAGCCTTATTTCTCAACAGCCTCAGTCAGAAGAAGCCACCCTCCTGCATCCAAAAGGTAGGAAATTAAAGGGTGGCTACATATGTATACATTTTTACCAGCATGTGGTTCTATATGTGTTTCATTGTGTGTTTTTGTGGGTCTGTGTATTTATATGTGTCAGTGTTAATATATGTATGTATGTCAGTGTTTGTATCTGTGTGTCTGTATCTGCATGTGGTTCAATGTTTGTACCTGTGTTTCTGTGTATCTGCAATGTGTCAATGTGTGCATATGTGTGTCTGTGTGTATAAGTGCATTTGCATGTATGTCAGTGTGTGCATATGTGCTCAGTGTGTGTGTGTACATGTGCTCAGTGTGTGTGTACATGTGCTCAGTGTATGTGTGTAGCAGTGTAAGTGCATCTCAGCATTCAAATGCCAACAATGCACACAAATACATCCCTGCATTCAAACGTCAACACTACATACAAACACATCTCGGTATTAAATCACTAACATTATATACAAACACACCCATGCATTAAAATGCCAACACTACATACAAACACCACCCCACATTCACAAACACATACTTTATACAAAAACATGCTTACATTCAAACACACAAACACTGCTCAGTGCTAATTACGTCTTTAAACAAATCTATTTGTTCAATGATGAATCATTGAACTCAGCATAGAACCCTTTCCATTACTTTTTTAATTGACTTATCAATCGAAAATTTATGAAAAGGGGTTGTATTTGACAGACAAATCTATGTCAAACTGATCAATTTGTTTTGGTAAAATGGCAAGGAATGCACAGGTCTATTCTTCATAAAGGTGTAGGAGACATCGAGTCACTTACCTGGTCACTGAACGTGACGAGGGCCACTCTTTTCTTTGGGTGATGACTATGGAGGAAATTGAGGCATTTTATCAATCCAGTTTTCATGGCCTGCAGTTAGAAGAACATGTAATATGGTATTATTATTGCATTATTCAAGCCATCCATTTAATGATTCTTGTGCAGAACATGTATGATTAAAGAATATTTAAATTTTACTAACATTCTTTCTCAATGTGTCCTAGTTATTGGAGAATGCAATTCTGAAGGATAGTGGCCCTGCTTATAACAATGAATCGAGTGGAATGTTCCAACTACTTACTCCATGTTCAGCGCTTAGTTTCGGAATTCTTGATATAGTTTGTTGATGCAACAATAACAATGTATATTTCTTTCAACATTCCATTGTTTCTCATAATACTTAGCTTCAAAACTCAGGTGGGCAATAGGTTAAGGACTTATAGTCACAATTAGCATTTAAACCAAGTAAACTGTATTTCTATCACTGCCGTACCTCACTGTGCTCCACACATAATTGTACCCTAGAGTACCTCTGCCCATATATGGTGCAAAAAGTGACTTATTCAGTCCAACTCAGTAATGCTTTGACCCCAATGGAACTTCATACATGTCTTGAGGACCAACGTGCCATGATTTCAGACCATCCCTGTTTGTGTACTGGTATCAGTATCTGTGGCCACCAATGACCAACAAGTCACTAAACTACTAAAGCAGGGATGGCAGCACATACTTCTGGCCGGCAGGTGGATCCTAAAAGAAAGTAATGAAGAACATCTACATTCAAGTCCAACCCCGTGAACCTACGTCTATGCAGGTTTACAACATTCCATCATGGCACAAATAGATATTTGATTCTCAAAACACCAGCAATGGCCACTGAAAACTGTGGTAAACTACATTTTCTGGTGGAAAATCATCAATTTCTATATATGAAGGAACTGCAATCTGTATTGTTTTAAATCATGTTTTACACTAAGAGTTTAGAGTTTAAAAAGACAAAAGGTAATTCCATAAAAATTTAATTGTACAGTGCTGCCTCCATTTCTGGAGCTTAATATATAATAACAGTACAATGAATCTTTCTAACAAAGTCAAAAGTGTTACCTCCATTCTTGACGTGTACAAAACTTGGTCATTAGATCCATGCCTGTTGTCATACAGCGTCTGAAATAAAGGAGATGACTTATGTTAGGGAAGTGTATACATAATGACATCTGTAAGCAAAGCAATACTCAAACGCTTATCAACTATGAAGTAGATGAGTAGCACAGACTCATGGAAATCTACTTGAAGTTCCATGACCACTTCACTGGCTTGAAGTGATGCTTTGAGTCTGTATGTGTAGTGTTTCAGTACACAAACAGAAAATGCATGTCGCCGCCGAAGATGTAGCTTACGACACCTACGGCAACATCATTAAGCAGCCCAGAATAGAGATCCCGGCTGGCCAAAGTTAAATCTGTGCAGTTTGGACATCTGTCTGGGCGGCATGCTACACCTGTGCTGCCCAAGTCCTTCTCTCAGCCAGGCCTTAGGGATGTCCCCCCTCCCTTATAATTGTTTTTTATGGGGAGGAACTATGCCAGTAATAGCTACTCCAACTCTATTTTTGGTTGGAGTAACCCTTTAAAAAAATAAAAATACTTTACAAAAACTATATAGGAAAAAGCATTGATGCCATACTATGGTCCAATAGTAGCATCTTTGATCTGCTCCAACTGTTACAAAATACAGTGCAGGGTTAATAAGGACAGTTAGTGTTTTTAGAATTATGGGTTATTTAGGTTTAGGGGTTCAGGATTATGGGGTGGGGGGGTGGGAGAGGCTTGGGGAATCCGCCCTTATAGTCATGCTGTCAAGGTATGGTAGGTACCCAAGACACAAAGCTTGAAAGAGTACTATTCACAGACACAGGGTAAAGGAAAGATACATATTATTGACCCTTAAGGTGGCCAGACTTAATGCATAGAGAAGAAAATGATAAAGAGAATGGTCACATAGCAAGCCGAGGACAAAGCTGAATAAAAACCAGTCCAGGTCAGGGATATCAGACACAGGAAAGGCGAAATGTCACAGTAGTCTGCTCCAGAATTCTGATGCACAAATACCTCTGAATAAAAGGACATGGTCTGGCAACATTCTACTTTAGAATTGACACTAAAATGATGCATCTACTGAGCTGTGCCGCACCCATGCTACAAGAACCCTTATATCTGTGGATTGTAACCTCAATATAGCAAGGTTGAGAGCAGTGAAACAGTAATGTTAAGCTAGGTTAGCCCCATGTAACTTTCTGATTCTAAGCCTCATAAACCCAAATTCACACTAGCGTTTAGCACCCACTAATGCTACACTAACCCTGAACTCCAAAATTTCTATTCCCACATTCAGCTACTTTTGTAAAAGAGTAAATACTAAGTGGTGGTCGTTTTCACCGGAGGTGGATGTAGAAAGACCGAGTTAGACCATGGGCACCTGCTAGATTTTATCCACAAACATCTACTGGCTGGTGTTATTTAAAATTCCTTAGCAATTCCTTTTCAACAAAAAGCATGGAAACGAGTCTAGAGCTGATGGTTTTACGGTAGCACAATTACTTTACATGTCATCTTTTGTCTATTTATAAGACCTGAAAAATGATGTGTTAATGATGATTCCGTACCTCTATTGTCACACTCATGCTCCCAGAGATGTCAATGCAAAATATCAACAGGTCATCTTCAACATGCTGCTGTCCTCGGAAGAAGAACTGATCTCCTTCTAAGCCATTATATTGTTCTGTCTCTCCAATGAAATTCTCAGTACCACAGAAAACACAAGTCCAAGTCTAATAAAAATTAAATAAAAAAAACAAAAATACAAAAATGAAAGCGATACTGTTCGTGATTCATTCTTGCTCCTGTGATGACAAAGATTGGACCAGATACATTGATAAAGTGTTTCAATATAACAATGCAGATTCATAGTTACATAGTTACATAGCTGAAAAGAGACTTGTGTCCATCAAGTTCAGCCTTCCTCACATAGTTGTTGCTGTTGATCCAAAAGAAGGCAAACAACCTAGTCTGAAGCGCTTCAAATTTTGCCACAAACTAGGAAAAAAATCCTTCTTGACCCCAAAATAGCAGTCAGATGTCTCCTTGGATCAAGCAGCTATTACCCCACTAATTAGAAATTATATCTCTGTATGTTATGTTTTTGTAAGTATTTAACCAACTGCAGTTTAAACCTCTGTAGTGACTCTGACAAAACCACCTCTTCAGGCAGAGAATTCCATATCCTTATTGCTCTTACTGTAAAAAAACCTTTACCTCAGATTAAATCTCCTTTCTTCCAGCCTAAATGTGTGACCTTGTGTACTATGTATAGCCCTGTTTATGAATAGATTTCCAGATAAAGGTTTGTACTGGCCCCGAATATATTTGTATAAAGTTATCATATCCCCTCTCAGGCGCCGTTTTTCCAAACTAAACAAATTACATTTTTTTAACCTTTCTTCATAACTAAAATGCTCCATTCCTTTTATCAATTTTGTAGCTCGTCTCTGCACTTTTTCTAGTGCCATGATATCTTTCTTTAGAACAGGCGCCCAAAATTCCACAGCATATTCAAGGTGTGGTCTTACTAGCGATTTATAAAGAGGCAAAATTATATTTTCATCCCGAGAATTTATGCCCCTATTTATACATGACAAAACCTTACTGGCCTTAGCAACTGCAGATTGACATTGCATATTGCTGCCTAATTTGTTATCTATTACAATTCCCAAATCCTTCTCGTGTGTGCATTTAGTGCATAACTTTGCATTTCTCTATGTTAAATTTCATCTGCCGTTTTAGTGCCCAGTCCCCCCAATCTATCCAAATCCCTCTGCAGCAAAGCAATATCCTGCTCACATTTTATTACTTTACAAAGTTTTGTGTCATCTGCAAACACTGATACGTGGCTTTCAATGCCTATTTCAAGATCATTTATAAATATGTTAAATAGAAGTGGTCCCAAAACAGAACCCTGAGGGATACCACTTACCACTTTTGTCCAGCCTGAAAATGTACCATTAATTACAACTCGTTGTACTCTATCCTTAAGCCAATGTTCTACCCAAGAACAAGAATATTCATCTAGACCAATTTCTTTTTAGTTTGAATTCAAACGCCAAACTACAGTCTGATGCATGTTAAGGGAGCACTCATGGCTGACTCCAGTCCTCATTACAACTTAATCTTAATAAAGTTGTAATGGAGGCTGGTGTAACTGGGCACTGTCTTACTTTCTGAAAAAGGTTTAACCACGGAAGATAAGACGGAACACATGCACTCTTGCCACCATAACAACTTCCCTAAGATGAAAGGGTTACTCCAGTGATCAGGGATTTAAAGTGCTCATGGTGCCTGTAGTCTGTATGTGTAGTGTTTCGCTAAGAAACACTGCACAGAGTTTAACCCTTTGCTGCCAGATTTGTAACTCCCCCTCCAAAAGCGTTGTTAGAGTGTCACTCAGGGCTGCCATAAAAAATGTTGGGGTCCCTGACACAGCTCAAAGTCTGCTCCCCTGAGCCCCACCACGAGCCCGCCCACAGGGATGCAGTGTGTGTATTGCATGTGGCGTGTGTGTGGTGGATGCAGAGTACATGTTTAAAGTGGATGCCATGAGTGTGTAATGGATGCAGTGTGCGTGGTGGATGTAGATTGTATGTTTGTGTAATGTATGTAGTGTATATTAGATGCAGAGTGTGTGTTTGTGTAGTGGATCTAGTGTGTGTATAGTGAATGCAGAGTGTGTTTGTGTAGGCATGTAGTGTGTAAAATAGTGGCTGCAATTAGCAGGGCAGGGTCTGGAGAGCATTTAAAAAAAAAAAGTCTCTTAACCCCTTAAGGACACATGACATGTGTGACATGTCATGATTCCCTTTTATTCCATAAGTTTGGTCCTTAAGGGGTTAAACAACATTTTATGTTATTCCCCTCCCTGCTTCTTATATGTGACCAAGAGGCATTCCCTGGTGGTCCACTGGCATGGTGTCGGGAGCCAGGCGCTGTTCACTGCAGTGGGAGCCCACAGCACACCCAGTCTTCCTTTCCTAGCAGCTCCTCTGTCTCTACCTTCGCAAAACCGGCCTGCGTGCTGTGTGGAGCATTGCCATGGTAAACCATGGCAACGCTCTCACGGCCACCGTGCTCGTGAGAGTTAGCAACAGAGGAGATGGTAGGAAGGGAAGACTGTGTGTGCTATATATATATATATATACCTATGTGCACATATGGATTGTGGGGCCCGGAACTCCGGGTCCCCCAGGACCGCTGGGCCCATGACAACGGTAATGGTTGTCATGCCCTGATGGCGGCTCTCGTGTTACTAGCTAGCCCAGAAGAAGAGGTCGGGGCTCACTAATGTTACATTTCTATGCACAGAGTTGCATTAACTGGCTGAGAGATGCCAGGTGATGTTCTCAGCCAAAGAATAGTCATCAGGAGTGGCAGCTCTGCAAAAGCTAGATGCACATAAACAGCCATAGAGGACCCACAGCACCCACTGGAGAACCAGGTAAGAGGGTAAACTGCAGGAAAATGGTTTGCCCCATTACCAGAAGACTGGGCCGGGTACTCCAGACATTATAACCACTACACCAGACCACACTGTCCACAATAATAATAATAATGATGCTTGGAGCAACCCTTTACGTTATCATGGAATGAGAGTTTTCCTTTAAAAGATTTTAAAGAATGATATATATTAAAATTCATTAAATTTGTTTAAAATACACACAGGTTTCATTCACTAGTGTGAATTGTCCGGAACTGAAAATGAAGTGAAAGTGAATTTTCAAATGTTAGACCAAAATAACCAAACTGAAAACACAGCCGAAATGGTGAAATTTTCCAATTACGCTATTGCGGCCTAAATGTGAAATTCACTTTAAATTCACTTACAATCCCCAACAAACATTTAAGTGAATAGCCGTGCTTGACTCTAAATTTGGATCCTATTGTACTACCAACAGTAAAATCAGAAAAGTGCTACTGAGTGCATTTAACTGTATGAGATGTTAAAATACACATTTCAGGGATATCAGCATCATCACCATGTCTACAATAGTCTTCTCAAAGCAAACAAACAAACCATTCTGATACAGAACTTAAAGGACCACTATAGTGCCAGGAAAGCATACTCGTTTTCCTGGCACTATAGTGCCCTGAGGGTGCCCCCACCCTCAGGGTCCCCCTCCCGCCCGGCTCTAGGAGGGGGAAAGGGTTAAAAACGTACCTTTTTCCAGCGCTGGGCGGAGAGCTCTCCTCCTCCGATCCTCCTTCTCTCCTCCTCCTGGGCTGAATGCGCACGCGCGGCAAGAGCTGCGCGCGCATTCAGCCCGTCGCATAGGAAAGCATTTGCAATGCTTTCCTATGGACGCTTGCGTGCTCTCACTGTGAAAATCACAGTGAGAAGCACGCAAGCGCCTCTAGTGGCTGTCAATGAGACAGCCACTAGAGGATTAGGGGGAAGGCTTAACCCATTCATAAACATAGCAGTTTCTCTGAAACTGCTATGTTTATAAAGAAATGGGTTAACCCTAGCTGGACCAGGCACCCAGACCACTTCATTAAGCTGAAGTGGTCTGGGTGCCTAGAGTGTTCCTTTAACTGCGCTGTAAATTCTGTTACACTCACCTTGTTTTCTTGTACTTGGTTCAAAGTAGATAGACAGGCATTACAACTTCTACACAAAGATGGGGTTTCCGTGTTCATTGTGGTATCTAAGAGTAGAACAAAACAAGTCTTAAAACAATACATGTCCACTAAAGATTTAAAATCATTACCAACTGCACTCAATACCCAAGACTTACTATTTACTAGACTCAAGACTTTATTTACTAAACCCATGTATTTACTAATCAAGAATTTTAAAAACTGACAACTGAAGTTAAAATGTAAAAGAGCTATGCTGAAAACATAGTTGCCTTTATGTCTCATCTCTTCTCCTGTCAATCAATTCTCTGCATAGAGGTATTTGAAGACAGACAGAGGAGCCATCAGGTGGTTCTCCTGCTCTCTGTCATGGCAACAGTACATACACAGTTGAGTACTGGACATGCATTGAGAAAGCGGGGAACCCAAAACATTAGCAATTTTGTATTTTTCACTGGGTGTGCACATCTGCAACTTGTAGCGTTGCACTAATTTTTGTTCTTTATTCTGTACATAAACGGTGGTTGCCATAATTATGCTTGCTTGCAACAAAATGACAACTTCAATGGAGACTTAGTGTTGGCATTAGAGAGGAGGTTTGCCCTGTTTAAGGAAGAGTTGCCAAAGAATGGCAATGATGAAGTAGGGGGCTGGAGACAGGAGGCACTGCTACAACTGCTACTCAAATGGGTTAATATAGAATTAAACTTTATGGTAAACTACATTAAAATACTACTTTTCTACCATATTTTACAGGAAACAAGTGGGGTGAAGTATCTTCAGAGTGTGCTAATTAGTCAATAGCCTAGAGGGAAGTGTGGTAGGGAGTAGCTCCATAAACGTACACATTTACACTCAGTCACAAAGAAGGTGATAAACCCAATTTGCAGTCATTTCTTATTGGCACAATAAATTCTCCATACCTGTATGTATGATGCATGCATTTTACAATTTTAAATTAGGACTGGGCATGGACATGGTGTCAATGCCACCTCTCCCTTTGCCCCAGAGGAAAAAATGCAGAAGCACATGTTTATGATGAAAATGACATGAGCAAACATAAGACGTAGATACAATTTCAAACAACAATGGAAGAAGTAGAGTTGAAGTTGAAGCTGCACAAATGACATGGTGGCACTTAATAAAAATATTATTTATGCTTTATCCGTGTTTGCACTAAATCTTGTTTTTTTATCAGACATCTCTGACATCTCAGACTTCAGGCATATTTTTGTGGTTGATGTGATGACCAGCATGCATGTGAACTACTTAAACATTTACTCCAAGTGTGTTAAATATGTTAGATATTAGTGTTCACCTGCTATTACCATCATTACATTTGTATTTTTGTTGTAAACAACGCAAAAATTAAAAGAAAATAATAATTTTAAACATGATTATTTTAACATGGATATTTGTTATAGTGGCAATTCAAAATTAATTAAAAATACATTTCAAATTTAAGGCCACATTAGCTGGGCTGAAAGTAGAGGTGACTTTTTCAGTTTACCTACGTAGACCTTAAATTTGAAAGTCACTTAAAAACGAGATTATTATAAGGTAAAGAAAATGCAAATTAAAAAAAAAAAATAGGTTCAGACATTTCTTATCTTCAGACTGATATTCACTTACCAGACGTGTCTATCAACTTCCCGATATTCAGGAGCAGAATATTGCAGTTTGCTGGTAACTGGGGAATCTCAATAGAAGCTAGAGATAATTTGATTGTTTTTAAACGTTATAATTATCAAAAACACATTAATTAAAAACCTCAAATACTGACAGTGATAAATAAATTATAAATATTTTATAAATCTATATGTTATATTGTCCAAAAACATTTATTGCCTTTCTTATTACTCTAAACCAGGGGTCTTCAAACTCCGGCCCCCCAAGATGTTGCTGAACTACAACTCCCATGATTCTTTGAATTACATAGATAGCCAGAGAAGCATTGGAGTTGTAGTTCAGCAACATCTGGTGGTCCGGAGTTTGAGGACCCCTGCTCTAAACCATCCCCGAAGTGAGAGAAAGGTTTATACAGGAATTCAATGCGAATTTTAAATTTAAGAGACTCCCAGAAACCATTAACTACCAAATAGTCTTTTCTTAACCGCCATATGGTAACATATATCAGGAACTGGGTCATGCATTGAATGTATGATGGCAACCAGCCAAGGTGACCCTGATGAAACATTTAGTTCAAATTAGACAATAAAAATAAGCCAATGATAGATTGGCTGTAGCAGTTTCTAGTAATGTCTCCAACATGGTTGCTCTTCAAGATAGAACAGACAACTTTATTTTGCAAAATGTTAAATTAAAGCCGATATTTTAACAATCATTTCTGGATTTCAGTCATTCAATCAGGCTGAAATCCAGATTACACTCAGACTCATTGGTGTTTGTTCTGGAAAATGAGGACATTGTTAATTATGTCTAGATTTTGCAGTTCGAAATGTCCTATATGTAAACAAATGGTTTTTCACCATTCTGTGTGGGACCATTTGTACTTTAGTGATGAGCCCTGATTTTTTTTTTTTTTTTTTTAAGCAGCAGCAAAACTACAACACGAGATTACATGTGAAGCTCAAAACCCGAAAGAAACATATGTAAACAACATAAATAAGTGACTATACCAGGGATTGAAGTTACTGTAGTTTCGTGCACTGCACTGGGAGGCAGTGGGGGAACTGCTGGGTTCTTGCAGACTGGCCTGGAAGATGAAGGTGGTACTGCTGGGATATTGTAGACTGGCCTGGAAGTTGGTGGTGGTACTGGTAGGTTATTGGAGACTGGCCTGGGAGTTGGTGGTGGTACTGGTGGGTTCTTACAAACTGGCCTAGGAGATGGTGGTGGTGCTGGTGGGTTCTTACAAACTGGCCTAGGAGATGGTGGTGGTACTGGTGGGTTATTGCAGACTGGCCTGGGATGTAGTTCTGGAACTGGTGGGTTCCCAAAAGGTGACTTTCTCTTATTCATCTCTTCAGAAGTTGCAGGTAGTACATCCACATAAAATTGTTCAGGAGGTAAGTTACTGAATGATGACTTCTGAATTTCTAAAAGGGGAGAAAGAGGGAAAGGTTTAATTCACTCAGTTAACTTCTCAAGTCTCAAACAAGTATCATCATTTCCGCGACTGAAACCAATGTGTCTCAATGAAAAGCACTAGGCTGTTACAAATGTGTTTTACAAAAGTGTGTATTTTTGTTGAAATAAAGTAAGCTTCTAGGAGAAGGGACATATCTGCTAAAGTAATTTAGCAATCTGAAGATCATTATGGGATTGGAGTTTTCCTATAATGAGTTCATTCATTAAATTTCATATTGTAGCAACTTTAAATCAGAATGCCAAAAATGCATGCAAAATATTTCCCTCTAGTTAGAACTTGGAAATTTTGGCACTTGGACGTCAATTCGCTACGATTCAGATTTAAGTGACCGTCCCGGATGGTGGAAGTTGATGGTGGAATTGCTGGGATCTTAGAGATGGTGATGAAACAACCATTATATTCTTGAAAAGTGGAGTACGAGATAAGGTCCTTCTTTGCTTTAACTCCTCTTGAGTTGCAGGTGGCATGTCCACTATTTATGATTGTAACCTTGTAAAGGTATGTGTCATATAACTCACAAGGTTGTTACGCATCAGCATCAGCATCAGCATCAGCACTAAGCATATTATCTGCCAACTATCTCGATTTAGACACTAGAGTCTTGACAGTCTAGGCTCCAATAGTAAGTTGTCCCAGCAAATGGTCAAATTGTTCTGAATGTATAGCAATAAGGACTTGTACAAATGAGTGTTATGATGTGATGTCACCATACTTAATGTTGCCAACTATGTATGCCCCAATAAGGATATGAATGAGAACAATACACTTGGCCAAAAGCCAGAATTTAAAAAGTACTTATAATTTACAGATGTCTCTCCTCTAGAACAACGATAAGAATTTGCCTTAGACGCCAGTATTTAAGGGTTTGGCTTTTCTTGAACACATGTATCTAAATTCAATGTTCAAATTAAAAAAAAATGTAGATTAACTTGCTGGGCTACTCTTCATTAAACCAAATCTGAACATACTATTAAACTTCATTGAGATATCTTCCATGTTCCAGATGCACATTGTGGATATTTAATTACCAGTAGCCTAACTTGCTGCACATATTACCAGTGTTAGCTGCTTCAGAATATTAACAATTTAGAGGCAATTACCAACAGGGTGGGGAAAAATGCTAGGGGCACAAAATAAAATGTACCATCACCATATAGTAGTAATAGACACAAAATAAAATGTACAGGGGTGAAATAAAATAGCCACACAGAGGGACTGTGGGACTGTGGTGGAGAAAGAGACAAAGAAAGGGGCTGGGTTTAAGTAAGAGACATACAAAGGAGGTTGTAAGACACACTAAAGGGAGAATAAAATACACTAAAGCACAAAAGGGGTAATAGGCCTTTTGTGTACATAGAAAAAGTCTTAGATCTTTGAGTTCACCTCATGAAAAATGGGGGCAAAAACAAAAGTGTTGCGTTTATCATTTTGTTTAGTGTATATTTCACATGATGTACCTTTACACATTATAGACAAAATAAATTGATATAAGACATATATATATATATATATATATATATATATATATATATAGTAGATGAATGCACCTCATTTTCACAGATATACACATTACTAGAGTAGACAGCAGCTTAAAGCATAACAAAACAAGCAGATGATAAAGAAAAATATGTTTTTTTACAAGCAAAGAAAAGTAATAAAACATCTGAAAAGCTGTTAGCGATAAGACATATAGATAAAACCACCAAGTGACCACTAAAACAGGGCAGACCCATGTATAAACTGGGTTATGAGGCTCTTATAATAGATAGGAAAGCCAGCCTAATCCTTGGCATGGAAAGCTGCATTCACTTGAATTCGCCATCATAGACATCAAGGCAGTCCCTGCCCTCCACCAGCCCAAGGCCTAATTCATTAAGTGTAATAAAATTAGCATAACACATTTGATAAGACACCTTCATTATTCTTGTCTCAGTGCCAAAGTGGATCTTCACTGGATGTTTTGCAGTAGGCAAGGTCACTAGAAAAGAATCTTTTACCGTGAGCCGTTGCACTGGGAATGATGAATATAATGTCCCAACCCCTGTGGACCCAAGTTTGGATACCTGTCTAGGGGTAATCTGCTATTTTATATAGTTTTGCAACAGTGATTATTTATGTTGATATCAAACCCATTGTTGGAAAACATACATTACCCTGAAAATCCTGTTATATATTTTTAGTTTACAGTCCCACTGTTTTATTTATTCAACAATGACACATTAAGGTGCAGTTTCTTACTGGCCAAATATTAGCATATCCTAGAGGTCTTTTATTTCCCAAATGCTCTACTGTTTGATGTGGTGTGTGCATAAAATATATCTGTTAATGCAATACATTGCACTGCTCTGTGGTATGTAGAAGGTATCTCTTGTCTACCATTTAATGTACTATCATTAAAGTTGAAACAGAAACAAGTTCACAAACCTAGAATCTTTATGAAACACAATACAGTTCACAAAGCTAGAATCTTTATGAAACACAATACAGTGACATTCCATTTACATTCCATAGAAGGATAGGGGAGAGAGATCAATCAAATTATTGTATGGGCCATTGACAGCTTCTTCTCTCGACTTGGAACAGGTGGTGGCATCGGATCTTGAGTTTCATCTACTGATGTTGGTGATGGAACACCCTCATACACATTCACTTCTTTTAATGTACTAATAGGAAGTGACTCTGAAATCATTTTAAAATGTAAAAAAATAAATAAAAAATGGATGATGTAACTTAAATACTACATCCTATATTCTTTTATCAACTATATTGCCATTGTAATAAAGTATGATATAAAATTGTGACATGGATTTTGTGAAACATGCAAATTTACATGGCTAAATTTTTAATATGACTGTCTCATCTTTGGTAGATAAATAAAAACAAATAATAACTAGTTCTCCCCTAAGTATCTTAAAGTTCTATCCAAAACTTGGAAATTTGTTTTTGTTCAGTTGCTGAACATGTACCTGTTCCATACCCCACACTTGTGAGCATCAGGTGGGGGTTTAAACAATGAGTGATGTCCATCCCTTGTGCCTCCATGGTGGGGCAATAAATTGTTTTAAAAAGTATTTTACACCAGATGTGTGGTACGACGATGGGCATGAGATTTGCCCTCAGCTATGCATACTTCTTCATGTCCAATTGGGAACTGTTTGTGTATAATGGACATGAATGGCAGAACCTGGTGCTTTATTGCCGCTACATTGATGACATGTTTATAGTTTTGGAGGGAACTGAAGACATTTTAAGAAACTTTCTTACTCATAATAACGATAATACATGGGGCATAAAGCTCTCACAGAAAATCAGAAATAAACGTTTGAGGTTTTTTTGAGATAATAATCAGTTTAAAAACAGAAATGTTTTTTTTTAATGAAAGTAGGTGTAAATAGTTTTATAAAACAATCTCACCACATTGCATTGGAGAAGCCTGGTTGCTCGCCTGCTGACTTTGGACTATGGCCCCCATGTTAAAAGACTTTGTTTCGCCTGCAGAAAAGCTGTATTCGTGCTTTTCTGCCTTAGATGAAATCTCCTTTCTTCCAGCCTAAATGTGTGACCTCGTGTCCTATGTATAGCCCTGTTTATGAATAGATTTCCAGATAAAGGTTTGTACTGGCCCCAAATATATTTGTATAATGTTATCATATCCCCTCTCAGGCGCCGTTTTTCCAAACTAAAGAGATTTCAATTTTTTAACCTTTCTCCGGAACTAAAATGCTCTATTCCTTTTATCAAATGTGTAGCTCGTCTCTGGACTTTTTCTAGTGCCATGATATTTTTCTTTAGAACAGGTGCCCAAAATTGCACAGCATATTCAAGGTGTGATCTTACCAGCGATTTATAAAGAGGCAAAATTACATTTTCATCCTGAGAATTTATGCCCCTATTTATACATGACAAAACCTTACAGGCCTTAGCAACTGCAGATTGACATTGCATATTGCTGCCTAATTTGTTGTCTATAACAACTCCCAAATCCTTCTCATGTGTGGTTATCCCTAGTTCCTTTACAAATAATAAAAAAATATCTAAAATTGAAGACATTATCACATGCTACACCAGTAACGTGATTTATAAACTTAATTGTCCATGGGGTCCAAATTATATAGATAGGACAACTAGACCTTTATTTAAAAAAATCCAAGAACATGTACACTATATGGACAACAGTATTGGGACACAACTCTTAAATATTACAACAATTAATTATTTAATTAATTCAGGTGTTTCAATCAGACCCATTGCTACAGGTGTATAAAATACAGCACTAATAGCCATGCAGTCTACATTTAAATATATTTACATATATTTGTGAAAAAAATGTAAAGAGCTCAGTGAATTCAAGCGTGGTACTATGATAGGATGTCACTTTTCAAATAAGTTAGTTCATTAAATTTCATCCCTGCTAGATATTTAATTGTCAACTGTAAGTGGTATTATTGGATAGCGGAAGTGTTAAGGAATAGAAGAAAGCCATCTGTGAAGCAGAAAACCAAGTAAAGTTACAGAGCGGGGTCACCAAGTGCCAAGGTGCATGGTGTGTAAAAGTCGCCAACGCTCTGCTGATTCCAAACCTGTTTTCCTGGCACTATAAACTCCTGGAGTGCCTCCCTACCTTGTGACCCCCCTCCCGTGGGGATGAAGGGGTTAAAACCCCCTCAGCCACTTATTTGAATCCAGTGCCGATGTCCCTTGGCGCTGGGTAAGGCTCCGCCCACACTAATGCGCATGTGTTGCAAAGGGCATTAGACCTCCCCATAGAAAAGCATTATTCAATGCTTTCCTATGGGGAAAATCTGATGCTGGAGGTCCGTGGGTCTGAGAGAGGGGAAAGTTGTAACAACATATTACCGGTCATTAGAGTGGCCGGACTTTACATTTCATAAATATAGAATAGTAAGGGATAAGCCGAGTCAGGCAAACCAGAAATCAGGACAGCGAGGTGCAATAACGGAGTCAGGGAAACCAGAAATCATTGAAGTGAGAACCAATAGGCAAGTAACAGGCTTACAGAATAGAGAATAGTTTGAATAGCCAAAGAGGAATTGATCCATGACTTCACCTCAGGACTATACCCTTTCCAATCAACTGAGTAATGAAGATGACCTCTAAAGTAGCAAGAAAACAATGGCTTTCAAATCGTATTCTTCCTGACCTTCTACTTAAACAGGAAGAGGAGTAACCACATGTCTAGTATGCACGTAAAAGGCTTCAACAAAGACACATGGAAAGTATTGGTGATACATAAAGTAGGAGGAAGCGCAAGACTATATACCACAGTATTGATACGGCGAATGACCTTGTAGGGACCAATGTATCTGGGGGTTGAGTTTCATGGATGGAACTTTCAAGCGTATGTGTTTAGTACTTAACCAGACCATATCACCTGGTTGATATACAGGAGCAGCCCGTTTATCTGCGTGTTTCTTGTATAATGAGACAAGCAAAACACCAGTCTCTAAAAGCACGTATGAAAGCAAACCTAATAAACAGTGTGCCCATAAAAACACCAAACAAAGACCATGAAACATATAGATAAGTAGGAATGCACAAAAAAGGAATGTGATGAAATGATTCCTTAGCCTCTTCGTTTAAATATACCGCCGGAATTGAAGAATGGAGATCATCTGTGTTCTTGTGCGCATCTCGTGCGTGTCACGCTGGAGCGCATCCTGAGGGTCCCCACCCGCCGTCCATGGGTGAGGGGCAGGAGGGGGGACAATAGGTCCTTCTCCCCTCGTATTTTCACTAAAGCACCTGCCGCTTTTCAGTGGGAGCCGGGTGGGGGGCAATAGATCCTCCCCCGCTCCAATTTACTAGGGCCCCCACCTGCCGCTCATGGGTGGGGGCTGGGGGGATGGACCAGACAATAGGTCCCCCCCCCCTATTTTTTTTACTAGGGCTCCCACCCGCCGCTCATTGGTGGGGCTGCGGGGGACAGACAGACACTATGTCCCCCCCCATTTCAGTTGTTTAGGTTCCCCACCATGGAGGAACCTGTGCCAGGTCCCCCCTTATTACACTAGCGACTGGGCAGCAATAGCTGCCCAGTCACTAGTAGTTTTAAATGACAGCGTGCTGTTTAGGCGACATGCCCCTACTCGAGTGTACTGCGAGGAGGGGCATGCGGGAAGATTTAACCTTCCTTTTTTCAATATGGGGGTCATTGTGACCCCCGTAGGTTTTAATGCATAATGGACGAATGAAATTTTTATTTAGTACAAATTCATTTGTACGAAATGAAAATTTCACTGGTGCACGTGTCTATTTCTCACTGTAATCCTTTTAAGACTTTAATAGTCAATACGATCTCCTTTCTTTTTTAAAACAAAGAAAATTCCTCTGCTGGTTATGAAGACTTCCTCATAAACCTCCCCCCCTCCAATTCACTAGGGCCCCCACCTGCCGCTCATGGGTGGGGGCTGGGGGGGATGGACCAGACAATAGGTCCCCCCCCTATTTTTTTTTACTAGGGCTCCCACCCGCCGCTCATTGGTGGGCCTGAGGGGGACAGACGGAGACTATGTCCCCCCCATTTTAGTTGTTTAGGTTCCCCACCATGGAGGAACCTGTGCCAGGTCCCCCCTTATTACACTAGCGACTGGGCAGCAATAGCTGCCCAGTCACTAGTAGTTTTAAATGACAGCGTGCTGTTTAGGCGACATGCCCCTACTCGAGTGTACTGCGAGGAGGGGCATGCGGGAGGATTTAACCTTCCTTTTTTCAATATGGGGGTCATTGTGACCCCCGTAGGTTTTAATGCATAATGGACGAATGAAATTTTTATTTAGTACAAATTCATTTGTACGAAATGAAAATTTCACTGGTGCACATGTCTATTTCTCACTGTAATCCTTTTAAGACTTTAATAGTCAATACGACAATACGATCTCCTTTCTTTTTTAAAACAAAGAAAATTCCTCTGCTGGTTATGAAGACTTCCTCATAAACCATATTTTAAAGGAACACTATAGTCACCTAAATTACTTTAGCTAAATAATGCAGTTTTAGTGTATAGATCATTCCCCTGCAATTTCACTGCTCAATTCACTGTCATTTAGGAGTTAAATCACTTTGTTTCTGTTTATGAAGCCCTAGCCACACCTCCCCTGGCTATGATTGACAGAGCCTGCATGAAAAAAACTGGTTTCACTTTCAAACAGATGTAATTTACCTTAAATAATTGTATCTCAATCTCTAAATTGAACTTTAATCACATACAGGAGGCTCTTGCAGGGTCTAGCAAGCTATTAACATAGCAGGGGATAAGAAAATTTTAATTAAACAGAACTTGCAATAAAGAAAGCCTAAATAGGGCTCTCTTGACAGGAAGTGTTTATGGAAGGCTGTGCAAGTCACATGCAGGAAGGTGTGACTAGGGTTTATAAACAAAGGGATTTAACTCCTAAATTGCAGAGGATTGAGCAGTGAGGCTGCAGGGGCATGTTCTATACACCAAAACTGCTTCATTAAGCTAAAGTTGTTCAGGTGACTATAGTGTCCCTTCAAGATTTTCCTTTTTATATTTTTCCAATAAAATGTTTTCTCTAGCAGACAATTGGTACACCAAGTGCCTCTTGGTGGCATAGAACATGGTAATAGTTCTATGGCACAATTATAGGTTCTGTGGGGTGGTAGGGACTTGACTTACCCTTATAAAATACCTCTTTGATGTCTAAATATAGTTCAGGTATCAAAGAGGCGAGAGGAGGCATAGTAGAAACATTTATAAGAAATATGGGTTTAATTTTAGTAACGCATTCCTGAATACAGGCTTTACTCCAGGACATACTTTCTCCTTTTTCCAAATCAATAGAACGATTGTGTTTTTTTTTCAACCATGGAAATTCTAAAACCACTGGGAAAGCTCGAGATGAAATAATTTCTAGCACAATTGCTTCTTTATGCAGGGCCCCTACATTCATATGTAAGGGATCGGTTTCATGTGTAATCATAGGAATCTGAAGTGATCTACCATCTATTGTCTCAATGGCTAAGGGTGTATTCCTCAATCTTGATCAAATAGCATGATTACAGGCATATGTTATATCTACAAAACTTTCAGCTGCCCCTGAATCTATTAGTGTCATATTATGTAGTACATTCTTTCCCCAGACTACAGTGATGGGAATAAGAAGCCTATGTTCTTTTTCTGTATTCTTGGAAGTCATAGTAGAAACACCCAAGGCCTGTCCTCCAGGGAAACTTAGGTGCGGGAGTTTTTCGGGCTTACATAAGGTATGCTAAGTGAAGGTGTCCCTTTTTACCGCAACACATGCACAAACCTTCTCTTCTCCTATTTTGTCTCTCTGCTTCAGTTAACCTAGTCACTCCCAATTGCATAGGTTCAGGCAGCGCTAAGGTCATAGAATCAGCAGTATTAAAAGATGGAGCCAGTTTTATAGATGGAGTTCTTCTAGGTCTTTCCCTAGTGTTTATTCTATCTTAGATGTTCATCTATACGAGACATGTAGGTTCCTCCAGTTTTACAGGAAGCTCTCTGGTGGAAACATCATCTAGAATGCTGTCCGTAAGACCATTAAGATAAACATCCAGATAAACTTGTTCATTCCAATCTAATTCTGCTGCTAAGGACATGAATTCTAATGCGTACTCAAACAAAGATCTATTCCCCTGTATAAGGCGAAGAAGAGCCCTGGCAGCATTAGCTTTCCTGTCTTGAGGATCAAATGTTCTCCTAAAGGTTTTGATAAAGGTGGCATAGTTGTAAACCAAAGGGTTGTCGTTCTCCCACAAAGGATTAGCCAAGTCAATGCCTTATCGATCAATAAGGTAATGATACATTCTATTTCAGCTCTATAAGCTCTGGGTTGTAATTCATTTAAGAAACCATAACAAGCATCAGGTGCTGTACTGTATTGTAAAGGCGAAGTCATATGTGAATTGGAACCATACAGTGTCACTTCTAGCCAAGCAGTTACAGGATTCATCTGAGGAGATGGAAGGAACATCAAGGTCGGCAGGCAAGTGCTATTTGGTCCATACGATGGTCCATTTCCTTGAATCTATAATCATAACTTACCCATTGAGGGCTTACACCTGCAGGGTCCATTAGGCCCTGTTGTAATGTCACGATTTCCTAGTGACCCAACACGCAGAGTGTAAATGATAATAGATGTATACCGGTCCTGGAGTTTACATTTGATAGATATAGAATGGTCAGGGTCAAGCTGAGTAAGGGAAACCAGAAATCAGGACAGCGAGGTACAATAGCTGAGTCAGAGTAACCAGTAAGCAAGGAAGTAAAAACCAATAGCCGGGTCACAAGATTACAGAATTGAGAATAGTTAGAATAGCCAACATCAATATACCAGAAATACACAGAATATATAACCATATAACCATAACAGGGCAATGATCCTTGCACTATGAAGCCTTTTTATAATTTGCAACTTTAATTCCATAGCCATGCCTCCAAAATGTTTGAATTTTAATGTTTTGGCGGGCTGTTACATCATTAGCGTCATGACACCGGCGTGCACCCGCCACAGGTGGAGCTACAGCGGCTGGCATCACAACTGCATGAGGAGATAAGAAGGACTGTGCGAAGGGTTCCTCTCCACCTGATGGACCTCCCCAGGCTGTGCCAACGCTTGGGCAACAAAAGGTAACATGAGAATAGCGTAAAACTTTTCCACAATCTCAGTCAGTGTGCTCTGATTTGTTGGCTTAGCTGTTTTGCAGACATGCATCCACTCATGGCATGTCCAGTGGTGCAAATGAATAAGTCATTAAAGCTAGTTTAGTGAATGCATTTGTTCATTCAGTAATTTGTTATATGGTGATAGGCTATTAGGTTTAGGATGACATTAATGAAAAACTAAAAAAAATGTGTGCATTTTGCCACTTAAAAATAATGCACATTTCTAACAATCAACGCTTAGCACTTTGGAGATCTAGTGGCAGTGTTGGTAGGGCTAAAAGGAACAAGTTAAAGTTTCAATAATATCTACTCTATCTCCAACAGGGCATGTTTCTTTCAAGAAAAACACCAGGACCTCACAGCTAAAGAAATGCAGAACAGATAGAGGGAGGATGGAAAACTCCAGCCACAAAATAAGACCTTAATGGTGTAAAACAGGGTCCTCCAAAACTCTGCCCCCTCAGAGGTTTGCTGAACTACAACTTCACTAAATCATGGGCGTTGTAGTCAGGGGCGTATTAGCCACGAGGCAAACAAGGCATTTGCCTTGGGCGGCATTTTCCAGGGGGAAAAAGCCGCCCCCAAATGCCCAGTGCAAATGCCTAGTTAGCCTCGCGGCTAACTAACATGCTGCGGCTCCCAGCCTCACTCTGCGGCACACGAGGGAGCTGAGCGGACCACTCAGAGGAAGAGCTCCCTCGCCAGCCGCGAGCCGGACCATCAGCCAGCGCCGCCCGCAGCCACTGGACCACCTGGGAGATAGAGAACCCCCCAGCATTTTCAAAGGTAAGGGGGAGGGGGGGTAAATTAAAAAAAAAAAGTGTTAATGTGAGTGTGTGTGTTTGTTAGTGTGTGATTGTGTCTGCTAGTGAGTTAGTGTGTCTGACTGTGTGTGTCTGTTAGTGTGTATGTGTGTGTCTGACTGTGTGTGTCTGACTGTGTGTATGTGTGTGTCTGTTAGTGTGTGTGTGTGTCTGACAGTTTGTGTCTGTTAGTGTGTATGTGTGTGTCTGACTGTGTGTGTCTGTTAGTGTGTCTGTGTCTGTTAGTGTGTGTGTGTCTGACTGTGTGTGTGTGTCTGTTAGTGTGTGTGTTTCAGTGTGTGTGTCTGTTAGTGTGTGTGTGTGTCTGTTAGAGTGAGTGTGTGTGTGTCTGTTAGCGTGTGTATGCGTATCTGTCAGTGAATGTGTGTGTATTTAGAAGGCGGGGCGGGGGGAAGGGTTGGGTGGGGCGGACGGGGGGCGCCTGAGTTTTGTCCTGCCTAGGGCAGCACAAAACCAGGATACACCACTGGTTGTAGTTCTGTAACATCGGGAGGGCCAGAGATTGGGGAATTCTGGGATCTAATTTATTTCCAGCAACAAGAAAGCCCAGGCAACATTCCGATAAGGGTTCAAAATCAAGTGACCTCATAAAACAATTTACAGTCGACGTAACATACTGAAAATCAGGAAATTATTTGAGGAACAAAAAGCCATAGAAGCTAAAAAAAGTCCTGTAAAAATAAACTTAAATCATAGCAGCCAATTAAAGGAATCGATGTACTGGTATATGTTTTTTAAATCCATTTCTTAGTGAATGACTAGAAGGAACACTGTCAGTCAGAACATCTAGTGGTGAAATGGAATTAGGCAATACAAACTTAGCCCTAAGGTTCCTTTTTGGAGCCATGCTCATTCTTACAAGTCTTTGGAGAATGTCTAGTAAACAAATAGTTGCGTCATCCCAGGTTAATAAAGCAAATATTTATCCACTCTAGATTTACCAGAATGAGGGAGCCCCGGGAAGAGCAGTCCAGTAAACAGAAAAGCTGAATCATCAAACAATGAAGACCTCTTTGAACGAGATGGGATAAGGGGTGGAATAATTTCACTCAAATCTGTCGAACTTTCTGATGGTACACTTTCATAAAAACATGTCTCTGGATTAAACAAAAACAAAAACCCAAAACGAATTAAAGTGAGGGTAGAATGATATCATGATACTTTTCAACATCACTCTTTCAACTTCTCCCCTTCCCATATTCAATGAACATACCCAACCATTATCAAATATGTTGATATACCGAAGGTTTGGGAAACATTTACAAAGTTATTTTCTAAAGTCAGAATTCAAAGTGAATTTTTTAAATTTAAGGCCAGCGTAGATGACTTAGAGAATTTTTACAGTTTGGCTTAAATTTGAAATTCACTTTGAGTTCACAGTGAATTCTCAATTTAGTGAATAACCCTGTTAGTGATACCTAGTTAGAAAAATTGAGAAAATCTAAATAAAAGGCCCCAATTCAATATTTTTGGGTAAGTGTTTCAAATAAATTAGTATTTTTGGATACATCTAAAAATTATTATTTTTTACTTCAAACTATGACAATACCAAAAAAATTTCATATATAAGAAAATATATCAATACATCATTGTCAAAATATTAAAATATTTTTCAAAATATTAAATAATTTTAAAAGTTTATTCAAAAATATTAAACTGAGTAAAAAGTCTGCCATGTTCTTCTAATTTCTCCCATTATAAAACTTAAGTCTATTTATTACTAGGTGAGACAAAACAGCCAAAGTGCTAAACTTTTTTTAGTATAATACTGCTGCATTAAAAACTGCTGCCATAAAAAAAATGATAAATAATTACTGGCTTCAATTTATTGCATCTAAATTTCAATGTAGAAATCTTTGGGAAGTGTGAAAAACTGAACTTCGCAATTGCTGGTTATAAGATTTTTTGCATGCAATAAACTAGTGTTTTACTGCAGAATTGTCAAGGTTAAACTCCCCCAACACGCTACCAAAGGGACTAAAAGACAACTTGAGCTAGACGTATTACTGGTCCTTAAAGTGGCCGGACTTAACGTGAAGAATAATAAGGAATAAAACCAGAATGGTCAGACGAGCCAAGGTCAGGGTAGGAGAAGGAAGAATAAATGATAAACAAAGCCAAGGGTCAAGGGAACCAGAAATACGGAAACCAGAGACAAGCCGAAGTCAGATACCAAGAAAAGACAAGTTAACAGAACGCACTCTCGGGCTACAATAAACCACGACAGGGCAAGTAAGTGATGTAGGAGGGAATAAATAGGGCTAAGAGAGATCTGATAGGCTAGGGAAGAGAATAGGATAGTATATAAAAAGGTTACCAGTTCACATGAAATTATGTTACTATCGCTTTAAGAGTTTAGAGGCAAGCCACGCTTGTATGCGCGCATCCCTGAACGTGCGTGTGTGTTGTCGGCCGGATGCCAGCAGAGCCTGGAGGAGAAGGACGGACGGCGGGACCAGAGCAGCGTGGGCCGCGAGGAGGTATGACAAGAATATTTTACAGGCAAAAGGGCCTGGTGAAAAGCAGTGGAAAACAATAATACTCAAAAAAAAACAGAAGGGAGTGTGTTATATGGTCCCTCCTCTACCCTAATAACACACGCTAGTGTGAGTTCCAAAAATGTGGGAGGTGGCCAGCCACTTGTCGCAACCCACCACTGCATCTAAATAAATTAATATGGGGGTAATATGATCCCAATATAGTCACCAGGAAGACCTAATCATCCCCTATTTCCCACCCAATGTACTGTAAGTGGGTGTTTACAAACTTTATGTCCACCAGAGAGATATTGCAGGCTTTGGATGACACCCGTCTATGGACTCCTTTAAGTGGGCTGCCCGCTTATGGTCTCAATTTAATGCTGTTGGGTAAGCTTTTCAAATGATATAATATTTTTGAATAAACTTTTAAAATTATTTTTTCAACACATGAATATATCAAAAAATATATAATATATAAAAATATATATCAATATATCAAAATATAACAGCATTAACATATTTTTCATAATATTAAATCATTTCAAGAGTTTTTCCAGAAATACTAAATAATTTGGAACGTTTATCCAACAATATTAAATTGAGGCCTATGACAGCTCACTTGTTTATTGCAGTTAAGACCCAATCATGGGTTATCAAGTGGGATGTATGGAACGATAAAATCATACTTGTGAGAAAATGAGAGTCTCCTGACTCTTATTTAGCTACATAAGGGTTGCTGAGATTCTCTTTTTGCTAGAGTTGCCCTGCTGAAGTGATCAGTATATTTTTCTATATGAAAAAAGGCGATTTGTAACAGAAAATGTTAACACAAAACAAGGTAGAGTTGTAGATGGAGTGGAAGCACGGATAAGTAATTTATCAGTTACTCTACAGGTACAAGAACTATAAAAAGGAAAGAGTACCCATTGTATGACATGTAATAACATAACATGGCCTGTTTTAAATGGAAAAAAGGGTCTTGATTTTTTTATTAGGTGGGAATGAGCACATTTTCTATAGCTCCTTCAAGAACTTTAATACTAGAGACCTGAATTGTTTAGATAGTCTGCAGTCTTGGCACCTTTTTTTGTGTTACAATTACTGGATTTTTCATAATATGACTGGAAGTTTTCACTATTCAGATTTCAATTAAGGGCTGGATTGGGTTCAGTGTTATCTGAAATACAATAAATGTTATGGGGCCACTTGTTTCCATCTATAAGCCATACATATTCTAGCATATGTCATAAAAGAAACATGAAAATCTACTGCGCCCAAATCCAATTTCCTCAAACCTTTAATGGAGTATACAAAGGTTGAAAGATGGATAGAGAATGGTGTGCCATCAAGACATCCGGAGACCAACTTTAGAGTTAAGGTATTCGAACATTGTTTAATCCCAAAATGTAAGATGGCACACACGCCACACAGGACATTCTGCTACCATGACAACTTCATAGAGATTACGTTTTTACGGGGTGGGAGTATTCCTCTATTCCTTAAGAATAGAAAGGGACATAAAGGCTTTATTCAGAGGGACAAGGCAAGGTTCCTCAAGCCCTTTCAGTACAGCTACTATTGTTTGCAATCTGTATGGTTAATGCTGTCTGTAGCCAAAGGATTTTAAATTTTAGTGGGGCCCTAACTGATGATTAAAAAAAAAAAAAAAAAACACCAACTTTTCTTTGGTCCATGGGTCTACCAGTGGAGTCTGCCTTAGAATCGATTTGCCGTTGTTGGGCAGTGGAGAAAATTACACTATTTGTACCAAGGGGGACTTTGCCAAAGACGGAGCTGCCTCTTACATAAGGTGCGGATCTACATCACCGGTCACTATTTCACATTTGTTTTAAAGTGATTGTACCTTTTGGTCTTTTATTTATATTCTGTTCTCCTTTTAATGTTGGCTCTGTGAGTTGTTATATAAGGAGAGATCTCCCCTCAATATATATTCACCATATGTGCCTCACAGCTCTTTGGGTATATGTTGTTTTTTCATGTATGCACGTGAATTCAGCTTAATGAGCCCTTTCCTTACACTTTTCATATAGGTTGAGCTGTTGATAAAAGGTGGGGGAGCATGTGCTATATAAATATTACTATAAAATAAGGTCACTCTATTATATGTGTAAATTTCCTGTTATACAGGGGTATTTGTAGGATATCAATTATTGCTGACAAATTATTATTATTATTTTATTATTTATATAGCTCCAGCAAATTCCGTAGCATGTACAATGGGTGGACTAACAGACATGTAATTGTAATCAGACAAATGGACGCACAGGAACAGAGGGGTGGAGGGCCCTGCTCAATGAGTTTACATGCTAGAGGGAGTGGGGTATAGTGACACAAAAGTGATAAGTAGGGGTGATGAAACAGGTTGCTAGAAAAGTATTCACTGAGAACTTAGGTTATTTTTTAAAAAGTTGCAGCAGAGGGGTCATGGGTGGGGGAGTGGGGAGGGAGGAATGAAAACCCACTAACAGTTTAAATGCTATACTTTCATGTTTTCAAAGATTTTTTTTAAGGGTGAAAGTCTAACGGAAAAGGGAAGGCAGTTCCACAGAAAAGGTTCAGCCCTGGAGAAGTCTTGGAGGTGAGCATCAGATGTGGGAGTAAGGACAGAGGTTAGACATAGGTCTTCAGCAGCGCGCAGGGTCCTCAATGGGACATACTTGTGTATTAGGGAGGATAGGTAGGTTGGAGCAGCATTATGTAGGGACTTGTAAGCAGGCACCAGAATCTTAAATTGAGCCCTATATCTAACTGGAAGCCAATGTAGGGACTGACAGAGGGGGGAGGCGTGGAAGGTGCAGGCGGACAGGAAAATGAGCCCCACCGTCACATTCATTATAGATTGCAGCTGTGCAATCTGGGGACATGTAAAACTACTGAGAAGGGGATTGCAGTAGAAAAGGCAAGAAAGAACAACGGCATGGACCAGCACCTTAGTCGCATCTGTTGTTAAATAGGGGCGGATGCGAGCTATGTTTTTGAGATGGGAGCGGCAGGCTTCGGCGATCGACTGGACATGAGGGGTGAAGAAGAGGTCGAAGTCGAAGAGAACACCTAGGCAGTGAGTGATGGTGGCGCCATTGACTTGGAAGGAGACAGACACATGAGTAGCAACACTTGAGGGAGGAAAGACCACAGGTTCTGTTTAGACAGGTTGAGTTTAAGGAAGTGAGCAGCCATCCAGCTGGAAATCGTGGAGAGGCCATCAGAGTCAAGATGGGCAGAGAGAGATCAGGAGAGGACATGTAGATTTGTGTGTCATCTGCATATAAATGATAATAGTAGCCAAAGGAGCTGATGAGTTTACCAAAGGAGGCAGTATAGATAGAGAATGGCATCTATCAACATGTATCTATTTTGACCTGCAAAAATAATAAATACATTTTTAAAATGGAAAAAATGACTGTCTATTGCCAGTTTAACTGTTTAACATTAACTACAGGCAGAGTTTGAACATTTTTTTTTGCATTATCATTACCGCTGGTGGCTTCAGCATACAGATGGGTGTTTTCTTCAATATTCGGGCCATAATAAATAATGCCTGGTTTGGTGGCATCTGAAACAAAAAAAATAATAGGTCTACAAGGGCTTGCATTATTTTATACACTAGATATGTCCATTCTAGCATCTATCACAAGAGAAAACATAAGGGCAGTTACAAATGTAACAGATCTTATATCCACTGCTCTGAAGGAATACAACCTTCTCTTATTTCTCCTGCAGTGGTAGAAAACCCATCTGTCTCCTTTCCACTAGTTATCTTAAGCAAAAATCAACTCCATCTCAAAGAAATATATGTCTTTCTGCCACTTCAATGGGCGAGGAATTTTAAGATACTTGAAAATATAGATTTTAAGAAGTCTGTGAAACTATACTATATCCTATACTTTATGTTCCTTAAGTCATAGAAATGATGGACATTTCTTAAAAACTAGACATGTGCATTCATTTTCGTACGAATACGTCCGAAATTTTTTTTTTTTTCGTATTCGTTTACTAAAACGTAAACAAAAGCCCTACATACCAAATGTAAACGAAACGGAAAATGCCAAATGCATTACCTTTTTGTTTAGTTTCTTTCGTTTAATAGACTCTGTGCTGCAGGGGAATCAATTAACTCCCACAGAACGGAGAAAATAGTACTGCTCATGCGCTAAAAAAAACAGCTACCAGCTCCCTCCTTGTAATAAATATTAATTTATAAATATAAATTCCAAAGAACTTTCCCACGCTGTGTAAAATGACTCAGAGCATTATGATTGGTTGGATTTTGATTTTTTTTATTTCCTTTTTTCTGAAATATTTATGTGTAAGCTTTTTAAATGATCACAATCTGTTCGAAAAACTTTTCAAATTATTTCATTACAAAAATTTCTATTGAGTTTAGTGGTGACTTCTGTAGACAAATCAGTTGAAACATTTTTCCAACAGATTGTGATCATTTGAAAAACGTATCCAAAAAAATATTAAGTTGATGCCTTAATTTGTAAAGCGCTATAGAAGAACTGTCAAATACATAAATAAAATACACTTTGACTTTACCAGGGGCAAGAAGACCAGAAATCGGGATGATAGTAGGAGGAACATTCGACAATGTAGGTTTCTTTTTGCGACATGGAACAGGAGGCGGAATATTTTCACTTATCGGTTCCGTTGAATTCAAATTTCGGAAATCTTGATAAGCATAATCATAAGTTTCTTGTGGAGGTGACTCTGGAAAGCAAATAAAGGAAATAAAAAAACCTTCTCCTTGAAGTAAGAGTTCAGGTTGAATGGTGCATTACAGTATTTGACTAAATAAACAAGGGTACCAATACTATTGGCCACATGTGTATTTTTAATACCGTATATACTCGAGTATAAGATTAGTTTTTCAGCACATTTTTTGTGCTGAAAAACCCCCACTCGTTTTATACTCGAGTCAATGTCTGTATTATGGCAACTTACATTGCCATAATACAGACAAGGACCGCGGGGCTCATTACAAGCCCGGCGGTCCTGTTCGGGGCTGGCAGAGAGCTGTTACTTACCTTTCCTGCAGATCCTGTCAGCTCCCTTCTCTCTCCTCCGGTCCGGTCAGCTCCACTGCAAGTCTCGCGAGAGCCGCAGGGTCAGAGTGTTGCCACGGGTTATCGTGGCAAACCTCCGCTCGGCACTCACACCGCGAGACTTACAGGGGAGCTGACCGGACAAGAGGAGAGAGAAGGGAGCTGACAGGAGCTGCAGGAAAGGTAAGTAACAGCTCTCTGCCAGCCCCCCTCCTACACAGTCCATCCACTGGACCACCAGGGAATAAGAGCCCCCCTCCCTGGCCAGCTAACAAGCAGGGAGGGGGGAACGAATAAAAATATAAATAATAATTTAAATAATAGTAAAATAAAATTAATAATATTAAAAAAATAATAATAAAATATTAATAATATAACAAAAAAAAATATTAAAATAATAATAATAATTTAAAAAAAATAATAAAAATGCCCACCCCCCACCAAGGCTCCGCATCACATACACAAACACACACTGCATCACACACACACACTGCATTCATACACACACTGCACTCATACACACACACACACTACACTCATACACACACACTGCACTCATACACACACACACTGCACTCATACACACACGCACACTGCATTCATACACACACACACATTGCATTCATACACACACTGCACTCACACACACACACACACTGCATTCATACACACACACACTGCATTTACACACACACACACACTGCATTCATACACACGCACACTGCATTCATACACACACACACACGCTGCATTCATACACACACTGCATTCATACACACACACACCGCAATCATACAAACACAGTGCATTATACACACACACACACACACACACTGCATTCATTATATACACACACTGTAAATAAATATTCAATTAATATAATTTTTTGGGGATATAATTTTATTTAGAAATTTACCAGTAGCTACTGCATTTCCTAACCTAGTCTTATAGTCGAGTCAATAAGTTTTCCCAGTTTTTTGGGGGTAAAATTAGGGGTCTCAACTTATATTCGGGTCGACTTTTACTCGAGTATTTACGGTATGCATAATATACAGAATATTTTTTAAATCCTTTATTTTTATTCAACAGAAAAGCACAATACAAATATGGGGATTTAGTCCAACAATATAGACACCACTACGCCACAGTACCCCAATATCGATGCATTCTAAACTAATTTATTACTAAGTTATAAGAGCTTTCAAATCACACACAGAAGAGAAAATAACACAGTCAGTAAAAAATATTTTTTATATATATAAACGAGAAAAAGAAAGTAAAAAAAGCATTAGATTAAAAACAAAAGAAGGAAGGTAAGTAGAAGATGATAAAGGTCTAGCTGACTGCCTCAATTAATATTTTTGTTCAGTATTTTCAGATGAAAATGAAAGAAATGGACCTCAGTTAGGAAAAAGAACAAATTAGTAACTTGTTACATGCGAGTTTACAGAGGAAAATGTTCTATTTCAACTGTCAAAAGTAAAGACAAATACACTGAACAAAATTATAAACGATATTATTTTGTTTTTGCCCCCCTTTTTCATGAGCTGAATTCTAAGATCTAAGACTTTTTCTATGTACACAAAATGCCTATTTCTCTCAAATATTGTACACAAATCTGTCTAAATCTGTGTTAGTGAGCACTTCTCCTTTGCCGAGATAATCCTTCCACCTTTACAGGTGTGGCATATCAAGATGCTGATTAGTCAGCATGATTATTGAAAAAGTGAGCGTTAGGCTGGCCACAATAAAAGGCCACTCTAAAATGTGCATTTTTATCACACAGCAAAATGCCACAGATGTCACAAGTTTTTAAGGAGTGTGCAATTGGCCTGCTGACTGCAGGAATGTCCACCAGAGCTGTTGCCCGTGAATTGAATGTTCATTTCTCTACCATAAGCTGTCTCCAAAGGCGTTTCAGAGAATTTGGCAGTACATCCAACCGACCTCACAGCTGCAAACCACGTGTAACCACACCAGCCCAGGACCTCCACATCCAGCATCTTCACCTCCAAGATCGTCTGAGACCAGCCACCTGGACAGCTGCTGCAACAATCGGTTTGCATAACCATTGTCAGAAACAGTCTCTGGGAAGCTCATCTGCATGCTCGTCATCCTCATTAGGGTCTCGACCTGACTGCAATTCGCCATCAGAAACATCTTAAGTGGGCAAATGCTTACATTCAATGGCATCTGGCACTTTGGAGAGGTGTTCTCTTCACGGATGAATCACGGTTTTCATTGCACAGGGCAGATGGCAGACAGCGTGTATGGCGTCATGTGGATGAGCGGTTTGCTGATGTCAACGTTGTGGATCGAGTGGCCCATGGTGGTGGTGGGGTTATGGTATGGGCAGACATATGTTATGGACAACAAACACAGGTGCATTTTATTGATGGCATTTCGAATACACAGAGATACAGTGATGAGATCCTAAGGCCCATTGTTGTGCCATTCATCCACGACCATCACCTAATTTTGCAGCATGATAATGCACGGCTCCATATTGCAAGGACCTGTACACAATTCCTGGAAGCTGAAAACATCCCAGTTCTTGCATGGCCAGCATACTCACGGGACATGTCACCCATTGAGCATTTTTGGATCGG
Organism: Pelobates cultripes; assembly: GCA_933207985.1. Lineage (NCBI taxonomy): Eukaryota > Metazoa > Chordata > Amphibia > Anura > Pelobatidae > Pelobates > Pelobates cultripes. The sequence continues at coordinate 38,611,836 of OW240921.1, forward strand.
CGTACACGACAGCGTGTTCCAGGTCTTGCCAATATCCACCAACTTCGCACAGCCATTGAAGAGGAAAGGACCAACATTCCACAGACCACAATCAACAACCTGATCAACTCTATGCGAAGGAGATGTGATTCCCCCAATATAGAAAAACTCCACATTTTAGAGTGGCCTTTTATAGTGGCTAACCTAAGGTACACCTGCGCAAAAATCATGCTGTCTAATCAGCATCTTGATTTGCCACACCTGTGAGGTGGATGGATTATCTTGACAAAGGAGAAGTGCTCACACAGATTTTGGCAGATTTGTGAACAATATTTGAGAGAAATAGGCCTTTTGTGTACATAGAAAAAGTCTTAGATCTTTGAGTTCAGCTCATGAAAAATGGGGGCAAAAATAAAAGTGTTGCATTTATAATTTTGTTTAGTCTAAGTCAAAGGGACCTGATGGAATACACCCTAAGTTATTAAAAGGGCTTGGTGGTGTACTAGCAAAACTATTAACAGATTTATTTAACCAATTATGCTTAATAGGAGTAGTCCCAGAAGATTAGAAGTTAGCAAATGTTGTACCCATTCACAAGAAAGGTAATAGGGAGGAGTCGGGCAACTATAGTCAGTAAGCCTTACTTCAGTCTTGGGCAAGTAATGGAAGGATATTGATACTTTGGAGAGAGTTCAGAGAAGGGCTACTAAACTGGTTCATGGATTACATGAAAAAACTTACAAGGAAGGGTTGAAGGATCTTAACATGTATAACTTGGAGGAAAGCCGAGACAGGGGGATATGATAGAAACATTTAAATACATAAAGGGAATCAACATTGTAAAGGAGGAGACTATATTTAAAAGAAGGAAAACTACCACAACAAGAGGACATAGTCTTAAATTAGAGGGGCAAAGGTTTAAAAATATTATCAGGAAGTATTACTTTACTGAGAGGGTAGTGGATGCATGGAATTGCCTTCGAGCTGAAGTGGTAGAGGTTAACACAATAAAGGAGTTTAAGCATGTGTGGGATAGGCATAAGGCTAGCTATATCCTAGCTATAAGATAAGTCCAGGGACTAATGAAAGTATTTAGAAAATTGGGCAGACTAGATGGTCCGAATGGTTCTTATCTGCCGTCACATTCTATGCTTCTATGTTTCTATCATATATCTTCTCTATGTCAAATGCAAATTATTGTTAAAGTGATATTGCTACCCAATTGCTACCCAAAGAGGTATCTGAAGAAAGGGGTAAAGGGTGCTCAACATAAAAGGAATCTGGCCTGTACTCAGCGTTGTACCTATCACAAGGCTAACAAGGGCTTCATATTTTCGGGGGCGGCAAAATGCCTTGTTAGTCTAGTGAGTGGTGATAGATACAGCGCTGGTTTACACAACATAAAACCTCATGGCTGCGCCCCCTCACATTTTATTTGAGGCTGCTCTGCCCCTGCTGTCTCTGAAACTTGCTCAGACTGGACGCAGTGGAAAGCCTAAGCCGACCAATCCTAGCGTCTTACCAGTGACGATCCTGGGATGGTGCACAGTGCCCAGGTTCCTTGTAGCTACAGATGCATTTCGGTGTTAGGCCCTGCCTCTCACATTAGGCCCTGTGATCACCAAGGAACAGGAACTGCCTTCTCCCTAGCGAGGGTAAGCTTTAGGGAGGGGGGAATTGCAGTCCTTTGCCCTACTACAGCCTCTTTACCCCCTACTTCAGCCCCTTTACCCCATACTTCAGCCCCTTACCACTACAGCCCATAATCCCCCTACTTCAGCCCCTAAACCCCCTACTACAGCCTCCAAACCAGGGCTCGAGTCCTGCAGGAACGCATGGGAACGGCGTTCCTGCACTTTTTCCATAGCAGGAACGCCGTTCCCGCTAGTGATCCTGCAGAACACCGGCCCTGCTACCTGCACAGAGGGGCCAGCACACGCTGTGTTCCCTCTCCAGCTCTAACTCTCGCGAGACCCGCGGCTGTTACCATGGCAACGCTCCGCACAGGCGAGTCTCGCGAGAGTTAGAGCTGGAGAGGGAACACTGCGTGTGATGGCCCCTCTGTGCAGCGAGCGGCTGGCTCCCTCCACCCGGACCACCAGGCGATCTCCCCCCTCCCTGACAAGGTAAGAAGCAGGGAGGGGGGATAAATACAAATTATACATAAAGTAAAAAAAATGCTTCCCCCCCCCCACACACACCCATCATCCAGCACTCACACACCCATCATCCAGCACTCACACACCCATCATCCAGCACACACACACACCCATCATCCACATCATCCAGCACTCACCCATCATCCAGCACACACATCCAGCACTCACACACACCATCATCCAGCACTCACACACCCATCATCCAGCACACACACACACATCATCCAGCACTCACACACCCATCATCCAGCACACACACATCACATCATCAGCACTCACACACCATCATCCAGCACACACACACACATCATCCAGCACTCCACACACCCATCATCCAGCCACACACACACACATCATCCAGCACTCACACACCCATCATCCAGCACACACACACCACATCATCACACACACACCATCATCCAGCACTCACACACATCATCCAGCACTCACACACCATCATCCAGCACTCACACACACATCATCCAGCACCACACACCCATCATCCAGCACTCACACACCCATCATCCAGCACACACACACCCATCATCCAGCACACACACACATCATCCAGCACTCACACACACATCATCCAGCACTCACACACACATCATCCAGCACACACACACAATCATCCAGCACACACACACACAATCATCCAGCACTCATCCAGCACTCACACACCCATCATCCAGCACTCACACACCATCATCCATTCATCCAGCACTCACACACCCATCATCCAGCACTCACACACCCATCATCCAGCACACACACCCATCATCCAGCACACACACATCATCCAGCACTCACACACCCATCATCCAGCACTCACACACCCATCATCCAGCACACACACACCCATCATCCAGCACTCACACACCCATCATCCAGCACTCACACACCCATCATCCAGCACTCACACACACACATCATCAAGCACTCACACACACGTCATCCAGCGCGCACACGCACACACTGCATTCATTATACACACTCTTCACTCACTACAAACACACTACATTCACTATACACCCTCTGCATTCACTATATACACTCTGCATTTATTATGCACATTCTGCACTCACTACACACACATTCACTATACACACTCTGCATTCACTACAAAACACACTACACACACACGTCATTGTACACACTCTGCACTCACTACAAACACACTAAATTCATTATACACAATTAATTTGCACTTACTACAAACACACTACATTCATTATACACACTCTGCACTCACTACAAACACACTACATTCACTATACACACTCTGCACTCACTATACACACTGCACTCACTACAAACACACTACATTTATTATACACACTGCACTCACTACAAACACACTACATTTGTTATACACACTGCACTCACTACAAACACACTACATTTGTTATACACACTGCACTCACTACAAATACACTACATTCATTATACACACTCCGCACTCACTAAAAACACACTGCATTTATTATACACACTCCGCACTCACTAAAAACACACTGCATTCATTATACACACTCTGCACTCACTACAAATACACTACAATTATTATTCACACTGCACTCACTGCAAACACACTACATTTATTATTCATACTCTGCATTCACTACAAACACACTACATTCATTATACACACCCTGCACTGCACTATATGCATAGGAGTGTAATTTAAAAAAAAAAAAAAAAATTTTAAGGGGGTGGGGGGGGGGAATCTTGGGTGAGTTCCCACACCTTTTTCCCCAGGACTTGACCCCTGCTCCAAACGCCTTATTACTGCCCAGGGCCGTTTGAAGGAATTTGGGGGCCCCAAGCAAAAAGGACATGGAGGCCCCTCCAACCCCCCACACGCACGCAAAGCAGGAACCACAGCATAGCCATACATTTATATAAATTTATACCCACACTTTATATAAATAAAAAAGGTTTACAGTGCAAATACTGCTGTTGCATATACTGTGCATAAATAAAAAATGTTTACAGTGCAAATACTGCAGTTGCATATAATGTGCATAAAATTTGAACATTTTCAACAATTGAACATTTGCAAAAAACACCACTGTACCATAAAATCAAATATACATTAAAAAAGTGCACAATAACTAAATCCAACATACTTAAAACACACACACACTCACATTAACATTTTTCAGTTCTCACAAACATGTGCAAATTATCTAAAACTGCTCCCCCGTGTCCTTCTTCCTCCAGTAAGTCTGCACAAACCAAATATAAGCACCACATATTTATGTACTCTTTTACCCTCTATTTCTCCAAGAAAGATCTGTGGTGGTCATGTTCGTGTTGCACAGCTTCACCAGAGTGGTGTACAAACAATGTAACATTTTAAATCATTGTTCCTGAAATGATACAGAGATGGAAACCTTATATAGGCCATCTCTCGAATGTCTTCCATGTCCATGATTTACTGTTGAATTGATGCTGAGAAAATGTTGAGAGTTAAAAGAGCAAATTATAAATGTCACCCATTTTGAAATGTTTTGCTAAGAAAATGTCGATCATTTGAAAACTGTTGCGAATATGTATGTTATGTAGCATCAGCCCAGTGCATTCTATTTAATTCTAAACTTAACATTTTCCCCTCATCCTCATCCCTTAACCCCTTCCCCATCACTCAATTTGTGAGGACAAGCAAAACACCTTCTCTTTGTGACACAGCAAATCAAAACCCAGACAATCTTTGACACTATAATTACCTTTGGCTTCATAATAAGGCTGGGAGTTTTCTTCACCATTCATGTTCCCATACCAGGTTTTACCAGGTTCTGAAATAAATGATGCATTATTTTACCCTTCTTACATATGTCTTATAACTCTTTTTTAAATGATCTAATGTTTTAAGGTACTTTACTAAAAGTTTTTCAAAACTTGTTATATCACACGAGACCTCCATTCCATAAGTGAAAACATTTAAACACTAAGCATTACTCTATAAATTAGATTTTTTTTGTACTGTACTATACTTGTAACCCCTGTGAAAAATACAACAGCCAAAACATCGGAGTATGAATAATGATAGCGCCAATCAGAAAACTTTTGCCAGTAGATGATTCTTTCTATATGTTGTTTAAAGGCCTGAATTACTGTTAATTAAGTTTCACTGTCTATATATGTTTATTTGTGATGTTTTACAGTTAACAAATTGTAATTCGGGTAAATGTTATTGGAATAAAAATCTATTTTAAAAATCCCCTTCTTATTGATTTATTGAGTGTGCAATGTGTTTTTCTGTGTGTATGCCATGGAACTAACCCTATTTCATACACATAGGAGACACACAGTATATGCACATTCTATTCTTGTGTTTTGATGTGTGCTCATTACATACACCCAAGTCATTCTGAACCTTTTTAGCAATGCCCGATGCGAAATGCATAATGCCATATGAAAACCACTTCATTTTCTCTCCATTGTCCTTCAATTAGAAAACATATTGCAAAGATAATACAAAAGACCCTGCAAAATAATCACCTATTCAGGAACATTTAGGTGCTTGCTAATAGTAATTTTTCTTTTCAGGAGATCCGTCTATAAACATGATCATAATTCAGAAAACGTGGAATGTTGAATAGATACAGTAGTGGAAACATAGATATATTAAAATATTTTCTATCTCTTCTATCTAGTTATGTTTTTCATCTTTATATACATATATATATGTCAACTGAATCAAGATACATTCTGCAAATTTCAGTTTAACAATAAATTTTAACCTGTGCATCCAACAGCAATTTTATTAGCATGAAAGAAATTTAAACTATAAAGTGCCACCATATCATATTTGCAATGTAATGTCCGTTTCCAGACAAAAATGATAGCTACCACTAAAACAACACACTAATAAGGAAAGCATTTACATAGGAAACATTCTGTATTTACCAGGGTCAAGGGGAGCAGAAACTGGAATGATGATATCAGGAACATTAATTAAAGCAGGCTTCATTTTGCGGGAAGGAATAGGAGGAGGGATGTCAAAACTTATCAGGTCTTCTGAAGTTGGTCCTTGAAAACTATAATACGTATTTTCTGTGTGGGGAAGCGGCTCTTGAATAATTTCTGGGGAAAAAAATGAAAATTAAGAAAGGGCGTTGAATTATGTCATATCACTTCCTTCACCAATATTTTATGCCATGTTTTGGTGGAGTCTTGATTTGGGCTATTGAAAATATTTGCTGCATGTTTTCTCATCAGGAGCGGACTTCAAATATATTTCTGAAAGAGGAAGCCTAAGGGACTCTAGACACTAGCTATAATATTTTAGTGTAGCCCCCTGTAAAAGATCAAACAAGTCTGACCAGATTCCATAGCATGTCTGAAACATGGAAACAAAGAAACATAGAATGCAAAGGCAGATAAGAACCTTTCGGCCCATCTAGTCTGCCCAATTTTCTAAATACTCTCATTAGTCTGTGGCCTTATATTAAGTCTAGGATATCCTTATGCCTATCCCACGCATGCTTAAACTCCTTCACTGTGTTAACCTCTACCACTTCAGCTAGAAGGCTATTTTATGCATTCACTACCCTCTCAGTAAAGTAATACTTCCTGATCTTATTTTTAAACTTTGCCCCTCTAATTTAAGACTATGTCCTCTTGTTGTGGTAGTTTTACTTCTTTTAACCCCTTAGTGACCAGACCGTTTTCCAATTTTCTTACCGTTAAGGACCAGAGCTGTTTTTACATTTCTGCTGTGTTTGTGTTGAGCTTTAATTTCCTCTTACTCATTTACTGTACCCACACATATTATATACCGTTTCTCACGTCATTAAATGATCTTTCTAAAGATATCATTATTTTCATCATATCATATAATTTACTATAAAACAGTATAAAATATGATGAAAAAATTAAAACAAAAAACACACTTTTTCTAAGTTTGACCCCCAAAATCTATTACGCATCAACAACCGCCAAAAAACACCTGTGCTATATAGTTTCAAAATTTTGTCCTGAGTTTAGAAATACCCAATGTTAACATGTTCTTAGTTTGTTTTTTTGCAAGTTATAGGGTTATAAGTACAAGTAGGACATTGCTGTTTCAAAATATATATTTATAAAATTTTTCAATTGTGACATTGTAGCACTGTTATCGGTCATAAATCTCTGAATCACACCTCACATGTACAATTTCTTTTTAAATAGACAACCCAGGGTATTCAATATGGGGTATGTCCATTCTTTGTTAGTAGTCACTTAGTCACATGGGGGGTACTTTTATGCTTGGGAGACTTTGCTAAACAAAACTATTCGTGTTTCAAAACAGTAAAACGTATCACAACATTGATATCATCAGTGAAAGTACCGTTTGTGTGTGAAAAATGCAAAAAATATCAGTTTCACTGATAGATACGTATATATATATTTTATATATATATATATATATATATATATATATATATATATATACTTTTTTTATTTTAAAACTTTTTTTTAAACTTTTTTTTACCAGCAGGGGGACTGTACTTCAGCAATTCGGTTCGGTACTTCGGCAATTCGGGACTTCGGAAATTTGGCACTTCAACAATTCGGACATTCGGAAGCATCTGAATGTCCGGATTGCCCAAATTGGTCCGAATTTAAATTCGGACCGAAACAAATTTCACATGTCTAGCATATAGGCATATAAGTAAAATCAATTAACAATCTGGTCATTGAATATATTCTCAAATATAGATATTGTAAATGAGGGGACAGATGTTGGCGATGTGTGGTGTCATTTGTAAGGAGCAATTAGAGTGTTACTTGTTACTTAAATTTAGAGAAATATATCTGGTCCACAGCACTCAGTCCTTTCTTTTATAAAAATACAAAAAAAACCAACCTTTATTTTAAAAATTATCATAAAAATATACATGTGTATGAAAAGATCATGCAGTTGACAAGTACAGCTGAATTCATTTCACATCTAAATTGCACTTTTGTCATCAACTTCCAGCAACTGGGGGTTTGGCTCACTGATTGTGTAATCTGAAACCAATTCTAAAAAGTTGCCATGATGAGGAGTTTTTATTGAATGGGAAAGGACACTGCAAAGAGAGCAGAGTGTTGGAATGTTGCATATACTCCTCCAGACTGCCACCCAGGTGTGCACATTGAAAGGTGGGCAATGAGAATAACTTTATGATTCTCTTTTCCCACTTTGTCCGAGGACCACTCCCTTCTTACACCCCTAGGGAGAGCATTCAGAATGATTCCCTGGTCAGTACCTGTTGTTGGTGGCTGGACAACTTTAATCAAGGACTCTCTTTGATTGTAAGAATTGTCATTAATCGTGAAATCCAGAGATATGCCATCTAGCCTCGCATTATCATATGTAGCGAGGTCAGGTTCTGTGAAATCTGTAATCAAATTAAATAAATTAATATAATTATTGCATTCACTGCAATACTATTTACCTGTATGCAGCTCATTTCTTTTCAAATTTTTTTTATACGTTTTGCAAATTTTTAAACATAACACATTTTAAAACAAACTTAATACGGATAGCAGGGAAAAAGGGGAAGCTAACACAAATATTACATGTATGCAACTTTGACCATTATTATTTCTAAACATCAATTCATGAATATCAGTGCATTTACAATGTCCCATATATACATATGAATCTAAAAAAATAGATATGTTTCAGTTGATATGACAACATAAACATTTTAACTATGTAACAGAATTTCTCTTCTCTTCCTCTTTTGAATCAGTTGTTTCCAAGAGTCCCATGTTTGGCCTAGTGAAGCAGATGATTGTCTAATGGCCAAGAATTATAAAACTTTCCTCTTTCTTAAAAACTATAGATTTCTAAAATGATGACAATTTTTTCTCCAATTTACTAAACTGAGAAAATTAACTTAAATAAATGAGACAAAGTAATTAACAAAGGACGCACCATTTAAATTAGTATGACATTTTTTTCTCCACATTTTTTATTTATTTATTACATTCTCACTAAATGTGAGACATAATGCCCACTCCTCTACAAGTGGGCACAAGTAGGTGTTTAGTGGATAGGGTTCCTTCAATGCGGAGGTAGAGGCTAAGATTAATCATAATTGTCTCAAGGATAAAGTCCCAGCCTTGGTTTTTAATTCTCTCCTTTCTTTTGATAAAACATGGGATCCTTGGTTGGAATTTAACTCCTGATAATTTTTGTTCCTCTCCTCCCAAGTAATACTTGTTTCTTATTGCCTGTCTTCAGTGGGCGTCTGTCTTCTTCTATTTCTTTTCTACTGTTCTCACTTTTCCTTTCCCTTTTTTCTTGGTTCTCTCCTGCTGTTCTGCTCTAATTTTTGTTGCATTTCTTTTCTAAATCCTATACTAAAAATGGCAGATTGGAAATACATGCCACCATACAATGTTATATGATTTGATGGACCATTACATACTTTATGGTACTCCTGCCTGTACTTAAAGAGTTGAGAAAAATTACGACTACCACAACCTGTAACAAAACCTTATCATCTTTTATTACTCTATATGGGAGCCGTTAAAAGTCTCGATAAGAAATGATGAGTCACTATAAGATACTTACTCACTAATGTTAGCTTTGCCTGCAATAATCATATTTCAAATCTTATTTCTGAAGGGATGAAAAGCCACTGGAGTTTTCGGCAAATCAGAGCATCAGCTCATATGACGAAAACATTTAAAGGATCAGCAACCTGCCTAGACTGCAAAGAAAAGGACGAGGAGCAATGACGGCCAGATGAGGACTTCAGTAGTAAATCCTGAACGTATTTGTAACTTTGAATTTATAGTCACACAATAAACTTTGGACATCTGAACTCACCATACAGAGGTTCCTTCGGCACAGGCTGGGGTGTAATTGACATACACAGTGGAGGAATATTGGGCTCTGCATGATGTGTTAGGGTCTGCTCAGCAACATAAATATATCTGCAGCCAAACTCCATGTCTGAGTCCAATTGCCTGAAAGGAAAATAAAAATGTGGTGATTATGGCTGGACTTACTTTTACTGAATTATTTTGTACAAAGCTGTGATGTACAATGGTGTTCAAAAGCAACAACATAATACCATACCTGGTCTTAGTAAACCTTGAATTCACATGTGTTTTTTTAACAGCAGCAGCATTATGACAGATGAGGAATCATTATCTCATCTTATAACTGAATGTCATACACTGACTGAGAGCGGTCAGCTGAATAGGAAAACATGTATTCATGACCCTATAGTGTTAGAAACACTATCTAGCCCCCTAAATGTAGTAAAATCTTACCTTTATTCCAGTCTGCTGGTGCTGGCTCTGCCCTTGATCTGCCTCCTTGGCTGACATCATCAGAAGTGGTGATATTAGCCAGTCACAATGCTTTCCTGTAGGAAAGCATTGGGTTGACTGGGATTGTCAATTCTGATGATCTCAGCCAATGAGATGAGCCAGGAGCCAAATGCCATCCTGGCCAATCGGTATCTCCTCATAGAGATGCATTGAATCAATGCATCTCTATGGGGAAAGTTCAGCATCTCCATGCTGAATGTCAGTGCTGCACACTATCCCAGGAAGCACCTCTAGTAGCCATATGAGGAGTGGCCACTGGAGGTGTCCCTAGGGTGTAATGTAAACACTGCCTTACTCTGAAAAGACAGTTTTTACAGCAAAAGGCTGCAGGGACTGATTATGCTGGAGGAATGGAGGAAGTTAACTTAAATTGAATTTGAGAGGAATTAGGTATTTTTGCTACACCAAAGATAAATGGACTTAACTCTGCAGATTTACTACGTTAGTGCTATTCCAGTGCTGTGTGTAGCGCTAGTGTGATAATTCAGCAGAGGTAAATCCATTTCCTTTTATCTGGCCAATCCCAATCTTAATTGTTGTAGAGCATTACATGTTCAGCACAGTTCCGTTGGATTCCCTTCCAATGTTGTTAGCTGAAGACAGACAATTCAATTAAGACCTTTTTGAGATTTACAAGTTCAATGGACAGAGCTTTTATGGTGCCCTATCAAAGTCAGATTCCCCTAGGATACAAAATGCTACAAATCCAAGGGTCAGGGTCTAGTGTTGAAGTACCTTCTTTGGAAAGGAATTCACAAGTCCAGATATCTGACCATTATCATCATTCCATAAATCCTCACTGCTTACAGAGCCCTTTATGCCCATCTAGTTCATTATGTACCTATGCTACTATCATCCTGAGCAATGCCATACTGGAAAACACGTAAACCATAATCTGGCTGATAAAAAAAAGTGTGTGTGTCCCTTCCCTGCAGTAGAAATAGTGAAAAGCAAACAAAAAAACCCTAGTTTGTTCAAGAGTTGTCTATCCAGTATTCAATGAGACAGGATGCTCTTTAGATTATTCATAAAAGCTTTAATACCAGAATATAAAAATATATCTGTCATGTATTGGCTTGACTTCTATTGTTTGTGTTGAACCTACACAAAAGGTATCTATTTTGGTACTGTCAAATAATCTATTTTTATAAATAAGGCACTTAGTCTAAGTATGCAGTGTGAAATGCTACAATGAGTTTGCACAATTTTGCTGACATTTGCTGAAATAACAATACCTTTTCTCCATTAAAATGTGTGACTGATTTTAGAGAAGACTGATAGAAAACCGACAGATTAAAGTTCTATACAAATATTAGAATCAACTAACCAGAAAATATTAAAAACAACAGTATTAGAATAACTTGCACCAAAATATGTTTTAATATGGGCACGACTCTAGTCTAGACCAACTGGAAGATGGTTTAATGATACTAAATAAAATGTCTAATGCCTTCAAAGCAATTTTGGTAAAAGGAAATATTTCCGCAATTATTGGACGTTTAGATGGAGGTAGCCAAAGTATCTCCTTAACATAGTGGGGATGAAAACACAAAAAACTAAGTGTTTAACATAAATAAATAATAAATATATGTGGGTATGAAATCAACCTGGAAAGACAATAGTTGATCTAGTGGGAAAGAAATCATGCAATGGATAATAATCTGAAAACAGATCACAAATGGTACAAAGCGTAATCCAGATAATAAAATCAGAAAGTACCCCCCAAAAAATCTAGCTATTACATAGCTATTACATTACAAAGAGATTTGCGTCCATCAAGTTCAGCCTTCCTCACATTTGTTTTTTGCTGTTGATCCAAAAGAAGGCACTCATAAACAGTCAGAAACTCAGGGCTCCCTGGTATAGGGCCTGGGCTCGCTGGGCCCCTTTCATGTGTTGGCGGCCCTAATTCTTACCTTACAGATCATACTGACTGGAATCTAAAGGATTAGATTCATGAAATTAATTGAACTACAGAAACAGCAACCTAAAACTACAAATGTGTCCATTATGTAAAATAAAACACCAAAAAAAGAACAAAACAAAAAAAAAAGAAAAATACAAAAAACAATATATACATAAAAAAACAAAGAAGGGGGGCGGAGCCTGGCATCTAGACTGAGCGGTTGTGCTGAACCTCAGCTCCCGCTTTACTCAGCATTTTCTGGGGATAATACCCCGAAAAATCGGTGCAGCCGCACACTAGAGGAAGGCTACCTTGAAGGGGACACCCGGGGGAATCGCCCGATACCACATACAAGCCTGTAACCCCCCGGGACCCAACGAGATACCCTGAGGCCTGCCGGAGATCGAGCTTCGGGGAGACGGCCGCTCCCTGGGCTGACTGACCTGGATGTAGTGCCCTCGGGGTTGACCACTTCTACCCCCCCCCCTCGGGACCGACGGGGGTCATCTCGGTCCGCACCAAACGACAGCAAGGGCAGTGAGAAGCTGCACTAACACTCTGACAAACTGCAACACAAGGGCAGCCGGGCGCGTGGTGCACCCAAAATGGCGGCGGCAAGCACATCAGACGAGCTGCACTGCAAATCTGAAACGGACAGCGAAGATGTGAGGCGCATAGAAGCTGCTTTTGCCCGATTCTGGCACAAACTAAATAAAAAGCTGCAAACACCTCAAGTGACCCTGCAACCCCTAACAGGTACGAGTAAACACGACCGTGCCCATGGGGAAAAGAGAAAAACACAGCCGCACAAGCAGACAGTACACACTAAGGGGAAGAGGCGCCCCACTCCGGGCACAGCAACTGACCCCAAACCAGCAACGCAAGCACAATGCCCGCCGAGGCCGAGGGCCGTGAGGAAACCACCTCCGCAGCATCAACCACCCTGCAGGGGGACTGCCCGCCGCAGGCGGCGAAGATACACCGGCTCCACCTGCACCCGACAAGGGAATGCCTCGATCTCTCAGAGCCCTCGAGTCAGAGGTCCGAAGATGCCACCCTCCATAAATGCCTGGGGCTGGAGGGGGACCTCCACCCACAACCACTGCACTGACTCCACATGCCTTCCTTCTCCTGACAACAACTGGCCACGAACAGGCATGGGATGAAGAGGACTGAAAGAACTCTTTAACCTTTGCTCCTCACTCGAATTCACTGCTTAACTTTCGCCTACATGTATGACGGCTGTTGGTAATGATTTAGTGCTATGCTTAATATGTCACACGGCCCCCACACACTGCAGTCTGCTCTCCCTCATTTACTATGTCTCCCTAACCTGATTTTGAATATGCTCAAATAGATATTTATTTGTTGGAGCCTGGACATTAGCCAGTCTGCTCATATACCACTGCACGTATGGCAGATAGTAGTGGGGGGTGCCCGGGGATATAGGCACGTCAGTATTTGCAAGCAGTTAATCGCTTATTATGTTAGCGTGTTCTTATTATTTGAGTTAATTTTACACAACAGGGAACTACTGAGCTTACGCAATCACCCTATACAAAACTTGTTCACTTAACCTGTTACAACTAGTCAATGTTAAGCGACTTAAATTGCATATTGCCTAAACCTGTTTACAAAAGTAATTACAATGTTAAATCATAAAACATAAAAAAGAGGTACAAATATTAAGTAAATGTTAGATATCACTGTTATTGAGCCCTGTACTGTATTCTAAATGCACATTTCCCTCTCTCTATTCTGTATCCCATCTAATATGCCTCAATAAAATACAGATTGACAAAAAAAAACCAAAGAAGTAATTTAAAATTATAGAGGCAGGCTAATGCACACAACAATTGTAACTATACAGCAGCCTAGTTTTTATTCCACTGGCAATGTGATGTGTAAAAAAAATAACAGTAACGAAAAAAAGAAGTAGAGAATAGTGCAATATTATAGAAGCCAAGTAGAACTCTTAAAGGATCAGAAGTCAAAGTCACACGATGTTGTCAATGAGAATGATTAGGTCAAACACGCTTGTAGCCCCATGCAGCCAAAGCACAGCTAAGCGAAAAAAGGGCCTTGACAGGGGTTAGGAGGCGGGCATAGGAGGAGGGAAGGAAGTATGGAGTTATGGGTAAGTAGGCTGTGCTATTTAAATAGGCAGCCATTTTAAGTGAGCTCACTTCTAATTTCCTACCTGACTGAGTTTGTGTGCACTTCTGTGTGTGCAGATTGGGTTAGGTAGGGCCTTTTTTCCCTTCTTGTCATTTCTGCAGGGCCATGGACGAAGTGGAGAGGCTGCTGGAGGGGATCCGGTCAGCAGCGCGAGGTCATGGAGCGGATTGGTTGCGGGCCCAACTCGGACCGGCCCTGGCGGGAATGGCGGCCCAGGAGGGCGCGCAGGATCGTCCAGTGCGGGCCAGGAGGCCGCCGCGGAGGCTGAGCCCGGGCGTGGGGCCCGGTGAAGCTGGACCCAGCGGGCGCATGGCGGCGGGAGGAGGCCGCAGCAGGCCCGGTAGCAGCGCGGTCGAGGCCCCGCCTCCCAGCGCGCTACCGTGGCCTTGGGGACAAGCTGCGCGGCGGGCGGCTGCCCGTGACGGCGGCGGTCCGGCTCCCAGGTCGGAGGGGGCCGCGCCAGGAGCGGGGGCCGCGGCACCGGCCGGGCCCCCTGGAGTGATGGACCACGTGGGGCCGCAGCCCAGGAGGACGACCAGGAGGTCAGCGGATGCAGCAGGCGGGGACGGGACCGTGAAGCCGTCCGGCAGGCCCCAGGACAGACAGGCAAGTGCAGGGGGCCCCGCCAGGGGCTCTCTTGGCGTGCTGGGTGCTGGGAAGGAGTTGCCTGGGGGTAGTGGAGACGGAGGGATGGGGGGTACTAGGCCGGCCACTCTAGGGTTACTAGGGGATAGGAGGGGGGTCGTGGGCGGTGCCCAGGGTAGTTCAGTGGTACTGGAGAAGGGGCGGGTAGTGAGGGGGAAGAGGTCAGGGGCACCTAAGGGGTCCCTCAGTACTACAAGATTAGACAGGGGGTCTCCCTCTGGGATTAGGGGTGGGCCTGGGCCTGTGGGGCAGTCGGGGCCCCTGGGAGCAAGGGGGTTAGCTGATCAGGCAGTGGCTAGGCTGGATAAAGGGGGTGTTGAAGGCCGGGGAGCCCGTCAAGGTGGGGGTGGGGGGTTGGCCCGGGTGGACAGGCAGGTGCAGGGGCGCAGTGGCAGGAGGGGGGGGTCTAGCTCGGGGTCTAGCAGCATTAGCCCATCCCCAGTTAGGGATCAGGGAGCTGGGGGAGCTAGGGGGAGGTCAAGACAGGACAGTTCCACCTCTGAGGGGTCGGACAGGAGCAGGGTCAGGGCCCCCAGGCATGGTCGGCGGGGGCGGACCGAACGCTGGGGGGGAAGGAGTCGTAGCCCACGGGGCGGGGCCATCCAGGCCTCTGGAGCACGGACTACGGGCACCACACGGAGGGAGGCTTTGGTGAAGGGCAGGCGCTCCCCGGGTCGGGGTGAGAGGGTGACAGGGGATCGTTACACCCTACCCAGGACATCTTCTCCTCGTTACAGGTCTCGGAGCCGGTCATCTTCTGTGTTAGCTGGGCACCGGGTTGGCTCCCCGGTCGGCGGGGCGTTAACGGAGGTCGCTCCTCCCGGACGGATTACAGTGGACAACGCAGCCCCCAGCGCTCGGAGACCGGGGGGCTTGGCCGGTGAGTCCTGTGCCTCGTTGCAATCCAGTACATTGATTCACACACTACAAACACTTCTCCACTCGCTGGGAGCGGGGGGTGACACGGGTGGCGGTGTAGGTCAGGTGTGGGCACAGGGGACAGGGGCCACGGGTGTTATCTCTGCAAAACCGAGTTCGAGCGGGGATTCGGGAGCGGCTGGCAGCAGGGCGGACGCAGCGAGTGAGCGGGCGGAGTTGACTGGTGGGGGGGTCCCTGATGCGGCCAGACAGCACGCATACGTGTCGTTCGCTGGTCCGCTCGGGGTGCACCTCAAACAGGAGGTGAAAGACAAGATCTGGAAGGGCGAATTCTGTGAAATCTTTTCCCTTCTCCCCTTAGAGGAGTTTATAGACCTCAAGGAGGAAGATAAGAAAGACGAGAAAAAAGAGGAGGAGGAGAAAAAGAAGCGGTATCGTAAGATACCGAAATCTTTTGGCAACTGGCTAAGGGCGTTCTGCGTCCTGGCCAGTGTCCTAGGTGAGAAATCGCCGGAATCGTGCTCCTCCCTGTTTTGCTATTTAGACGGAATTTGGGAGGCATACCGCACCTACGGCGGGCTGGCGTGGTGGCGGTATGATGAGCAGTTCCGGCAGCGCTTGGCGGCTAATCCGGGTATGAGATGGGACCAAATGGACCTGCCCCTCTGGATGAAATTGATGATGGCGCAGAAGGCGCAGCCCTTTCAGCACACGGCCGGCGCAAAGGGGCAGTCCGCCTCGTCGGCCGCCTTGCAAAAGGGCTTATGCTGGCTCTTCAATGAAGGCCAGTGCAAATGGGGGAACACCTGTCGTTTTAAGCACGAGTGCTCCGGCTGCGGGGGCACACACGGGCTTAACCGATGCTTCAAAAAGGGGAAGTCAGGACATACCGGAGTCGCTGCTACGGTTGGGGGGGGAGGAGGGGTCTCCTCTGCCCCGGGGCTTAACCCCGGTGAGGCTAGACGAGATGGAGCCATGGCTAAGCCGCTACGGTAACAGGGCAGACACCGAGTTGCTACGGGCGGGCTTTGGGCAAGGGTTTTTTATCCCGTTCCGGGACAGGGGGGATCTGGGGTGCGGCGCAACCTTAAGTCGGTGGCGGAGTTCCCGGGGGTGGTGCGGGAGAAATTAGAAAAGGAAGTTTTATTGGGTAGGATGGCGGGCCCATTCTCGACACCGCCGTTGGAAGGCCTTAGGGTTTCCCCGCTCGGGGTGGTACCCAAGAAAGAGCCGGGGAAGTTCAGGCTCATCCACCACCTCTCCTACCCCAAGGGAGCGTCGGTGAATGATGATATCGACAAAGAGTTGTGCTCGGTCTCATATGCATCATTCGACCGGGCGGTCGAGCTGGTTAAGAAGGCCGGGCGCGGGGCGCTGATGGCAAAGGTGGACATTGAGGCAGCATTCCGGCTGCTTCCGGTCCACCCGGCATGTCACCACCTTCTGGGGTGTTTCTTTGAAGGGGCATATTTTGTGGACTTGTGCCTCCCCATGGGCTGTTCCATCTCGTGCTCATACTTTGAGAAGTTCAGCACTTTCCTCGAATGGGTGGTACGGGCGGAGGCAGGGAATGGATCAGTGGTGCACTATTTGGACGACTTCTTCTGCGTGGGGTCGGCAAGCACTCCTGCTTGCCAGCATTTGCTGCGGACTATTGAGTGGGTCGCTGGGTGCTTTGGGGTCCCGCTGGCAGCGGATAAAACGGAAGGCCCGGCAGTGTGCCTTAGTTTCCTGGGGTTGGAGATTGACTCAGTGCGGGGCGAATGTCGGCTGCCGCTGGCAAAGCTGCAAGGGCTGAAAGGGTCGGTGGCAGCAGTAGCGCGGGCGAGGAAAGTCACCCTGCGGCAGCTGCAGTCGTTGATCGGGATGTTGAATTTCGCTTGCCGGGTAATCCCGATGGGTAGGGTTTTTAGCCGCAGCCTGTCGGCAGCTACGGCGGGGGTGCAATCCCCACGCCATTTCATCCGGGTATCGTCCGCCATGAGGGCCGACCTTGCCGTGTGGGATACCTTCTTGCGGGACTTTAATGGGACAGTGTTCTTTCGGCAGGAAGGGGTGTCGGTGACAGAACTGGAGCTGTTCACTGACGCGTCGGGTAGTGTGGGCTTCGGGGCGTACTTTGGTGGGAAATGGTGCACGGAGAGGTGGCCGCTGGCGTGGGGGCAGAGCCCCCTTATGCGGAACCTGGCCTTCCTGGAATTGTTCCCGCTGGTGGTTGCGATGGCTCTGTGGGGGGAAGGGCTGCGGGACAGGAAGGTGGTATTTTTCTCTGACAATATGGCGGTAGTGCACGCAGTGAATAATCAGTCGGCGGCGTCGAAACCGGTGCTGCGGCACTTCGTCCTAATGTGCATGTCCCGCAATGTTGTCTTTCGCGCGCACCATGTGCCCGGGTACTTGAACGAAGTGGCTGATGCTCTCTCTCGTTTTCAGTGGTCCCGATTCCGGACGGTGGCACCGGAGGCGCAGGAAACGGGCCAGGCGTGCCCGGACGAAATTTGGCGGCTGGGAGCGTCCTGCTTGGGGGACTTGTGAAGGCTTCTCTGGCACCGGCCACATGGGCCGCTTACAGTAAGGTGTGGGGTTCGTGGGAACGATCTTGGGCTGGGCCGGATTGCGTGCCGGAAGGGGAATCGCTCCGGGACGCGTTTCTGTGGTACACCTGTCAATTGCTGGCAAAAGGGGCCTCCCCGGCAGTGGTTGACAGGTCCATGGCAGCGATGGCTTTCTGGTTTAAGCTTCATGGGAAGGAGGACGTTACCAAGTCCTTCGTCATCAGGCAGGCGCTTAAGGGTTATCGGAAGGGGCGCAGGTTTCCAGACACTAGGCGCCCGGTGTCGGTGCGGGTGTTGGGGGATCTGGTTAGTGGGCTGCCTGGAATTTGCTTTGATGAGTTTGAGGTGTCCCTGTTTCGGACAGCGTTTCTGTTGGCTTTCTTCGGGGCTTTCCGGATTAGCGAGTTGGTGAGTGCCAATCGGGTAGCGGCCGGGGGCCTACAGGTCTCCGGGGTTCGGCTGCAAGGGGGGAAATTGGTGGTTCACCTGGCCGAATCTAAGACGGATTCACGGGGGGTGGGCCGTGATGTGACACTTCAGGCCCTGCCGGGCTCTGTTCTGTGCCCGGTAGCCTCGGTGGCAGAGTATTTGGTCCGGAGGCCGACGGTTGGGGGATCCCTCCTGGTGCACGCAGATGGGTCTTCCCTCTCCCGATTTCAATTTATTAAGGTTTTTCGGTGGGGCCTGGGAAAAATGGGGTTACGGGTGGATAGCTTTGGTACGCATTCCTTTCGCATCGGGGCGGCCACGGAAGCCGCAAGGTTGGGTCTGGGGGATGACGTAGTTAAACGAATTGGCAGGTGGGAGTCAGTACGGTTCCGGTCGTACGTGCGGTTGGGGTTGTTAGAATGATATGTCGGGCCTTTTTCGGGGGTTCCCGGAGGGCGATAAGGGGGTGTTGTTACAATCTGTTTTTTCTCTCTTCCCCAGGCTACGTTGCATGGATCGTGGGCCATTCCTTTGTTTTCTGGGCCGAAAGGAGAGCCGCAGCTCGAGCTCAGGGCCAGCAGCTGGGCTTTTCAAGGGACCAGTTGGTGGTGCAATGGTTCGGGTATAGGGGTTTTTGCTGGGGGGGAGTTTGCCGGGAAGTGTTCCGGATGGTGGCAGGCGGGCAAGGGCCAGACCTGCTGGTGCTACATGCGGGGGGCAATGACTTGGGCCTAACACCGCAACGGAGGTTGGTGAAGTGGATGAAGCAGGACCTCAACAAATTGAGGGACCTGCTTCCGGGAGTAATGTTAATATGGTCGGAGATTATCCCGAGGAGGCGGTGGCGGCACGCGAGGGACCCGGTGGCCATCGACAAGTGTAGAAAGAAGGTGAATAGCTTGATGGCAAGCTTCGTAAGGAAGTTGGGGGGGTGGTAGTGCGGCACAGCGAGTTGGAAGGCGGGTTGCCGGGGTACTACCACTCAGATGGCGTTCATCTTTCGGCAGTGGGATGTGACCTGCTGAACCTGGGTTGGCAAGACGGAATAACCAAGGCGCTATTTCTTCGGGGTGGCGGAGCTCAGACGGCTTAAGGGGTCAAGGTCTGAGCTTGTGGCGGGATAGGGAGCTGAAGGAGAAGGAATAGGCTTCCTAGGATGAACGTGACAGATATGGAAAACTGTGGTCATTG
>OW240921.1:38632178-38739266 GCA_933207985.1 Pelobates cultripes
ACTTGCAGAACCAGAGAGGAAGAAAAACCTGCTTTCTAACAGGATCACAAGTTAAATTCCTACTACTCTGCATTGCAGAACATTCGCTCAAACAAAACATATATCTCTGACATTTAATAATAATTTTCGCATCATCACTTACAACAAGAAACAAAACAATCGTAAGCACAAACATAGAACCTTAACATTATGGAATTTAATGATTGGTGGCTGTCGCATCTCAAACTTTTTTTTAAAGCAATTTATCCGATGTTGTGATATGTGTACACAGATCCCTACAGCAAAGAAGAATGTCCCTTTTTAAATAATTCATTACAAAGGAAAGCACTAAAAAAAAGAAAAAGAAAAAGAAAACATTGCAAAAAACAAAAACAAATAAAAAAACGAATCATTTACAAAAAGTGGCTTTTAGTCAACGTCTAAGCTTTGATCTTCTAAAAATGTTCTTACTGATAAAGCGTTGTTTACAACCTTAATAGTAAATATAACCATGTGGTTAAAAGGGAACTATCTCTTCTCAGGAATTGACAGCATTAAATTAAACATTGAAGACCACCCACAACTTGTTTTAAGCTTTTTTTATGAGATGCTCTGTTTTCTTTTAAATGTATATTGTAAAAAATAGCTAATTAAATCGTAATTCCAGTTCAGACAAGGCAAAACCAGTACACGTATTACAAACAAAGAGGAGAAAGAGAAATGACTGCCAGATGCAAAGGACCTGGCGGTGACATGTCCACTGGGTGTACGGTGGCATGGGGGTGCATGGGAAGGGGAGTTATACTTCGCTGAACCTGTCCCTCATTGGGTGCTGCCAGGCTCTTCCATCCGACCCTCTTCAGCTCCTGGTGTTTCAGCTGCCAGGAGCCAACACCAGTGTTGTACTCTCGCGCATGCACAAGAGTAGAACATTGACAACTATGGAGGATCCAGCGAGATTAGGGGATCTTCTGTTGGCTTAATAAGCTTTTTCAAGACTTGACTACATTTCACATAATGCTCTTATAGCTGTAGTGATGGAAAAGCATCAGGGGAGATGTAATCCAGTTCAGACAAGGCAAAACCAGCGCACGTATTACAAATAAAGAGGAGAAAGAGAAACGTTATTTCATTTTTGTCTTCTTTGTATTCTATCTCTGTGCTGATTGCCAGATGCAATGGACCCAGCAGTGACATGTCCACTTGGTGTACGGTGGCATGGGGGTGCATGTGAAGGGGAGTTATACTTCGCTGGATCTCTCCCTCATTGGGTGCTGCCAGACTCTTCTGTCCGACCCTCTTCATATCCTGATGCTTCAGCTGCCAGGAGCCAACATCAGCATTGTACTCTCGCGCATGCACGAGAGTACAACATTGATGACTATGGAGGATCCAGTGAGATCAGGGGATCTTCTGTTGGCTTAATAAGCTTTTTCAAGACTTGACTACATTTCACATAATGCTCTTATAGCTGAAGTGGTGGAAAAGCATCAGGGGAGATGTAGTCCAAAACATCCGAAGTGCCGAAGGTTGCCTACCCCTGCTCTAGGTCATACTGCAAAAAATCAGGCTTTAAATGGCACCAATATGAGATAAAGTTTTTTTAGAAATACTAACCTCCCACAGAAACTACGGCTTTCCATATATTATAGGACCAGCTTATGGAGATAATTATATCTATTACAATTGATGTACAGTATCAATCATTGCCTGATTTGCTATAACTTCTTTATGGAATGGTAATTACTAGCTCACCTTTTTCCCATCACATTGCGGCATTTCTATGAAAACAATACAAAGTTTTAAACTTCTTCATTCTTGTATTTACTCTAAAACAACACCAAACGTCTGACTGGACTCCAATGTCCAAATTTAGGAACACTAAACATGACTAGCGCACCCTAAAGATGCTGGGTTTCAATGTAACATACATGGCCAGGGCCGTCTTTAACGCGGGGCAAACGGGGCAGCTGCCCCGGGCCCAGTTACTCCTGGGGGGCCCAAAGCAGCTGCCCCGTGGCCCCACCGCCCATCAGGTGCTTGTATTGCGGCTGCCCATACTCTAAGGAGGCTCACCGGGTGGCCAATACATTTAGGGCCACCCGGTGAGCACGTTACAGCAGGGGCCCGGTCGGGTGCTGTGGCCCTTTAACAGCACGACCGGGCCCTCTGATTTACGGCAGCATGGGAGGAAGTGACGTCGGTGAGTCACTTCCTCCCTCTGAGATCATGAGCCGCGCAGGAGGAAGACTGAGCCAGGAGGCAGCGAGGAGGGGGACTGAGCAAAGAGAGCCAGTCCCCAACTCCCAACCACCCCAACCAGCACACTGGACCCCAGGGAAGGTAGGAAACTAGAGGGGGCTTTACAGTTTGCATATTATGTCAGTATGTGTGTGTTTATGTCGGTCAGTAGGTCTGTGTGTTTATGTCGGTCAGTAGGTCTGTGTGTGTGAGTATGACTGTGTGTGTGTCTGTCAGTAGGTCTGTGTCTGTGTGTGTGAGTATGACTGTGTGTGTGTCTGTCAGTAGGTGTCTGTGTGTGTGAGTATGACTGTGTGTGTGTCTGTCAGTAGGTCTGTGTCTGTGTGTGTGAGTATGACTGTGTGTGTGTCTGTCAGTAGGTCTGTGTCTGTGTGTGTGAGTATGACTGTGTGTGTGTCTGCCAGTAGGTCTGTAGTGAGCACCGGTCATTCATTGGATGTAGTGTTGGTGTTTGTTAGTATGAGGTAATAGTGAGCACCGGTCATTCATTGAATGTAGTGTTGGTGTTTGCGTTACCATTTTTTTTTTTCTTTGCCCAATGTACAATTTTGACCACCAGCTCATAATGATGGATTTTGGCAATATTTTGCCCAGGAGAGATGGTAAACCGTAAAAGGTACAGGGGAGGTTTATGTGCAGAAAGGAGCAGAGTGTATAAGGAACAATATGGAGATATGTGTACAGAAATAATGCTTGTAATAGACACTAAAAGTAACAAGAAAAAATAAATAAAAGAAAAATGCAGATATATAAAGAAACATGCATTTAGTGCAGAAAGCAATGAAGAATGTATTCACTAATAGTGAACTGTAGTGAACTCTAAACAGAATTGCAAGTTTTGGGCAAAAGTAGCAGAACTGGGGGGAAAAAACAACAAAATAGCAATTTTTATAATGTCCTATTTAGTAAAAGAAAAATTAAAAAAAAAAATTCTGAAAAAAATGTTAGTAGGTAATATGAGTATTAAAAAAAAAAAATGTTTTGGGACAATCTTTACTTTAGTTTTTAGCAGGAAAAGAGAAATAAAATGGGCCATGAGAGCCATTTGTACATTAATACATGGTATGGTATGGCTTTACAGTTTGCATATTATGTCAGTATGTGTGTGTTTATGTCTGTCAGTAGGTCTGTGTGTGTGAGTATGACTGTGTGTGTGTGTGTGTCTGTCAGTAGGTCTGTGTGTGTGAGTATGATTGTGTCTGTGTGTCTGTCAGTAGGTCTGTGTGTGTGTCTGTCAGTAGGTCTGTGTGTGTGAGTATGACTGTGTGTGTGTATCTGTCAGTAGGTCTGTGTGTGTGAGTATGACTGTGTGTGTGTCTGTCAGTAGGTCTGTTAGTATGTCTGTGTGTGTGTGTGCCTGTCAGTAGGTCTGTGTGTGTGTGTGTGTCTGTCAGTAGGTCCATGTGTGTCAGTATGTCTGTGTGTCAGTGTGTTTGGGTGTCAGTATGTCTGTGTGTGTGTGCGCCTGTCAGTAGGTCTGTGTGTGTGTCTGTCAGTAGGTCTGTGTGTGTCAGTGTGTCAGTGTGTTTGGGTGTCAGTATGCCTGTGTGTGTCAGTATGTCTCTGTGTGTGTGTGTGTGCCTGTCAGTAGGTGTGTGTGTGTGTGTGTGTGTGTCTGTCAGTAGGTCCATGTGTGTCAGTATGTCTGTGTGTCAGTGTGTTTGGGTGTCAGTATGCCTGTGTGTGTCAGTATGTCTGTGTGTGTGTGTGTGTGTGCCACTATGTCTGTCTGGGTGTGTGGTAGTATGTGTCTGTGTGTGCCAGTATGTCTGTCAGTGTATGTGTCGGTGTCCATATGTCAGTATGTATGTGTCAGTATGTCTGTCAGTTTATGTGTCTGTGTAAGTATGTCTGTCAGTTTGTATACATATAATCTGTGTGTGTATATGTGCATACATCTCAGCATTCACACACTAACACTACATACAAATACACCCCTGCATTCAAACTCCAACACTAGGTACAAACACATGTCTGTGTTACACACCAAAATTATATGTAGGGGGGCGGGGCCGGGCCGCCGAGCGGGATGGCAGCCATCTCCGCGGGCTCCTGCATCGGGCCGCTAAAAAAGGCATATTTCTCACCTCCAACGCCCAACAGAACCCGGGAAAACGTGAGGTGAACAAGGAGGAACCCACCGGAGGACGGATGGGGCGGGTTCCCGACGGATCGCGGCGCGCTGCGGATACCGCGATGAGACATACACCCAGGCCTAGTCGGAGACCCGCACGACGGAGGTCAAACGGGAAACAGGCACACACAAACCTCACAAACCGAGCAACAGAAGCACGGGAGGCAGCAGTACCAGGTGCACATGATGGGGTGGGGACCCGGCCCCGCACCCCCCCCTCGAGCCGGTGGGGGTTATCACGGCCCATGAGTCCCTGCTTCGACAACACCCTGAGGGAGCAGAAGGCGTCAGGAGTGTCACCCTGCTGTCGGAATCCCGCCTTATAAACGGGACAACTACAAGAATTCATTGCTGCATGGCGGTGCTAACAAGGGAGCGGAGACTCATCACCATAGAGCGACTTCCTCGCATTGCTTCGGTGGGCTTGACAGCTGCTGCCCCGCAGAGGGATATTCTGGGCGGCCTGCCCCGTGGAGAAGTACCAGTCTCTACCTTTGGGTTTCGGGGGGAGACCCGGGGCAGATTGTCCCTGCCGCAGTGAGTCCTGTGGGACAGGTATGCACAGACCTTTCCGGTGTACCGGTGGCCGTGAGGGAGGTGCCCCAGTCCTAAGTATGTGGCCGGCGCCAGGTGAGACATGAGGATCTAGGTGCTTCACAGAGGCTGAAGTGGTGCTGGGGAGGTGCAGAAGACGGTCGGAACCTGGACTCTTGGTGTGGGGGGTCTGGGGGACGGATTTGGACTTTGAGTGCCCACGGCACCACGGAATGCTATACCAGCGGGACAGGTCAGACCCGGGGAGGACCAATGGGGGACAGGCGTGCTTGAAGGCCTATGGAGGCAACCATGGAGGCAACACACTTACAATGTAATCGATACTGTTCTCCACAACCTGTTGTATGCAACGACACAGCGCGGCATTTCCCCACTCCCCACGAAGCGACTCACCTCAGTTTTCCAGCACTGTTAGCAGCAACTGCATTATAACACGTTTGCAACCTAGGCTCAGGATGCAAACACCCTGACTCTAATAGCCAGCATAGCATAACAAACCATGGTTTATATCAGTTCTCCTTTGGAATTGCAATCGCCTGTTTATGCAATTTTTCACGTATATGACATGCTTCTACTAGCTTAGCTCTCATGATGTTATAGTCCTTTCAATTGTTTTTTATTTCCTTTGCATTCATTGTTGTTGCAGGCCTATGCCATAATTCATTAGACGTAGTTCAGAGACAAACGGCTATGATCACTCACAGCCTTATGATGTTTACTTAATATATCGTATTAGCCGCGGAAACGCTGTTTATGCTGCAGGGCCCATATGACCCACAGTCTAGGGGCGTAAACTATTGCATACACAGCCTTTCCCAAAATGGCAGCAAGCATTATGAAAACTCACCACTGCCTCTAAATACCTCCTTATAGCAACACGGCATTTTGTTAAGGATTTGTTGAAGATTAACCTACACAGTTACCTACCTTGCTTAAGTTAAACATGTTACTGCAACAGCAAAGGTACCCCGATTAAAACTTAGTCCATAACCATACTTTATCTACGCACAGATTGCTATACGATACATGTTCCTGAAAGGAAAACATGCATCAGTAACCGAGACCGAGCAATTAGCCAAACACTTGCCATTAACAGTATTTCATACCGAGCCAGAACACAACCGCCATATATGTTTTAAGCTTAAGCACATAAAGCAGCGTAACGTTTATAAACGTTTCAACGGTCCAAAATACTTGCCTCTGCGCAGGCGATAAACTGCATCTCTTGGCCTGTACTGATACACAGATATATTCCTCAAGCATTGGTATGCAGCTGATATAATGATACTTAGCCACGGCATATATAGAAGTAATGCGATGCATGTGATGATAAATCGAGGGACGGTTTGGTAATGGAACTGGATCTAGTTATGCTTATATTGTTTGATGCTTATGATTTTGCATAGGTTGTTATACACCCTACGGGGTCAGCCATCTAAAGTTTACATTTACTCTGCAGGGAAAATTGAATGTATAGGACTAATAATGGCCATACTACACAATTCGCAACATACACTATCAGCAATGCGTTAGAATGCTCATGAAGTGTTAATGACTGATGTTATACTGTAAAGCTACAACAGGCCTCAGCGTAGGTCCATGTACCCTAATCTACATATTCCACAATGCGCCTATGCGTAGGCAATGCCACATTTAATTTTCTCCCTGTTATGATCCTACTATCCTACCACAAACAAGATAAGGAAACCATTGTCTAGTTACACTGCAAGACTCACAGATATAAAATGCGAGCAACTAAACATGCATACACCTGCTATATCATGCATGCAATGTCCAACCAACCTCTGCGTAGGCGACGAAATGCAAACAAATATATGTACCGCAATCTTGCGCCCCTGCGTGGGCAACCTTTATCTCATTACTCACAAAGTTGCTACCTGCATATGTGAAACGACAACAATAAAAATATTCAAAACAAAATTATATGTAAACACACCCTTGCATTCAAAAACCAACACTACACATAAATACATGCTTGCAAGTACACCAACACCACATACAAACTTATTTTACAAAAAAACCTGTTTACATTCAAACACACAAAAACAGCGTTGTGCTAAATACAAACCTTCAAACATGGGTAAATGGTAGAGCCACAGCTGTCAATGCATTGCTGAAGTTGCACGACAGATGGGGAACTACCTTCTAATCACCCGTGCGATAGGGAGGCACAAAAAAATTCTTGCACCTCTCTACTTTAGGTCTGCCTCTGCGTTGGGGTGGAGGACATGATTGCACACCTGGCGAGGGTACCAGGGGGCCCAAGCAAATGCTTTGCCCAGGGTCCAATCAATATTAAAGACGGCCCTGTACATGGCAGTACTCTATACTGTACCAATGCTTGCCATTATGATCTGATCTGCAAATCATTGGTGTAATGAATTAAAAATGGGGGGGGGGTTTAAAAAATAAGTTGAAATGCAACATATGATAATCTAAAATATTTAAAAGTCTGAAATATTCTTATTGCTTATGCATGATAATACTGTCTTTATTTTGAACAAATCTGTTGCAATATACATAGTTCTATACTATAAAAAAGTTGACTGTCACTTAAACTTTTACACTAGAATTTTTACCAGCTGAATTATTTATTTCTAGCAAATTACTTTTAACATGGAATAAAAACTTTTAAAAGCATCTTTGTTATTGCTAGCTACACCTTGATCTTTGTTCTCTTATGTTTGCTTAGAAACACAATACTATAGTCCAATGTATTTAAGAGGTCTATGACTGAACAGAGAATACTGCTTTCCTGTTAAAGACGTGTCCACAACTAAACTGGAACTCTCTTAGGATTCTAAACTAAGAGTGTGGCCAATGACTGGTATCACACAATTTAATTATTGCCCGAGTGTAAACACTCCAGTCTTGACCATCCTGCTTATATTTAACAACCATCTCACAGTGGATATTAGGGTCATACACAGAGTGCTTCAACAGCGCTCTATGCATTGTCTGCCTTGAGGAGTCAGACTGTCAGTCAGCTCTCACTTTAAGGGACACTATAGGCACCCAGGCCACTTCATCTCAGTGAAGCGGTCTGGGTGTAGTGTCCCTGTCCCCATTAACTGTGCAGCTGAATACCTTGCAGGGTTAACCCCTAGTGGCGGTCTACCAGAAAGCCACTAGAGACGCTTCCTGCTGTTTCATGGAGTTTAAATCTGGGAAACGATACTGGATGTCGGCACACTTTGCATGAGGATATCCAGCGTCTTGCTATACCCCATAGGAAAGCAATGATTTAATGCTTTCCTACGATACCCCTTGCCATGATGCCAAAGGATTCGGAGACTGAGCCAGTGCCCATGGACCACAGCACTGGGATTGGTTAAGTGTTAAATGGGTTTTTAACCCTTTGATTGTCATGGGGGAGGGGGTGGCAGTACACCATTGTATGTATAAAACTATTGTGTTGCTCTAAACACATTTCCCTGCCATTTGGTTTACATATCAAGTGAGAAAAAGTAAGCAATAGAGGGGGGAAAATATTTTTAAAAAATGCTATATTGATATTTTATATTTTTATTGAATTTATGATTAAAGGTTGTTGTTTTTTTACTGCTACTCCTCCTCTCCCCCCCCCCTCCCCCCCACCCCCCACACTCTATTGTTTACTTGTTTGGTTCATGAGTCAACTTAAATTCAGGAATTTGTATGATCACCTGATCGGCCCAAATTCAGAACAACTGCAGTTCAAACTAAACAAATCTAGTGTTTTCCATATGAGCCTCACTCTCTGCACAAACCACTCAATCAAAATTCAGACAGCATCCCAACAGTGTCCACATTGCCCGGCCTTTTTAAAGAGACAGCATCCCAACAGTGTCCACATTGCCCGGCCTTTTTAAAGAGACAGCATCCCAACAGTGTCCACATTGCCCGGCCTTTTTAAAAAGACAGCATCCCAACAGTGTCCACATTGCCCAGACTTTTTAAAAAGACAGCATCCCAACAGTGTCCACATTGCCCAGCCTATTTAAAGAGACAGCATCCCAACAGTGTCCACATTGCCCAGCCTATTTAAAGAGCACAGACCATTTGCTGAAAGTATGCTGATTTCTGTGTTAACTTTAGCTAAAAGGGACACTTCAAGTACCAGACAACTACAGCCTAAAGGGATACTATAGTCACAAGAACAACTTCAGCTTAATGTAGTTGTTCTTGTGAGTATAGGCAGTCCCAGCAGGCTTTTTGTTGTAAACACTGTCCTTTCAGAGAAAAGGCAGTGTTTACATTGCTCCCTAGGCACACCTTCAGTAGCAGTCACTCAGACGGCCACTAGAGGTGCTTCCTGCGATGGTGCTGAACAATGTGCAACACTGACGTTCAGCATGAACATACCTCAGAGATGCATAGATTCAATGCATCTCTATGAGGAGATGCTGATTGGCCAGAGTGGTGTTTGGCTCTGCCCTGCTCCGCCTCATTGGTTGAGATCATTAATTTTATTTTTTTTTACTATGTGAAAGCATTGGATTGGCTAACATGATCAATTCTAATTATGTCAGCCAAGGAGGCAGGGTGGAGCCAGCATCCGTGCCAGCGGACCTGCAAAGCACTGGAATAAAAGTCAGTTTTAACAATTTTTAAGGAGGGCAATGGGTGAGGAGGGCAGCCACTTAACATGTTATTGACACTATAGGGTCTGGAATACATGTTTGTACTATAGTGCAATCTAAACACTGGTTGGAGAAAAAATTAAAATCACTAAGACAAAACTCTTATGTTAGAAATTCAGTTTTAAATATCTGACATTAGACTTTCCCTTTAACAAGGCTTCACATGACTAGAGTTGTTTTTTTAACATACAAACATCACACCACATTGTTTTACAACTTACATCAAATCAGATGACTCATAGCTGGCATTCACAAACCATGTGCACAAAGACACATTGCAAATCATGTGATTAATTATAGGTGGCTTACCAACAACAATCTTCGAAGCTAAAACGTAATTCAATACAAGAACAACGTATCAGGTTTACACACACTGATTTCTAAAGACATTTATTGCAGTTTAAAGAAACATTACATTAATGTGGACCCACTCGCAACTGCTGAAGTTTAAAGATGGTGAGATGTTGCCCCCCCCCCCCCTACTCCCTCCCCAATGACTTGATGGACTTTACCCATTTAACTCCATGAGATTCCATGCCCTGTTCAAAACC
Source organism: Pelobates cultripes (assembly GCA_933207985.1). Lineage (NCBI taxonomy): Eukaryota > Metazoa > Chordata > Amphibia > Anura > Pelobatidae > Pelobates > Pelobates cultripes. The sequence continues at coordinate 38,642,303 of OW240921.1, forward strand.
AGCTGCACCTCCAGTCAGCAATAAAGAAAGAATGGGAACTGCTGATATAGTAATGACACACATTTCTTTCCATACACACACTTATCAGCTGTTCATACAATGCCAATAGGTTTCAGTTTTTCGGCTTTTGGTTTGCAACAAAAACCAGGGTCAGTAGAGGGGCCAGGGCACAACTACTCCTATGGAACAGCCTCCACTGCGTGGAACTCTGTTACACAGTCAGACGCACCAACAATATGGAGCTCCTCGAAAAGAGGAACATCAGAAGAGAAAAAAATGGCAAAAAGATTCTCCAGTCATTAAAGGGACACTATAGTCATCTGAACAACTTTAGCTTAATGAAGCAGTTTTGGTGTATAGAACATGCCACTGCAGCCTCACTGCTCAGTCCTCTGCCATTTAGGAGTTATATCCCTTTGTTTATGAACCCTGGTCACACCTCCCTGCATGTGACTTGCACAGCCTTCCATAAACACTTCCTGTAAAGAGAGCCCTATTTACGCTTTCTTTATTTCAAGTTCTGTTTAATTAAGATTTTCTTATCCCCTGCTATGTTAATAGCTTGCTAGACCCTGCAAGAGCCTCCTGTATGTGATTAAAGTTCAAATTAGAGATAGAGATACAATTATTTAAGGTAAATTACATCTGTCTGAAAGTGAAACCAGTTTTCTTTTTCATGCAGGCTCTGTCAATCATAGCCAGGGGAGGTGTGTGTAACTCTCTACCTGTAACTGTGTGTATGACTGCCTGTAACTATATGTGTGACTGTCTGCATGTGACTGTGTGCGTGTGACTGCTTGTAACTGTGTGTGACTGTCTGTCTGTAACTGTGTGTGAGGAGGTGCAGGGATTTTGTAGAGAGGGGGCAGGGGTTTTACAAAGTTTACAAATTTGTTCAATAAATGTTTTAACATGCCATAGGTACGCCCCTGCCTATGCGCACATATAAATAGCAATTATCACAATATCTACATGTGCACCTGCTGCCCCCCCGGCTACCTGCACCCAGCAGGGGGGACCCAGCATACTCCAGCATTTTAACTTTACAGCAGCTCCTCTCTCTGTCCCTCTAACCTTTGCAAGCCCCACAACCGTCAGAACATTGCCACGGGTTACCATGGCAATGCTCCGCGACATGCAGGTAAGGATCACGAGAGTTAGAGAGACAAAGAGAGGAGCTGCTGTAAAGGGAAAATGCTGGAGTGAGCTGGGTCCCCCCTGCATGGTATAGCTTCCTACCATGCCACCAGACCACCAGGAAATGCAATCTTCCCCTCCCTGACTAAGGGTAAGGAGTGGGGGTGGGGGAGAATACAATTTATGAACATTAATGTGAAAAAAATGCCTCCACCCCCCACATAATGCAGCCTCTGTTTTAAACAACATGTACACAAACTAAACAAACACACACACTGCATCCACTACATACAAGCACTGCATGTAATACACACAAACACTACATCCACTACATAAACACATCCATTACACAAACATACACTCTATGTCCACTACACACACTGAAGCTAATACACATAAACACTACATCCATTAAAAAAAACCATACAATCTGCATCCACTATACAAAGTGCATCTACTATACACACTGCATCCACTTTACATACACCACATTCAGTACACACACATACTGCATCCTTGTTGGCATACTCGGGATGGGCTATGTAAATGGACTCGGGGGTGGGCCTTGAGCAGGGCCGGACTGGCTCAGCGGGATACCGGGAAATTTCACGGTGGGCCGCAGCAAGCTGGGGCCGGGCAGACAGCCCCTAATGATCATTATGATAAATCCTCCCTTCGGACTGTGCCAGCCTGTCAGTCCGAGGGGAGTAAGGATGGAGGAGCTTGGGGCTGGTGTGGCTGCCAGCAGCCGCAGGGAGACCTGTCAGTCTCCCTGCACAGTCTAAAACCATTTTGGCTGCTTGCTCCGCCCCCACATGGAAGCTCTGCCTCCTGCACACAAGCATTATCCTGCTGAAAGAGGTACTGCCATCAGTGAACATCATTGCCATGAAGGGATGTATACATCGTCTGCAACAATCTCTAGTCTGGTGGTATGTGTCAAAGTAACATCCACATGAATACCATGAATGTTTCCCAGCAGAGCATAACATTGCCTCTGCTGGCTTGCCTAGTGCATTATGCTGCCATCTCTTCCTCAGGTTAACCACACACACTTACCCTGCCACCCAACTGATCTAAAAGAAAATATGATTCATCAGACCAGGCAACCTTCTTCTATTGTTCCATGGTACAGTTCTAATGCTTACGTACCCATTGAAGGTGCTTACGGCAGTGGACATATTTCATCATAAGAATTCTATCAGGTCTGCGGCTACACAGCCCCATATGCAGAAAACAGACACCTTTCTATGATGGTCACCAATAAGTTTTTCAGAAAATTTGAGCTACAGTGTGATTGGACCAGATGTGCTAGCCTTCGCTCCCCATGTGCATCAATGAGCCTTGGGCACCCATGACCCTGACATGACCCTGACATCGGTTTAGTGGTTGTCCTTCCTTGCATCACTTTTGGTAGGTAGGAATGACTGCATATCAAAAACATCCTCACTAGACTTGCTGTTTTGATGAAGCTCTGACCCAGTTGCCTAGCCATCACCATTTGACCCTCTAACTCCCTCAGATCTTTTCGCTTGCCCGTTTCTCCTGCTTCCAACACAGGAAATTCAAGAACTAACTGTTGATTTGCTGCCTAATATATCCCACCACTTGACAGGTGTCATTGTAACAATATAATCAATGTTATTCACGTCACCTGTCAGTGGTATTAATGTTGTGGCTGATCAATGTATACAACTTCCAAAAGTATTCAGACTCTTTAAAAAGTATAATTGTCTTTCAGATGATACAAACAAATGTTTAAATAATATATTTATTGCAAACTTATTTGCTCTAAGAGTATAGTTTAAAGTCCATTCCTAACACTATAGTATATTTTTAATATATGACAAATAGAGGCCAATTGTTATGTAATTGTATTGCCAATATTGCATTTTCTTCCGTTGTGTTACCATGGAATTTCCAGAGCAGATAGGAGTAACATTAATATATTTATATGTCCACCTAGAGACCTAAATTACTAGTACTTTATGCTCATGCATACCGAATGAAACTGGTGTGCAGTACAGGCAACACAAGTCGTATATCCTCTGGAATCGAGTTACTGAAACTGGTTTACAGCATTTACAACATAATACAACAACTGGTTGTGCTATGAATGCTCTAACAGAAATATGTGCCTGTGGGAGTTTTAGAGACATTAGGGAAAACTCCATGCACCATAACCACTACAGCCAGCTGCAGAGATGTAACTAGGTCATCTGGCACCCTTGGGAGAAATTTATATTGGCACCCTCCCCCCAGAAATAGAGAAATTTGCTTTTGTTGTCTCTATGCAAGGCCCCTAACACCCTTTGTTAGGGAAATTACAAAAACACGCACTCACATTTATATGCACACACATGCTCAAGCATTCGTCAAGCATACATAGTCAAAATCATACACACATGTACATTCAAATACACAGGCACACACATATATATATATACTCACACATTGGATTTTTTTAATTTTACTTAGCACTTAATCCCTAGGGCCAGTGATTTGCTGCTAGGATTGTTCTGTGTACTGATAGCACAATTCTCTGCCACTCTGTGCTAATGGGGCTGGGGTGATGTTACGCCCTGGCTCTTGGCACCTCTTGGCATTTGTACAGCGCCGCGAGGGATCTGTGCAGTTAGAGCATTGACCAATCCCACCAGTTGCTGCTTGTGAGGCTAAATAGAATTTGCAGAGCAGACACTTGATCTGCCAAAAGGGGATGCCCTGTGCATCTTCCTTCCACCGGTTACCCAAGATGCCCCCAGTGTTAGTACGTTATTGGCCGGCTGTCGTGGTTATAATGCCTTCCTCTAGTAAGCAATCAAACTTCAGACCAGTTGGACAATTTACCTGGGGCCCACTGGGTGCCCTTCGCTGTCTCCACTGCAACCAAAAGCTCCTGCAAGGATCTTCTGCAGAGATCATGGCCATCTCATTGGCTAAAGAATGTCAGCTGAGAGGGCACTTCCAGGCAATGAGCTAAGCAGAGGGGGCATAGGTGGACACCATTAGGACCCCAAGTAAGTTGTCAAACTGCCCTTCAATGATTAGGTTACTTGCTGTGGGAGGAAGTCGGGGTACTCTTGCCACCACAGCAGCTGCAAGAGGAAGTAGACTTTATGTGCTTGGAATGTTCCTTTAAATCCCATTTTAGCTGTTGCAGCTTAGAATCATTTTGCCATGCTATGTGTTGCTGGTAATGAGATTTTTAGATTAATAAATGACTCCTGTCGCTTGGAACGAAAGGTCAAATGACTTAACTATTAAGGAGTGGCTAAACTTATATACAAAGAGATATCAACTGATATAAATGTTAATATCAGTAAATAAAGTTTACCCATCACTTTGCGCCCACCAAGAAATACACCACTTCATTTTAAATATTGTGAGGAATGTCACATCTACTAGCAAATATACATGTATTCCTCTAAAACTAAGAGAGTTATTCAATAAGGGTTGTTTTTATTTTTTCATTTCAAAATAGTATTTTTAACCTATTGTATGGCTACTTATACATGTAATCTGCGTGTTTAACCTTAAAAATGATAAGTCATGCAATCATAAACACAAATCATTCTGGCACAGATCCCAACATTTCAAATGGCTAAAAGATAAAGCTTTCATTATGGAAGGTGTGACTGGAAGTGTGACAAAGCACAATGACTGTTCTAAGATTTTCAACGTCATTTATAACCTTCTTAAACTATGTGCATAGCTGTAATTGCGTAAATCAACACTTAGAAAAATAAAAGTTAAAACACACAAATGTACTGAAGTTTACAAAGCCATTAATTTTAATTTTATGGCTGCTGAGCTTTGTTAAATACTGATACGCAGAAACTATTTTGAGCTCCTATTAAAGAGGGAACTTTATTAGGAAAAAGGAACGGATATCCAAAGAAAATCTCCTGTGATTCAAAGTAATTCAGCCAATTATTTTATCAAAAGGACATAAATTGTGCAGCAATACGTCTGATAGAGAAATGTTCCATTTTATCTTCAAAGAAAACAATTAATTTTTTTGTATTTATGAGGAAGAAGTGAGCAATGCTGTCAGATTTCTTATTTTGTTTTTTGCACTTGTTATTTTTTAATCATGGATTTTCCAATAAAAGTTATCTTTTATGCATTACTTTTTTTTTTTTTAAGTAGCTTCTTTCCACATCGCGTCGATTGACATGGATGCTACTAGCGGGCTCTATCTTCCCTTGTTTGACGTATAGCTGATAATGGTATAGGTCCTAATGGTTTTTTTTAATGTCTCCTTTCTTTTCTTCTGTGACACGATAATTAGTAAGCAACTGGAGCACAAATGTATGACACACATTAGTTTGTGCTAGTAAGCATTTTCTGATGATGATGGTTATGTTGAATCCCCTTATAATCAGAGCAAAGCATTGATGGATCGAATCTTTAAAACTTAGCTTCTAAAAAAGGATTTCTGTGGGCTCTTGCAGCCCTTTGCTCATTAGGGCTCAATGCTCACAGAGGAGCATTGGGACCTTATTTATGGAGAGTGCCACACTCACACTCAAACTGTCATGTGCCACAGAAGCGCCTCTAGTGACCATCATACAGACAGCCACCTGAGGTAGACCTATCCCTGCAATGTAGACATTTCAATTTCAAAAGACAATGTTTTACATTGCAATGAGATTTATCTAAGTGTTCTAAAAAGTGTCTTTTATTGTTACTCTCTAATTTGTTCTCATTTATTCAATTGCACTAAAAATAGTCTAATGAGTTTATCCCCCCTTCTTGGTGGAACAAGTAAAGGAAAGACTGATTTACAGTGAGAGAAAAAAGGTATTTGATCCCCTGCTGATTTTGAACGTTTGCCCACTTGCAAAGAAATGATCAGTCTATAACTTTAATGGTAGGTGTATTAACAGTGAGAGACCGAATAGCAAACAAAAAATCCAGAATAACGCATGTCAAAAAAGTTATAACTTGATTTGCATGTCAATGAGTGAAATAAGTATTTGTTCCCACATCAATCAGCAAGATTTCTGGCTCCCAGGTGTCTATCATACAGGTATCGAACTTAGATTAGGAGCACTCTCTTAATGGGAGTGCTCCTAAAGACATCTGTCAGATTTCAAACTCTCCACCATGGCCAAGACCAAAGACCTGTCCAACGATGTCAGGGACAATATTGTAGACAAGGCTGGAATGGGCTACAAGACCATCGCCAAGCAGCTTGGTGAGAAGGTGACAACAGTTGGTACGATTATTCGCAAATGGAAGAAACACAAAATAAGTGTCAGTCTCCCTCGGTCTGGTGCTCCATGCAAGATCTCACCTTGTGGAGTTTCAATGATCATGAGGATGGTAAGGAATCAGCCCAAAAAAAAAGGGAGGATCTTCTTAATGATCTCAAGACAGCCGGGACCATAGTCACCAAGAAAACAATTGGTAACACACTACACCGTATAGGACTGAAATCCTGCAGCACCCGCAAGGTCCCCTGCACATGTACAGGCCCATCTGAAGTTTGCCAGTTAACATCTGAATGATTCAGAGGAAAACTGGGTAAAAGTGTTGTGTTCAGATGAGACCAAAATCGAGCTCTTTGGCATCAACTTAAATCGCCATGTTTGGAAAAGGAAGAATGCTGCCTATGACCCCAAGAACACCATCCCCACCATCAGACATGGAGGTGGAAACATTAGGCTTTGGGGGTGTTTTTCTGCTAAGGGGAGAGGACAACTGCACCACATCAAAGGAACGATGGATGGGGCCATCTACGTCAAATCTTGGGTGAGAACCTCCTTCTCTCAGCCAGGGCTTTGAAAATGGGTCGTGGATGGATATTCCAGCATGACAATGACCCAAAACACACAGCCAAGGCAACAAAGGAGAAGCACATTAAGACCCTGGAGTAGCCTAGCCAGTCTACCTTAATCCCATAGAAAATCTGTGGAGGGAGCTGAAGGTTCGAGTTGCCAAACATCAGCCTCAAAACCTTAATGACTTGGAGAGGATCTGCAAAGAGGAGTGGGAAAAAATCCCTCCTGAGATGTGTGCAAACCGGGTGGCCAACTACAAGAAAAGTCTGACCTCTGTGATAAAGGGTTTTGCTACCAAATCGAAGGGGTCAAATACTTATTTCACTCATTGACATGCAAATCAATTTATAACTTTTTTGACATGCGTTTTTCTGAATTTTTTGTTGTTGTTGTTATTCTGTCTCTCACTGTTAAAATACACCTACCATTAAAATTATAGACGGATAATTTCTTTGTCAGTGGGCAAACATTCAAAATCAGCAGAGGATCAAATACTTTTTCCCCTCACTGTAAAAAAAGAAAAAGAAAAAGAAAAAAAGACATATATTCAAAAATCCCATGGTGCAAAAAAACCAAAACACAACACCCTCTCCAGATTTATTATAGTGCATCCAAAAAATTTCAAAAAGGCACACAGCTGTCTATGACACTTTGATAAATCTCCTGATAGTTTAATTTCTTCTATTCTTTTTCTATTGAGACTGCCAGGTGCAAAGGGCAGAGCTTATAACAATGATTGACAGGGAGTCAAGATGGAGGGCACAGTAGTAAGATAAAGAGGTGCGAAATTCTACAACGCATTTTATTTATCACACCGCACAAATATATATTTGTTAAATATAGGGATAAGTAAACATAATATTAAAAACCTAAGGAAATAACAGTTCCCCCTCAAAAGCAAAAAACGTCTATCTCTAGGGGATGTGAATTTATATATATTTAGTTAATTTTAGGGCACTTTTCAGCAACATTTGACTAGGAAAACTCAACATGGTACAAGAAAGAACTGGTCTGAATTTGTACTTACCGTAACTATCTAGCAAGCGTACATAGGAAAATACTACAAACAACAGTACATTAACCCCATCCCTTCTATGAATAAATACATCACAACAGCAGATAGCTGGGATAAGGAAACTGACCAAAAATTCTAAAAGTTTTAAGAAAAAAGTCAAAGGACTGACAGTGAACATCATGTGGATATTGTGTAAATCAATGTTCTGTTCCTGATGATTCCATTACAATTCATGATAATTTCTCAATTTTTAGAATAAACTTTTTTTTTTTTGTTAGCGTCCTAAACCCCCTTCCCCACCCCCACCCTCCCATCTTTGATCCAGGGGCAGAGATAAGAAAAAATATTTGTGAATGACAGACACAGATGGATTCTATTAATCCTCATGAAATATACGGATAGAAAAATACATTTTCTAAACATTGCAATAACCAGCCCTGTGTGTCTAACATTGCCAAAGAAGATAAAAGATTATGTGAATGAAAAGACATTGCAATAACAATAACAGATAGTGTGCAAGGATACACATACCTGCTCAGTGCTATTTCTCAGTTTCTTTTCCTACGAAAGTGAGTTGTGTTTCATGCTGAACTCCTAACATTTACTAACCAGGAGTGGCAGCACCTGTTTGAATGGCCCATATCTACCAACCCACCCTACCTGTTCCTCTTGACGTCAGGACAGTAATATAATAATGGTATGTTATAATGGTAATGACCACAAGAGGGAGTTGTGCTTGGTTTGAATGAAAATTGAGAAAACAAGACTCACATGCTGCATTTTTTTTATTACGAAATCTTTAGTATAAACTGAGGTGTATAATTTTATAGAAATATATAAAATGTTAGAGTGTATTTTTTTTTTTTTTCATTCATTTTCACAATAAGGGTTTCAAAGTGGTTTATCTTAGATTTCCTCTGGTGCATCTTGTCCAAGTGTGGCTACAAAGTTCTAACAGAATGTAAGCTCGATTGAGCAGGGTCCTCTTCAACCTATTGTTCCTGTAAGTTTATTTGTAATTGTCCTATTTATAGTTAAATCCCCTTTCATAATATTGTAAAGCGCTACGGAATCTGTTGGCGCTATATAAATGGCAATAATAATAATAATAATTATGTCCCTTGCAACCAATCACACATATTAACTGCTTAATGAGCAATATGACCAAGATTAATTTGAGATCACTAGAACGGATAGTTTGCTCATAGTGAATACAAATACTAAATCATTTTTTAAGGTGGGTAGTTGTGAGTGTGTGTAACAATGACATTTGTATTACTAGAAAACACTACAATTGAATGGTTGTGTAGAACTCGCAATAAACTCCAAACCTCAAACGTCTCTAAAAAATAATTAAAAGTCCCATAGGGACTGAATCGTCAAGATGTTGACTTCTAGTGAAATGGGTTCTTTGCTGGATAAATCATGCTAAGTATATATATAATCCTATGCGTTCTCTTTTACAAAGATGATCAGATACTGCAATTGTGGAGTTTGTCAATCTTAGTACTGCCTCTTAGTAAATTAAGTGGACTCACATAATTCCCTTAGGAGTCAAGGCTGCTATCCCTCTGCCAAGATTTATATACCAGGTAAGGGACCTATGCCCTTAACGTCCCTCTCCGACTGTCTCCCTGTTTATCGCACTCTATTGCTGTCATCAAGGTAAGAAGGTGCCTGCTCTGCCATACTGTGACAGGACTCCTCTGGGCGCCCCCGAATATAGGCAACCACAGGGAACAGGGCAAACAGCAGCCCAATAAGACACGTGGAGCCACTGTCAACTGATAACAATCCTTGTTTATAACTAAAAGTAATGAACCCTTACACCCACCTAGCTACCTGCAAAGCGCTTACTAGACAGAGCAGTCGTCCTGAGGGTCCACACACAGTCGGTAAGCCATATACCATTCACTAGAAAAGATGAGCTTACAGAAGCCTACGACTTGCTACGACTGTGCTGTGTGATATTATTTTCCTTAGATATTGGTTCTCGTTTGTTATTATTGCTCATTTAAATACTTTATGCCCTTGCTTATCAATACCATATTATTATGTCATTTACTATTTCAAATAATGGAAAAGTTGTATATTACATATACAAACTCAATAAAACACAAATTTAAAAAAAATGTTCAAGGATTCTCTCACAAAATGTAATACTGTAAGCATATCTGCCCTCTAGTGTCAATATTAAGTATTGCACAAAGGTCACGCAATAGTAATCACATTTTTAATGAACTGTCTCTGTGACACATATACTCTTTATTTGTTTGGGTTTACTTGTTTTTAACTGAGACTCATCTTATCCAGCGCTATTAAGTGATGTCATATTATCCAGAATATCAGTTGGCTTATTCATTCACCTGCAGTTTCATGGGAGTTAAACTGTGCAACTCTTGGCATTTCGTATTATACAGAATAACCGTTTTTTATTCTTTTATGTATCCACAAGGTTCTTAGTGAGTTTAGCCAGGGCCCTCTTAACAGCATTATAGGCAACCCGGATAAAGCAGTGCATTACACAACCACTCACAGAAATAAAAATGTAAGTTATCAGTAAAATGAAGCTTAAGTTTATTGGTACCTCCAACAAATTATATATATATATACATATATATATATACACACACACACACAGATTGCTGAATGCATTCACAAACTGCTCAATACACACCAGTGGCGTACACATGACCCATGGGGCCCCGGTGCAAAAATTGATCCGTGGGCCCCCCCCCCCGCGCGCTTACTCAGCGCGGGTCGGGATCGCAACACATGGTGGCGGGCACCTGGTCGCAGGGGTTGCAGGGCTGCGACCCCGCGACCGCGGTATGCACACACACTTAAAGGACCACTACAGACACCCAGATCACATCAGCTCAATGAAGTGGTCTGGGTGCCAGGTCCCTCTAGTTTTAACCCTGCAGCTGAAAACATAGCCGTTTCAGAGAAACGGCTATGTTTCACTGAGGGTTAATCCAGCCTCTGGTGGCTGTCTCATTGACAGCTGCTAGAGGAGCTTCCGCGATTCTCACTGTGAAAATCACAGTGAGAAGACACTGAACGTCCACAGGAAAGCATTGAGTAATGCTTTCCTATGGGCGGTTTAAATGCGCGCGCGCCTCTTGCCGCGCATGTGCATTTCGGAGCTGAGTGGCAGACACTGGGGAGTCCGACGCTGGAGAAAGGTAAATGCTGAAGACACACACACACACTCTCACGAACAGACACGTACACACTAGCTAACAGACACACACATTTACTGACAGAGACACACTCAGCGACAGACATACATACACTTTCACTGACAAACACACACTCACTAACAGACATCAAACACACTCAGTAACAGACATACACAGTAATACACTCACTAGCAGACACACACCCAATAACAGACACATTCACTGACACACACACTAACACACGCACTAACACAAACAAACACTGACACACTAACACACACACTCTAACACACACACACACTAACACACACACACTAACACATTTTTTTTTTCAAATGTAATCCCCCCAGCCTCCTTACCTTTTGGAGTGCTGGGGGGATTCCCTGGGGTCCAGTGGTGCTGCTGACCCCAGGCAGGCGGGTGGCCGGTCGGGCAGGCGGGCGCGCGAGGGAGCACTCAGTGCTTCCTCTTCAGCTCCCTCGCGCGCCGCGTAGGGATGCCGGAGCCGGAAGATGACGTCATCTGCCGGCTCCGGTATCAGTGCGGTGCGCGAGGGAGCTGAAGAGGAAGCACTGAGTGCTCCCTCGCGCGCCCGCCTGCCCGACCGGCCATCCGGGTGTCAGCAGGGCCAGCCTCAGGGGGGCCCTGGGGCGGTCGGCTCCTGGGCCCCCCAGGGGAAGAGGCTGGCCCTGTGGCTACATACCGGGTCGCAGGGGCGGCCGGGCCCCCTGGTGGGCCGGGCCCGGTCGCAGCCGCTACCCCTGCGACCCTGGTATGTACGCCACTGATACACACACACATACTGCTGAATACATACACAGACTGCAGAGTACACACACGGAAACTGCTGAGTACACACAAACACACACACACACACACACATTGGCATACTAAAGGGGAGGCAGGGGGGCACATGGAGGAGCTGGGGGTTAATGAGACACATGGAGGGGCTGGGGGATTAATTATATTTATGGTGCGTATGGGGGGTTAACAAGACACATGGAGGGGTGGGGATTAATGAAACACACAGAGGGGCTGGGGGCATAGACACACACACACAAAGAAGCTAGGGGGACAAAGAGACACAGAGAAGGCCTGGGGAGGCAAAGACACACATAGAAGGCCTGGGGAGGCAGAGGGTAGACAAAGAGGCACACAGAAAGGCTGGGGAAGAAGAGATACACAGAGGTGAAGGTAAAATTAGGCACACCATGGGCTTGGGGGAGAAACAGACACACAAAGAAAATAGGGGCCTGCCATAGCAGCTAGCCTGCCTACCAGCCGGCTGCAGCAGCCAGCCAGCTATAGTAATTGAAGCTTTAGTGTACTAATAATCTTAATTTTAGTAATGACAGGAGGCAAGTATTTTGCATAATCTCTCTTTACCAGCTCCACAGCAGCAAAGAAACTCATAGAAAACAAGAACCAACCACAAGTGAGTAGGATGTTCATGAGGTATAGTGACCTAATCTCTTCCCCTTTCAGAAAGCGATATGAAGCAGAAGCAAACATATAACAAACAATAGCAATAGCTCCTAAATCACAAAAAATTAATAAAATACAGCATTAGAAGAAGGGTGAAAATAGAAAGTCCAGAAAATCTCTTCTCGAGACCAATCCACCGATCACAAGATATCTGAAAATGAGGCACATACCAAAAAGGCCTAAGAAGCCATCACCTCGCAGAAAGAATGCACACCAAATGAGGGATCTACCTCAGCAAGGGATAGGATCCAAGGAACCCGTCTCTCCAAGATCGTAACCGACACGGCTTTATGAGGGCTCTCACAGAAGACAAGCAATTGTCCGGTAGGTGACTATCACAACGAAGAGCTGAGCTCGATATACCGATGCAAGGCTGAACCCACGCACAACTGCGAATCGGAAATGAAAAGGAATAGAAAAACCGTTGAAGAATCTGACTTGGAGCAACGAGAGACACGGAATGTGACCCTGTCCGAGAAAAAAGGGAAAAACTCCATATCGAACACCTGAAAGTCCGAAACATGACGGAAAGACACCAGACAGAGCAGAAATGTAAACTTGCCTGATAACAGACGAAGAGAAAATTTGTCATTAGGTGGTCAGTCCCGTAGAAAATGAAGAATGATCTCCACGTCTGGCCGCTGGAGGCTATGTGGGCCGCTGAAATGGCTGAATATACCACGATAATGGATTCGTATGACTGACCCAATGAAAAAAGTGATGAGAGGAAGTTCAGAACCGAGGAAACAGAGGCAGTAAATGGATCAAGGTTCTGTTCCAAACCAAAACCAGACCAGGAAGCCCAGGTGGAGAGGTAGCATTGTTGGGTCCCTGGGTCTCAAGAGTCCTATAAGAGGTTCCTAGCAGGCTGTGATAGCTCACCGATCTGCCAGGAACCCCAGAAAGAGTCCAGGCCACCAGGGTCAGTGTTACAGCAGAGTGTTAGAGTGTTACTCACTGCACATGGAGGTGATGGAGAACACCGCCATGCACTCCGGATCCTGCAGCCAACTAAAGAATGCAGCGTCTGGTGGTTGTTGCGTGACGCGAACAGGTCAAGGTGAAATGGGTCCCATAGAGATGATATGGTGGCAAACACCTGGGGATCCAGCATCCAATTGCTACCATTCCTTCAAAACTGAGAGAACCAATCAGTGGTAAGATTTGTCTACCTTGGGAGGAACTCCACCCACAGGGAGATTCTGCTTGGGAGGCAGAAATTGAAGATGACCTTCGTAATGTCTGGCAGGAGGCAGGAGCGGGTGCCACCCAGGTGATTGATATACTGGACTGCTGACACTTTGTCCATCCAGAGTAGGATGCAACAAATGGATTATCCCTTCACCAGGCTGCGGATAGCGAAGGACCCCGCTAAGAGTTCCGGGCAATTGATGCGAAGGGAAAGTTGAGCACATGCCTCCCGTGGGCGCACTCTTAGAGGTTGCCTTCCCAGCCCCACAGGTTGACATCCGACTCCAGGACGAAGTCCAATTGGTCACCATAAATGGCGTGGCCTGCATGCTGGGTGCACTCTGACAGGTTGCCTTCCCAGCCACACATGTTGGCATCAGACTGTAGGACGAAGTCCAGTTCATCTCCAAAAATGGCGCGGCCAGTCCAGTCCTGCATTGAAGTCCTCCTTGCACCTCGTCCGTCACTGGAACTGGTTGGTCTAGGTGGGGTTCACCAGAGGAAACTATGAAGCGTTGCATGGCCCAGGAAGAAATAACCTACAATCCGTGCGAGTGTGTGTGGATAGTGGAGACCTTTGAAGGGGGTAACTTCAGGGTGCAAGACGCTGAGTAAATTTTGAATCCTTAGAATTGGACCATCCAGGAAGGGGCCATCGCAGACTTCTGCTGATTCACTACGAAACCCAACAATTCCAGCAAGACCATGGAGAATTGTGTGTTGATGTAGTCTTGACCTCTCGGAAACCAAACAGAAAGATATCGTCTAGGTAAATAATGCAACGCATCCCCTTGGGTGATCAGCGGTTTCAGTAGTTTCATGAAACACCAAGAAGCCGAGCTGAGGAGTCAGGTGAATTGTGCAGGTAGACCGCACCACAGGCAACTAGGCTCTGGTCTAGACTCGCAAACCAGTTCCCTACTTGAAGAAGGTCCCCTAATAAGTCTGAATGCCTTCCATCTTGAAGTGAAGGTATCTCATGTGGGCGTTGTAGAAAGTACAGTCGGTGATACCATTGGGATGCTTACCTGAGGAAAATCTGAGCGTTCCATGTCTACTGGCCTGGAGTACCAGAATAGTTGTCTTCCACCCACTTCCAGGTAAAAAATGTCGTGGTAGCGAGGTACGGGTGACATGGCCAGCTGTTGACCAGCCCTGCCAAAAACAAAACCCTAGTGGGATTACCATGGAATACCTTCCTCATGGAAGTTTGGGTGTGAGAAGTGAAAACCTTAACGTGTTTGGTAAGCTTCCTCATGAATGCATCATCGAAGAGTGTGCCTTGTGCCCGGGGTCCCAATTCTTTGGCGCCCACATCCACCAACTTTCTGTCAATAGAGGAGTGCTGCTTTGCGCCTCTTAGGAGAGGCAAACATTTATGTTTCTGATGAAACAGAAACTTCTCTGTGCCCATTCATGGATATCGTGAGCCCATTCCCAGATGGTGCCTGCATTAAAGGAGTCATCTGCCAGGTATTTTATCCTTGAGAGGGGGGCCTATGGAGTCCAGCAATTTGTCTTGGGTGCCTTTGAATCCTCATTCAACTCCCTTGTGGGGTTACAGCCATGAAGGCTATCATCAGCTGATCAGGTTTCTGAGCTACTTTGTCTGGGCAGGAAGGGCATGGGCATTCTGATTGCAAACGGTTCCAGGCATCTTTATCCAGAGGCTTGCAAAGCTACATGTACATAAAGTTGGCCAGGTGCTCAGGAGTAGAACAATCCCCAGAACATGGGTGACAGATGTTGTGTTGATCAAATAGCTTTTGACCAGTAAGATCCTGGATCGCTTCTGCATCCTCTTGAGCTGTAG
Organism: Pelobates cultripes; assembly: GCA_933207985.1. Lineage (NCBI taxonomy): Eukaryota > Metazoa > Chordata > Amphibia > Anura > Pelobatidae > Pelobates > Pelobates cultripes. The sequence continues at coordinate 38,657,918 of OW240921.1, forward strand.
CGTGTGAGGTACCATGATCCTTGGTCATCTGGGGCTTACCCAGAGAAGTATCGCGCCCGAATGTGGACCCAGACCTAGATTCCGAACCCCAGTGGTTATCAGATTCCAACACCTCTGCACACCATTTGTCCAGGATGGACAGGGAATGTGACAGGTTGTGGTCCTCGTCCGAGGATGGGTCTATCCGTGGGTTCAGGGCAGGTGCTGGAGTCGGCTTAATGCATTTTGCGGGGGCTTTGTGTTGAGGTTGCTGTGATGGCGAGACCCCATCCAAGGCATCAGAGTCAATTATACTTAATTGTTTATAAATATCCCCCCTCTCCAATGTTTATTAACCTAATCAATGGCACAAAATTCTAAATGTCCTGGATCTGACATATGTTTCTCAAGAAAATGCCTAGAGACACTATGGTTTAGAAAGCGTTTTTTGATGTTTCTCACGTGCTCACTTGTTCTTACTTTTATGGATCTAGAAGTCTTCCCTATATATTGTACCCCATAATTACATCACAGTAAATAAATGACATTACAAAATAAATGAGCACGTGAGAAAGGTTAACAAACATTGGAGAGGGGGGGATATTTCTAAACAATTAAGTATTCAGGAATCTAAATGGATATTTGAGCTACGTACTTTGACCCCTAAGAGATTAAACATTGATTTTAAAATTAACCATATTTTATATATATTTTTATATCTTTGTATATTTTTTTTCACTCCCACTCCCTTTCATGCACCTTTTTAAAATGACTTTTAAAAAGATTTTTATTCAATTTTTTTATGGTGTGCACTTTTATTACTTTCTTTGAATATGTATTTTTATAATATATATAATATGTACCTATCATTGTAGGTTCTTATTATTTTTAATACTGATATTTTTTTCTCTTGCCCTCTTTCCTCTTTACAATGCTGGGGAAAATATACTCTGTTATCAATAGCTCCCATGACTTCGGATTTACCAAATGTCATAGACCTCATATGTATCTGTGTGGATGCAATTATAATCCAGAGGAGGTGGACTTTCGGAGGCAAGACGTCACAGGAAGGGACGTATAGGACCTTTAACATACAGACCCTTACGACAGAGGAAATGATGTATCGGATTTCGAATCAGAAAAGTTACAGGAACTAAATTATTACTTCGGCTTTGAAGATTTTGAAAGAGAGAAAATTCCTATTTTATTTTACAGTTAATGAGAAATGTTTATTATTTTATAATTAATCTGTTAATATGCTTTTATATGTGAGTCCTTTGGACTACCAAGATGGTGGTGATTTATATCCAAACCGGAAAAGTCGCCATTTTGGGGGTGGCACGGTGCGTTTGCGGTTCGGACCATATTTGGTGATGGGAGTGTTTGTATGGAACATGTGTAATTAATTGTTAATTGATATACATATGTATATAAGTTTGATCATAGCAGTATATGTATCAGCACCTGAGGAAGCCCCTTTATAGGGTTGAAACGTGTTGTGTTTTGTTTGCTCTGAATAAATATTCATTATTTTAACTTCCATTTCGAATCCTTAAGTTCCTGATTTTTTATTACAATATCAGGTTCCTGAGTTCCTGGGAGTTCCAATCGCTTAACCGCTTAACGCCATTACGGCATTCTATGCCATCGCGGCTTTAAAGCCGTTGCGGCGGCATAGAACGCTGTAATGGCTTAAGCCCAGGGGAGGTAATATTTACTTACCTCCGCCGCGATCCTCTTTGGGAGGGCTGCCTGACAGCCCAGGCAGCCCTCCCCCGGCGAATGAGTCCCCCGGGGGCCATGTGATCGCTCTCAAAGAGCGATCACATGGCCCCCTATAGCTGGATATGGATCTGCCAGCAGGGGGACTGTATGAAATATCAGACAGTCCCCCTGCTGGTGGAAAGTGTAAAAAAAATAAAAAATGAAACAGGTTATAAAATAAATTAAATGTATTTATATATATAATATATGTATATATATTATATATATATAACATATATACATATTATATATATGTAACGTCATACAAAGTGTATTTTAATACTAATATTAGTATATATATTAATATTAAAATACACTTAGAATGACGTTACATATATATAATATGTATATATATTATATATTAATAGATATATACACATATATTATATATATATATATACGTATAATTACAATAATAAATAAATAAAATAATAAAATAAATAAATAAAATATTGAAACAAAATTTAATATAAATTATATATTCATATGTAATTTCATTCTAACTGTATTTTGTTATTAATATATATATATTGGTAACAAAATACACTTAGAATGATATTCTATATATATCTATCTATATATAAAATACAAATAACCGCAAATATATATATAGATAAATACATATAATTACATAAAAGATTACATTAGTATACACGTAGAATTTAAATACCTATAAATGCATATATATTAAAATTCGACGTGTATATTTAAGTAATCTTTTAACGTAATTATGTGATTTGATTAATAAAAATGTGATTGACATGCCTGACAACACAGGGAGAAAGTGCAGAGAATTTAATTCGCAAGCACTATATCTGACCCTGTAACTCTCCAAGACACCATAAAACTACAGGTTATAGTGCATAGGGGGTACTGTTTTACTCGGGAGACTTCGCTGAACTCAAATATTAGTGTTTAAGACTGGTATATTGTATTACAACGATGATATTTTAAGTAAAAGTTAAGTTTTTTGCATTTTTTACAAACAAACTGCACTTTTATGGACTATATTATTGTTGTAATATGTTTTACTGTTTTAAAACACTAATATTTGTGTTTAGTGAAGTCTCCCGAGAATAACAGTACCCCCCATGTACAGGTTTTATGGTGTTTTGGAAAGTTAGAGAGTCACATATAAGGCTTGCATTTTATTTTTTTGACATTGAAATTTGCCAGATTGGTTATGTTGCCTTTGAGAGCGTATGGTAGCCCAGGAATGAGAATTACCCCCATGATGGCATACCATTTGCAAAAGTAGACAACCTGAGGTATTGCAAGTGGGGTATGTCCAGTCTTTCTTAGTAGCCACTTAGTCACAAATATATATATATATATATCCCTCTTATCTATCTAAACTATGAGATCTGAAGTAGGAAAGGGGAGCACAGGAATTATAGTGAGTGATAATAAGCAAGGTGAAAGAAAATTCAAATAGGGGTTGCATCACCCCACATTCCCCCACTTTTTCTTCTTCTATGTTGCTCCATTATCTAGTTATCCCTCTAGTACAAGAGAACCTAGTGGGAGCAAAAACCTGTTATACAGGAGAAATTCAACCCACCGTCCCTCCGGAATAGTTCCCTCAGCGACATAATGTCTCCTGTACTTTCCTATGGCTATCAATTCACATATTATACAAAGTGTCACAAAAAAAGAGAACTTATAGAATTTAGGTGAGTGTGTGTGTGTGCAATGTAAAACTTTATTGAAGAATGTATGAGAGAGAGAGAAAGAGAGAGAGAGAGAGAGAGAGAGAGAGAGAGAGAGAAACAAACAAAAAAAATCCCCCTTTTCAAGTTTCTTCCTCATCTATTTCATTGCCACACAAAAGTATAGTGTAATTATGAGCATGAGTACTAGCGGCAAAGTTTGTAGGACTGGATGTGATATTTGCAGAATTCCATACTCTCAATCCAGCTCCGACTCCTCCCAGTAGAGCTGCAAATTGTCCCGTTTTTCCTGACACCCTGCTTTGCCTAAAACACTGTCGCCGTTGTTCCGGACACTTTGGAGGAATAGAAGGATTATTAAAATATAGACTCTAATCTTCTCCCTTATTTGGAGTATCTTCTGGCCGTATTGCCTGTCTCCCATCCCTACTGTGATACAGCTTATACTTATCCATCCTGTAACAAGGATCCACTATGATCTTCTGTTGACACACATCATCATCCTAATACAGCTTTGCCTTGCTCTGTGGGAACACTAGATCTCATCATTAGAAAGGTATAGCTAAATGGGAGACTGGAAGACTGAGAGAAAGAACAAAACAAAAGAAAAACAAACATACATACAGATGTAGAGAGCAAAACAAAATTATGAGTGTTATTGATTGCTGAGACCCCCCAATTGATCAATCTTTTCCTCCTCTCTCAACTGTTCCCTCAGCGCTTTCACGTCTGCCTCCAATCTTTCAGTCTGTCTCTTTAGGTCCCAGTAGTCTCTATTCCCTTCTTTATTCCTCCACTTATCCCAATTCCGTCTATTGGTCTGATGCTCATCCGATCTATGGTTCCTTCTCCAATTATTCTCCCAATAACTGTTCCTGTTGTTTCTCTGTTTTTCTCCCCAATTGTGATTTTCCCAGTTAATATCTGTCCTTTTTAGCCTCTCCCAGGTATTTTTATTATTCCAATTATTATTGATTACCTTAGGTCCCTCCCATCTTTTTTCCACCAATTATCTCCCATTACATTCCTATGGTCCCTCTGTGGATCTCTCCATGTTTTGTCAAAGTCCTATTTTGGTCTCCAGTTCTCATTATCCCTATTGTTCTGGGGTACATTCCACCTCTGGCTTCTCCATTTACCATCTATATCTCTACCAGAGTCGGACTTGAATGTTCTTATGGCTGAAACAGAGAAGGCCTGTTCTGAGGAAGGATTCTTGATCCACCAATTATCAGCTCTAATTAGTACCATTTCTAAGTCTGCTGGTGTTGGATCAAAAAGCCTCACAAATTCTTGACACTCCCAGGAAAGGGCTTCCATTACTTTAGCAATGTGTTCTGGTGAGCCCAAGACCAGAGGCTGTTGAGGTTGGCGTAGCGTATACCAGAACAATATCCTTTGAGCTACCTCTCTAGGACTATCTGCTGGCCTCATCATAATATTAACTATTTCTTTCTCTATGCTGAGTAGATAGAAAATCGTTGCAGCAATTCTTCCTGCCTGATCAGACACACTGTTATTAAATCCAAATAGTCTGCTAGCCAAAGGACCCATAGCATATTCTAACAGTTCTGTCCATTCTTCTAAGTTAAGACCTCTTTTTTTTGCTCTATTTGCTCCCCTCATAAACCAATGTGTAAAGGTGTTAAAGTCGTCAGTTGGCATACTTCCCCACCATTTCTGGAAATTATCTTTGTCTGTGATTGACATAGTCCTTGTCTGTCTAGAGAAGCTAGTAGGCATTTCTCTTACATTAAAATGTTCAGTTATTATTATAGGGGCTTGTGGGACACAATTTACAATTAGCACATTTCCCTTGTGTTTTGTTCCCAGCACTGGTTCTTTACTTTCAGATATAAAATAAGACTGGTCTGGGCATACTCTAGGAATCTCCTTATCCCATTTATTTGTGTTTTCTTTAATTTTCATTTTATATTCCATGACTAGGTCTTGGAGTTCAGTGATCTTAGCACTATATGCATCTCTCTGTTGTTCTATTTCTCTTAACTCCTTTTCTAGTTCCCCAACAATTGTAGTTCAAAGCTGCAATTTTTAAACAATCCCTTTTGTCCATTGCTTCCTCCATTTTATTTGTTGTTTCCAAATTATGCTGCCGTAATTCTACAACTATGTCTATTAGGCCTCCTATTGTGGCTACAACAGCTTGTGTGACCAAACTTTCTCTTTTCTTTGATCTATACGTTTTGTTATTTACAATTTGTGTTAGTACATCCATTAATCTCTCCTCTTTTTCACTGGCTGGGTTTGCTGGCTCTGGAAGCTCATATGGACCATCATGTTTTTGAATATGTTTCCTAAAGTACTCACGTACTTCTGTGGAAAAGTATTTGGCCCCTTGAAAAGACATTCCTACTCTTTTACTCACCCAAGTAAGAACCCAATTTAAATCAATTTGCAACTAAAGTAGCATGCTTCTGAATAGCCAAAAATAGTTGATGTCTATTCAGTAGGCCAGGTGTAAATAGAGAAAACAAAAAACAAAACTCAATTACCTTTGTATGCTAAACACAATGGGTGGGGAACACAATATCCACAACTCTACTGTGAAGCTTGATTTAGGATATGCCCTAAACACACGCCCAGTTTTGTTATATGTAGCAAAATAGACTAGTATCCACGATGCAAATTATATTTACCTTAGTATGGTGAAGGTAATACTTGCTAATTAACTTCAAAACCAGTAGTGCCAAAATTAGCATATTAAAATATAATAGCAAGGCCTGGAGGGTAGGAGTTATACCTGAACTAGGATATGAATCCAATCAGCATTTAAATACAAAAAGAATCCGCATGGCAGCCTACTATAGTGTATTAAAATGCAGGGCTAGGCCTGTACTCTGATAACTCAGATATTTGAAGCACACAAAAACAACCTGTATTATACCTTTGTTTTATGTAGCAAAATAAGCTAGTACAATATAAAGGATTAAAAACAATAATATTTTCGAAATTGAGGCCTATGCTGGTAGTGTATTAAAATAAAATAAAAATTAAGGCCTGAAAAACTACTAGGCCTGAACTATGGTAGTCAAAACACAACAAACTCAGGTATTTGAAACACAAAAAAAATAATATATATTTAAAATTGAGGCCTGATGCCCAAGCTTGTATATTAAAATGGATGCCCAAACTAGACTCCACACACAATCAGCCCTTGCTTTCCCATGCAGAGGATAATTCTTTTTTTTTTTTTCTCCCCCCAAAAATTAAATCTGACTATTAATGTGTTATTACCTCATAAATAACCTTCGTAGAAGTCTAAAATTCGTGGTCGCCAAATGTGGTGTATCACCAAATTAATATACAAATTACACAAGGTTCGTCTACATTAAAAGGTATTTATTAAAAGGCCCAGACCCACGGAGCAACAACCCTTTTTAAATCTATCTATATAGTAATCCCCTTCCCCACACGTTTGATCTCACCCACGGTTAGGCCTTCACATCTAGTAATGGCTCACTGCTGCAAGTTCAACATCACATCCACCAAGGAAGAAAAGGAAGCAACAGAGAGTAACATGGTTCACCATGCTAGCACATGGCGTCTGCACATCTGCTCTGCAGCACAGCCAAGAAGGAACAGAGAGGAATGGAGATAGGGGGAAGTGGTTATCTCTCTCCTGACTTGTAAAGGTATTGAATTACCCAATTACCATTTCAAAGGGTAAAGCTTATCCCACTGTAAGAAAGGCAAACATGAACTTGGTCACATGAACCCTGGTCACCATATTAGTTTGATGACAGAATGTCACCACAGGCAGCAACTCAATTATCTCCCAGATACAGTGACGCCTGGCCGGGTACTATATGTGCATAAAAGGCTGCGATTGGCTCAATAAAAACAGTTTTACTCCCAGAGCTGTGTGTCATCCAGTTACTGGGGAAAAGGGCTATATTCACTAACCAGATCTTTGTTGCGGCTCGAGAGGATTTCGTCAGAGATATTCGGTCTCAGGATTGCAGCTCCGCTACAAAGTGGGATATATTAGGTAGTGTAGCGGACACCGGGTAACCTGACTGGTTATTGAAGCTCCGTCTCCAAGCCAGACTGGAACCATTAAAGCTTACAGACATCCATTCCGCCAGTAACCAGACGAAACATAGTTCTGGGAGTCAACTGATTTATTTCAGGCCACATATGGCTTTTATGCACAGACCCCTACATGGGGTCTCCATCACAATAATACAGGAGTTACATTCCCAGTATCCTTTGTGCCAGAAAGATAATTACGTGAGAAAAACAATTCAATTATCTCTCAACTACAAAAAATCCCTACAAAATATACAGTACCCCAAAAGTACTCCCATTACTGGGAACCCCACAAAAGGTATATCCCTGGATAGACCTGATCTGAGTGTATAGCATTTACAAATATCACTCAGATCGGTTTGGTGAAACTAATGCCACCAGCAGTAAACGGTCCGGACACTACGCGCTAGCCCAAAACAGTTCCAGGGAAATAGGTAGTTCCTATCTCCCGAACGTCTTTCACATAGTTTGTCATGAAGTAGAACGGGCAGCGGTCTAATCATTACCGGGGTTCATGCGAGTGCCTAGCCGAAAAGAATTCCAGGCACTTGACGACAGTGCTGCTGCCCACGTTCATGAGACAAAATCACTGCCACTCCTTTGTCAGTGATGCACGTTGGGAGTGAAGGTATGACCATCTGGTCCAAGCACACTAAAGAGCTACTGTAGCTTCAATTGTTGAAAAACGTAATGCTGGCCATGATAGAAAGGTGTCAGAACACACCTTTCGTGGTTTACCTGGCAAATAGCAGCAGAATGGACTATGTGAAGAAAGCTGTGGATATTTCTTTGCAGGGAAACTGGTTCCTAACATTCATGGAGATGTTACATTGACACGTACCACTTACCTAGATATTGTTGCAGACCAAGTACACCAATGGTGTTCCTGATGGCTTTGGCCTCTTTCAGCAGGTTTACCCTGTCCACACTGCAAACATTGATTTAGGAATGATGTGAGGAAAATGACAAGGAATTCAATGACATGAAGTGTTGCCATGACCTCCAAATTCCCTAGATCTCAATCCTTTTTTCGCTCTCAACTCCCTTTCTTCAGTCCTTCCTTCTTCCTCATTTTTCCTAATCTTTTAGAGTAGACCATAACTTTCCTTTGTCTACTGCAATGGCATTTTTTTTTCTGAGCCAACCTTTTTCTTGCACGCAATAACAGGAGTTTGATGGAGTTGTGCTACACCTAACTACATATGTTCCCTGGAGTCTTCTCTGCCACTCCCAAAGGTGTTCATGACGTTATCTTGGTATATTTTTGATGTGTCACTTTGGGAATTTGTTTAATTACCTTTTTGGTTTTCTAGAATGTGTGGACTTGAGCCATGGGAGAAACACCATCATGTTTATTTAATGTCAACTTTTTTACATAGCTTTATTGTACTGTCGCACAGTGTTTTATTTTCTGTACGGTTTGTGATTAACTATTCAAGTAATGCTGATTTACAACAGAATTCCCACAATTACAAGTGCAGTGATTTTTATTTATTTGATATATTTTCGAATAAGCAAAATATTAAATAAAAAAAGAAATCCCTGGTAGTCCATTGACTGATATGCTTTCCCAACGGGATTTCCAGCCTGCGCTCTGAATCAATTATAAGAGCCGGTAATGCAAGAGAGAGGTATGACAGAGATGCAGGGTGCACAATATCACCACCAGACAATCAATAATAGTCAGCGGCAGCGCTGGACCACAAGGGAATCAATAACAGCAACATTGGACCACCATGGAATATATAACATGGCTGGACTGATAGAGAATGTAGGTGTGTATGTGTGTCAGTGTATGCATCAGTAGACGTGTGTCAATTAAACCTGTTTGTGTGTGTTTGAATCTCTCAGAGTGTATCGATGTATAAATAGGTCTGTGGGCATCTGTGTGTGGATTTGTTAATACACATTTGCATGCAAAACACCCATATCACGCATTTAAACGCCAACTCTGTACACAAATACTACTCACAAATATACACACAAACATTACAAACACAATGCATTCATACACTTGAAAAATAAAATACTACCTAAAAAAACTTCAAACAGCAACACTACACACATACACCCATGCATTTAAATGTCAACACTACCCAGAAACAGAAACCTCACATTCAAGCATCAGCATTGTACACAGATACATAAACATTCCCACAAGTATACACGATAAAAACATGTCTATATTCACAGATGCTGCATACAAATAGTACCCTGCAAGGATGAGTAAATAATCCATCCACAGCTGACAAAACATCATGGCATTTGTACAGCAACTGCCTACCTCTGCTCTATAGCTGAGCGGCTTAAAGGGACTCTCCAGTGCCAGGAAAACATTTGTGCCACCTCCCCACCCCATCCCAAGTTGCTGAAGGGGTTAAAACCCTTTCAGTGACTTACTGGGTTAGGCTCTGCCTACTGCCCGTCAGCCGGTGGGGGAGACCTTATGCGCATGTGCAGCAATGGCCGCGCACTAGCCCTCCACATAGGAAAGCATTATCCGATACTTTCCAATGGGGATTTCGGCAACCCTGGAGGTCCTCACATAGAGTGAGGATGTCCAGCATTGTTTAAAACACTATTCAAGTTCTAAGAACACGGAAGTCCCAACTAGAGGAGGACTTAACTCTGCAAGGTAATTATTGCAGTTTATAAAAACTGTAATAATTACACTTGCAGGACTAAGGGTGGTGGGAGTTGGCACCAAGACCACACCAATGGGCAGAAGTGGTCTGGGTGCCTGGAGTGTCCCTTTAACAGACTCCTGCACAACAGCCCTGGTGTTGCTCCTGGGTAAGATGATTAACAACATGAATCTAAAAAAACATGTGTCATAATGGAGTGGTTGCTTAAGAATCTTCCATTTCGATTTCTACATTTTGGTGCACTCACCATCATCACCACTGATTGTTGTGGTTAGGAACACAGCTTACCCACTGGAAAATAGGTTTTTACAAGAAAAAAATAAAATATAAAAATAGTTAAATGCCACTGAGTTTTAAAAATATTTTGCTCCTTGCGCCATGAAGGAAGTTGTTGTTTTACTACTAGAATGCATTGGTAGAATGAATGGGTAACCAGATGAAGAAGCACAGTAGGCCCAGTTTTTATTTGTTTGTTTTTTTAGATTTTAAAATTTTATTTTTAAATATTAATTCTTCTGTTCTTGGAGAATGACACTCCATTTTATATTTTCTTCAATGAGTCCCACAGCAGGTTGATAAAATATCACTGCACGTTTGAAAAAGCTCAAGAACTTGATACTACAATCCTGTGGCAGATGGAGATATTAACCGTAGATGAAGGCAAAAGTACTTTTAAGGTGGTAATTATCTGAAGATAGTCCCAACTGAGGTGGAGGACTGCAATTCTGGATAGACAGAGTCAGACAGAGGTACTAGAGCTGTCACTCTCCAGTAACGAGTTAAATACCCTTAAGATCCAAACAAAAGGATTAAATTTAAAAAAATAATTGTAACAGGATGCGTTATTGGAAGACTTCATTAAATGAGCAGCTGAAGGAGGTGTAAATAAGATATCTGTTGCATCTTCAGTAGAGTAAAACTGACCTATGTGTTTAGTCTTGATTTCTTTTGTTATCAGATAGGAGGGTGGTATTTCTTTTATTTAGAAAGTGCATACTTTGTCTGTGGAGTCAGCAGACTGGTACTGGAAACTGTTTTCAAACAGCAAATTTGGTTTAAATTGTTCAGGTGCCTTTTATAGAGCTTTATTTTCTTCTCTAATTCACTATAACTATACACTTCTTTAGTGTCTTAAACGGATTACATTTCCTCTAAATCTACGGCATTTCAAGGAGTTAAAATAGCTTAGGGGTGGTGGGGGACATTACTCAAATAAAGAAGATAACCATGAACATTTTTACCTAAGCCCCAATTTTTTTTTTGATCTCCAAGGCTTAAGGTAAAAAATATATCAAGAAGGTGTAATCCCACTGCTTACAGTAAGCAAGCGGTCAGTGAACACCTGGAGGGAAAGTCTGGTATTCTAAGAACTGAAGAAGAATGGATATGTATATGGAACTAATTCAAGAGCTATTAATGCATCAAATAGTTCCAGATGTCATATTCTCTTTTTCACAGTATCACCAGTAATTCCAACCTTGCTGTAAACAAAGCAATAGAAACATTTAGTTCCTCTCCTCTATAAGTGAACTGGTAGGACTACTGAGGTCACTCGGGCTACTTGGATTGGTGGGGGTGCTGGCATTGCTAGCATTATTTGAGTTGCCTGCATCAACAGAGCCTTTCTTGGAGCGTTTGTGCCACTCAGGCACTGGACCCACTGATGCCATTCCTGGAGGTTTGATGTTTTGACGATCTTTCTCTGCCTCCTCCTCTTCGTCATATCGTTCATCGTCATCTTCTGTCTCGCTGTGATGTGGGCTGGAGTGACGGGACAGAGATGGAGATGGTGGCACAGATGCTGGCCGAGGGTAGCGGAATCCTTGGGCCTTAAAAAATAAAAATAAAAATACAAAATTTAAAAAAAAACAATTTCTTGGCTGCCATTTAGGAGTTAAATCACTTTGTTTATGCAGCCCTAGTCACACCTCTCCTGCATGCAACCTACACAGTCTCCCAACAGTATTTATGTGAAGACAGAACTCATGTTTAAACTTTATCTATTGCACATTTTGTTTAAGTTAGAATTTCTTAAGTTCTACTCTGTTACTAGTTTGCTACAGTCAGCAGTAGCCTCGTGTGTGATTAAAGTGAACTTAACAGAACAGGAGATACAAAACTTCTAAAGTAAACAAACTGTGCTGTAAGGTCTGAAATTTTATCAACATCTGCTCTTTTATAACCTCATGAAAATGTGTGTTTCTTGCATTTAAAGAGAAATTGCACTTTAATCATTGGAAGCACCTCTTTCAGGGTTAACAGAAGCTGCAGGCTCTGGGCTAGCTTGCACCTGCCATCCTCTTCTCAAAAAGCTGTACTACAGTTAATTGAGAAACTTAGTAAAGCTGTTTTGTAATGGACACTTGCAGTTCCAGCACAGAGCTTTTCCAACGAGAAGCCTTGGATTGATGTATTCCCCAAGACAGACAGGGAAAAAAATAGAATGGCATGCAAACGCTGCAGGTGTGCAGCTTTTGCAAAAACATTTTAGCTTTATTTATTTAAAAAATAATGTATGTACCCCCACAAATAAAACATGAAGGAAAAAAAAAATACATGAATATTTCCAAACGTGTGTTCCTTAATGTGGAATCCTAAATGTGCACATACCATATCACACACATATATTATAAAGGATATTTTATGGAGTTCTTAAATAACAAAGCAGACAAGATGTGGGGTTGCATTAACAGATATCACTGCGTTCTCATGACCTGGCATTTTGCTTCGCTCACAGTAATGGTTTAAAGTGCAAGTACCATCTTCAAGACAAATCCAAATGTGAATTCAAACTACACACTTACTGCATTAACCTTTTATACATTTTTAAACTTGCATTGTTTATTTTACAATAAGTTAAGAATCAGCATTCCTATTCTGTGCGTTCTAAAAGCACAGAGATGGATATAAACACAACACGGTATACTTACAGTTGTTGGTTCATGAGGTTCATAAGTAAAGTTGTCAGGGAAGGCCTTGGCCAGAGACATGTGTCGAGCGTACATGTAATACTGTAAGAAAAGTACAACAATATTTGTTGTATTATAATAGGTTATAATAATGGGTCATTAAAAAACATTGTTCAGGGTTGGATTCATGTTCTGTGAATGACTGAAATGGATATTACTTGACACCATAATATAAATATTAATGGAAAAATACCTGTGATAGCAGGAGAGACAGAAGCACAATGAAATTTAATGCCAAATGAAATATACTACCTATAGGAGGAGAAGCAGGAATACTCGGTACTGTCATTTTAACATATCACAGTTTTCCAAGTTGACAAAGAGAGACACGGAGAACTTACCCGACCCAAGTACTTCCAATCCAGGAGATCAGATAGGCGCTCTGTGCGGTTTCTTTGAATTATGCGCTGCCGACGGGTTTGCTGACAGAAGCTGTACAGGAAGGATGTTAACTGGGTGCAGGAATCATCTACTGAGCGGAAACGCCGATCCAGGATGTAAATACCTGTTGGGTAAATGAAGATCATCACTTTATGATAAAAAAAAAGAAAGAAAAAAAAAAAACTAAACAAACAAAAAATGCTACAGACAAATAGCAAACTGAACCCAGCTAAGCCAAAAACAGTCATTATCCAGAACGAACAATCAATAAAAAATATAGAAGCTGTAGTCATTTTGTCCATCTTACTAGATATTTGATAAATAGCATAGATAAATCAAGAGAATATAACAAGTTTGAAGATCAGGCAGTTGGTGCTAAAATATAACCATAACCAAGATTTCAATGCCATATATTCACAAATATTCCTCATACTGGACAAACGTCATCCGCTCACCGTAAGCAGAAGGGTCGGCGATATGCTCTTCCATAAAACAGCCAAATCCCGACAGGTTGGTTGAAATGCTGGGGATCCCCATGACGGTGCATTCAGCTACAAAGGAAAACTAAACTTTAAACATGAATCTTTCTTAAGAGATGACTTGCAAGGCAAGATGGAAGATCATGTTTTATGAAATTAGTGAGACAACGTATTGGGGTATCCCAGCAGGAAACCCCATTCTTTACATTTTATCAAATTCTTTTGTACATTATCTGGCTGTACTGCCTAGGAGCAGTTTGGTTTTGCTTTGAAATAGATTAAACCATATCTTCAGTTAAATAGCCAAGCTGGGGAGATGTAAATGCAACTGAATTTCATTTTTTATTGTATTAAAAAGGATTATAAAAAGTGTGAGGCATCTTTATTGCTTGATGGATTGGGACTATTTCAGATATTGTCAATCCATAATCCTTACCCTGTTACCTGGCTTTTTTACCCACAAAACCACCATAGCGCACAGCTGCCATCAGTATACATATAGCCCATTTATAGTTTTGGAATCTGAAAAGTCAAGCTCCGATCGGAGCTGCGGTCCTTGGACAGGACCATGTTTTGCAAAAATTCTGCAGGAAGTGCAGAATTACTTGCACCACATGTGAAAATTGAAGAAAAAAAAAAAAATTAGCGTAGGCAACCTGCAACTCTCGCTCTGGACTTCCCTCCTAACAGCCCTAAGAGGCAGGCCTCAAACTGCTGAGATTTTTTTTTGATTTTTTTTTTAATATACTCTTCAATTGTAAGCAGCTCTCAGAGTGGAGACTATTTCAGATGCTCTACGCAACATCACCATTGCAATTATTCAAAGTTGTGATGGTTTGCAGAGTGACGCATTATAGAAAATAAAAGTAAATGCTATATTCAGGTTTGTCCACATTTTAGTTCTAGATAAATTTACACTAGTTTGTAATGAAAGATGAATGTTATCGATCATTATTTGATAGTCCACTTAATGTCCTTTCACAGACCATGCATTTTGGGGCATTTCAGTTTGACCCTGAAAGTTCTAATTTTCTATATGCATGGAAGTATTAAAAAAAAAAAAAAAAGGTAAATGCTGGTTAACCCGCTCTTACCAGGCGTATAACCCCAGGGTTCATAGTAAGAAGGGAAGACCCCCAAGTGGCATCCACGAACAAACTCCTCATAATCCACTGGTAAAAGTGGGCTTGTAGAGGAAAGAAACTCTGGATGGAAGATTACCTATGAGAGAAAACAGAGAAATGTAAATACGGACGAGACAGAAAGTAAGTTATGTTAATAGTGTTAATAGAACAGTTAAAAGGTGCTGTAACACTGATGTGGATTGACTGATGATTTACAGTAGACCTTGACATTTTGTTTCAACGTATTTCTGGACTATTCACCAGACCACACCAGTAAGATAAAGTATTGAAGGAATGATGATAAAGTAGTAAGTATCGCATGCAGAACACATTTAGAACTATTTAATTTGTGAATTCTCCGTAAAAATAATTGATTTAACAGTAAGCATGCAAAGAAGCCTAGAATTAAAGTCCTATCGCGAATCAGGCAGAGCTACACAGGCCACATACTTTAAAATGGTAATTTAGCTCCCTATAGGTGCAAAATACTCAGGAGTAGTTAGTGGATCTGTATAGTCAGGGAACCAAAAAATGAAAAACAGATCTAAAAATTTCAATGTATGGAATCATCATGTTTTTTTCCCCCTTGCAGAAGGACATGTTGACATACATTCCCACATGAACTGGTAAAAAGGGTCCAAAGAACCTTAAAACAAAACAAAACACACCTGTGTTAAAACCAGTGAAGGTGACCTACCTGTTTTACGACCAGGCATAAGTGTGAGCCGTCGTGGGGAATCCCTGCTCTGGTGCGCATGTCTATGTTTGGGGAAACATCACGAGAGCAGGGAAATTTCCATGAACATAGATTAGAGAGATTACCTGCTCTGGTGCGTTAGTCTATGTTCAGGGAACATAGGCAAGTGTACCAGAGCAGGAAATCCCTTAACACCTCACTTACCGAGCAATTTGTTCTACAACCGGGTCGTAGGAACGGAACCCGGTCGGTAAGTGAGGAGTGCCTGTATTTAATAATTAGACAGTGGGTTGCTGGGATTAGAACATGAAAGAATACTTGCTTGAACAGCAACCTATGTTCCAAATCTAACTAATGTACATCACATATATACCAGAACCATTATCTAAGACAACAAGTAGAGAAAAGGCATATGTCTCTAAGCTCCGAAAACAAATTAGTAGAACGGCAAAAAAGGCATTAGAAAACTAACAGGTCATTGCCATTGCTAAATTGTATCTTGAATTTGATTACGGCATCTGTTCTATCAGTACCAGCAAAGAATTTCTGGGTAAAATATTTTATTACAAACCTGTAAGCTTCCTTATGTGTTTAAGATTAATTGCACCATAAGATGTTGCCTATTTTTCCTCCCATTTTCAACAGGAGGTGACGACACAACTAGAAGGAAACCTACAGCTATTTGTAGAAGAACCTTTGCAGTCAAGTGAATAGAATGTTCCCATAACCCAGTAAACACAATCCAAACATTTACTGTGGTGGCAGCGCCCACTCATCTCTGTGGCACTTCTATGTACATTGAGCACCTACTCAATACTACCATACATACGCATGCACCTGTGCAGACATTACAGCGGGGGTCAAAAAAACTTAAATAAAAAGCACAACCTATAATTACATTCTAATTTGATACTGTGTGGTGACAGCTTTGCTTCAAATTTGACCAGTGAATGAGACAGCTATCCCCATGCAATACAGCAATAACGGTTTCTCATTAACTTTAGGAGGAGTGAAAGAAGGAGCTGGGGAAGGTCAAGCTGGTAGCAACTTCTATTGATGTGCATGAAACTTTCAATTTCAAGCAAATTCGATTCTGTTAAGGGCCACCGTGTGCATTCCTTCCTCATTCATGTAAGTGCATGCTGAGTAAGTCTCCCAATAAATTAGGAGGTAACTCCACCAAGGAATGTCTACTTGCAACAGAGCTTGAAGCACATTTCAGTGCACAAAATGGTATCAGGTGTGCCAATGCAAAACACGTGAATCATATGGAAGTGCCTGCAACATGTCTGCCATGATAACCAACATCTGAAGTGGATCCAAGGCAAACATTCTCGTTCTCACCTTCACACGGTCAGCACTGCTGTTGAAGAGTCCGATTCTCCTAATAGTGTTCAAGATGGAGTCTGTGGAATCATCCAGCATGTTGTGGGTACATATAGGTGGAAACGAGTGTCTCTGTGGAAAAAGAGAACAGTTGTGATCTTGCCAGCACCTATCTGTATTTTACATAGATAAAGTGGCTGGCAGGCAGGCAAAAAAATCCCAGTGAGACCATGTCATGTAACTGAATTTCATATGCCGATAATTCTAGTCCATTACATACATGCCAAGATTTTCAGCAGCCTACGAGGGGAACTTTTTGGTTGTCCAAAATATTTTCATTGATATCAAACCCTGCCTATGTAGCTAAAAATAATATAGTTCAAGGCCATTTGATTTGTTTATATATTTAATTTCAGTATCTTGTAAGTCTAATTTTCTTTTATAGGTTCTCTATAAATTCTGTGAATCTGTTTTAGTGTTTCTATTTAGAGGGACGATATTGTAAAATCTAATCTTAACTGCAACCTGTAGGCTTGACGATATTAAAGAAGGATTTAGATTAACATATACTATATGCGTACATGTTTTTGCTCTTGTCCACATTCTTCTTCTCTTTTATATAAGAGACCTGCCATTGTGGGAAAAAAATGGGCACAATTAAAAGAGTTTTAAATCTCACTTGATAGTAAGCTTGCTATGTGAGACTTTCTAGGTTTGCCCTAAAACACATTTGATATACTATGGAAACCCATTCGATATTTTAATTTGACTGCCAACGTGAAATACACCTAAAATTCTAGAAAAAGATATACACTGCAATAGAAAGGAAGAAACACTAGGATATAAAATAAGGTAAAAAGGGAGATGTGACCAAAAGAATCTCTGTCCACACTCAAAAAGAGGGACTTTTGGGAGGTATACAAGGACAGTAAGAAGCTCATTGGTTGCCTACAACAGATCTACATGGCAACTAGCACTGTGGTTTATGTTTAGTGTTCTGCTATACATCTCCACATAGGTCAGTATAGATCTAAATGACATCTTACCTGTGTGGCAAAAATGGCTCTTTTCATCATAGTGAAATCTTCTTTATCAAGCATCTTATTCATATCTGGTAGGTTTCCTCTGCAATGAAAAATATCAACATTGCAGTGAAAAAACAACTGCTTAATTTATACAGTAATCTATAAAATTTCCACGCAAGACAAATTACATATTTGGAAGCTATGCCCAAAATATTTCCAAGTAATTACTGAAAGATGCATCTCCAATACTGGATTATTCAAAGTGCGCAAAAAACACTGGTCCGTTAATGCTACTGCTATACTGGTGCAGTGGGATAATGATTACAACAATTCTATGTAGGTCAGTCTCAGAATAGTACATGCATAGTGAGCTATGCAGAATTTGGGATTGTGTCACTTCCATTGTGGGACTAGAAATTAGCAGTCACCATCAATTTAGATATACATGGTAACACCATGAGTTAGTAAAATTCTTTAACTTGACTCCGTAATACCAATGTTTAGTGCAAAGAGGCTCAATCCAGGGAGTCACATGGTAACCCCCACCTCCATCCTGGCTTCCAAAACCACAATACAATAATTAAGATACACCAAGCTTAAAGTAGGTAAGTAAGGTGCATACTAAAATGGAAGTTTATAATATAAATATTAAATACCGGACAGAAGGGTGTGGTGAGGGCTTTTGGAGGGGCCTGCTTGCCAGTATCCCGCCAAAAGACTATGGGCCTGGTCAGCGACTGTAAAAACACATTTTATTCCCCCTGGTTCAGCACTTTCCATTTGTGCACATAGAACCGAACGCTAGCTCCCTGGCAGCTGTTTGCATGGACCAAAACTGTGAATAGACTTCAGGGGGACTTAGCTGCGAATACCCTGGAACTATTTTCGGCATGAAGACTTCGCGATTTCTGGTTGGTCCCCAACAGCACATATAGACGCGACTCTATGGAACTGTTTTGGGCATGGGACCATGCGTGCGATTGTTCAGACTTTGACTTCCAGGAAATTCATGAATCAGTGCTAGCAGGGGATGTAACTTTCATGGGGTTTCCATGTGTTTTGGGTACTTTCAGGGTGTTGTGGAAAATTGTGTTTTTTGTGCCTGGAGATAATTGAGTAAGTATCTGACTCCATCATCTCCCAGGCATAGGGGAGGGATTTCATTGTTATGTATGGGAGTGTCCTGGACCTGGGGGCCAATGTCATTGGTTTGAGTAATGTTGTTGCAGGTGCTTCCATCACGTCCTCTTGTAAGAGCTTTTCCTGCTACACTCTCTGGAGTAGGAGAGATTCACCCACTGGAAGCTGGATCGTGGTCCTTGGTCCAGGGTAAGTGGAGGACAGTGAGTTCCCAGCCAAGCTGTAACGCTGGAAGTGGTGATTACGGTGTTGATGGTGTCTAGTGGAGTGTTGGAAGTACTCGTCATTGCTATGAATCAGCGATTGGCAGAGGCACCCAGCTGAATTTAAAGACTACTCAGCAAGCAACGTGTGGCACCCACTTTGGTAATTTTTACGGTGTGGTCCAATATAAACCTGGACCAAGATATTTTTGGGCTCATAACTACAGTCACTTTTTGTATAGCAAAGAAGTGCAAGAGGTTTAGGATAGCTGGCCAGGAAAATTCTTGCAAAATTCTTCTCTATGCCTGAATGCATTTTAACTTTCTGGAGAAAACCAACTTGTCCTGAGCTGATCTCCCTTTTCTTACTCCATGTAGTTGCTATGACATAGCAACCAAAACCATGAAACAAATCAGTGGGAAGGGCTGATAATGCAAGTCACGTTAATGGGGTGCTTCCAGCAAGGTTAGCATTCAGGGGAGTGCTACTTTTAAAATCTGAATTATAATCTACTGAATACAGATTCAGAATAGCTTTTTTTGAAACCAATTAGATGTAGCCAAAATTTTTAATCATCACAGATTTACAGCTGCTGAGGAACATTGACAGAAGATAGGCCTCCCAATGGGAAACTAATCCAGCGGCTTGCAAAATAGACAGTTTAACTTTATACAGTTTAACAAAACTATCAAAACGCTTACACAAGTAATGACTCATACAACTTCTTTCCAAACTTTTCTTTTACCGAATTGGCTGTATCCCTGAATAAAGAAGGAAAAAACACCCATGTTTATACATTAGTAGGAGCAGATCTGCTTTCTTGATAACACAAGAAAAGTAAGAATTAAAGGCACGGTATATGCATGCACACAAGGTTTTCTTATTTAAGAATGGTACAGAATGGTTCATGTTCACACAGGTGGACATAAACCATTCTGTAGTTTGATTGAAAAATTGTTTCCACAATTCATTTCTAAATATATAAAATATTTGGTGCACCTTAATAAACTCAAAATACTAGCAGTCACTGGATTTCTCATTCCTAGTCAGTTCAGTTATTCAAATTTTGAGAAATGCTATTGGTTTTAAAACTAGTGCAGAGCTTAAAAGACACACAGTTATTTTGGCGTAAGGGGGTGGTGTGAATAAATAGAAGCATGCTTTTGAAATGTAGGACAATGATAAGAACAAGTACGGCAGATTATCAAATATCAACAAACTAAAAATTGCTAGATAACAGCTGTGTTTTGTAAAAGGAATGTGCATTAAGAATGGGAATGGTAGTTTTGCCTATGTTCTATTATGTAGTTGAACTGGACGCTACCACTAGGTGGCGTAACAAGTATATTATTTAGCCCAAGCATTTTGAAAAGATAAAAACCATCAGAGTTCGACACTTAAGGTGCAAGCTGCAAGTTAATTTTATGCCACATGCTTTTTAAGTAGTATTTAAAAACAAAATGAAAACAAAAAAAAACGCAACATGCGAGCTGGCGGCCAACGACCAATGGCAGTGAAGGGGGTATGCTGTCACCAGACGAGGAAGGGTTTCAGAGAGAATCTGGCCTCTTTGCTAAATCAAAGAGTTTTTATATTTTCTTTCTTAGTGAAACCATGCCAGTAAGGGATACTCCAACCAAAGACCGTGTTTTATTAGAACACCTTTAGTAGGTTGGAGCAACCCTTTCACAAAGTGGGCTTAAAACAAATAGGATTGGATAGACCGTTCTTGGTGATGATATTCTTTAAAATCCTCACCAACAGGACATCAGTGTTTTCTGGTTCCCCTGCATAGCCATTGCTAAACACTAAACATAACCTTTGCTAAATGTTATTTTCGAATTCATTTTACACCAAAGCAGAGACACTGCTATACTCACCACAGTTGTTTCCTCACTGCCTGACCTTTCAGCGTTTCTACGTTGAAGTTATTGGTCCTTGCTGGCATGATGAAAAATGCCACAATTGTAGTGTCGCTCTGATTGACCTGGGAGAGGATTTCATCACTTGTAATGAAGGTTCAGAGACATCAATGCCATTCCAAAAGTTTCAAACCCCTCCCAACCTCCACCCTCCACAGGTATTCAATATAGTATGAAATTCTTGTTTACTCCCAGTCCCCTTACTCTGAGAAGGTAGTTGAGTCTGGCTAACGCCTCCAGGAAAATATCCGCTCCTTTGTTTGAAAATTCATAGCGCCCAGCGATGAAGAAAAACAGAGTCTTATCTAAATTAAAATCCAAATGCCTGAAAGAAATGAGCATAATACATATGTGAAAATTAAAGTAGGGTGATTTGAAATGTGCACGTTAACAAAAACAAAAAAATCCAGTAATACAAATATTAAAAAGATAAAATCCGATATTGTGATTACATTTAACAAGACCAGGAACAAACAATCAAATAAAAAAAATGGTATATTTTTCCATTCGCTATTCGGGTGGCAGTGCTATAATAAAAGAATTAAAACAAAAAAACCTCACCCGTAAAAGTGACCTCTTATAAACTCTTGAATGCGGTTTTTACTCTGCGCGTGCAAATTCTGAAACTCGTGCATGGCAGAAAACTTCTTCACGTTTAAACCGTTTGGGGTTACAACATCTGTATTCCAGCAGGTCGACCAGGCCAAAATATATAAATAAGAACGTATAGAAAAAAAAAAAAAAGACAGGATATTAATACATAAACACATAAAGCTAGGTTTGAAAGTTAAAAATAAAGAAGAAAAGATCAACACAGGCAATGGAACATATACTGTGAAGCGATACACTGTATTATGCAGTTTCACATCTTACAAGATCACCCGTCTCAAGCAACAAAATCTGTTTGCTTGGAGTCTTGCCAAGATTCCTTGAGCTGAACACTGTACCCTCCACGCCCAGGGGCCCTATCAGATGGGCCTACAGTGAAGCATATGCTTGAGAAAACGTTTTAAGCAGCACATAGTGCAGTTAGTATATTCAAAGGGTTAATCCAAGCACCATGACAACTTCAGTGATTTGAAGTGGTCATGGTGCCTGGAGTCTAGGTGCTGCTGTTTAGCATGGAAACACTGCACATACATAATTTAACCCTTTTGATGCCAGGGGTGTAAGTCCATCTCCAGCAGCGTCACTGGGGCATCATTAGAAGCTGGCTGCATGTCACAGCCAGCAAGAGAGGACCCTTGTAGACTGTCGGAGAACCAGGCAAAACCATTTGACCCATTAATGGGGTCTTTGTACCCCTGGCATCATAAACAGTAGTGGTTATGGTGTTTGGATTAACCCTCTAAACTAGAATAGAATTAGTTTGATGTATACTGAGATCTTGACACAGTATAGCCATGATTAAGTTCCCATATTTATTTGGCTAAGAAATGTGGTTTAACCCCTTAAGGACCAAACTTCTGGAATAAAAGGGAATCATGACATGTCACACATGTCATGTGTCCTTAAGGGGTTAAGTAGAGAAGCGAGACTTGAAAATATACATTTATTTTTTAATAGTGAATCAGCAGGAACACTCCAATGGTTTCCACGCCGATGGCTCCATTTTAAGAATTGTGGGTCAAAACAGAGTTTTTATACATGACCCCACCTCCCAACACGGAGCACAGAAAAATGGTAGGCGACATACTGAATTTTTACAAAAAGCATGCTTTGCGACAGGTTGAGATTTTTAACTTAATATCTGCAATCCTGCTCCTTACCTGGCTTGCGTTTCAGTAGATGCTCTGCCTCTATTGCAGTAATCTGTGAAACCGTGGTGAATACATGACTGCACTGGACAGCTGCTCGCTCCATACAGTACCGGTGGTAAATTTGGCGGTCTCCTGCTTCCTTATCTACGTTGAACTGTCAACAGAATATCTCCAATAAACAAACATTCAAAAATGCATCTGATGCCTGCCATTTTGTTTGTCATGTTAATGTGGCACTGACCTTTTTTCTTATGCTCCCTGCATCTTAATATAAATGTATGTAAAGGCATATGGGGCATTTTTTTTTCTTTCTTCTGCTGGCTCTCAATACCTGATCCCAGTTTTGTCAGTTTGACTGCTATTCTTGATCACTCACTACAGACAGCACTTCCTCTATATGCAACATCAGCACAAGAACTTAGGCAATGCCAATCACTGGATGAAGTGGCATAAAGCTTGCTGATACTGGATTCTGAAGCAGTGGAAACCTGCTCTCTGGAGTGATGAAATATGCTTCCCTATCTGGCAGTCTGATAAAGAATCTGTGTGTGGTGCATTCCAGGAGAACGTTACCTACCTTCCTTGTAGTGCCTACTGCAAATTTTGGTGGAGGATGGATAATTGTCTGGGGAAGTATTTCAGGGTTTGGACTAGGCTCCTTTGTTCCAGTGAAGGGCCATCTTAATGTTACATGATGCAAATACATTTAATTAAGACAACTGGGTGCTTCCAACTGTGGAAACAGTCTGGGAGGCCCTGTCTTGTTCCAGCATGACTGCAACCATGTGCACAAAGCAAGGTCCATAACGACATGGTTGGGTGAAATTGGTGGAGAAATTACAGTGTTCTGCACATAGCCATGACCTCAACTCCAATGAACACAGCAAATGAAAAGGTTCTTCACAGTAAGAACAATAAAGATGTGGAATTATCTGCCTAAAGAGGTTGTCTTATCAGATTCTATAGATATTAAAAAATATATATAAAATAACTAAAGAAGGCTTGGATGCCTTTTTGCATAAACAGAATATTCATGGATATAATTGATATGTATGTAAACAGGTTGTTGATCCAAGGAGAAATCTTTTTTTTTTTTTTGCCTTCTTTCGGATCAACAGTATAATAGAATGCTTGATGGACCCAAGTCTTTTTTTTTTTTCCAGCCTAGACAATCATACACTTTTAAGATGAACGGAAAACCAGTTGTGAGCCAAGCCTACTAGTACAGCATGTGTGGTGGATAGGGGCCACAAGGGAGTGGGATAGGGAATGAAAATATAGGGCAAAAAAATTTAAAGAGATAAGCCCGCAAGAGGTTCAGCCCAGGTTCTCCCTCCATCAAGATGACTTGGTCAGTGAGGGAGACCTTTGATCCCCCCACTAGCAATGGAGCCCCCTCTATAGCGCATGCCCTGTAGTGCATGGGAGAGAAGGTGGAAGCCCTAGTGACACCCAGGATGCATCCTTGCAAATAATGAATATTAAGTGCAATGTGTAAAATTATTTATTGAAATTATTTTTTATAAAACAACATTTTTGTTTGTTCTAAAAGCCTGACATTTCTGATCCTCAAACCAAAACTACACTGTTGCTCTTACTCTGGTAATAATGCTATATGTGATGGAATTTCTGAGTTTTTGTAGCTCAACTTTTACATTTCCACAGTGCAAATATGACAACCGAACCACAACTCCCAAAATCACTTGCTGTGTCCATTAAGCACTGCCGTGTGGGATAAGCTCAGAACTCAGCTAAGTCACTTCCTGGTCCGAGCACAGTGCAGAAGCAGAAAAGGCAAGGGATTTGCAACAAATACTTGAACTGCAAATGTGAATATCTTATCTAAATATTAATTTTTAAAAAATCCTTTGTGGACTACCTTTAAATGTTCAATATCAAGTACTTGAGTGAATAAAAGCATAGTGGCTTGTAGGAAATGACAATAAGCCTTACTTAAAATAATTTTTGTCGACAAAAAAATGTAGTGGACACGGGAGAACAGTATTTGTGTACATTTTTCTAACTTAGATCTTCCTCAAAAAGATCATCCAATCCTTATGATCAATAAAATTATAAAGGAGTGGAGTACACTTTCCATTAATCTTTCCACAGAAATCTTACAGTCAAGAAGGGTCTCAATATTTCCAGAATGAGATGGGGAGACAACAGGATGGAACTAAACAAATGGTCGGTGGAATATAGCATCATAAATTAATAAAGTCAAAATTAATTTTTTCATGATCCTTTTAGCACATATTTTGCCTTGCATGTCTCTTTTGAATGATATATAGTGTCTCCTAATCTTTTTGTACCACCATATACAACATATTTACAAGTAAAATTACTAATCTCAATGCCAAAGTTTATAAACAATAAAGTAAACCACAAACACCTAAAGGATGCATTTAACGTATTATGCACTGAAGTCCATGTGTTTAAGGTGTCTTGGAAAGCCACCGTTTCACCATTTTTTATCATAAAGTAGAATGTCCTCTAAACATGATGCAGCTAGTTCTTTGGGTAGACAGTACAGCATATATTGCATTTTTAGGCTATAAGTAAGCCAATCGATGGTGTATTTTAAAAATAAATAGTTAGTAGCTTCCAAATGACTCTCAGTTCCACTGAAAAAGTTATAGACTGCAATAAAACGGTGTCTGTGTGAAGTGTAAATAACAATAAAAACAATGTAATACTTAAAAAAAAACTTACAAAAGTTAAACTCTAAAGATACACAATAAATATGGTACCAAATCTTGAAATGTTTAAATGTTGAAAATGTATTGAGACTGAAATCCCTTAAGAAATGAATACAAGTTAGTCTGGATAACTCACCGTTTGGAGATTATTGTAGAAGTCTACGCTTCCAGCACACAGATACCGGCCCAAAAGTGTGGCATGTGTTGTGAATATAGTGGCGACAGGGAGCTTGCGGACTCGGCACAGACATAAGCCCACGCCAGCGAGCCATTCGTGGAAGTGGGCAAGAATAAATGGCTTCTCATCTTCACACTGTGCAGCAAACTGAGTTAGAGAAAGGAAGCACAAAACATGAAAGTTAAGGGAGAGAACTGCAGAAGGGTGTTAAATTCTGCTTTTCTTTTAAATATCATCTGCATCTCTATTTTCCTTGGCACTTAACATGCTACAAGGCTATCATGGTCTGAAACAACACATCTTTCAAGCCGAGGAATAGGCTGAATTCACTTACCTTGCTGATACAATAGCCTGCACTAACTGGCAATGTCCACCATGGCAGATTGTATTTTCTATTTTTTCGTCTGCTATCAGATAACTTTGCCCTGTTATGCTGTGATATGTCTGAAATCCTATTCTGTCAGGGATGATGGTCAAGCCTCAGCATGATGTGGTGGTTGTCACCCTGCTATTCCAACCTCACTGAGATATAGCGGTCTCTCGTTTCTAATACATGTAGATACATGTCTTAGTTCCAGTTTGTACTAACGTTTCATCATTAGGATCTAGTATCCGAGCTAGAGTTCCATGCACTCAACGACCAAGTACCGCTGCCTGCATTCAGGAGACAAAATAGCCGCTATTTCCTAGCGTGTTTTCAGTTATACGAATGGCGGCCACCTAGAGAGAGCAATGGAGTTAAGTGTTTCTTTTGAAGTTAACGAGCCAGGGGGGTGGTCAGTGTTCGGTCAAATGAGAATACCAAACTAAGGGGAAACCTATTGTGTTCAGTTAACTGGGAAAAGAAATAGGGGACCTCTTCCTAACAGTCTTAATAGTCAGTTCATCACAAAGCATCCGGGACACTGCCAGCTTCATTGAAACACCTGAAGATCTGGGCAGAGGAGAGGTCAGGAGAGCGGTGGACAAAAAGGTTAAGGGCCAATATAAGCCTATATGATTCCTATACGAGGGACTCGCTATTTGATGACCTACTGTTTCTATTGCTCATGAGAGGTTTACTTGTAACCTGGGGCTGGACTTATCTTTGTACTTACCGACTTTCATTAAGATGTATCGAAGACAGTAGCTAATTTTAGTCCAGGTACAACTAGATCAATTGAAACCGGCTTACTTTATTAACAGTTAGCTTTTTGCTTTCTCCACAAGCACAGATGCCCTCGAAGGCACAGTATAGAATTTTCACTAAGCAGATTTTTCACCGAGCAGTATTCTCTAGTTTTGTAGTAGTTTCTATACAATAC
Source organism: Pelobates cultripes (assembly GCA_933207985.1). Taxonomy (NCBI): domain Eukaryota; kingdom Metazoa; phylum Chordata; class Amphibia; order Anura; family Pelobatidae; genus Pelobates; species Pelobates cultripes. Next base: position 38,685,234 of record OW240921.1, read on the forward strand.
AAGATTGTTTTTTATTGGTTTGGTGTGTAACTTGAGGTGAACCATGATTGTTCAGAGCGCTACTTTGTTGAGGTTCCCTCTTTTTGGCTCAATCTCCTCAGCTACATTGTTGCTCTTTAGAGGATAACAGTAGAAACTCCTTGTGTCAGTGTTTTATATACATTGCACTGCTTAAAGGACCACTATAGTGCCAGGAAAACATACTCGTTTTCCTGGCACTATAAGGCCCTGAGGGTGCCCCCACCCTCAGGGTCCCCCTCCCGCCAGGCTCTGGAGAGAGGAAGGGGTTAAAATCTTACCTTTCTTCAGCGCCGGGTGGGGAGCTTTCCTCCTCCTCCTTCCTAGCGACATCATTGGCTGAATGCGCATGCGCGGCAGGAGTCGTGCGCGCAGCCAGTTTATAGGAAAGCATTTACAATGCTTTCCTATGGACGCTGGCGTCTTCTCACTGTGATTTTCACAGTGAGAAGCATGCAAGCGCCTCTAGCGGCTGTCAATGAGACAGCCACTAGAGGCTCTAGAGGCTGGATTAACCCTCAGTGTAAACATAGCAGTTTCACTGAAACTGCTATGTTTATAAAATAAAAAGGGTTAACCCTAGCTGGACAAGGCACCCAGACCACTTCATTAAGCTGAAGTGGTCTGGGTGCCTATAGTGGTCCTTTAACTCAGAGAGATATCTATTGTGCATCCCAAGTAATAATTAACACCAGAGTGATTCAGAACCATGATTTCTTGAGGACATTTGACAACAAGGCTTTATTTGGAAATTTGGGTCCTGTCTCACAAATATATATATATTTTAGTTCTAATTTTTCCTTCCTTACAAACTGTATATACCTCTTTTGCACCCCAATTTATGGTGTATACACCTATTTTGTTAACATTTTTTATTTACTTTTGGTACCTATTCATTACCAATAGTGTTCGTCATTTATTTGATACAGTAGTAAACAGACATTTTTTAACAGACAAAAATAAAAGTGAAGTTTTAATCACTTTATCTTGTGTTCTTTTGGTCAGGGCACTTCGTCATTTCTAATTCCAAATGTAATTTAAGTTAAAGGGTCTCATGGTGGACCTTTTACAGGATGTCTTACAAGTACACTACCATTTACTGACTCCCTTTTCCTTTCACAGTCGGTGTTAATATGTTATGTCATTTTAAACTGGGTATAACAGTCAATGGTCAACCTGTTTATCACAGCAGGGGACAGGGTGGACTATACATGCATCATTCACCGCAGAAGTGGCATGATTGACGCCAAGATATACTGATTCGGTTGCTGGGGTTTACCTTAGGTTTGCAAATCGGGATATGGGGAAAGCAAAGATTATAAGGTATTATATATGTGAGAAACAGATTAATCACTGCAGCGGTCCTGCGTGCCCGCATTATGTACTCAAACAGTTTGACCACTATGTATCCTTATTGTTTGTCTTACACAAAACATTAAAAAAAAAAAATATGTGGCAGATGGGCTCACATCAAATGGCCATTGGAGTGGAACTAAAAACCTCCATTTATATAAATATGCACAGGGATTTGGAATAGTGCACAGGTAACTTTTTTCCATTTGATTTTTATTCTATGTATTGAGACTGATGTGTGCTATGGTCATTGCTGCCGCCCAGGAGTCCTGGGAGTTTGAGCGCAGGACTTATTTTTGTGTATTTAAACAAAAAAATTAAATTTTTTTTTTTTTTTTTAAGTTATTTTTAAGCATTGAAAACAACTTAATAACTTTGGCGTGCACAGTGGCATACCAAGTACATACCTCACCAAGGAACCAGGCTGTAAGAAAACCAAAGAGGACAGCATCATTGGCTTCACGATCATACCACGGAATTCCAATGGCGCAGCTATCCCACAACTCCGTTTTCCAGCGGTCAAGGCTCCAGGCTGTCGCTGCAATATCGATGAGGATCACGTAGGGACTACCTTCTATCAACCAACGGCCAAAATACACCTGGACAAAAGAAATGCAGAAATGGTTATTTTAGAAGGCATGTTGCTTTAGTACAATGTAAAGCACATTTTACCATAGCAAATGTAATATATTAACATGCAGCTCCTCTTTCCTAGCCTTTCCTAACTTCTTTATATGCTCTATATGTAAAATCACTGTTGGGATTTCACTGGGGCGTGGGGAGGGAATAAAAAGATTGTTCCAGTACACACTGCATTATCCAGATTGACTGTAATAATATATAGAATAAAAATAAAACTATACAATTTTTTTTTGTTTGGCTTACTTTTTTTGTAAGCGAACATCTTTATTATGCGTGTGTGATAAAATGTGTTATGTCCCTTTAAATATTAGTACTTAATTTCCCCTTGTTATTTCCCTCTGCTGTTGCTTGGAAAAATATATTTAAAAAAAAAAAAAAAACTAATCAGATTTTTGGGCAATGTCCCAAAAATCTGATTAAATGTATGGGAAGTTGCCTACATCACAGCAGCCTACTGTTCCCTAATAGAGGTCATTAGGACGCCAAATATGCGGGATAAAAATAGCCATTAGTAATTGTACCGGAGGATTGGAGATCTGTGATCTTCGCTTCTGTGGCTGGGAATGTATTTGAAGGGTTATTAAGGGATAATATCCAGGATTTCATTGGGAAGAACATTATCAGCAAAAAAAAAAAAAAATCTGCATGGTTTTATGAAACATAGGTTATGTCAATCTAACCTAATTACATTCTATGAAGACGTAAGTAGAAGTATAGATCATATTGCAGTGGATGTGATCTACTTGGATTTTACAAAGGCATTTGATAAAGTTTCACACTATAGGCATCAGGATTACAAGTTGATCCAACACGCAGTACTTTGTCACACCTAGGACTAAGGATAACGTATAACTGGACCTTAAAATGGCCGGACTTAACGTCTCCAAGAAAAGTCAAAATACTAGCAGAGGTCAGGGACACAGAATCAGACACAAAGATGAGGGAAAGCCAAAAGTCAAAGATACCAGATATCAGGGAAGTCAAAACAAAGCCAAAGTCAAATACTAGAAAATCAAGATCAGGAAAGCATTCGGATAACCATAGGCATGAAACCACGACAGGGCACTAAGCAAGTGGAAAACTGGGCCTAAATAACCCTCCTGTGGATCTGATTGGCTGTAACCGGCCTTTGACCCCAAAGGCAATTACCAGGTTTCCATTTGCATGATTGCTGCTCAGCACAAACCCTCCCGTGGATTGGATTGCTGCTCGGCACAACTTTTCCTGTCAGGACAGTAAATGGCATTAACCACATTTTTATGTTCGTATGAATACATGACAATAGGTTAGTGTTCAAACTAAAAGAAATTGGTCTAGATGAAAATGCTTATCCTTGGAGTACAGGGACACTCCACTGTCCAAACACAAAATAAATAAAATTCACTGTTAAGTAGATATACTTTCAAATGAAAACTTGTATGCAGTTAATTATGTATTTTTTCCAATAGGGTTATATCTAAAATCAGCTTGCAAAACCTGCTTGTCTGCTGCCTTTGTAAGTGCTCCCCTTCTAACCCCGCCCAGACTTTCTGTGGATGGCCAATGCAGTAATGGGAGGTTAATGAGAAGTCTTTGTAAGCTAGGTGCTCTGGGCAATTGCTGCCTCTTGAGGTCAGTTGCACTGAGCGAACGGAACCAGGAAGAAACATTAGCTGATGTCTGCTTAAAAGCCAGTGGGGTGTAACCAGGTTAATTTATAAAAGTGTCAATTTCTATTGAAATCTGTACTTTTCGGAAAAAGAAAAAAAAAATGTAAATGAAAAAATAAATATATATATTTTTAAAATATATATATATAAATCACACTCCTCACACATAAAAGCAAACTTAAAGGACCACTATAGTGCCAGGAAAACAAACATGTTTTCCAGGCACTATAGGGTCATTAGTTCCCCACCAACGTCAGGGCTCCCCTCCCGCTGGGCTGAAGGGGTTAAAACCATTCTAGGGTCAATAAGGATTTTTTTCCTAGTTTGTTGCAAAACTGGAAAGAGCTCCAAACTGTTCTTTTGGATCAACAGCACAAACAGATGTGATAAAGGTTGAACCTGATTGACGCTTGTCTCATTTCAGCCTATGTAACATTCACTTATACTTTCTGACTTACAGCCTCTATGTTATGTAGTTCAGCTTCTATCATTCTTTGTTTGCTAAATGCTGGCTGGGGCTGAATGGCTTGGGTCCAGCAATGTAAACTGGATGGGCAGTTTGTGATTACATACAGTCATGTTCCTGGCTGGCTGGTGGAGTGTTGTGTGAGCAGTGACAGCCTTATATGTCTCCCACAAACCTGCTGTCATGGTTTGTTTTTTTTAAACTCCTGCTGTGTCAAAGGCAAGCTGGTGGAGTACACACAGATAGGACATCATATCCCTGCATATTCCTTTAAACACACACAACTGTCTTAATAAACCATGCATGGTTTTCCTTTAAGTGGCAAAGCAAATTATGGCTCTGCAGTGTAAGAAAAAAAAAAAAAAAGAGGCAGCACTGCATTATTTAGCAGACATTATACATGCAATACATTATAAATGTTTACATGTGTTGCATGATATAAATCTCTACTACCTCAAGCGTTTTTTACAGCTCAACAAGCATTGCTATTACCCTGGTCAAGAGCAGCGAGAAGGTGCTCAGCTGATCTCTAGTAGATAACTGCAGGGGTAGCTGTGGGCTCCCAACTATTGCTCTGATGTCATAGGATATATCAATGTTTATTGACTACAATGACCTTCATATAGAATGAATGGGATTACACTGTCTTTTTGAGATGGAAAGTTACAGACTGATCGTAATATATTAAATAATTCACAGATGCCACCTCCAACAAATTCAACTTTATATGGACTCGAAGAATGTACAATAGCATGGTGTCTCACGAAAATGGGGTAAACGAAGGTCTGATGCATTTGAAAAAAATGGCACATCCAATAAATTTTATTCCGTGCCATTTCAATACCTCGTTAACATTAAAATCTGTTCTAAGTGCACACAGCACTGCTTGATAGGATCTCAGCGAACTGTTGCTTCTGTTTAGAATAGGTGGGGGATAGCACTGTGTGCATGCGCACTGTTCAGTTACCACAGGTTCCGGACACTGCCCTGCACAGTAATAAGCAGTGCACTGAACAGGTACTTCATTAGCGGAATGGGTATCTATGTATTTCCAAAAATAATGATACAGTCATGGTTGTAGTATTGTCAAGGATTCCTTAGAAATATAAATTCTTAAAGTAAATTTCACAGACAGCTTTGTTGCATCACAATCATAACTATAAGGCATAGTATAGCTTATAGTTTGAAGTTATGGTGTTTGGAGTGTCCCTTTAAGACTATAAAATGAAAGACACAAAATTATCTCCAGTCAAATTATGCTCTACCTAACTGCACCAGAAAACAAGAACCAGAAAAAAATGCAATGTAAGATCCTACATTTACACATTTCATTGCACATGACATCCGACAATGTTTTTTTTAGGGATCCCAGTGACAGAGTCTTTGGACCGGTTGGCTGGCTACACGAGCCCTCTAGCCCTGGGATAAAGCAAGAGAGCTAGGCCCGAGAGCCGCAGATACCATTGTAAAGGCAATAGCTATAATTACATTTCAGGCAGAGGTGGATACCTGCCTGGAAGAAGAGCTGCAGCTGCATAGACAGAGGAGAAGATAAAAGGAAAGCTACAGCCTGGTCGGGTGGGAAACATCCAAAGGGACCTCAGTCAAGCCTCGGTGACTAGGGTCTGAATCGTTCCATGGTCCCAGCAAGTGGCTAGGATCAGACAGGATGGAGGTACTTTGTCTGAGTACAGGAGCTCCGTCACAGTTGTAAACAAAGTAAAGCTAGTATGTTGTGCTTTTGTCACAATGCAATATCTGGCTATATGGTACATTATTTGGAAGACAAAGTATCCAGTTTTAAAGTTACTTTTGTGTAACCGCAAGCACATACAAAGGATTCAGGAAGAGATATAAAGTAACAGGATTAATCACCAACAGTCATTCTACATGCAATGAGTTGTGAGGGCTTTACCAAGGCATGTCCTTCTTGGGAGAAAAGTGAGTTGCTTAAAAGGACACTATAGTGTCCTTGTATTCCTGGCACGATAGTGCTAGAATGCTGCATTAGGTCCATGCCCACTCCTCTCTGGAGTTTAAAAGTGAATTTACTCACCTTTTCTCCCACGCCGTTCTGGTCTCGATGCGGCTGGCCCTGTCTGACTCCGCCTTTATGTCTTAGAGCAGAGGCAGGCAACCTTTTAGCAGCACTGTGCCGAAATAAGATTGTGATGTCCCATAGTGTGCAGGTCCTATTTTTTTTAAATTGAGGTGTGCATTTTGCTGTATTCTGCTTGTGTTATTTATACTGCAGTTGATTTGTATTGTTGTATTTGTGCAAATATGAGCGCTTATATTGTATATGTTCATGAGTAGTTTCATTGTGTATGGATCACAGTGTGTGTATGTGTGGGGGCTGTTTGGAATATTGCATGTGAGAGGCTGCATGTGGGGTTGTGTGCATGTATGTGGATTGTTAGTGGTGTTGAGTTTGTGTGGATGGTGTGTATGTTTGTGTGTCGGATGTTGGTATTATGTGTATGAAGGGAGGGTTATTCTGCATCTCTGTGTATATCTGTGGTTGGCTTCCCTGGGTTCCAGTGGGGACCAGGCCGGCCAAATACAGGTCAAGGACAGGAGTTGCAACAGCAGCTGCAGACTGCTCTACTACAGTGTGGATTCCCATTCACAAGTGCTGGGAGAAAGTGATCTGAGATCACCTCTTCTACGTGCTGCAATGCATAAATTGAGGATTGTCCTTCACCACCTTTTCGTATTTGCAGATATCTGAAGTTTCACTGGGACTCCTGATGGGCCAGAGCCTGTTTGGCTCTAGCAGCCTTGAGTGCCGTGCATGGCACACGTGCCATAGGTTGCCTACCCCTGTCTTAGAGCATCAAATTTGATGATCTCAGTCAATCCAATGCTTTACCAAAGAAAATAATTTGGGAGGCTACTGTGCATAAATATATATATATGACAAAATGCCACGCTGTCCCATCAGCATCACCTCATAGAGATGCATCTCTATGGGGAATGTTCAGTGCCTCAGTGCATATTATGACATATGCAGGCAGGGGATGCAATTCTTCTCAGGGTTTGTATTCCCTACCCCTTTATAAATATTGTTTTGTGTGCCTGTATGATTTCCCACGTGACAATGCTTTATGTACTGGCTTGAATGAGTCACCATAGGTGTAGTGTAATGTGGATAGGAGCTAGTCCCAAGTGTAAATAAAGCATTGTGGGTGAGTTCAGTTGGGATCTGTGTGTCCTATTTGGTTTTCGAATTCCAGTAATCGAGTTTTTGGACCTGTTGGCTGGCTGCACGAATCCCTGATCCCTGGGACGTGTTAAGAAAACACTAATTTAGAGAACCAGGGAGATGGGGAGGAAGGAAGTATATCTAAAACAATCTGGAGTTGTATACATGATAGCAGAAAAGCAGACAAAATAAGGTATCTTATAGCAAAAGAACACAAACAATGACAGAGAGTTAGACAGAAATCTATATAACATACCAGGGTCTATCATGCTCCATATCAGAACCTGCTATGGGCTCACTGTTGTGTTTTTCAATCAGGGGCCACAGTTCATAGGAAAGCAAACCAATGGGTCTTCAGAAAAGAGGAAATCGGTCTTAATATACTGGGATTGATTAGTTAGCTAAACTGGTCTAATGGCCACCTATTGGGCATGTAAATTATTTTTTTAATAATGGTAGTTTTTTGGGGGTGGGGAAGAAATACTCCAGTGAGGCAGTTATACTAATAACATGACAGTAACCTGTGTAACTTTGGGTCAAAGAGAATCTTGTACTTTATACACAATAAGACAATTAAATTAATGAAGCTGTATGGATGACACTGCTGCAGACTGTATAAACAACTGAAAAAACTGACATTTGGAATTCTGACGCATAGAACTGAAGTTCTTCAATCACTATTAACTATTTACACCACCTGTTTTTTTTGTTGTTTTTTATTGGTATGCATGCGTGCAGGGGTTTGCATTTCTGTGTGTTCTAGGGATGCAATATTCACCAGATGGCCTTCCTCCCACAATGCTGTATGTGAGTACATGCAGGCCTTTATTCAAAATAGCTATGCATTCGATACACATAGCACGTGTGGGTTTCTTTTTCCCCTTTCTTAGAAAAATAAAATAAAAAAAACAACAACAAAAAACCAAACACAAGTTAATAACTATTTGGTGTTAATGGGACAGTCTAATAGCACAAACAGCTAACTCAATTCTTTTTTTAAAGAATGACATAAAAAGACAGATTGGGCAATAACCCACACTAGGGAATGGGATCAGTGACCAGGGCCAGATTAAGAGCCCAGTGGGCCTCGTGTGGACAATTATGATGGTCCTAACTACAGAATCTTATAGACAGAAAACACAAACAGTCATGCCTCCCAAGCGTCATGTATCTGATGGAGATGGTCCTGGAGAGAATCACGTAAACCAAAACTGCCGAAAGGGGCGAACATGCAAACGGGGCATGTCTGCCCGAAGAATTGAAAGGCCAGACTGGCATGAATGCATGTCAGACTGCCTGCTAATCATGCAGGCTGTGCAACTAAGGGCATACTATGCAGACAGCACCCTGAGCTTGGCATAAATGTGTCTAATGATGCGTTCGCTCAACGCTTTCTAAGGACTACTGAATGTAGTGAGTGTAGAAGAAAGGGGACATGCCACAGTGTTAGAGAGACCAAAGTCAGCATTACCTCAACTAATTTCATTGTCAGCCAATCCACACAAGTTTTGTACCCATACATCCCTCTTAAGCTTCCATACTTAAGCAAGAGTATGTAAAGAGCAGTTACGGTTGCCATCTTTCTTGGAAAAAAAAAAATACTAGTCTTACTAATTTGCATACTTAATTATGTATACGTGACATCATGTAAATCACAAGGAGTGACATAAGAGAATATGCTGTAAAATCACTAAGAAATTTCTTACAGTTTGTTCCGCTATGTATCAGTGTTCCCATGGATCACAGTTTCTCAGTCCCCAATGTCACCCAGTTTCTGCTAGTGTGTGTCCCCATGTCTCCCATGTCTTCTAGTAACAGACACCAGAGACACTAGGAGACATGGGGACACAGACTAAGGGACACTGTGTCCTTAGTGTCTCAGTTTCTTCATGTTTCCCAGTGTCCCAATGTCTCCATGTCTCCCAGAGCCCCCTATTGTGTCTCCCTACCTGAGCTGTAGGCTGTCTCTGCAGGCAGGAAGCTGCTGTCTGGACTATCTGTGCGGTGTTGCTGCTCCATCACGGATCAGTGAGTCGAGAAAGGCATGCATATGCTGTAGCTTCCTATCCATGCCTCTCTCCACACACAGCGACCTACTGTCCGGCATTGGTATTGAAGAGTAATCTCTGTTTATACTGAAAAAAAGATCAGCATTTGTATTGGCAGCCTCAAATTTTTTATTTTTTTTTTATATATTTTTAAACCAATGGGAATGGGCCTAGAGCTGCAACTCCATCAGCACCTATGTTAATCTGGCCCTGTCAGTGACAAAGATTTATGCATATACAACTACAAACCCTAAAAATATAATACTTTAAAACATTGCAAGCAGCCAAGCGTCAGGATTCAACCACTCGTGGCAACCCTAATCATTGAGAAACAAAAAGGATTTAAAAGTACAGGTTTTCCTTAAAGGATTGATACAACCATCATAATCACTCCAGCTTGCTGTAGTGGTAATGATGGTAGGAGTAACCTAATGCCGTTCCCCAGTAATTGGGCAAACTGTTTTACAATGGTTTGCCAGTTTACATGACCCTTCCAGGTTTCTGATGTAGGCATGTTTACAACATCTAGTTTCTGCAGAGATGCAGAAGCCAGATGTTGATCCGGCTGCTCATTCATTGGCTTAAAATGTCAGCTGACAGCTCTCAGCCAATGAATGCCTGTGTAAAGAAATTTCACAGAACTGACATTAACCAGCCCGAACACTCCTTCTGGACTGGCTGATGATGCTCCATGATGCTGCCGGAGGTGAGGTTACACCTATAGTTTCCAAGTGGTTAAACTTAGTATCTCTCACAGTGAAATGCTGCACATACAGACCCCAGACACCATGACCACTTTAAATCTCTGAAGTGATCATGGTGCTTGTTGTACCCTTTAAGATTTTATTGCATTGCCACATTGAAACCAAAGTCTTTCTTTGACAAAAATGAAACCGTTTTGGTGACAGAGTCGCTTTAAGAATTTTTATTACTCAAGATTCTAAATATTCAATTTTTTTTACATTTTGCATTTTAACAAGCTCACAATGGTACATATGTTAAGTTACACATATAATCATTTTGGGTGTAAACATTGCAGTAAAGATACATCAACACTATTTGTACATTTATAAGGTTATTGCCATCCAGTGGACTCATAGTCCCCGAGAGAATTTCTAGGGTGTCGTATACCACTACAGGATTTTATTTTATAAGGGGTTTAGAACTTGGAGGGGGGTTGGGGGGGGGGGAGAATATGTAAGCACCAGGTTGTGGATGTGGTTTGTCACAGTTCTGTTCAAGGGATTTACCCTTTAAATTGGGTAACTGGTTAAAATCATAGGGTCTAGACCATCTCCGCTCTTAGTGGACTGGAGGGGCCTGGGGCTTACTTTTACGCTAGTAGTGGTGGACAGTAATCACTTTCCATCAGGTGACATCAATTCCATGTGTGGCAGGTTTCCTTTCTCGTGGGGATAGTCTGCGTATTAAGCACTGGATGTCTTTAGTATGAACTAAGTTGTCAGGTCAGACAATTCAGTGAAGTCAATGTATGTTTATTTTATTTTTTTGATATAATTTTATTACATAGTAATGGTTTTGTATATGTTCATGTAATAGTTAGCATGCACACGGCTGTCGGACCTCGCTTGCCTGAGGTAGGGTTCTAGTGGAAGGTTGACAGTTGTCCACTAGTATGTGAGTATTCCATTTATCCCATGCGTTAAACCAGTATGTTTTGGAGTGCAAGTTTTCCCTGTATTTGCATTCGTAGAGTTCCGTTTCTTTTAGTAAGGTTATGCAGGAGCTAATGGATGGAATTCGTATGGTCTGAGCTATGGTCTGAAGGGCTGATGTTGTGATATGGAATATTAAATACCTGTCAGTACACAAGGTTTTTAGTGGGAAATGATGAAGAAGGTAGTAGTGTGGTGTAACGGAACCGCTGGCACCCTGACCAGGTACCTTCCGCCAAGGATGCTCCTAGTGCTTTCCGAGGACTCCAAGCACTCTGCCTGACACCATAACCACTGCAGACCCCACGAACCGCCGCAGCTTGGTTGGGGTCTCGCCGTCTCCACCCACTCTGGACCCAGGACCAGGGTCCAGCTTCCAGCAGGTCGACCTCTCTCCGAATTCCAGAGAGCAGGAACAGGAACAAGCTCTTAGCAGAGCTTAGTGATTATACCCTGGGGAGTATAGTGATTATAGCAATACCCAGAGTGTAGTTTCTCCAATCCCCAAACATGAGCCGAAACTTCATGAAGGTACAAGATGATCTGACTCCAATGAGCGTTTATTACTCCTTATATACAAGTTTTCAGGCCAGAGGCACACCCCCTGGACCTGGTGGTAAACTGTGACAAAAGGGACACAAACCAATGGGAACACTAATTAACATACAGGGAGTGCAGAATTATTAGGCAAGTTGTATTTTTAAGGATTAATTTTATTATTGAACAACAACCATGTTCTTAATGAACCCAAAAAACTCAATATCAAAGCTGAATATTTTTGGAAGTAGTTTTTAGTTTGTTTTTAGTTATAGCTATGTTAGGGGGATATCTGTGTGTGCAGGTGACTATTACTGTGCATAATTATTAGGCAACTTAACAAAAAACAAATATATACCCATTTCAATTATTTATTATTACCAGTGAAACCAATATAACATCTCAACATTCACAAATATACATTTCTGACATTCAAAAACAAAACAAAAACAAATCAGTGACCAATATAGCCACCTTTCTTTGCAAGGACACTCAAAAGCCTGCCATCCATGGATTCTGTCAGTGTTTTGATCTGTTCACCATCAACATTGCGTGCAGCAGCAACCACAGCCTCCCAGACACTGTTCAGAGAGGTGTACTGTTTTCCCTCCTTGTAAATCTCACATTTGATGATGGACCACAGGTTCTCAATGGGGTTCAGATCAGGTGAACAAGGAGGCCATGTCATTAGATTTTCTTCTTTTATACCCTTTCTTGCCAGCCACGCTGTGGAGTACTTGGACGCGTGTGATGGAGCATTGTCCTGCATGAAAATCATGTTTTTTCTTGAAGGATGCAGACTTCTTCCTGTACCACTGCTTGAAGAAGGTGTCTTCCAGGAACTGGCAGTAGGACTGGGAGTTGAGCTTGACTCCATCCTCAACCCGAAAAGGCCCCACAAGCTCATCTTTGATGATACCAGCCCAAACCAGTACTCCACCTCCACCTTGCTGGCATCTGAGTCGGACTGGAGCTCTCTGCCCTTTACCAATCCAGCCACGGGCCCATCCATCTGGCCCATCAAGACTCACTCTCATTTCATCAGTCCATAAAACCTTAGAAAAATCAGTCTTGAGATATTTCTTGGCCCAGTCTTGATGTTTCAGCTTGTGTGTCTTGTTCAGTGGTGGTCGTCTTTCAGCCTTTCTTACCTTGGCCATGTCTCTGAATATTGCACACCTTGTGCTTTTGGGCACTCCAGTGATGTTGCAGCTCTGAAATATGGCCAAACTGGTGGCAAGTGGCATCGTGGCAGCTGCACGCTTGACTTTTCTCAGTTCATGGGCAGTTATTTTGCGCCTTGGTTTTTCCACACGCTTCTTGCGACCCTGTTGACTATTTTGAATGAAACGCTTGATTGTTCGATGATCACGCTTCAGAAGCTTTGCAATTTTAAGAGTGCTGCATCCCTCTGCAAGATATCTCACTATTTTTGACTTTTCTGAGCCTGTCAAGTCCTTCTTTTGACCCATTTTGCCAAAGGAAAGGAAGTTGCCTAATAATTATGCACACCTGATATAGGGTGTTGATGTCATTAGACCACACCCCTTCTCATTACAGAGATGCACATCACCTAATATGCTTAATTGGTAGTAGGCTTTCGAGCCTATACAGCTTGGAGTAAGACAACATGAATAAAGAGGATGATGTGGTCAAAATACTCATTTGCCTAATAATTCGGCACTCCCTGTAATAACACTCCCACATACACAATGAAATCCCTCCTCTACATCCTGGAGATAATTGGCTTAAGGCACTGCAGTAAACTCAATTATCTCCAGGTACAGAAAATATCTACATTTTACACTAACAGCAAAAATACGTAAAAGTACATAAAAATACATAATTCTTATTTTATTACACAGAACCCCCACATTTAACCTATCCCCAGATAGCTCGGATCTGAGCGCCCAATCTAGGTGAACAGTACTCAGATCCCATGAACAGAGTAGATTTTCCACGGGGTAAAGCATAGCAAGGGCAGTTGAAAAACCAAGGAGGGACAAAAGCAGTCAGTTCCAACTGGCAGTGTGCCTGGGACAACGCCCTGCTGGAGAACAATAGACAGGAAACGGGGGAGGGGAAGAAACACACCTTCCCATGGATTCAAATGGGCAGAAACTGTCTATAGAAGCCAATAAGCCCCAAATAGTCTTTTTAAATGGCAATACACCACAGGGCCATAGTCATGAGGAAGGAGGCTGGTAATCAGGCTCCTCCAAAAGCCAGGGGCAAAGGGCAGCTTGTCACCTAACAATCCAGGGTCAAAAAGGCATTTCGTCACATGTGGTTCATGAGGCAAAGTGATGTTAGTGTTTTTGTAATGAGATGCTATATCTTTCCAGATGTTTAGATCAGTGGGCATGTCCACCATACATGTTCCATGGATCATATGCTGTCCTCGCCTCTCCAGCAGAAGCTGGAAACCGTATTGTACATTTGTGCTAGCTTTTGCGGTACCATATCCCATCTGTAAGGAACTTTACACGCGGTCTCTACATGCGTAGCCTCTCAAATATAGTTAGCCATTCTTTGGTATATGGTATAGCGAGTGTATACCATGGTGGAAGTGGAGGACAGAAGGTTATATTCCATTTTTAATGCCATCTGCACTATATTGTATTTATTTTTATCTTTTATATGTACCACCTATTCACGATTTTAATAAGATAATGTGGGGTAAGTTACCTCACACAGATATATTTCTTATTTAATGCTCCACTTAAGGCGTATATGTTTAAATTATACCAATTTGAGGTGGTTGTATTTTGGGTGTGGATGAGAGGGTATTCCACACAGGTGTATAGAGCTACTGTTTTCAAAAAAATGAAAAATCTATTATTTTGGCCTAATTTATTTATTTATTTTAATTTACTACAGTGTGATGTTTTCGAAAAAAGGGCTTTAGTTCGCAAACAACAAACTTCTTAGTGGATAAATCCAGATGCTCAGTGCCTCACACAGAATGTAACATTACTAAACATTAAATGGTTCAATCACTCTCGTCGCTTCTATGGACTAATTCATAAAAACATATATATTAAAAAAAAAAAAAATTCAATAAATTCTATCGCAAGGGATGACAAAAACAAAATGTTGGGAGTACAGGAAAAATGGGCTAGGGCTATATATAACTTAAAGAGAGAAAATTATGCAGAATAATTCTATTCTCTCTTTTCTTTGATAAAAGAAAAATATAATGTTTTTACCGAGAGGTGCCCATGGGTGTTGTAGAAATTTTTGTCACTTTGTCTTAGGATGGCAAAGCATCATAGTTGTTGCAGAACTACAACGGCTGGAGATATTCCTTTTGACTATCCTAATGGTAAATAGAACACGCATCCTACAATATATCCTCTCAAACAACTTTCTCAAACGCTAGAAAGCTTTACACAAATCCTTGCTATCCATAGAAATCAGCAGCCGCCTTTGAAATGTAATTACTATGTCAATGTAATCATTGACATCTGTCTCTCCTCTACATTTGTTAATGGAGAGAAGTGTTAGAGATCTGATAGAAGAGATGTATTTGTATTTTACACATATATTCTTTCTGGTAAGATATGAGTCAATGAGGAACACACTATATTTTTGGCTCATCTTGTAAATGCATTTCTACGACACTTAATAAACAGCTTGATATACTCATGTTGTAATTACAGCGTGCAGGCTTAAAGATCAATGACCTTCACATGACAGCGATGATCTCTAGCCACAGCTTCCAGACTCCAAGACGGTCACCTTCTCAGCTCACAGCTGTGATTGTAGTGAGAACAGACCCCAAACACTATCTACAAGCTTAAAAGTAGGAATGTGCGACCTCATATAAACATAGTCTAGAATTGGAGTACTGACCTTTTAGTCAGGCAGAAACAAAATCCCTGCCTAACACCAGGTCACTCCAGAGGGTCGCTAAATTTAGTGCCCAAACTTGTGACAGAGCTTAGACACAAACAGGGAAAGAACTAAGAGAGGAGTTAAAAGAACAAACTGGTAAAGTCATAAGGCATGACACGAGTGTGTTATTTATACAGAATAATTCTGGGAGCAGAGCTCTAAAAGTGGAGCAATCACCATGGAGACCAACAGAATGTTTTTATTCCTTGTTCTGATTTTAGAACTTTGCTCTACAATTGCTCTTGTTACATAACCTCTAAGGAGTCTGTACCAAGGCAGTAAAATCATTCAGAGCTTTGCAAAACATTAAACTGCTCTTCTCTCTGAGGAGATTAGGTTCATGGACTTTTACACTCCTTTCAAAGTAGAACTAATTTGCAAAACTACTGTAAGACTGTATTGCTGTGCCAAGAATTACACAAGTATCATTGCACATATATCTCTTACAATAAACCATAGGTTAAGACAAGTATGTCCAGCACAGACATTTAATGTACACACTTCCCCATTAGTAATGTCAGCTTTATCATCAAAACATGGATGCCACTGATTGGCTGAGCTAATCAGCTGACAAGCGTAGCCAATCAATGGCATCCACATTTGATCAAAATTTTAATTTCTGGATTACACACAGACTGACAGAGTATCAATATGGGTATGTCAAATTAACTGTGCAGAAGCTACTAAAGAGGGCTCAGGTCCCATCCTCCCCTGTTCTAGCCAACCCCTTCCCTTATTTTATTTTGCCTAGTTGACTGCCACCTTTCTCCTCTTTTGTACCTCTATTTTATTCCAGAGCTTGGACCAACCCCAGATACCACTAATGTGAAAGTGTTCTTTTCCCCAGTCTTATCCACTGTTCATGATACTTAATATTACTGTTACACATTTTAATGCAAAACTAAAGGAATGTGTAATTATTTATGTCACTCACTTATTTTAAATACATTACTGGTTTACTACTTTCACTTAATTTTACCTTATTTTATTCATTTTCATTGCCTGTGTTGCTTATACTACAAGATAAACATTTTATATTTGTTCCTTTTTACCTCCCAATAAAGACATATTGAAAAACAAATTTGTATGAAAACAGTCATGGGGAAGTATAACATCCAATGGTCCACCGAACAAGGTCCTGGGCCCCTGTTACCTTGGGGACTATCTGCTTGTATCCAATAATTTGTGTCTGAAATGTTTTTCCAGCACTCATAGCCGCTTTACACTATACACACCACAATGGGTTGTAGGAGTTATACTTAGAATGACTCTTTAGTTTTGGTTTGCAGTGACTGATAATTAAGTCCAAGATCTATGTAAGATCTTCTTTAGAAGGTGCCACCTTATGAACATGAAGAAATATTGAACATGTGCAGACAATCTTTTTTGAAACAATAAAATGGATCTATAGGTCAGTTGTGGGTGGGAACTTATATACATGGTTTGTTATACTGCAAGGTATCAAGTACTTATACTCATCTTCCTTTACCCAAGCAAATAGAGAGAAGTATTTTTCTATAATTACTAATTTATGTCCTGCATTAGTTGCTGTCTCAGAGGAATTAATGCCAATAAACAATTAAACATGTACACATCACTGAAGAAGTTGCCGTTTCTTACCTTACACCCCTTAGAGTTCATTGAGTCCAGTGTTCTCTTGATAGCCGGATGTGGAGGCTCAATCAGCTCAACCTGTGTACGCACATTGTGCTCGAAATAAGGACCAATCAGGAAGTAGTTCTCTCCCCATTCGTCTGTGGTGATCTTCGCTTTTGTCTGGATAACAGTGTAAATACCTCCCACTGGAAATTAGGAATAAATACGGAATGTTATAAACAAGTTTGACATTTCTGGGGTGCAATTTGTTTTACTAGTGTCTGCAATTTGGTAGACCGTTCTAACAAGTAGATTTAATGTTATCTTAGTCATGTACAAGAAACATTTTTCAGTTCTATATTTTTGGACAGGGATATTACCTTCTGGTTAAAAGCAAACCTGTTATAAAAGGTTAACTTTAACTAATAACATCTACTTATGCACCAGTTATACCAATTATCAATCATCTATTGACTTATAAGCGAATACATACCTACCATCCAGCTCTACTGTTGCTGCAATAAATCCAGGTTTGTGAGTGTATGTGCATTCATTGTACTCTTCCTTAAACAAATTAATACAGATTAGAAACCATTACAGTTTATTTTTAAACTTAAGGATCAGTTAAAAAAAAAACAAAAAACTGAAAGGGTTTTTAGCAGGACAAATCGATTCGTTCAAGGAAGAGTGCAACAAATGTACGTCTAATAATTTAACACCCACTCTTGGTAAAATAACCACTACATCTTATAAATGCATTGGCAATATCATTCTTAAAAAGTAAATTGCAGCCTGGAGCTTCCTTCAAGAGTGGTTCACAACCTTTGACTGGTCGGGTTGCGAAAAGAGGAATTTGAAAGTACTAGACAGAATATATGCCTTGCTTAATAATTATAAGTAAATTTAAGAGGCCTCAATTTATATAAAATGCACCCCTGAAAAAAAGGGAAAAGAAGATAGTCATAACACACAGATTCAGAGTGGTTTCAAGGCTTTTGATATTGATACTTAAGTTTAGAGAGAGTTCAGAGAAGGGCTACTAAACTGGTTCATGGATTGCAGGATAAAAATTACAAGGAAAGGTTAAAGGATCTTAACATGTATAGCTTGGAGGAAAGACGAGACAGGGGGGATATGATAGAAACATTTAAATACATAAAGGGAATCAACACAGTAAAGGAGGAGACTATATTTAAAAGAAGAAAAACTACCACAACAAGAGGACATAGTCTTAAATTAGAGGGACAAAGGTTTAAAAATAATATCAGGAAGTATTACTTTACTGAGAGGGTAGTGGATGCATGGAATAGCCTTCCAGCTGAAGTGGTAGAGGTTAACACAGTAAAGGAGTTTAAGCATGTGTGGGATATGCATAAGGCTATCCTAACTATAAGATAAGGCTAGGGACTAATGCAAGTATTTAGACAATTGGGCAGACTAGATGGGCCAAATGGTTCTTATCTGCCGTCACAGTCTATGTTAAAGCTGATTAAATACATCTATCTAAACTTACGAGATAATACTTCTGTTGCTGACTTAATCACCTATAATAATATAATATTCAGAGTGCTAAATTATTCTAGGAAGCCAGCTGCTGTTAATCTTCCACTGCCCCTCTTGAAAACATACAGTTCCTGTCTTTTAGGATAGTAGTACACTGCCAGAACTTTGCTCAGCAAAACTCTCACAAGTACACAGGATATAAGAATGCAAGACCTAACACTACTTGTGCTAGTACATCTAAAGGCAAAAACATTTGACAGACAGAGAGATATGGTCGTCATCATAGTAAGTCTTTTAGTGTGACTGCTATAATAAAATACATTATTCTGCTAGACAAGCATGGTTGTTAGTGTCACTTTAAAATATTATTTACAGCTTTTGAAATGATTGTGATATTGTGATAGTTACTTCTTCAAACATGTCCTCCCCCATCTCATACGATACCATTTCAAAACTCATCTAACCACAGACCACTTTTGTATCTTTTTTCTCTGACGAGTCTCAACACACAGAAACCCTCACAGTATATAAGCAGCAAATTAACTAACTTACTCTTGCCTCCATATTGTAGAAGACAATAGTACTTAATTGTTGCTGCTTCTTACATTTGCAAATAAATAAGGGCCTTCAAAAATACACCAACACTGCTTGGGTCATTGTACGAAATTCACTTTTAAAAGCAGATTTCCTCACTTACGAATTAATAAGTCCTTACAAATTAATAAGTCATAAGTCTTTACGAATTCATAAGGCATCAGACTAATTTTTCTCCAAAGAGACATCCCTGTCCAAGCAGAGATCATAGTAAACATGAACTCACCAGGAGCATCATTGAGTAATAATAATTTTGCCCACAGAAAGTTACTTTGAAAGGCTAGTCTACCATTTTCCTACATTAAAAAGACAATAATGTTGTCAGTTAAACTCCACTACAACTGCCCTCCTAAAAGTTTGCTATGACATCCAAACTGGCATGGAACAAGGAGCCCTAACTGGAGCTATTTTTCTTGATTTTGCTAAGGCCTTTGACACAGTAGACCACAACATTCTACTGCACAAACTCAAAAACTCAGGTATTGGTGATCATTCTCTAAACTGGTTTCGATTGTATGTTTCGGATCGCTCGCAATATGTGCCCATTTCTGACAGTGACTCCCTCCCTCTCCCAGTCAAGTGTGGGGTTCCCCAGGGTTCCATTCTCGGCCCCCTACTATTTACATTATTTATAAATGATCTGCCTAATGTCTGCCAATCCTCAAATGTACACATGTACGCAGATGACACGGTAATCTATGTGAGCAAATCCAATCTACCGCAACTTGAGCCTGTGCTCCAAGACCAGTTTACAGACGTAGAAAAGTGGATCGCAAAAAACAAACTCTTCCTAAACACTGACAAAACTGTCACAATGATCTTTGGAACAGTACCTAAAATTACACAAATTACACAATTCCGTCAAACACAAATATCCAAATGGCACACTGACCGCAGCACTCTTTTAAATACTTGGGTATCTTTTGGCCTGCACATAGAAAAGCTTGCATCTAAACTTTATCCAAAATTAGGTGCCCTGTCACAGAAACAAAGCCTGCCTAACCCACACTCAGTCGCAAATATGCCCTTGTGTGGGCTTGGACAAAACGAAAGAACTAAGAGAGGGTTAAGAACAAACTGGTAAAGTCATGGCCCACGAGGTGTTATTTATACAGAATAATTCTGAGCAGCTCTAAAAGTGGAGCAATCACCATAAGGTGTTGCTCTTGTTACATAACCTCTAAGGAGAGGCTCATTCAGAGCGAACTGCTCTTCTCTCGTTCATGGACTTTTACACTCCTTTCCTAATTTGCAAAACTACTGTAAGACTGTATGCCAAGAATTGGACCATAGGTTAAGACAAGTATGTCCAGCACAGGTACACACTTCCCCATTAGTAATGTCAGCTTTATCATCAAAACATGGATGCCACTGATTGGGAGCTAATCAGCTGACAAGCGTAGCCAATTGGCATCCACCAAAATTTTAATTTCTGGATTACACACAGACTGACAGAGTATCAATATGGGTATGTCAAATTAACTGTGCAGAAGCTACTAAAGACAGGTCCCATCCTCCCCTGTTCAGCCAACCCCTTCCCTTATTTTATTTTGCCGACTGCCACCTTTCTCCTCTTTTGTACCTCTATTTTATTCCAGAGCTTGGACCAACCCCAGATACCACTAATGTGAAAGTGTTCTTTTCCCCAGTCTTATCCACTGTTCATGATACTTAATATTACTGTTACACATTTTAATGCAAAAC
This sequence comes from Pelobates cultripes, assembly GCA_933207985.1. NCBI lineage: Eukaryota > Metazoa > Chordata > Amphibia > Anura > Pelobatidae > Pelobates > Pelobates cultripes. The sequence goes on from OW240921.1 coordinate 38,706,122, forward strand.
TAAAGGAATGTGTAATTATTTATGTCACTCACTTATTTTAAATACATTACTGGTTTACTACTTTCACTTAATTTTACCTTATTTTATTCATTTTCATTGCCTGTGTTGCTTATACTACAAGATAAACATTTTATATTTGTTCCTTTTTACCTCCCAATAAAGACATATTGAAAAACAAATTTGTATGAAAACAGTCATGGGGAAGTATAACATCCAATGGTCCACCGAACAAGGTCCTGGGCCCCTGTTACCTTGGGGACTATCTGCTTGTATCCAATAATTTGTGTCTGAAATGTTTTTCCAGCACTCATAGCCGCTTTACACTATACACACCACAATGGGTTGTAGGAGTTATACTTAGAATGACTCTTTAGTTTTGGTTTGCAGTGACTGATAATTAAGTCCAAGATCTATGTAAGATCTTCTTTAGAAGGTGCCACCTTATGAACATGAAGAAATATTGAACATGTGCAGACAATCTTTTTTGAAACAATAAAATGGATCTATATGTCAGTTGTGGGTGGGAACTTATATACATGGTTTGTTATACTGCAAGGTATCAAGTACTTATACTCATATTCCTTTACCCAAGCAAATAGAGAGAAGTATTTTTCTATAATTACTAATTTATAGCATTAGTTGCTGTCTTAGAGGAATAAATGCCAATAAACAATTAAACATGTACACATCACTGAAGAAGTTGCCGTTTCTTACCTTACACCCCTTAGAGTTCATTGAGTCCGAGTGTTCTCTTGATAGCCGGATGTGGAGGCTCAATCAGCTCAACCTGTGTACGCACATTGTGCTCGAAATAAGGACCAATCAGGAAGTAGTTCTCTCCCCATTCGTCTGTGGTGATCTTCGCTTTTGTCTGGATAACAGTGTAAATACCTCCCACTGGAAATTAGGAATAAATACGGAATGTTATAAACAAGTTTGACATTTCTGGGGTGCAATTTGTTTTACTAGTGTCTGCAATTTGGTAGACCGTTCTAACAAGTAGATTTAATGTTATCTTAGTCATGTACAAGAAACATTTTTCAGTTCTATATTTTTGGACAGGGATATTACCTTCTGGTTAAAAGCAAACCTGTTATAAAATGTTAACTTTAACAAATAACATCTACTTATGCACCAGTTATACCAATTATCAATCATCTATTGACTTAAAGCGAATACATACCTACCATCCAGCTCTACTGTTGCTGCAATAAATCCAGGTTTGTGAGTGTATGTGCATTCATTGTACTCTTCCTTAAACAAATTAATACAGATTAGAAACCATTACAGTTTATTTTTAAACTTAAGGATCAGTTAAAAAAAAAACAAAAAACTGAAAGGGTTTTTAGCAGGACAAATCGATTCGTTCAAGGAAGAGTGCAACAAATGTACGTCTAATAATTTAACACCCACTCTTGGTAAAATAACCACTACATCTTATAAATGCATTGGCAATATCATTCTTAAAAAGTAAATTGCAGCCTGGAGCTTCCTTCAAGAGTGGTTCACAACCTTTGACTGGTCGGGTTGCGAAAAGAGGAATTTGAAAGTACTAGACAGAATATATGCCTTGCTTAATAATTATAAGTAAATTTAAGAGGCCTCAATTTATATAAAATGCACCCCTGAAAAAAAGGGAAAAGAAGATAGTCATAACACACAGATTCAGAGTGGTTTCAAGGCTTTTGATATTGATACTTAAGTTTAGAGAGAGTTCAGAGAAGGGCTACTAAACTGGTTCATGGATTGCAGGATAAAAATTACAAGGAAAGGTTAAAGGATCTTAACATGTATAGCTTGGAGGAAAGACGAGACAGGGGGGATATGATAGAAACATTTAAATAATAAAGGGAATCAACACAGTAAAGGAGGAGACTATATTTAAAAGAAGAAAAACTACCACAACAAGAGGACATAGTCTTAAATTAGAGGGACAAAGGTTTAAAAATAATATCAGGAAGTATTACTTTACTGAGAGGGTAGTGGATGCATGGAATAGCCTTCCAGCTGAAGTGGTAGAGGTTAACACAGTAAAGGAGTTTAAGCATGTGTGGGATATGCATAAGGCTATCCTAACTATAAGATAAGGCTAGGGACTAATGCAAGTATTTAGACAATTGGGCAGACTAGATGGGCCAAATGGTTCTTATCTGCCGTCACAGTCTATGTTAAAGCTGATTAAATACATCTATCTAAACTTACGAGATAATACTTCTGTTGCTGACTTAATCACCTATAATAATATAATATTCAGAGTGCTAAATTATTCTAGGAAGCCAGCTGCTGTTAATCTTCCACTGCCCCTCTTGAAAACATACAGTTCCTGTCTTTTAGGATAGTAGTACACTGCCAGAACTTTGCTCAGCAAAACTCTCACAAGTACACAGGATATAAGAATGCAAGACCTAACACTACTTGTGCTAGTACATCTAAAGGCAAAAACATTTGACAGACAGAGAGATATGGTCGTCATCATAGTAAGTCTTTTAGTGTGACTGCTATAATAAAATACATTATTCTGCTAGACAAGCATGGTTGTTAGTGTCACTTTAAAATATTATTTACAGCTTTTGAAATGATTGTGATATTGTGATAGTTACTTCTTCAAACATGTCCTCCCCCATCTCATACGATACCATTTCAAAACTCATCTAACCACAGACCACTTTTGTATCTTTTTTCTCTGACGAGTCTCAACACACAGAAACCCTCACAGTATATAAGCAGCAAATTAACTAACTTACTCTTGCCTCCATATTGTAGAAGACAATAGTACTTAATTGTTGCTGCTTCTTACATTTGCAAATAAATAAGGGCCTTCAAAAATACACCAACACTGCTTGGGTCATTGTACGAAATTCACTTTTAAAAGCAGATTTCCTCACTTACGAATTAATAAGTCCTTACAAATTAATAAGTCATAAGTCTTTACGAATTCATAAGGCATCAGACTAATTTTTCTCCAAAGAGACATCCCTGTCCAAGCAGAGATCATAGTAAGCATGAACCCACCAGGAGCATCATTTTGCCCACCTAGTCTACCATTTTCCTACAAGACAATAATGTTGTCAGTTAAACTCCACTACAACTGCCCTCCTAAAACTATGACATCCAAACAGGCATGGAACAAGGAGCCCTAACTGGAGCTTGATTTTGCTAATGACACAGTAGACCAGTGCACAAACTACTCAGGTATTGGTGATCATTCTGCTGACAACACAGATCAAGGGTTACTTTGAAAGCGCTAGTGGCTGTACCATTTAATCCTACGTACCCCTTAATAACGACAATACATAAAGTTAGTCAGTTAAACCATACCAGCCTACAACTGCCCTCAACGCTATGACATCCAAACTGGCATTACATACAAGGCAGCCCTAGGGGCTGGGGGAGGGCTATTTGGGGGATTCTTTGTATATGATACTGCTACAAGGCTGCTAGTTGATACACAGTAGATACCACAACATTCTGACTGCAGGAAGGCACAGGAGGCTCAACAAACTCAGGTGGGATCTATGGTGCATAGGGGCTGTGGTGGGTCATTGGCTCAGATGGATAAAGAGGGCAGAGGGGCTGTCCCAGAAAGGGGGCTCATATGGAAAAGGTGGCTAGTGACTGGGCATAGGTGAAGGGTGGTCACAGGTGGTGTTATGGGTAAAGGGGGCACAGGGTCTGGGATAGGAAAAGGTCACAGGGGCTACGGATAAAGAAGGTGGGCACAGGGCTGATGGATAAAGGGGTACAGGGACGGGACGGATAAAGGGGCACAGGTACTGGGATGGGTGTGGGGGGCACAGGGGTGGGATACGGGAACATGGGGGCCCAGAGGCTGGGAAGGAAAAGGAGGGACCAGAGGCTGGGAAACTGGAATAGGGGGGCTAAAGGCTGGGAAATGACAAAGGGGGAGCTCAGAGGTCTGGGGAAAATGGAAAGGCGGTATCAGCCCGCTAGACTACCTCTGCCCGGCCTAGCCTCGGGAGACTGCCCGGATGCCACTAGAAGTTGACCCCTTTGAACTGACAACGGGCTCCCCTTCTCTACTTTTACATTTGCTGACCCTGCTTCAAGTTGCAATATAGGATACCAGGCAACTTGGGTGGTGGGAACAAGGGGGGCAAGAAATGTGAACTCCAGCTGCAACTGGCCCTTCCTCCTACCTAAACCTATGGAGAAGCTAGCCCCTGTGGTCCACTCGCTGACACTCCTGGTTTTGGACTGCCTGTTGTTATGTTGGGACACTGGACTTCTACCCTCCGCCCGCCTCGATAAGTGCCTTAATATGCTACCGTGAGACTGTTGGTTGTGTACCATTTGCTGCTTACACTGGTGTCATGCAATGTGATTTGTGGGATCAGGGCAATGTACTATGCTGGGAATCAGAGTCGGGAATGAAGGCAGGTTGGTGGGACAGCCTGGATGGGGTGGGGGCTAGCTACAGACGACAGAGACAGGTAGGGACCTTCTTTCTGGGTTTTTTTTTTTTTTTTAAAGAAAAAAAAAGGAAAAATTTTTATTAACTTAGAAACCTACATTTTAGCCACGGATGGCAACCAGTTAACGACAAAAAGGAAAAGAAAGGGAAAAGAAAAGGAAGGAAAGAGCACAGACTGTTGGGTTACTATACATAGTATAATGGTCATGACGTATGCCCACATGGAGCGGACATAAAGGATTAGGAGAGACAGCTCGTACCCTTGGTTAGGCCCAGCTGGCATACCTTGGTCAGTTGGACTCTGATAGCTGGTGAAGGGTCACGATTGCCTTCTGGGCACATCCCGGGGATGGGTACTGTGGCAGACGGGACGGCGGGGACACGGGAAGGGCGATATCCGCATTGATGGCATGTTTAGACTTTGCACACCTGAGTTGGTTGGGCTTATACACACCTCCCATGTATATTCGCACTTGGGCCGGGACCTGGTTGGAGCGGGACAACCCCATACTTACAGTACATACAATATATAAACTGCTGGTTTCGACTACGACCACTACCCTACAATTACACTTGTGTAGGATCCCCAGCGGAGCCACAGGTACGTTCACTCACCGATCAGGCGGGGTGACACCAGGCCACTCCGGCTGGGACACAAGTGACCCTCCTTTCGGGGAGATTTGGGTCTCCACCTCTCCAAACTCCGAGAGGGACGACGCCCGAAGGGGTGACCCACGCGGTTCACCCTTATTTTTATTAAACAAAAGACCTTAATTACGGGCAGACCCCATACCCCTACCCCACTCACACACACACCACATAATACACACATACTTCCCCCCGAGGCTGCGTTGCACGTTTAAACGTCATACGTCTAACGAAAGACGATATCCAACCGACTACCTGACAGTAGCTGGTGACCCTCCCACACCTATCCCAAGCGGAGCTGCGCGTCGTTCCCGTGGGGCCGCGCCTCATCGCGGGCCATCAGGGGATCTACACTCTCGCGACCATATACGTTCCCAACTCAAAACAAGCACAGTTCTTACGTGGGGCACTGAACAAGCTTCGCGGATTCTCGGAAGGAGCCCTGATAGTGGGAGGAGACTTCAACGCTCCGTTGGATCCTCTGCTAGATTCCTCCACCGGCCACAGTTGGGATCTATCCGCAAAGCACTAGGTGAGCTGGGACTGCTGGGGTCCCGCCGACAGGGACTATACACACTACTCGGCGCTGCACAATCGGAATAGACTATGTCCTTATCAAACAAGCTGGACTGGCTTACGGGGCAACTGTCGAACCAGCCACGTGGTCGGAAGGTCCGGTCCGGATTGGTTGGCTCAAGCCGGCCACCTGGTCATGGCGGGATCCTACTAAAAGAAGAGATTTCCCAAGCGCTGACTTCATACTTCACGGAGAACGAGACGGAAGGGATGTCGTCTGTGTCGGTGTGGGGGCAAGAGTGTCATAGGGCATACTCATGGTCTCGACTCGCAAGAGAAAGGAGGTGACCAGTATGGCAGACGTATACGACACCATTAAACGCTTACTCCAACACAAACGGTCTCAGCTCACCTGGAAGCTAGGCGCACCCTGAACACTCTCCTCACGAAGCGATATCAACGCTCGCTCCAACGCTCGAAGAACTCTACGCACCTGCTGTCTGAAAGGCGACACACCACGAACCAAGTACGAAAGTTCTTAAGCAGAGTGTCCCCATACCCAGAAGACATAGCGGACGAATTCAGGACATACTATGGTCCACCAGATCAGGCACCAGACGGGGAGGCACCGCCTCATGTACAAACATACATCCAGGACACCGTGCGGGCACGAATTCCAAACCCCTCCTTTCGGCACGGAAGATCTCGCCCTCTTCCCTAAAAATGGACTGCCCCAGGACTCGACGGAGTACTATAAACAATTCGCCACGGCGCTCTTACCGCGGCTGACAAGGGCGGTTAATGAAGTCTCATGCATCGAGGACTGCGACCATACCTTAAGCCGGGGAAAGACCCAGAACAATGGTAACTATCGGCCATCTCTCTGCTAAATGTGGATACTAAGTTGTTAACTGGCAACAGACTCCAACGAATCCTTCCGAGCCTTGTCCATGTGGACCAAACGGGGTGGGACAGCACCCTACGCCTATTCTCAATGGAGCTGTTGTCGAGGCAGAGAAAGATCGGGGGGAAACAGACACATGGGCTTTGGACAACGGATCATGGCTTGGGCTCTATGCACACCGAGGGCAGCAGTGCGAGTTAATGGCGCACTGGCTTTGGGATCACGAACGGGACCAGACAGGGGTGTCCCCTATCGCCGCTCCTGTTTGCACTGTCACTGGAGATCAATACGGGACAACCGGATCGGATCCAAGACACAGCACAAGGTAGCCGCATAGCACGACCTCTTGTTCTTCATCTCCCAACCTTCACTTTGCCCTGCATACTCTCAGAAATAGAACGGTTTGGCCGCATCGGGGTTTCGACTCAATCCGAAATGTGAGGGAATATCACCACACCCGCAGCGGAATATGAGCCCTCGGCCCACTTTTTCCATTTCGCTGGTGCACAGAGGCAATGAAATACCCATCTGGTTCAGGGAATATACCACCGTAATTTCAAAACACTCCATCGAAACAGACCGAGATGGTCCTACCCCCACATCTGGCATGGCCGTATAGCAGTCTTAAAAATGAACGTTCTTCCTAGGATCCTTTATTTATTTCAGACTATACCAACAACCCTGCCGGCATTATTTTTCTCGACCTTGAAATCAGCGGTCATAAAATATGTCTGGAGGGGGGAACGATCCAGGCTACGGCATGACATCCTATGCTTACCAAGACACAGAGGGGGCCTAGCCCTACCGGATTTTAAAAAGTACCACCAGGCAACAGTCCTACAAAGGATCCTGGAATGGCACGAAACAGATACGAGTAAACAATGGGTAACTCTGGATCGGATGGGAGAGGCTGCAAAACTAAAGGCAGCGGTTTGGCTGAGGAGAACAACCAGGGGCAGCAGGAGGGGAGAGGAAGGACCGGTGGCTGAAACATTACTAGCGTGGGAAACACTCAGAGAAATGCCTCAGGTGTCCCCGACCCCCTGTCCATTACTCCCGATCCAGCACAATCCCAATATTGGAGGCGGACCATCGACGGAAGCATGGGCGTTTTTGGGTGGAGAGGATTATATACCAATCTACAAAGTCACTCAGGATGGTGAACTAAAATCTCTAGACGAGCTGCTAGAGTCACGCCCACGATCCCATATGGCGACCTTCCGATACATGCAGCTACGACATTATTACAACTCCCTCCCACACCGGGACAGACTGCACAGAGACCTGACATGGTTTGAAGACGCCTGCTCTCGCGGCACCTCTCTTGGGAAAGCCATCTCACACCTCTACCAACACCTGCTGTCTGGCCCTACCTCGGAGAACAACACTTTCCAACGTCAATGGGAGCGGGCACTGGACACCACGTTCACCCCTACACAGTGGGACAAGGCGTTGATATGGCAACACAAAAACTCCTCTAGCTCCCGCTACCAAGAAGTTAACTACAAACTACTCTCCATGTGGTACCGAACGCCGGTATTGCTTCACAAAATTTTCCCTAACACATCCCCAACGTGCTGGAGATGCCAGGAAGAAAGGGGGACACATACATATCTGGTGGGAATGTAAGCATATTGGCCCATACTGGGATCAGATCAAATCCGACATTCGTCAGATTTTGGGGGACATCACCTGGTCGGTGGAGCTAATCTTACTCCACGTCTCCACACAACCACTATCTACATATAAAAAATCCATCTTGCGGCACCTGCTAAACGCTGCTAAATCACTCGTACCAGTATACTGGAAAAAGACAGATATCCCTACCAGAGAAGAATGGATCCATCGAGTTGAGGATATTCGAGCGGCTGAAGCTATGCAAGCGGAGCTGATGGGCAGGGGTCCGAAGTGTGCTGAACTCTGGACTCCGTGGTTTACCTTCCGCGCGCAGCGGTAGGGGGGGGCCGGGCGGGGGTGCGTGCCGGGCGACGCACCTATGGCAGGTGATGCGTTCCATGATGGCCCGCTGGAGGTGGCAACGTTCAACCGTATACCGCGCGTCTCTCTAAGCTGGGGGAATGACTTTGAAGGCACTGCCGACTGAGACAAACGGGTGACCATGTGGACCCACAAGGGAGACATACCCTCAAAGGAATAGCTGACGAATTTGAATGAAACCCCACTACATAAATATAAACAGGGATACGGCTGTCCTGCACATGACCCCCCCCCCTCCGACCCTCCCCGACTACTGCATGGACTCAGAGCTACGGTTAGGGGACCTTGATAGACTACACGACGAGGACACGCAGGGTAACTGCTAATGCGGACGATGGGCGTGCAGTGCAGCCTTGGATTTACACCCCCACCCATTTCCCCGCACACTCGCCTCATTGCTCACCACTACACACTTCCCACGTCACATCATAATCTGAACAACTCTTTCTACGATGGACCCACACCACCCACTTATATATACTAGGGCCACGCATAACTACAGGTTATCCACCTCCCCATCCTTATCGATGCCACTCTTATAAACACACTACAGGCACATATAGCACCTCCGGCAATATACGGACCCCATTTCATCTACGCTGCCCCGTCTCCTATGGGCCTAGCCCGACTGTGCGAGTCTCCTATACTCACATAATTCAACGACTTAATAGAGTCAACAGCACATCTAACTAAGGGCACTGATATGAGCGTACAGGGGAACTATGATTGACTCTCGCCCTCATTGAAAGCTTGTTACAGATATCAACGGTTTATTTATTGTCTCTTCATGCTTGTATGACAAATGGGGCCTGCGAGCCCGAAATGTGATATACTCACCTACACACAGGCACACAGATCACCTCAGACAATATACGGATTCCTCCACACTCACATTGCCCTACCTCTCACAGGCCTAGCCCAAATATGCGTTTCTAATACCTTCACACATTTCAATAACTTAATAGACACAACCACATACCTAACTATGGGCATTGGACATGAGCGACCACTTGAACTGTAACTGATCCCCTCCTTCATTGAAATCTCAATGTAGTAGTCAACTGCTTATCCATTGTACATTCATGTTTTTATGATGACTTGGGCCTGCGAGCCCGAAATGCAATCATTGATTATGGGGATGTAGTATATGCGTCTGCATCGCAATCCCACATTAATAAACTCAACACATTGTATAACTTGTTCTGCCGATTTGTGCTACAATGTAATTACAGGACCCATCATTGTGACATGCTAAAGGAACTAAACTGGCTATCGCTGGAATCCAGACGCACCCTTCATCTTTCCAGCCTTGTTTTTAAGAGCTTTTCTGGTAAACTCCCACCCTACCTGAACAAAATGCTTTCCCTTGCTGTTCCCACTTTCTATAAGCTCCGATCCAGTACCAACACTTTACTTAGTCTACCTCAATACAAAAAGAAAGCGTCCCGATCCTCCTTCTCCTACAGAGCACCGCAATTGTGGAACGACCTCCCGCACAATTTAAAATCTTCCCTAAGCCTAAAGTCATTTAAGAGATCCCTCTCTACATACCTCAAAACAGAATGCATGTGTCATGGTTGATTATATATTTCCTGCCTGTTCTATGTTAAATTTTGTATATATTGTGTATTAATATTGTTTTTGTATTTTGTTGTACCTAATGTAACAATGCAATGATTTGTGGACCCAGGACATACTTGAAAACAAGAGAAATCTCAATGTATCTTTCCTGGTAAAATATTTTATAAATAAATAATTTTATAAATAATTTATATTGTGCAGATGTGGATATTCTACATTAGCAATAATCGAGGAGTAGGCCAGACATTGGCCAAAATGTTAAAAAGAGAATTGGTTTAACCCAGAAATTGGGGAAAGGCCTACAGACTAATAGCACTATAACAACTACAATTGAATGTAGTTAGACATATCCTTTCAAACTCTCTTCAGTTTGGCTTCCACCCCCTCCCCTCTACTAAGACTGCTCTTAATAAAGTCACTAATGACCTAATCACAACTAAATCCAAAGGGAAATACTCCATACTAATTCTTCTTGACCTCTCTGCTGCCTTTGACACTGTTGACCATGTTCTCCTTCTCCAAATTCTTCAATCACTCGGTTTCTGTGACACTGTCCTCTCTTGGTTTTCCTCCTATCTCTCCCAACGCTCATTCAGGGTCTCCTTTCTAATGATACCTCCTCCCATCATCCTGTCTCTGTTGGAGTCCCCCAGGCTCTGTACTTGATCCCCTTCTATTTTCGCTTTATACTGCCTCACTTGGCAAACTTATTTTATTTGGATTCCAATACCACCTGTACGCTGATGACACTCAGAAATACCTCTCCTCCCCGGATCTCTCCCGTGCTGTCCTGCAACATGTCACTGCTTGCCTTTCTTCCATCTCTGACTGGATGTCCTCCCGATTTTTGAAACTCAGCCTCTCTAAAACTGAACTCCTTGTCTTTTCTCTTCCCAATACTGATCCTCCTCCTTCGCTTTCCATTCAAGTGGTACCCACATCAGTCGATCCTTGCAAGCCTGCTGTCTTGGCGTTATACTTTATTCTGGCCTCACATTTGAGCCTCACATCCAGTCTGTTACCAAATCCTGTAGATTCCAAGTATAAAACATAGCCCACATCCGCCCCTTTCTTACGCAAGATGCTACCAAGAAGCTTGTCCATGCTCTAGTAATCTCTCACATGGATTATTGTAGCTCTATCCGAATAGGTCTTCCCACAATTGTTGCGCTACAATCTGTAATGAATGCTGCAGCTAGACTGATTTTCCTCTCCTATCGCTCCTCTCACACCTCTCCCCTGTGTCAGTCCTTACAATGGCTTCCTGTATTCTAAGGAGTCAATTCAAGGTACTAATCCACACCTAAAAAGCACTGACCAATATTAGCCCCTCCTATATCTCTTCACTGATCTGCAGGTATGCCCCTTCTTGGTCTCTCCGCTCTGCCTTCTCCTGTCCGCTGCCTGCACCCGTACGGCCAACTCACGCTTGCAGGACTTCTCACGGGTGGCTCCTTTCCTTTGGAATAGCCTGCCTATGACCATCAAGCTCTCCCCTAGTCTTCAATCATTTAAGAAGTGCCAAAGCTTATGGCCTCCCAGAGTAACCTCTACATCACGTACCTGTCCCTTGCTCTCTCCTAAAGGGCAGCACTCTATTCTCTCCTCCAGCTCTGCTTCACTGCACCTTGTTTAATTGCTACCTCCTGTCCCGTTGTGTTGTACGCCCCACCTCCTATAGACTGTAAGCTCGTTTGAGCAGGGCCCTCTTCAGCCTATTGTTCCTGTAAGTTTTTGTAATGGTCTCATTTATTGTTCAATCTCCCCCTTTTATAATTTTGTAAAACACTACGGAATATGCTGGCGCTATATAAATACCAATAATAATAATAATAATAATAATCCTTAAATTGCCTAATTTACCCGATTTAATCTATATTTTGCCTGTATTCACAAAAAATGTCTGAAATATAATTTCATAGATGTCAGCTTTTTCAAACATGACCTACTTTCCCCGTCTCCTAATTTTTGTATGTCAACTACTGGTGGTTAGTTACCCCCATTCTAGGATTAAAGAGCGCTGCTGAATATGTTGGAGCTACATAGATGAATAAGAATAATAAGAATAAAAATAATAATACACTGACGTAACTAAAATTAAAAGGACTCTAGTCTTTACTCATTCTCCTGGACCAACGCTTTCCCATACATAAGGAGGCAGGGAGGAGCCAAACGCAGCCCTGGTCAAACAGCATCTCCTCATAGATGCATTGCCTCAATTTCAGTGTTTCTGTGCAGAGCATGGAGACCGGAAGCACCCCTAGTAGCCATCTGATGAGCAGCCACTGGAGGTGTCCCTAGGTTGTAATGTAAACACTGCTTTTTCTCTAAAAAGGCAATGTTTACGTGAAAATGCCTGCATGGACGGACTATACCTACCAGAACAACTACATTAAGCTGTAGTTGTCTGGTGACTATAGCATCCCTCTAAATGACACATTGTGGCCCTAGATTTAACAATCTGCTCCTTGGTCATTTCCTCCTCTTCCACACTTTGATGAAAAACCACACGGTACAGTGCTGAGACGCTAGCGCTTCTCTATTCACAAACAAAAACACCAACTCATACTCAGCATCTAAGCAAGAGGTTTGTTCACAAACTATACATATCATTTTACATATTTATTGTTTGACTTTCTCTATTATATCGCTCGTCGGATGAAGTTTTAATCATTAATCTCTGTATATCGCTTACAAAAGGCTTTATTTTTTTTATTTTTTTTTAAACCAAAATGCCCCATCCAGTGTAAAGTATAAGGAATTCTTACTTTGACTGCCAGTTCACTGTTTGCAGGTTTTGGCATATCAACATTCCTTTGAATTTTGCAATCACTTGGACATTGGGATATTTTCTTATGAAATGTCCCAATTACAATCTCACTTAAGTTAGGCGCTCACTACCTCGATGTTTTGTTTACTGGTTACAGAGAACTGCAGAATATCCTGGTCCTGGGGTAGGCAACCTTCGGCAACCTTGTGGACTACATCCTCCATAATGCTCTTACACCCATAATGCCAACAACGTACCATGGGAGGTGTAGTTCAAAACATCTGGAGTGCCGAAGGGTGCCTATGCCTGATAATCAGACCTGGTCCTTTACAAGGAATAATGAAACTGCCAAGATTCATTTATTACTCACAGGTAAAAAAAAAAAAAAAAAATTCAGATTATTTTTTCTATTGATATGCCAACTGGATAATTAGTGCATAGTCTAAACTGATAATAGCAAATTCTATGTCAGGGTGAAACATTAAATGAAATACTAAATAAAGCATGCATGAAGACACATGGGAACAGAAGGGACTGTTGACCGTGCGCCTTATATTATTATTTTAAAAAGTGCCAACATAAAAGTTTAATTTTTAGTGAGTAGTTTGTATTATCGAGAATGAAGATATGGAAACTGCTTGGAATCAGAAGATTCATTGGACAGACTTGTGATCATGGTGGGAACCATGAAAAGGTGTTTGATGTCTTCTCTGTTGGATATTTGGAGGTATGAGCTATGTTCTTCTGAATAATCGGGATGTCAAAATGGTATTTTCACTAAACATCGAATTGAAGCAAATCAAAAACTAATATATATTTAAGTTGCTTTGTTAGAGAAGTTTTAGGATAAATAGTAATGGAGAACTTGTTATACATAATAAAACAAAACAAAACAAAAAAAAAAACCCGATACATGAAGAAACCAGCATAGGTTTAACAACGACAAACACATGCAAAACCTGCTCCAAGCAACATAATCATCAGATCTGTAGTTCTTATAGAGTGCCTCATTCCCTGGTTTGATGTTAAAATATTAAGAAAGGTTCTACCTGGCGCCAAGGAACAACCCCTTCTTTGTCTGCATTCATATTCCAGAATTAAAAATGATCTCTCCAGGTACCATACCCACTTCATCATATTGTGTCCCTTGGTGCCATCCGACAGTTTAGTGTTAAACCATTTCTTAATAGTCCCCAGCCACACACAGCTTTATCCTCTACTGGAAGTATAGTTAAACTCTGCATCTGCCATACTAACTCATAGAAGCAATAAGTGGCAGTGATATGCTGAAAGCTCAGCTGACACTCTCAACCTATTGCTGCTTGTGCCATTGTGGAAGCGTTAACCTGAGCAGCAGAGAAGGCCCAGATTGACTGGGAACCCTCATTCAGTGTTAAAGGAATATTGTAACGGCTTCATCGCTGAAGTGATTCAAGTGTCTGCAGTTCCCTAGCAAAATATTTCCATTCAGCGTTAAACAGTTTTTAAACTGACACTATAGTCACCCAGACCACTTCAGCTCAATGAAGTGGTCTGGGTGCTAGGTCCCCCAGGTTTTAACCCTTCAGATGTTAACATAGCAGTTTCAGGAAAACTGCTATGTTTACATTGCAGGGTTAATCCAGCCTCTAGTGGCTGTCTTCCTGACAGCCGCTAGAGGAGCTTCTGCGCATCCAGCGTTCAGAACGTCCATAGGAAAGCATTGCCACGCATGCGCATTCCGCTCCACTCGGTAATCAACGTCGGAGTGGGAGGAGAGGTCACCAGCGCCGGGCTGGATTAAGGTAAGTGGCTGAAGAGGTTTTTGAGGGGGGCCCCGAGGGTGGCGGGACCTAAGGGTTGTATAGTGTCAGGAAAATGAGTTTGTTTTCCTGACACTATAGTGATCCTTTAATGTTTTATTACTTAATGAAAGCTCCTAGCAGTATAGATATCAGCAGATGTGTACTCACAGCCTTACCTGTAATACCAGTAAGGGCCAGGCTGTGAGTAGCAAGGGACCCATATTTGCTTGACCCTAAACTGCTTGAAAATGGTTTCACACTGAATGGAGGGATAGTGCCAGAGGACACGGAACTATAAGAGATAGAGATAGAGATAGAGATAGAGATATATATACTGAGATGCTTGCACTCCTGGATTAGAGAGTAATTGCCTGGTGCTGGTCAGGCACAAGATACAAAAAAAATAAAATAAAAAAATATATATGATTGGAAATGACCGTACTCCAAGGACTTGTTGATAGTAAAAATAAAACTTTTATTCTATATCATATAAAAAAAAATATTGATGTTTCAGCCCCAATACATGGTCTTTCATCAGTATTGGTGCTGACACGTCGATATTTTTTTATATGATATAGAATAAAAGTTATATTTTATTTTTGCTATCAACAAGTCCTTGGAGTGCGGTCATTTCCAATCATTTCTGCAGTGTTTCTAAACTGTTCTAAAATGGTTTAACACTGAACTCAGAGGTGGCATCAAAAGACTCCAGGAACCATAATCACTTCAATGAGATGATATGGTTAGAATGCCTAGAGTATCCCCTTAACAATTATGTCACTTTTAACAATCTGGACCAAGCTGGTTTGAGAGTGTTGGTCAAAACTGCCCCTCAGTAACAAGTACTTACAGGAACAAAAAAAAAAAAAACCCACAAACTGCAGTGCAGTCCTAATCCAACACCTTCCTTCCCCAATCCTGCATGCATACTAATAATGGGCGGCCAGTGACAGTCTGAGAGCATCACTAGCTCCCATGGTTACCCCTACTGCTTTCTTACACCAGCCAGAGGAAGCAGAAGGCATTTGCGGAAGGGTACCTGGGGTCCAGCCTAGGTGTTAAACCATTTAAGGCAAGACAGAACTCAGGGACTCCAGTCCTCAAAACAATTTCATTGAGATTCTCTACAATTAGTAGTCCAGATTTTCCTTATAATTTATATTAAACATTTAATAAAAACCCAGCAAGAGATATTTGGGCAGAACCAAGATAAAATGTGTTCTGAAGACAAATAAAAATGAGTATTATTTAAACCTGCAAATTACCAGTATGATTCTGCTTATTGCAGCCTGTTATTGACTGTGAATTAACTGGTTTTACAGTTGTTAAAATGATAAAGCTTTTGACACACTCCCGTTTGGAAATGACCAATCTAATAGAGATGGCAAGACAACATTTATTACAATTTACCGGGTATAACAAATTACACCATTAATAAAGTACGTTATTCCACACCCACAGGCTACTTAATTTCTTCATTTTCAGATTGTCTTGGTCTCTTGGCCAGAAATCACATTGTAGAACAAGACAATCGTCTTCTAATTGAGTTTTGTTTCATCAATAACTGAGGCTGATCGACAATGAAGCTTGATAAATGGGTCATGTGCCTCGAAGCAACACAGGAATTTACCATTAACTGGCTTTTGAGGCATCTGAACGGAATACACACACATAGATGGTCGATGTGAATTATTGACGTTACAAACACTGGAAATATACTGCTTGCAAGCAAAAATAGATACATTTGTGAGCCCGTTCAGCCCCACGAACTGACTGGCGGCCGGGCTCATGGAGAGCTGAAGGACAGCTGACAGAGTGTAGGGAGTGAGGAAGCTGTAATATTTTTGTTCTGCTGCCTCACGTCCCCTCCTGTTATGTCGGGAGTTGGAATATGGCGTAACTCCAGCCCCGCATCACTTAAAACGGTGAGAGAGGGAACAGAGTAGGGAGATGAAAGCAGCCCCACTGGACCCCAGGGAAACAGATTCACTCCAGCTCTCCCAAAGGTAGGAAGGCTGTGTGGACACAAAACAAAACACAATTTGAGAGTGTTGCAATATCAGTGTGTGTCTGTCTGTATCAAATCAGTATGTGTATGTTTAGTGACCTAACCCCCCTCCAATCACATGGGGAAGGTTTTTTTATACATTTACGAGAAAGGTGTTTTTACTCAAATTTTTTCTCTTTCGCCATGCTGGTGACGTTGCAGCTGGCCCCACCTTAATGGCAGAGATCATCAATCTTCATGATCACAGCCAATCCAAGATTCCCCATAGGAAAGCATTGGGAGACTATTGCGCATGCGCTGCAAAACGCCACGCTGTGCCAATCAATTTCTCCTCATAGAGATGCATTGAATCAATGCATCACTATGGAGAACATTAACATAGGTGCTGCACACTGTGCAGCACTGAGTCAGGATGCACCTCTAGAGGCCGTCTGAGTGACTGTCGCTAGAGGTGTTACTAGGCAGCAACGTAAACACTGCCTTATCTGAAAATGCAATGTTTACGTTGAAAAGCATGCAGGGGCAGGATATAGACCTCAGAACAACTACATTAAGCTGTCACCAGAACCACTACAGCCACTATACTCACCAGAACCACTACAGCTTTAAGAATTGTATTTGCTTAAAAACCTGGCTACTAACTTTTTAGCCGTCTCCTAGATACCAAGTAAATTTGTCAAGTTCTGATATATAGATACATATTTTTTTTTATTTATAAAATATTTTACCAGGAAAGATACATTGAGATTTCTATCGTTTTCAAGTATGTCCTGGGTCCACAAAATACATATAAACACACATAGGACAAGTTTGTCATTGGTTGAGCAACTCCGCCAATTAACTAAGTTCTGCACCAGTCTTAGCTCAGGAGAGCCAATTGAAGCGCCTAAGCAGGCGGAGGCGAAGGCAGAGACCCCAGGTGAGAAGTCCAACTTTTCTAAAATGATTTGACTACTTGCACTACAGAGCACTCTAGTGGTTATGGTGCTTGGTTCCGTTAAAATCGTAAACCTAACGCCTAAGCTATTTTGAGTCCTTGTGAACAATAACTGGTGAGACTACACCATTATCTTTTTTTCCCCCCAAATTATCAATTATTATATTCAATCACTAGATCAGTGGTAGTCAACCTTTTTCTACCTACCGCCCACTAATGCATCTTTCTTGATGGAAAAATTTCCTTACCGCCCACCAGTTTTTGCGCAAGTGCGGAATATTGGTTAAGAAAGGAGGGTGTTTAAAAAAAAAAAAAAAGAAATGTACGTACATTTATCTTTTTATTTCTACTTTATGCATGTTTATAATGTTTTTAACTTTATAAAGCTTAATCAGAAAACAATAAAGTAAATTGAAATTAGCTCTACAAGATATGTGGTAGGGAAAGGTATCAATAAGTTGAACATCATTTTCCACATATTTGGAAGGCATTTTTATTTTTATTTTTTTTTGGCCAGAGTTTTTGGTATCCACCACTGCCAACATTACATTTACTCTCTTCATCATATTTAAGATCTAATAGTTCTTCTTGGCAAGTTATATCAACCTCAGCAACATTTGCTGTAAAAGGATTTATCATCCAGTCATTCACCTTTAAATTCAAAATATCTTGAAATCGTTTTTCCATATCCAATTTGAGTTCCTTGAGGTGGCTACTGAACCTTTCAATATCCCCCAGAGTTACATCATTGTTTATAAAGGACAGTTCAGGAAACTGATGCAATTTTCTCTTGTAAATATGACGGAGAAGATCAAGCTTTTCGATAAATAATGACAATATTTTTGCAACTTATAAGAGTTATATTGGCTCCTTGAAGCTGCAAATTAATTTCATTAAATCTCTTGAAAATGTCTGCCAAATAAAAGGCATCATTTTTTACGTTTAACTGTTCACAGAGACCAGCCTCATTATCACTTTCAAAAAACTGTACGACTATCAAATAATGCAACAAAACGAGACAAGCATGTACCCTTTGAGAGCCATCGAACTTCTGTATGTAAAAGTAACCTAATAAACTGCTCGTTATTGTCCTGGCACATTCTATCACACTTGGCATTAGATTTTATCTTATTTACAGCTTTAATTATTATACTTAATGATGAATGGAGACTTGTACTTAAATGTTTTCCTACAATATGTTGTCTGTGCACAACGCAATGAATACGCAAAACGTTTGGCACTTCTTCCTTCAAGTAAGCAACAAACCCACGATAGTGGCCTACCATTGATGGTTCTCCATCAGTAGCACATGCAACAATATTGTTCAAGGGTATATTATTTTTTGCAAAGTATGATTTCACAGCATTAAATATTGATAATCCTCTTGTATCTGTAATCAGATTGACAGTGAATAGCATTTCTTTTTACAATGTATTGTTTTCATTAAGTTACCGTACATATGTCATTAGTAGAGCATTATTATCTGCAATGACAGACTCATCCAATTGTATGGAAAATGAGGAATACCTATAAGTTTATTTTCAACGTTAGCCGCCATTTCGTCAATGCGTCTCTTTAATGTGTTATCACTAAGGGGCAATGTTTTTAAAACTTCAGGTATATCCTGATGCATTACGGTTGAGATAAATTCTTTGATAGAGGGTATTATCAAAGTTTCTCCAATATTATCTCTTTTACCACTTTTTGCAATTAAGTGTGATATACGATAAACTGCAGTTATTCTATCCACATTCCCATTTCCTGCCTTCTTTTTCTTTACCTTCCTTATAGTATATCAAGGATCTCTTTTCCCTTTTTAAAAAAAAAAATTTCTCCTTCTTTTACTTCTTTTTCTTTTATTTTATAAGATAACAAAACTTAATTTATGAGCCAGACTAAACACTGCTTACTCTCCTCCTTTATTTTATCCCCTTTATCCCTCTATTTTTCTTTCTTTTTTTGTTAATTTTTATTTTTTTTATCTTTTCCTTTTTATTTCCTTTCTTTTACCTTCTTTAGGTACAAAAGTAAAGCTGAACTAGTTAGCCCACTTATTATCAGCCAACAACAATTCTCTCTTTCCACTGCCTATAACTTTTCTTTCTCCTATTTTGCAACTGCTCTGCTCCGTTTCTGCCTGTCCCTGCTATCAGTTTCCCCTCCTCCCCATCCTCTTCCCACGTGTTTGCGTGCATGCGTTCATTGATGTGTGCGCTCGCGCCCGCCCGTCCACTCGCACAAAAGGAGGTTTTAACCTCCGAAATCCCTACCACACGCATTCTCACGCACGTTGGTTGATGTGTGCGCTCGTGCCCACCCGCGCCCGCCCACTTGCAGAAAAGGAGGTTTTAGCCTCCGAAATCCCAACCGCATACATTCTCGCGCACGTTGGTTGATTGATGTGTGCGCTCGTGCCCACCCGCTCGCTCAAAAGGAGGTTTTAACCTCTGAAGGCCCTACCGCCCACCTGGAATCCCGAAACGCTCACTAGTGGGCGGTAGGGACCAGGTTGACGGCCCATGCACTAGATAATACATTCATCGGAAGATGATAAAGCAGGAGAGCTGCTTAGGATACACGCAAAACACCAATGAAATAGCAGCATAAATCACAATATAAGGTAAATTACATAGTAACATCGTATAACAATACAAGTATATAATTAATTCTAGTGCGTGTTTGAAAAAAAAAAAAAAGAAAAAAAAATCACTATTATGCTAACCATCTATCATTTTGATATCAATGATGTTCCTTTCACTTTTTGTCTATTTCATAACCAAATTTACATTTCAGAATGCTCTCTTCAGCTTTCCATTATTCTATATACACCACTAACATCCCAAATTTAAAAAATGAAGTGAGTCAAGAAGCAGTCGCCTGTCGACCTCAACAAAAAGTAATACAACATTCGGAACATTTGCCACCAGTTAAGGGTCCAGAAAACATCTGCAAACAAAATGTAGCTGCAATGGCCATTAATGCTTAATTGTAAGTGTTCCAAGTTAAATTTTGGACCAATAAATGACATACAGGTATATGATCTTAGTAATCATACATGACGAGGGAAATCTCAATGTAAGTATCTTGGGTAAGTAGTTTTTAAACAAAATAATAAAATGTAATAAATTGATAACTGCCTTAAAGGACACTAAAATCACCCAGATCACTAGCTCAATGAAGGGTGCTGTAGTCCTTTCGTTTTAATCCAGCATGTAAGACATTTTACATGGCAGGGTACAATGCACCTCTTGTGGCAGCCACTAGAGGCACTTCCAGCAGCATTTGACTGGAGAAATGCTGCATTTGGGCACGCATGGGTATGGCATTGTATTGGAGGAGATCACAGAAGACATCAGCAGGCATGCTGATGTCTTCGAAGGCGAATGTTGCGGAGGAGTCCTGGTGCTGGAAACGTGGTAAGAAAATGCTGGAGTAGTGCAGCAATTGGCTGCACATGCTTAATTGCAATCCACTGCATCTCTATCATCAGCAAAAGGGGTTGACAGTAAGGAATTACAGTCTTGAAAAACAGATTGTTATTTTTGGACTACAGGCTCCCTATAAGGCTATACAATTTAGGGTTTATATATAAAAGTAATTGTGTCATTTAAATGATGTTCAGATATGCTATTTGTTTGAGAAGAACATTGAATGCAAATGACACAGATTTATTCACTACACTTTTATGACTAAATGCTTAATTTGTTCTTTAATTAAAACCGAATGAATAACCAAAAGGCAAAAAAAAAAAAAGCTAATCTGGAGAAATTCCCCAACTCAGCCATAGCCACAACTTTTGGAGTTTAGTGACTAGTCCTATTAGACGCAAAGCACCAAATCCATGCGTTTCTGAATGGACTCTCGGCAAATGAGTATCCACTATCTTTTCTGAATCAGTTTTTTGTCCATCATTGCCAGCATAATGAATGTAAAGGATGCCTCCTTTAATAATCTGGATCATTTATTGTATCATTTAAACCATATTACTTGCGGTACTGATAAAATACAGATCAGTAATGCATTTTACTGTATATAACCACGACTTTAAAGAGTAACAGCACAGGATTTGGACATTGATATCGAAACAGCGTGGTGTGAAGCATCTGCAGTGTCCATGATTTTACCTGTATGAAATGTGTGTGCACGTGCTTAAAGTGTGTTGGCTAATGCAAGAACATGTCTATTGATTTACTACAAGCAGTAACACAACACAATAAACCCTACAACCTAGTCCTGCCAGGTAAAGGTGCAGCATTGGTGATCAGGCCCAGTCTGCATGTGCATTACTTACTCAACAACTGGCTCTAATCCAAAGAGAAGCAACAATTCAAACTGTTGGTATTCTATGTATTAACACTATGAAATTCACCTAAGAAGAAGGCAGACAGAATGGACAGTTTTCTTTAGTCAGGCTTCCATGAGATTTAGAATGTCAACAGAATACTGAAACGTTTGAATGTATGTGTTCACATCCTGTCTAAGGATTACAGTACAATAAACTATGTTGACATTATTTTGTATCAGAACATGATTATTTGGTATGGAAAAATGTCAGGTTTGTTGTTACACAAGTTTTATCGCTGTGCTAAATGAGAGAATTATATTAAACTACACAACTGACATTTGCAAATGGCAAGGTACACAGATACTATGTACAGTGCTGTTTCTAAGTTGCTGCACAAACCAAGGAGGATACAAACAAGTGTTCAGTTACACTACAGCAAGGTGAATTGTACAAATAATATACAAGATGCATATATACAGGTAACACTTCTGTGACATCAGTGGAGCTTTTGTCTATATGCAATGAGGATACCTTATATCTAAGAGGGCCCCTACAGGTAAGATTGGTTCTACACCACTAATTTTTTTTCCCCATCAAATGTTCATGTCTACCAGTGTGTTTGTACTTATGGATTTCTTTTTTGATAAGTGGAATGTAACATACCTTATGCTCTGGGCCATTCTATGTTTGTGATTGAATGAAATCAATTTGTACTGTTGAACCATCATTAAAGGGTTACTTTGACCCTTTATATAAAATACATTTTTAAGTTTACGATGCATTATTAACTAGGTCCTTTCCCCTTATTATGCAATTAAAAGTATAAACTTAAATGAAATCCAGCACTGGGCAAGGCTCCCCACACCTCTGGCGACAACACAGCTGCCTGCACGGGTCCAACGAAATGCTTCTCATAGAGAAGCATTTGATTGTACCATTCTACCAAGTCAGAACACATGCATGCCCTTAGAGATAGGTAGTGGGAGGTGGGGGGGAGAGCAAATAAAAAAAAAAAAAAAGGAAAACTCTACATCAATGCCCAGAGAAGGCAAGTTACTGTACGGAAGGAGAGAAACTAATTACATCTGTAGCCAGCAGCAGGTTCCTGCTGCCATGATTACTCTAAAAGCAGAAGTGGTCATGGTGCTTGGAGTAACCCTTTAAGAAACAATGCAATATAAATATTTCCATTTTCTTTACCATTACAACAGGTGAGAGATGTGTTCTGCATCCCCCACCAGTTGGTGTTAGAAATAAATCAAAACCTGATGCTGCCAATACATTACCCCCCGCCACCCCCCCTCCCCCCAGGCCAGGGCTGGCCTAACCCACACACCATAACCCAAGGGCAGCTCATTGAGATGGTAGTCCCCCACTCACCTTTATTAGCCACTTCCCAGGCCACCTCAAAGAGCATGGAGTTCTCTAGGTTCAGGTCATCATCCCAGTCCTCCAGGCCAGTGAGGGAGGTGACTGAGAAGCTGCGAGCCAGGGGCATTTTGCAGCAATTAATAAATATTTAGCTCTAGGGGCAATTAATTATTTCCTATAGGATGCAGAGGGGGTATGATGCCTGGTTTTAGCCCCAGCAGTGATATGTTGCAGCCTGCCTTGTCCTTGGACTGTCACCTCTGCTGCTCTCCTCCTCCTCCTCCTAGCCTGAGTGAGGGCTGCAGCTGATCGGCAGAGCCAGGTACTCCCCACAGCAGTGACAGCGGAGGAACACATACATTGTATCCACTCAGCTCCTCCCAACACGCTCACACAGGGAGTGGGAGGGGCCACAAGCCATTGACACGCCCCCTACAGCCAATAATAGCCAACATGGCGCCGCCCAGTGGTGCTTAGCTTCCGGAGCATCAGACTGCCCGGCAGAGTCAAATTAAAAAGAAATCTTGGTTTATAAAATAAATGAGGGGAGAGCGTGTAATGTGTACTATGGAAACGGAAATATAAGGGTTATGAACGAACAGCAGTTGAAGAGAGGGACAGCAAAGGGGCGGGGTTAGCCCAGGGAAGGAGGCGATTGGCTGGTCCCGCTGTCACTCACAAGGAAGTGGCACTTGGATGGAGCGTGGGTTACGTGCCTGGGTAAATGGTGCCACTGCGCAATCTCTGTGAATAGCAACTCCGACTAGTCTCAGCCAGGGAGATATACAGTGTGATTAGCGTATTCAAGCATACACTATTAACCCCTTAAGGTCCAAACTTCTGGACTAAAAGGGAATCATGACATGTCACACATGTCATGTATCCTTAAGGGGTTAAAGAGGATTAGGGAGGGTTACCAATGTAAAAGCAAATGTATATATATGAATATTTTTTATTTGCATTTGGTAAACCCCCTTTTATAGTGCATGCTGAAAGACTCCTATGCAATATGATATATATATATATATATTTATATATATATATATATCATATTGCAGAATATCATGTTGCAGAATATTTATTTATATATATATATATATTTTTTATTATTATTATAGAATGTATATGTCCTATAAATGCTCAGTTTTGATTTTTGTGTATGTATAAACCTTACTGAATGTAATAGTTTTTTAGGGCACAAATAATGGGGGTATATATATATATATATATATATATATTTGTGAAAGATCTGTAGAATTTCTGTTAACATTTCCCTATATAGAAGGTATGTGTGTGTGCCGATGAAACATTTTTTTTCAAGCAGGAATACCACATCTTAAAATCAACAAACCTAACCGTGCAACAGTACCCCAACTCAGCCAGGGATAAAGTGTGGTCAGGCTGATTAGGCCTGTACATTTGTTACTTAACAGCTGGCTCTAAGCCAAAGCGAAAGCACACCGACAGGAATGTTATAGTCTCACTTTCTTTACTACTCTACCTTAGCAACTGTTTAAGCATACAGACTTTAAAGATAACTAACAGGCATAGAAACTTGGTAGTATACAATGTTTCTTCAACCAATAATATGGCAACTGAGTCTATCATTATTATTATTCAAAATTCTCCCAGGATTAAAAAATCTGGGATACTTTAGTAATACTGCATGGCTCTTAGTATTTTGGATAAATAGGTCTTTGAACTCAAATACCCCTCAATAGTCTGTAAATGAAACATATTTGCC
Organism: Pelobates cultripes; assembly: GCA_933207985.1. Taxonomy (NCBI): domain Eukaryota; kingdom Metazoa; phylum Chordata; class Amphibia; order Anura; family Pelobatidae; genus Pelobates; species Pelobates cultripes. The sequence goes on from OW240921.1 coordinate 38,731,100, forward strand.
AATAGGATTTTCATTAAACTAGAGTACGCTCAGTTAAAGGACCACTCTAGGCACCCAGACCACTTCAGTTTAATGAGGTGGTCTGGGTGCCAGGTCCAGCTAGGGTTAACCCATTTTTTCATAAACATAGCAGTTTCAGAGAAACTGCTATGTTTATGAATGGGTTAAGCCTTCCCCTATTTCCTCTAGTGGCTGTCTCATTGACAGCCACTAGAGGCGCTTGCGTGCTTCTCACTGTGATTTTCACAGTGAGAGCACGCAGCGTCCATAGGAAAGCATTATGAATGCTTTCCTATGTGACCGGCTGAATGCGCGCGCAGCTCTTGCCGCGCGTGCGCATTCAGCCGGATCGGAGGAGGAGAGCTCTCCGCCCAGCGCTGGAAAAAGGTAAGTTTTAACCCCTTTCCCCTTCCAGAGCCGGGCGGGAGGGGGTCCCTGAGGGTGGGGGCACCCTCAGGGCACTATAGTGCCAGGAAAACGAGTATGTTTTCCTGGCACTATAGTGGTCCTTTAACTTTACACATTTATTGTCTTATACTCCTTTCCTTGATAAAAAGTATGTGTACATATGAAAATGTAAAATCGAAGTTACAGCTTCATGTATGGGATCCAAATCCCTTTACATGCACCAATGAACCTGAAATGTTATGGCTGATCTAAAATTCGCTCTTGGACCTGGTGCCCATGCTTCCTATAATATAACCGTAGCTGATTCTGAAAGGAGTCTACTAAATCCTGAACCTTGGAATCAAACAAGCAATCAAAATCTGTTGATTTTTCCATAACTGATTCATGATAACTCCCTAGAAGACCTGTTAGAATTTTTATCACATTTGAGTATATTCTATCATCATCATCATCATCATCATTTAAAATTCATCTTGATCAAATAATGGTTTTAAATCAATAAGTCCCATAAACAATGTATCTATCGTTTTGAAATGGTTTTAAACGACGAAAGAATTGAGATTTATTTGTTTTGATATTTTACAGAATGTACTCAAGCGTCTTTTTTTTTAAAATTAAAAATAATTTACTTATAAACCCGGAGAAAATTATTACTACGTGTCTGAATTGGGAGCAGCAAAGAAAGGGAACATGACCTCAGTGGCATTTCCTTTATACGCTCAGTTGCCTTATGATGTATTTTCTTTGCCTGTTTGTATGTATAAGCTGTTATGGAGTAGTAGAGAAAGTGATGCATAAAATTACATAACTTTCTAACACAGTTTTCTGAATGGGAAGTTACTGATATCCTGAGAGCGTTAGCTGACTGGCGTCCAGTCCAAGGCTTCCTCATCACAGCCTCAGGCTTCCTGCAGAAAATGAGGGGATTAGCTCATCATCATAAATTTGAGGTTAAACCTTTCATAAATGTTTTTTGTTGTTGTAGGTTTTTGTTTTTTTTTAATTAAAATAATTGAATTACAAATTCTAAGAAAGTCATAGGAACTAGCACAATTGTGCCCTTTTTAGCCAATTCTAGCACTTCTTGATTCACCAAATATTGATCTCTATTTGAAATTATTACCTTTGCACAGCCAGGGTGTGGAACACCGTTTGATAACCTCTTACAATGGGTAGCATCCACATATTTGAAGTTATTTGAGACTAGACATGGAAAAAATAGACAAGTCTGCTTTATGAGAATCTGTATAGTCTTGTCGTTCTCTATGTTCAACTGTTCTTTAAGAAGAATCAGAGTTGTCTGAGATTCGTGAACCTTTGGAAATTAGTTTTTCTAGGTAAGAGGGGCCAGAGAAGCAGCAAATTATTGGGCTGGAAAACATACTGTAAAGCATATTGAGCCTTTTCCAATGAAGAAAATGCACTGACATATTTACCTATTTCTCTAATTAATGAATCTTCAGATAATAGACCATCTGCTGTTGGACCAGGCCCTGAGGTTCAAATTTGAGTCAACTGAGAATCAATCCTTCATAGACTTGCCTTACAATGTTTGTAAATGTAGCAGAATTGTCATTGCCAAAAAGGTATATTTGTTACGCTACTTGGGTGATTTGGCTTGGAACTCAACTGCAGCTTGTAAACCTCCCTAATTACATGAGAGAAGATATGGAGAAACTTTAAAGTATCGATACTGTAGCTTTAAGAAAAGAGGGAATCGCTGATAAATTGATTCAAACGAAGTTTTAATAAGTGTTAAACGTAAATGATTGCATTTAGGCAATAATCCAATAAGAAGAAGTGCAAATAATAAACAACACAAAGTTCATTATTAAGTATTTCCTCAGAGATGCATTAAGTAACATTCTTTAGTTAATGAGAATAATCTTCAATAGTAATATTAAGCAAGTAGCTGAGAATAGTTGCAAAGCAAGAACAGTTCATAGCTAATAGGCATGATGGGAGTTGTCTTCCAAAATTAGTAGCTTGAAGCAGTGAGTGTAATTGCAAAGCAAGAAACAGTTCATAGTGAATGAGCATAGTAAATGAGCATGATAAAAGTTGTCCTCCAAATAATTAGTAGCTTGTAGTAGAGAAGATTTCAGAAAGCAAGACTTAGTTCATTATTAAATGAGATTGTAGATAATTAGATGAGAGGTATACTTAAGGTTAGTTGTCCTCCAACAGTAAAGAGAAAATGTCCACTTGTAAAGTGAGTTTCCGTTCTCCAGCATTCCTCTATAACATGAGCTTACTTGATAACATCAGAGCTTGAGAGCCGGCGTCTTCCAGGAGCCGGCGTGTACACTCGGAAGTTGGACCCACATTGCCAGACCCTGTGGAGAGTTTAAGTCTGGCGGAAGTAGTTCCCAGTAGCTGAGCCTGTGGAGCCTGCTGTCTTGCGGCAGCAGCTCACACATTAGCTCGCACACAATCACCAAGCACCCTCTCTCTGGCACGGTCTGCCTAAATACCGTCAGAGCAGCGTCAGAGGGGGGCGGGGTCCAGCTCCACACAGCGGAGTGCCGAACCCGGAAGTGTTACCGCATGACAATATTGTCCTTTAAATGTATTACTATCTACTGGTATTCCAGATTTTTTTGAATCTTCTATAAGATCAAATATATTTTTTTTAAATGTAATAAAGCTTGTTCTGACAAGAGCAATCTTAGAATCTTCTTAGATATTGCACTTGTTTTGGATAAATCTAATTATTTTTGTCTAATACATAGTTATATATATTAAGTTCTAGATACTTTTTTTGGCATATTCAGTTTTAGACACTCATAATTTATTCCAAACTACTTTATCCATTAGTTTACCTGTACCCATTCAGATTGACTTGGGGTTTTTATTTGGTCAGGATCAAACAGCGCTCTACCCTTATCCTCTTTAAGAACTGCATGACAGTTATCAAATTCCAACTCAAAATCAGGATCATCCGTATCAGACAGAGGCGTAACTAGAAACCACAGGGCCCCGGTGCGAAAATTGCCCTGGGCCACCCCCATACGCCTCACCCCTCAGCCCCTCTATGTGTCACATTCACACCCTTCAGCCCCTCCATGTGTCTCATTCATGCCCCACAGGGTGAGTGTGGCATGGTTGGGGGGAATGAGTATGACAGAGTTGGAGGGGTTAATGTGATAGGATGAGTGCGGCAGTGTGAAAGGGGGCGAGTGTAACAGAGTGATGGAGAATGAGTGTTACATGATTGGAGGGGTGAGTGTGACTGTGCTAGAGAAGGTGAGTGTGATAGGATGAATATTGCAGAGCTACGGGAGGTTCCTTTGAGTATGGCATTGGTGAGTGACAGGATTGAAGGAGTAATTGTGAGTGTAGCAGGGTGAAGGGGGGTGACAGTGTGTGTGGTGGGGTGACAGTTACACAGACACACAGGTGCATACACTGACACAGATGCAGATAAACAGAGAAACATATACTGACATACATGTAGTTACACACCGAAAAAAAAAAAAGAAGGAATTGTGGTGTTGGACAAGCTAGCACCCGAATCCTACTAATGGTTACAGGAGGAATCCTGGGGCATAACCCCAATCAAATGTATAAAACAAGAGAAACAGTAATGGATTGGGATAGCCACTCCCTAAAAGTGGGTGCACCCTGCTCTCATTCAAGGGAAACCAACTCAAATAAAAATTCCATATTAATGGTATAAACCTTTATTAAATCCAAGAGAAAAACAAAAAAATTAAAAAAACACTTAAGACACTTCAAACTAAAAAAGTGATAAAGTGAGAAGTGCTACAACTTTAAAAAAAATTCTGGTTAGATCTGTCCTGACTATCAAGTAAATCTTTCCATGGTCTAGTATCCAAAACATTACTGAGTAATTGCATGGACCATCCTGTTAATAGATAGTTCAGTCATGGGACAAGAGGGGTTATAATTGATACATAGTTTGTCAGTATAGTATCAATATTAAAGGTCCGCATATATTTAGTGGTAATTCTGCATAGGCTAATAATGCTTGTGAATATCTTACACAAGTAAATATAGCAGTCTGATTCCACAATTTGTGCGGATTATATACAAAGTGTGTAGGGAATATTAAGTTAGCAATGGTGTTTATTTCCAGCCTATGTGTTATATGGTGTGTAACTACTACTGTGATAAAACACAGTAGTAGTTACACACCATATAACACATATACACACATGCTGATGCACAGACACACACTGATACAGGCACACAGATACACACACTGACACACATGCAAATACAGAGACACACAAACTAACACGCAGATACACAGACACACATGCAGACACACAGAATGACACTCCTACAGATACAAACACTGACACAAATACAGACACACAGACTTACACTGACACACATGCAGATACACATATAGACACACAGGCAGATACACAGACACTTGAGGACAAACATTCAGATGCACAGAAGGACACTAATACAGATACAAACAGTGACACATATACAGATACATAGGGCACACATTGGCATACCATTATGCAGACATACAGAAACACATACAGACACATACGCAGATACACACATACATGCAGACACACATACATACATACATACATACAGATACACACATGCATACATACAGAGACACACATACATACAGAGACAAAAACATACATATAGAGACAGGTACAGGCACAGATACACAAACATACACACATACTACAGACACACATGCAAAATAGTGTAGTCACCCTCCGGTTTCCTACCTTTTAGGTGCAGAAGGGTGACATCCCTGGGGTCCAGTGAATGGCTCAGACTGATGGGAGTCAGAGTTCTCACTCTGACTCCCTTCTCTCCTTCTCCTCCCGCATGGCTCTCGTGATTGCTGGGAGAATGTGACTGGGGCAGTCACTTCCTCCCAGCGCTTTGACCTCATCACAGGGAACCCGGTCACGCTGTTAAAGTGCCGCAGCGCTAACTGGGCCCCTGGAAATACTTTGCCATCGGGTGGGCATAACAGCATCTGCCACCCGATGGGCCCTTGAATGCATGGCCGGGGCCTGCACCACATTGCCGGTGGGCACCCCAGTCTCAGGGGTCCAAAAGGCGGCCAGGCCGCCTGGAGTGCTGGGTCCGGTTGCAGCTGTGACCGTGGTAAGTCCACCAGTGGTATCAGATGAAGCATCTGAACATAAAGAGTCTGATAAAGGTAAAATCTTTTCTGAGAAATTGTCCAAAGAATCCAGTATGTATCAGTGTATCATTGAGAGGTGGTCTTAGCGCATTTAACCTACTGAAAGGTAAACTGTTAATTCTGAAAGTTATCAGAATTTTGATCATTTCTGCACAATTTATACAGTAAATCATAACGGTCCAGTCCTTCTTTTGGGGGGGGGGGGGATTTAAGAGTGAGAAATTCTGACCTGTCATTACAATGTTCAGGTTTATTTTTTGACTTTCCACCTTTAAATTCATCTCTGCTTAGTTTTTGCTGACTAAGTTTGATAAGTTGCCATTATGGAGTCCTTATACACTTTTGTTTTCTTTTCCCTTCTCAATTCCAGAAACTAATAATGCCAAGGATGGTATTGGAGAGACACCACGTGGCAGTTTCAAATATTGCAAGAGCACAGATACAAATTCTATCAAGGATCAAGATTTTATCAATATCCACATTAAAACAGGGAAGGAGAATTCATAAATCCTGCATTATTGGAGATCTTGGGGGAACTAGTTTAGGTTAATCAGTTTAATTTATGTTGTTCGGGCTATCTTTTGTTTATGTTGAATTCAGTAGAGTTCTTATAACATTCCAGAAAAGATTCCTAATTTAAGAATAACTTTAGGCACCAACGAACGACACTTCAGCTACAAATTTGTATCCCTTACACTTTAGAATCCGTTTAAAGGGACACTCCACTTCCCAAGTACAAAAAAGAAAAAAAAAAAGACTTTCGTAGATATACCCGATTTCTGCACACGTTTTTCATTGGTGTATATCAAAAAATACCTCACTTGGTTTTCATCTGTGTTCTCCAATTACATTTAATAATGAAATCTTTTGTTTTAATCTTCAAACCCCTCCCTCGTAGCTCTTCAAAAATAGGAAATGTAGTATTTAAGATATTGATTATGTGTAATAAGATGTGTTTAGGTGGACCGCATTTCTGGATGGTTTTAGGTTATTCTGTTTTGTCAAATACAAAAATAAGTTGTGCATTCTAAACTTACAGCAACTGGTTGTAGTTTTTCTCCTTGAAAGCAGGACCGCCATTAGTGGTGCCTGGACTATTCGTGACAGGACTGCCATTTAAGGGTACAGCTGTATGAATCCCGGGCTACCTGATGGGCCAGGCAAGATATATAGTGATTATCACTTTATATATATGGTAGAGCTCTTTATCTTGATAAAGCCCACAGGTAGTGGTTTATGTGCATGCTAGCAAGTAAAAGACATTTAGCGGTGTGTGGCTACAGCGGTCTTCCGACCGTGGAATCACCCAAGCCCGGTTACTATTTAGGAGACTGGTGCATCGGAGTGGACCGGCGGAGCAGTAACACAGTCTTGAGCACTGCTGTTTTATGTATTTTGCTGTACTGAATGCTTTTTCTGTGGTTTTTGGAGACAATAATCACACTGATATTGTGCAAGATGTTCTTAAAGCGGCACTGTCATGCCGAATCCCGTTTTTTTTTTAACCCGCCTCCACTACATCCAATTGACTCACTAGTCACCCCCAAATGCCCCTAAGCCCCCCACATTACCTATTTTTTAATCCTTATTTTCTGCCCCGATCTATATTCAGGGCGCAGCCATCTTTGTGTGGGTAGATGAAGTCCCTCTGGGACACGTCATCAGCCCACACTAGATAGACTGTGAGATTCCCGCACATGCCCAGTGAAACACCTGGACATGTGAACGGGAATTTCATCTACTCATTCATTCATCAGACAGACGAATGAATGAATAGAAATATCAGCCGAACAAACAAACACAATGTATCAGTGTATCTGAGTATCAGTGTTTGTTTGTTCGTGCAGTTTATTACAAGGAGGGAGCTACCGGCGTGCAGCTCCCTCCTTGTAATATGTAAAGATAGAAGCGTCAGGGAGCAGTGCTCCCCGCCACTTCATAAGCCCCCCCAGGTTCCCCTCTCACTCTATGGGGGTCAATATGACCCCCATAATAGCACAAGGGGGATTAAAATCTCCCAAATGCCCCTACTCGCTATAACGCGAGTAGGGGCATGTCTACTAAACAGTGAGCAGCCTGTGGCTGCTCACTGTTAAAAAAAAATTACATAAATTACAATAAGGGGGGGGGGGCGGACTTACTGTTCTTTTGAATTTTCCCATGCTGTGTAAAATGACTCAGAGCACTCTGATTGGCTTAAACCCACCAATCAGAGTGTTCTAAGCCTATTTGCAGGGCGGGGCAAGGCTTTATAAGCCTTGACCCGCCATGTGGAGCTCAGTACGCGGCATGCTCTCGAAGGGTGAACATGGATTAATTTTTTATTTATTTTTTGCGCTCGTTTTTTTTTTTTTTAAAAGTGCGACGGGTATGATGGATTTTTATTTGGCCTTTTTGGGGGCTGAAGAAAGAAGATTTTAGAAAAAAGAAGACGTCAAATGGTAAGTTTAATTTTTTTTTTTTACAGGTTAGTTATTTTATTCCCCCCTCACTATTTGTAGGGTGAGGGGGGTAGGTAGGGGATAGGTTTTTTGGGTGGGGGGTTGGTGACTAGGGGCTTGGGACCCCTAGTCACCTTGATTGGGGGGGGGGTTTCATTTAGGG
>OW240921.1:38749114-38779949 GCA_933207985.1 Pelobates cultripes
CGATCTGCCCAACCTGTCAGTCCGCCCCTGATTAAGAGTGTCTTTGAGGTAGCTTGGACTGCTCTGCACAATTGACTGTAAGTTACAGTCTATGTACTGTGAGAGCTTACTTGATATAGATCCAATTCCCGACACTATTGGTCTACCTGGGGGATTGTCCTTATTTTTGTGAATTTTGAGAAGATGATAAAACACAGGAATTCTTGGGTGTTGCACATGTAGAAATTGGCATTCTGTTTTATTTAGTTTTCCTGATGTTTTCCCTTTATCTATTAATTTATTGTAGCTAAGTTTTATTTCATTAGTAGGAACTTTCGTTAGTAATTTATATGTCATTTCTTCTTTTAAAATCCTTAATGCTTCAGTAATATAATCTTTACTTTCCATAAATACAATTCCTCCCCCTTTTTCAGCGGGCTTTATGACCAAAGTTTGGTCTTCTATAAACCTCTTTAGGACATTTCTCTCGTTTAAACTTAAGTTATTTTCATATTAATTGATCTTTTTTTAAGGAACTAATATCTCTATATATAACCATTTTTTTGAAAGTGACCATCTTATCGGATATACAGTGTTTGGGAAAGAAATTGGAGTTTTCTTTTAATTCTGTAAGTTCTTCCACATGGGTGATGAACCCAGATCGGTTCAGGGGTTCAGGAATTAGGGGTTCAGGAATTACCTGGAAGTCAAAGTTTGAACTACCGCAAGTATGGTCCCATGCCCAAAACAGTTCCATAGAATCGTAGCTAAGTGAGGCCGGGGACCGTCAGGGAACCGCAAACTCTTCATGGAGCCGTGAAGTCTTCATGCCGAAAATAGTTCCAGGGCATTAATGGCTAAGTCCCCCTGAAGTCTATTCGCAGTTCTGATCCATGCGAACAGCCGCCAGGGAGCTAGCCTTTGGTTCTATGCGCACAAATGGAAATTGCCGAATATGGGTCTTTACAGTCGCTGACCTGGCCCATAGTCTTTTGGCAGGAGGCTGGCAAGCAGGCCCCTGGAAAAGCCCGTGGCAAGGTTCTGTTCGCCACATTAATCATCCACAAAACTCTAAGGAGAACTACACTATTAAAGAACTTATAACCTGTTATTCCAAGAACGTTATCTATATCATCATATGCCCATGTGGCTTCTTTTATGTAGGGAGGTGTAATGGTATTTATTAATTAATGACTTTTTGTCATAAAAAAAAAAGCATAATGAGCTTAATGCTTTAGATGCACCACTAGATGTCAGTAAAGCATATTTAGTGTAATGCTTTGGGGGCACCATTAGGGGGAGTGTGTAGGAAGACCTGTGCTTCTGGCAGTGACATCACAGGCCAGCCTACTTACACTGAATAAAAACCAGATGTGAGGAGAAGCTAGCTCTCTGTTTGCCTGTACCTGACTGAACCTAAGATGTAGTACCAGCTCTGACTTAACCCCAGCCAAAGGGCTGGGGCCTTGTAAGTAGCAACCTTTTGTAAGTAATATGTTGTAGTTTTGTATTGTATCATAATTGTAGTAAATTGACATTCTGCTAGCATCTGTTTATTTGTTATAGTTATATTAAATATACATTTAATATTACAACGTTTTGTGTATTTTCTATCCACATATTCAACCATAATACCATGAATTATAAAAATATTAATGTTGTTCCGTATTGCTTAATTATTATGTATTAAGAGATTAATATTCATATTTAGGTCACGACCACAACAGGAGGACTATCCGCACTCTACATGTTCGTATTAAGGAACATATTTGAAATATAAGAAACAGGTTTGAGAAACACAGCTTGTCACTGCACTTGAAAAATACATCAATAAGGATCCCAGTCATCTCCAATTAGATTTAATTAGAAAAATGGGCCAAAATGAAATGAGGTGGAATTTTTATTTGAATACAATGCTACCTCATGGTGTTAATGGGGATCTCGAGCTTTGCCACTTTTTATAATTATTTTGTATAATTATTTCCTCTAATAAATTGATAACTTATTTTTAGTAATAATTTTTAAGGATTTTGATTTCTATTTTTTTTTTATAAAAGACTGTATTTTAAAATGATTTAAGGTATCTTATTGTAGTTTCAGAAGTAAACAATTATGGATGTATGTTTAATAATTTTTTCCATTTCTTCCTTTTCTATCCTATATTTCTGCATCTATTTGAGAGTATATTTGTATATGGGACTTATATGGACCATGAAATTGGACAGATTTGAAGCGGTGGGGGCGCGGGATGAGGTTTGTCAAATCTCCTCCTTTTGACTGACTTTCCTGCAGCTTCAAGAAGCTTCCCCTCTTCCAATATGGTGAACCGGGAGTCGGAAGTGATGTGACATGGGTGTCGTCTCGTCACTTCCGGGACAAGTGAATCCGGTCGGCAATCGCTTATGGAAGTAAATGATATCATCAGCAAGACGGACGATTGGATAATGATCTCTGGATTCGGCCAGTGAGAACACTAAAGGACATTTAAAGTTAAGACAGGACTTCTTGGTAATAATACTAATTGAGAAAGCCGTTGTATCATCCAAAATTGGCCAAAATTGGCGTTCAAATTAGTTTTTTGCATTTTTCACATACAAACAAATATTAACACTAACTTTGGCCAGTGTTTGTGACCAAGTGGCTACTAAAAAAGACTGGACATAGCCCATTTGCAATACCTTGGGTTGTCTACTTTTGCAAATGGTATGCCATCATGGGGGTAATTCTCATTCCTGGGCTACCATACAGTTTCAAAGGCAACATAACCAATCTGGCGAATTTCAATGTAAAAAAAATGAGAAATGTAACATGCTATATTTGACCCTGCAACTTCCCAAAACACCATAAAACCTATACATAGGGGGTAATGTTTTACACGTGATACATCGCTGAATACAAATATGTGTATTTTATTGCAGTAAAAGCAAACAGTATTATGACATTCACAATTAGAATGTCATGTAGAACTAAACATTTTTTTAAAATTCCTATTTTCTCCCATTTTTTATATTTTATTCATATTAAATTATGTTTTATACCTAAATATTTGATGTTAAATGAAAGCCCTGTTTCCCCAGAATAAAATTATATATAGTAAGTGTGGGTGCACATAATTTGAAAGAGGCGAATTACGCCTGAACAGACATATAGCGCAAATTCAAGTTTATGTTTACGTTTTGATCACAACGTGTACATTTGGCTCAGTCCTTAATGGGTTAATTCTTCCTCTATTCTACTACCTTGGATCCTTTTTGCAAGAAGGGTTCTGTGACCCTTTATAGACACAAGATCCTGTTTGCAAGAAGGGTTCTGTGTCCCCTTTATAGACACAAGAGTCTATAAACTACAAAGTCTACAAAGAGCCAAGTGCAACCCCATTTATATGCACTTTTGAATATTGACATATTGCACTAGGTTTTCTCCAACTTTCTGTATTCCATATATATCCAGATACAGAGGGGAAGTGTCACCATTGTACACATCTGCCCAAGTGATCTGAGCCTATCCCGTGGGGCTCGGTTAAATATGAGTGTACCAATATTGAGTAATACCCTCTGTATAGTACTGAATATACTACACTATGTTAGTATTTTTGTCATTATAGGACGTTAAAACTTACAAAAATTATAGGGTAAGTGACAACATTTCTAGCACTCCACTGTTTCACTGGGATGGGTGTATATACCACGCAGTGAAAGTTTTTGTTTTAAATTTTACTTGCAGTGAATGTGAGGCACAGTCACACAGAGGTGGTAGCAGTTCACTAATATAATCTATCTTTTCACTGTTTAAGCACCTGTAACACAAACCTATCTTTTTTTTTTTGCACGTTGTTCATATATATATGCCCAGCAGACTCCTAATTTTCCCTCTGGCAGTGTCCTCTCTCACAAGCTCTGCCTGTCTGAGTATTGCTGTTGGTTGCTGGGCTTGTGAGATGGAAGAGGAGCTGCAGCATGGCTGCCAGAGGTGGGACCCTCTCTTCTATACCACCGGACCATCAGGAAGTGTAATGTCCCCTATCCACGACAACGGGGAAGAATCAGGAACTGGGGAATATCATTATTTTTAAAAAAACAAACATGTTTACTGCTCACAAAAATCCATATCCTACTCCAGAAATGTATACACACACACCGCATGCACTATACACACTACATTCACTGCACACACTGCATCTGCTACACACACATTGCTTCCACTACACACACACACTACATGCATTACATACGCACACTTCATTCACTATACACATAAATACACACACTGCATCCACTGTACACAAACACACTGTATCCACTTTGCTTATCCTTGTGGGCAGACTCGGGGGTGAGCTCTGTTGGTGGATTAAGGGGTAGGCAGACTCAAGGGTCCATGCCTAAACTGTGGAAGGGACCCCAAAATATCTGATAGCAGCCCTGCTTGAAAGTTACAGAAAATGTATTAACCTTTTATTCCTGTAAATAGCATTACTGGCTCAATTGATTGGCTGAATCCTAAAAATAATGGTTCTTGCTCGCTGTTTAACACTTTGCAACTAACACAATTAATCTCCAACCCAACTCGCATAAACATTAAAAGCCATAACCATACCCTGCTCGATTGGATTCTCTCCACTTCTCCTGATAGAATCCAGGAGGCAGGTGTTCTCCCTAACAGTTTCAGTGATCACTGTTTGGTGTACTGTGTGCGCAAAATAAAGGCTACTAAATCCTCTCCCAAGGTTAAAATCACCAGATCCTTCACAAAATGTAATCTTGAATCCTTTCTTAATGACATCAAGAACCTCCCATGGCACAGATTAAACATTATCCCAGATCTAGACTTTACAGTTGAATTCTTTCAATCTGAACTCCTACAAGTTTGGAATTTGCATGCCCCGCTGCGTAAGGTGAGAGTAAAAGGGGCACATATGAACTGGATCACAGCTGACCTCATCCAAATGTACCAGTTTCATTGTGGTCAAAGTTCAAGCAAACTGGCTCTGTGAACGGTAACTGTGCATATAGAAAATGGTGAAATATATGCACAAAACAAACAAAATTTGCCAAAATCTGAACAATAACCTATAAAACCCTAGAAACTTTTGGAAAGTCATAAATAAATTACAAACTCCCCCAATCCACTCCCAACCCTCCACTGTCAAAGTTGATAACCAAACCCTGCAACTTCCCTTAGATGTAGCAAATGCCTTTAACAATTATTTTGTCGGATGCTCCACTACCCTGATTGCCAAGCTAATAAATGACACACATCCTGAAACTACAAATGTGGATCAGGCCACCCTAAGTTTGCAAAGACCCAATATAGACAAGTTCGTTTTTAGACCTGTACCTATTAGTGTCATTAAGAAACACCTTAATAATTTAAAAATGAAAAACCAATCTGGACCTGATCAAATCCCAGCAATGCTGGTCAAGCTCAGTGCGCCGGCAATTGCTAAACCTGTCACAACCCTAATAAACAAATCCTTGTGTCTGGATACATACCCAAACTTTGGAAGACTGCAAGAGTAGTGCCTATCCATAAAAGTGGTGACACTACTTTGGTTTCTAACTATCGCTCAATATCATTGCTCCCGGTATTGTCAAAAATCTTAGAACAATGTGTCCATACGCAACTTTGTGAGTATTACCAACAATCAGACTATCTGACCCCTGATCAATCGGGCTTTCGCCAGAATCACTCCACTACAACTGCCCTCTTAAAAGTTTGCAATGACATCCAAACTGGCATGGAACAAGGAGACTTAACTGGAGCTTAACTGGAGCTATTTTCCTTGATATTGCAAAGGCCTTTGACACAGTAGACCAGGAAATTCTACTGCACAAACTCAAAAACTCAGGTATTGGTGATTGTCCGCTAACCTGGTTTCGTTCATATGTACCGGGTCACTCACAATATGTATCCATTTCTGACAGCGACTCCATCCCTCTCCCAGTCATGTGTGGTGTTCCCTAAGGTTCCATTCACGGCTCAATACTATTCACATTATTTATAAATGATCTGCCTAATGTCTGCAAATTCTCAAATGTTCACATGTACACAGACGACACAGTAATTTATGCAAGCAAATACGATCTACCGCAGCTTGAGGCTGTGCTCCAAGACCAGTTTAGAGAGGTAGAAAAGTGGATCACAAAAAGCAAACTCTTCCTAAACACTGACAAAACTATCACAATGATCTTTGGAACAGTACCTAAAATACACAAATTACACAATTCACACCTATCCATCAATACATATTCAAATAGCACACTGACCGCAGTCCACTCTTTCAAATACTTGGGTATGTTGTTAGACCACAATCTATCTTTTGGCCTCTACATAGAAAACTTGCATATAAACTTTATCCACAACTAGGTACAAAAACAAATCCTGCCTAAGCCCTACAGTAAAGGAAAGGATTGTACAGCAAATGCTGATGCCAATCATTGATTATGGGGATGTAGTATATGCACCTGCACCGCAAACCCACCTTAATACCCACCTTAAACCTCAATACATTGTATAACTCGTTCTGCCAATTTGTGCTACAATGTAATTACAGGACCCACCATTGTGACATGCTAAAAGAACTAAACTGGTTGTCGCTGGAATCCAGACGCACCCTTCATCTTTCCAGCCTTATGTTTAAGAGCTTTATTAGGAAGCTCCCACCCTACCTGAGCAGAATGCTCTCTCGGCTGTTCCCACCTCCTATAACCTCCAATCCACCTCCCACCTCCTATAACCTCCAATTTATTTAGTCTACTGCAATACAAAAAAGAAAGCAGCCCGATCCTCCTTTTCCTACAGAGCACCGCAATTATGGAACGACCTCCCGCACACTTTCAAAGTCCTTTAAGAGACCCCTCTCTACATACCTGAAAACAGAATGCACCTGTTGATTATCTATTTCCTACCTGTTCTATGTTACATTTTGTATATATTGTGTATTAATATTGTTTTTGTATTTTATTGTACCCTATTGTATCAATGCAATGTTTTGTGGACCCAGGGCAAACTTGAAAATGAGAGAAATCTCAATGTATCTTTCCTGGTAAAATAAATAAATAAATAATTGTAAAACTGATTGAGTTGTTTCTCTGTTCTCTGTATTGTGTACTGATTATTGGACCTGTGAGTGCAATCTTATTACACTTTAGCAATTGTGTTTCTTTGCAGTTGATCTACACAAATTGTCATACTATTCATTTCTCTTTCAATAAAGAAATATATTTAGCAACATTTTTCATTTCTTAATGAAACAGTTTGTCTGATGCATTAAAAAGCAGAATAAATTATGTATATGGTCACTATACATATGGAATGATGTAAACAAGGAAGTTCCTCTTTCACAGAAATCATGATCACAGACATATCCTAATCGGTTTAACAGGAGTCAACATGAATTTAATCCTTCTGTCCACGTACACCATTATTTGTGAGTACCTGGGCCATTTAAACCTTTTAATTTATTTGCTACATATTAATAGTCCATCGTTAAGCAAACAATACATTTTGTCTGAACAATCATGTTTAAAATACCAATATATGTATTGTTATCTGATACACATATTTACTAAATTGTCAGTTGTAAGACATTCAAATTTAATTAAAAGTAACATTTTAGGTTAAAATCTTTATACTCAAAATGTAGCTTTGGGATTTTTTTTAAATTTTGCTATTTTGGTCTAAAATTTGAAATTCACTTTTAATTCATGTCAATTCACATCTTAATGAATAATCTTTTCATGCCAATTCATGTTTTAGTGAATAATTGTTCTTTTGGGAGTTATGGGACAGTTGCTCTGTGTTGCAGCATTTTATGCCATATAATGTTTTTACATAACCACAACAACTTTATAAGCAACTTCAGCAATCTGACTACTGAAACAGGTTTTCTGTTTTTACATTTACATTTATACTAAGACAGTATTATTATTTATTTATAGATTCTTGTTTATATACACATACACAATTCAAATACCTATTATTATTTTATCTTCTGTTGTATTTTAGACCTATTTGCACAGTGTTATAATGTGGGATTTTTTTTATTGTCATCAATCTAAATGTATCCATAAAATTGTGGAAAGAAATAATTATCTTTACAATACAATGCTATTTGAGTGTTGCTTGGAAAGTGATGTATTTGGAACAATATTATGTAACTAGATTGTGTATGTTATCCATTTATTTTGCATCACTCTTGAGCAGTGACATTCCTAGGGTGGGGCCAGAGGGAGCCGCTATTACCCCTACGCATCAATATGGCCCCTAGCCCTCCTCTACACCCACTATAGAATATATCTGTGACCATTATTAAAATTATGTAGTGGTGGAAATTATTAGTGCCCCTTCCCCTCCGTTTTGACGGTGGTACCTTTTGTGCACACCTTATGTATTAATCCTAGATTGCCCACTGCATTTGACCCATTATTATTTTAGTCTAGTGATGGCTGTCCATGGCGGTGGACATTTTTGTGAAATCTGTTTCTGTGATGGACCACCCGATACCCTAGCTGGGTATCTCCGTCAAGCTTACTTCCTAGCTCTCCACCGGGAAATCCATAGTGCTTCAGCGCATAGCCACCTCATCTTGGCTGGGGTCTCTCTGTAGCTTCCCACCCTGGAACAGAGTCCTGGGTACAGCTCAAAGTAATTATGCTCTACTGCAGAGAGCATAGCTAGTCCACCCAAACATTAGTCAAGACTGACTGAATGGTGAAAATTAACTGCTTTATTCAGGCAAGGCACACAGAATTTATACACAGACCTCCAGCATAGGGTCTCCATTGTATTCCACATAACCCCACCCAGGTATCTCTGTGTCCAGGAGATAATTGAGTTGATAGCCAGTAAACTAATTACCTCCAAGACACAGAGGTTACAACATGCAAAAAAAAAAAACACACTAAATACAATAAATATCCCCACATGTCCTATATCCCCCAACATACCTGATCTGAGCGCTAAAGTTGTGCAAATAGCGCTCATTTCCATGCAGTGTAGTGGAATTGCCACCTGAGCAAGGTTCTGACTGGCCGCACACGTTGTCCCTGCTCAAAATAGTTCCAGAGTGTTTGATGCTTTTGCCAGTCAACTTTCAGTAGCTCCTACGGATGAACTATGGGGTGCTCCTACTAGCTCTCAGGGAACAATTGTTCCTCACAGTCTCGGGCACCTTCCTTCTTAAAAGCGCTCTCCTGCAGGTTGGCAAGGAGGTCAAAACACTGGACCAAGATGACCGGGAACCACAAGGTGTCATAGCCGAAAACGGTTCCAGAGTGATCTCGGCTAAGTACTGCTGAGGACTGTTTGCGGGTTAGTTTGTGTGAAAGACCACCAGGGAGTGTGCGTTCGGCTGAATTCGGGAGAGGGAATGTACTGAACTAGGAGAACCAAAGAGAAGTTTCTTGGGGAGGCCAGGCAGGTTAACTTCTGATCAGGGTCTTTGGATACGGCCCATAGTCTTTGGGCAGAAGCCTAGCTAGCAAACTCCTCCAGGAGCTTGTGGCGTAGGTACGTTTGCCATAGTTTCCATCAAGCTTTGGCAGCTTTGGGGAAAGGGAGATCTGAAATAAGTGAAGCCAAAATAAGAAATAAGATTCGCCAATAGCCATAACTGTTACAGGCTGTTTGATTTATATCAGTGCTATCCGCCAGGCTGCAGAATGCATTTGGCTTCAGGGTTCTATCTGAGGCTTGTGACTGCTCTGATATTGACTGTTATATTTTGAAATGTAATTATTTATTTTCAGTTTATTGTCTGATTTTCCTGTGTAGTTGGGGAATTATGTTCAGTAACACATTTCGTATGTTACACCTTAACCACATCTGTCACTGTTCTTTCCTGTGTACTGATAGAATAAGAGTAGGTGATGATACATAGGTGTTGCTATATATTTAGAAGATGCATGATGAGTAAAGAGATTAAAGTGAACATGTGAAAAAAATGAACTTACCTTTAATGCGCCCATATACATTTAATACACCATATGTCACATAGATCCATGGTGTATTCAGTGTAAAATATAAAGATTTACTCACTTTTCCTCTGTTCCAGCATCACCTTGTGGGTGTTACTCTTCGTGTAAAACCCACCTCCTGGCCATCCTTTTCCTTCCGAAGTCTTCTTTGCTTTTCCAAAAATAGAATCCAAGTCCAGTTGGGAATCTCCTTTCAGCCCAGATTGGGGTAAGAAAGGCACATATCCCTCCTAGAACCCTGAAGTCTAAAACAAAAGAATGCCACCAGGTTGTACAGATGCAGGGGATAACCCTAATAGAAGATAATTAAACAAGAAAAAAACACTAATTCACCAGCACAAATACCCAACTCGATATTGTGCCGGGAAAGGGCTGTACAACCCTATTAACATGTACTTATGATAAAAATTGTGTATCGTAATTTATTATAGATAAAAGCCTTAGTCTCCTATCCACTAGGTACATAGGTGTAGTAGATAGAAAATGTCTATGTAAAAAGCTAAAGGTAGCAATAGGGAGATAGAAAGGGAGGTAGATATATATAGCCTGTTCTAAATTAAATAAAGAGATCTAGCAGAGACTAATTGTAGGTATCTAGCAGGCATATAGACACTCCATTCTACACTACATAGCCATAGATCATCTAAAAACTATCTTGATATTATAACATACTGACAGCTAAATGCTACCTAAATAGAATCCCTGTTACCTCAGCATAACATAGATCTAATGCCTACTAACACAACTAGTCCTATGGAGGGACTAAAAAAAGTGGAAAATCAGTTTAGTGCTAACCCCTACAACCCAAGTGCATAGTTAAAAATAAAATTAAAAAAGGAAAGAAGCCCTTGGGATAGGAGACTAAGGCTTTTATCTTTAATAAATTACGATACACATTTTTTATCATAAGTACATGTTAATAGGGTTGTACAGCCCTTTCCCGGCACAATATCGAGTTGGGTATTTGTGCTGGTGAATTAGTGTTTTTTTCTTGTTTAATTTTCTTTGCTTTTCCGTGCTTGGTACGCAAATCTCGTCAGTGATGTTGGCACGCAGGCTTCGTTACCCACATGCTAGCTTCGGAATGGAATGACATCACAACGCTCTGTTCCTATACTTCCAAGACGGTGCTAAAAGTGCCGGCTAAGGAGTTCCTATAGCAACCACAAGGCATGTGATGTGGTTGCTATGGGTGGAGAGCAGAGGGACCTCCTGTGGGAAGTCTCTCCTGGTCTCCCTTGTCAGTCAATGCCTCGGCACATCGAGGCATTGACTGACAGCTGGGAGGAAAACCCTATTTTTTTAAAATAGTTTTTATTTATTCTAATCTATACATTTGCTATTAAAACAGCTAGCATAATGTACAGATAAAATCTTGTGCTCAATCTAATCTGATGACAGGTGCCATTTAAGGAGACTGAGTGAGGAGAGGCAGAATGACAGAAAATTTAATTTGGAGAAACAAATTGAGTAGAACTCATAATTAAATGAAAGATGTAGATTGGGTGTGTGCAGGGCAGGATATTGCGGTAAAGATGAAGATGATATGAAGTAGTTGATGAGGTGATATGAAGAAGGGTTAGAGAAGACAGGGTAGCACTGGAGTGAAATTTACCATCTGTATGCCGACGACATCCAGATATCACTCTCCTCCCCTGATCTCTGATTGGATGTCCTCCTGCTTTCTGAAACTTAATCTCTCTAAAATTGAGCTTCTTATTTTTCCTCCTCATAATGCTGATACTCCTCTTTCACTTTCCCTGCAAGTTGATGGTACTTGCACCAGTCCGTCCTTGCAAGCTCGTTGTCTAGGTGTTATTATTGATCCTGGCCACACCTTTTGCGCCTCATATCTAGTATTTATTTATAAAAGATTTTAGCAGGAAGGATACATTGTGATTTCTCTCATTTTCAGGTATGTCCTGGGTATGTTGCTAAAACCTGTTGATTCCACCTTAAAAACATTGCCCGCGTCTGCCCCTTTCTCATGCAAGATGCAGCCAAGGAGCTTGTTCATGCTCTGGCAACCTGGTAAAGTGGATTACTGTAATTCTCTCCTATTTGGTCTACCCAGAAACCGAACTGCCCAGCTAGAATTTGTAATGAACGCTGCCGCTAGACTGATCTTTCATACCCATCACTCCTCCCATATGTCGCCCCTCTGTCGATCCTTACACTGGCTTCCTGTATCCTATAGGTGTAATTTCAAAGTACTAACCCTTACCTATAAAGCTCTAACCAACTCTAGCCCCTGTTACATTTCTTCACTGATTTATAGATATGCCCCTTCTCGGTCTCTGTCGGTGACCTTCTCCTGTCCGCTGCTCGCACCCTTACTGCTAACCCGTGCTTGCAGGGCTTCTCACGGACAGCTCCCTTCCTTTAGAACAGCTTGCCTACCTCCTTCAGACTCTCCCCTAGTCTTCAATTGTTTAAAAAGTCCCTCAAAACACATCTGTTCAGAAATGCTTATGGACTCCCAGAGTAACTTATCTACATTCCACTCTCTTCTCCAGTTATGCTACTTTCCCACCTTGTTTGGTGGGTGTCACCCTTGCTGTCCTCTTGTGTTTTTTGTCCCCAAACTTCTCTAGACTGTAAGCTCGTTTGAGCAGGACTATCGTCTACTTATTGCTCCTGTGTCTTTGTATAATTGTCTAATTTGTTGTAAATCCTCCCCCCTTTCATAACATTGTAAAGCGCTGCAGAATTAGTTGGTGCTATATAAATACCAGTCATAATAATAATTATACATTATAAGTATGCAAATGGATTTTTACAAATTACTGCACTTACAAACAGGGTTTATAATGTTTCCTTTTTTTAAATAAATATTTAATAAACTTTTATGTATGAATTGTGTTTACTAGGCTTGGTAAAGGTTCTCAGTAAGCCAAAACATTGCTTGTGTGACAATACATTGCCTTTCTTTTAATACTGTCTGTGTCCCTGGTCCTGCCTGCATAGTATTATGGAGGAATTTTGTGTTCTACATTGTGGAGTGCCAGGAAAGTAAAGTTTCAACTTGGACATATTCTCTTTGAATTTTCTTTACTGGGACTGTTGCAACAATTTCCTTAGAGGTTAGTAATAGAGTTGAGCGAACCCGAACTAAAATGTCCGGGTTTGTACCAAACATTAAGTTTTTTGGACCCCGGACCCAAACACGGACATATCACTGTATGTTCGGGTTGGAGTTCGGAGTTCGGCGATTTATTGACGCGTTTTGAAAGGCCGCAGGGCAGCCAATCAACAAGCATTTGACTCGTGTGCCCTTAGAGGCCAGTGCAGCATGTGACCAAGCCTCTATAGAAGCTGGTCACTTAGTATTAGCAAATTATGTCCACTGGCTGCTCACTGTTTCCTAGACACACCCCCACTCGCGGTATAATGCGGCTGAAAGACATATCTAGGTGACCAATTTAGGACTTTCAGCCTTTTGGTAGATAGCTATCTAATATCGTGTGAATTAAATACATTGTAGCTGGTCCCCATAACAGAACACTAAAGGAAGTGTGACGTGTGGAGCTCTATGATGAGAAAATATTTTTTTTTGCCACCAATCACTTACTATTCATTGATCCTGAACTACACATGCCAGTGACGTGCACCATGCCCACTAAGCTTTTAACCTAAAACCAATTAGTTCTCTATGACGCAGAAGCTGATGCCACCTACCCAATGCACTTAAAGGGATATTCGACACACACAAAGCACTTCACCTTGCTGAAATGCTTTATAGGTGAGGAGTATCTGCTTTTAAAGGCACTTTTTTAAAATTAAATAATGAAACACCCCCTTGACTGTAAACCAAACAGCCAGGAAGGTTTATTTCCTGCTCCTGTTAGCTCATGGGAACTAACTGTACCTGAGCGTGGTTGCCTCCACCCACATAGCTCTTCTAGGGCCTCAGAGCAGCATTCATTCTGAACACTGTGCACACAAGCAGGAACGCCAGTGCACGAGTCTAGCTTCAGTGTTTCAGTGAGATTATTTCCCGATGAAGAGAGTGACAGTCTCTTCTGGGAAAAAATGGAAGGGCTTGGAACGACTGTAGTTTACAAGACATGCAGCTTTACAAGCTCTTTTGAGATATACCCCCCAATTAATACATGCATGAAAAATAAATACATGTATTCATTGGGGGTATATATGCTAAACAGTGATTAAAAAATATATATATATTTTCAAAGTGGAGTGTTACTTTAAGAAAAATAATAATTTTTAGGAGCTATGCACAAGACGTTCCCTATTGCCCGGATTGTTAACATTTTAAAGGAATTCGCAATCCACAAGATTCCTGTAGTGATTATGGAGCCAGAGTGCCCTGACAACAACCACCCATTGTAAATATTGGTGGTGGTTGTTATCTGAGGTCCAGTGGGTGCCACTCTCTGCCACCTATCTGAGGCCAAGAGACCTGTCAACTGATCACTCTCATCCATTGAGCTAATCTCTGCACTGCCAGGCTTAGCTCAGAAGGGGATCTTTGCTGGTGGAGGAAAGGAACAGTAAGATGGTAAGAAGTCAAACTGTTCTAAAATAGTCTGACTTCTTACAGTATGGAGCTGCTAGGACACTCCTTACACCAGGGGTCCTCAAACTGTGGCCCTCCAGATGTTGCTGAACTACAACTCCCATGATTCTTTGAATTACATAGATAGCCAGAGAATCATGGGAGTTGTAGTTCAGCAACATCGGGGGGTGGGGGGGGCTGGAGTTTGAGGACCCCTGCCTTACACCAAAATCACTGCAGCGTCCTGTAGCGGTTATGGTGCTTAGGGTGTTCTATTGCCACAGATTTGTATTTCCTCTTATATTTGATATTGAAAAGGGAAGAAAAAAAGTGAGCATGTTCATGATATCCACGTGATTAGTTTCATTGTTAAACTTTCAGTAAATTACAGTTGT
The DNA here is from genome assembly GCA_933207985.1 of Pelobates cultripes. Lineage (NCBI taxonomy): Eukaryota > Metazoa > Chordata > Amphibia > Anura > Pelobatidae > Pelobates > Pelobates cultripes. Next base: position 38,763,979 of record OW240921.1, read on the forward strand.
GTAATCTTGTTTATTTACTTCCTCCCTTGTGATGTCCACATGCTACTCAGTGTGTTTTGCTGCATTATCATTATTATAGCTGTGTGTTCTATACATTGCTATTCTGTGAGTGTTGACCCTGTAGGGTATAATGAGGTAGAGCCTTTCATTTTATATACATATGGTGCCTGGACAATATCTTAATGTTTTGTCAGTCTCAGCTTTATCCTATTCTTTTTTACCACCCAGAGGTGTCAGAGTTGTTCAACATGCTTTGATTCAATGAGTTAAGCATTAAACTGGTCATGTCAAATAAAGGCCTCTGCTCTAGGAAACAAATGTATGGCATTTTATCCAACTGAAGAAAGGTTAGGTTAAAATGTTTAGTTTAAAATCACATACAACTATTACACAAACTACATACATCACATACAGCCAGCACGGACCATGCAAACACATCTCATACAGCTATCACACACTACACACCTCACACACATCACCTGCAACCAGCCAGGGCTGGCCTTAGGGCTTAAGGCGCCCTGTGCAAAAAATCTTCACAGCCCCCCTCCCTGGTTATACTTCTTTCTGTATAGTGTGTGTAAAGGGGTGTAATGTTTGTATAGGGGATTTAGTAAATGTGTGTGAGAGGCATTATGGTTGTGTGTGATATGTATACTATGTGCTGGCTATGTGGGATATTTGTAATGGGTGTATTGGTTGTGTGTTATAAATGTATACATATATTTCACTGCCTGTGTTTAATATTTGTGCTGGGTTTATTCGATATGTGTGAGTATTAATACAGTTTCTAACACACACTCACAGTTACAGACAGTCAAACGTACAGTTACAGACAGTCACATACTTACAGTTTCTCACACACAGTTACAGTCAATTTGTCACACACACAGTTAGACAGTACTTCTCATACACACACAGTTACAGACAGTTTCTTTCACACAAACAGTTACATACAGTTTTTCTCACACACACAGTTACAATTTGAATATAATATAGCAGGAATGTGGAACTGCACTCAAACCCATTTGAAATGTATCCGGGTGCACCAGGAACCAAGTAATTGATGAGAAAAAACATAAGTCTGTAACTGTGTGTGTATGAGAGAAACTGTCTGTAACTTTGTGTGTTGAGAAAAAATAGAAGTCCAGGCACTCTCAGGATACAAAAAGGCAAATTTATTGAACCAACTGCAACGTTTCGACCTACACGGTCTTTGTCAAGCTTGACAAAGACCGTGTAGGTTGAAACATTGCAGTGGGTTCAATAAATTTGCCTTTTTGTATCCTGAGAGTGCCTGGACTTCTTCTATTTTTTCTCAACACACAAAGTTACAGACAGTTTCTCTCATACACACAGTTACAGACAGTTTCTTACACACACACACACACACACACACCTCTTTCCATTATGGGCTGGCAGTGTGAGCAGGGGAACTGCAGTCCCTGGTGTATAGGTGTCTGGAGAGCAACGACTCCTTCCTGCTTTCCCTCATAGTGTTCAAACGTTCCGGCTGCATATAGCTCCGTCCCCGCTCGTGCAGCTCCGTCCCCACCATTCTTGAAGCGTCGCCCCCTTCCTTATCCATTAGCTCTGGCTGGAGGATAATTTAATCCCCCCAGCGGCCACTGTCCATAAAGCACTCCTGCATTAAAGAGCTCTGTGTACTCCCTCACACCTCTCACCCAGGGAGTGTGTAAGCTGTGCTGGCCACATGATGCCCCCTGTTGCCATGGCACCCTGCGTGACCACACAGCTCGCACACCCCTAAGGCCGGCCCTGTAGCCAGCATACAGACATTACATAAAGCCAGGGCACACTACACATATGACCAGCATCAACCACAGTCTTCACTCTTTGCAAGGAAATTACACACAGCCAGCCCATACTGCACACATATGACACACAGCCAGCCCTCACCGCACATACATCAAACACAGCAAGCACACATAACACAGAGATTACTGAGTGAGCTCAAACAGCACACAGATGAAACACAGCAAGCACACACTGCACACACTATGAAAAGGGGGAGACTATGGGAGGTCAGAGGGTAAGACCCTCAGGATAATTTGGAAGAATCTAAAATTTATGCAGTATTCAAATGGCAAAACGGAGGCAAAAATGGTCATGTTGTGAAATACCATTGTCTACGCCTCACCCAATTAGTGGCATGTCCCACCCTCACCCCTTAGATGGCCAGTCTCCTAGCTAACCCCATTAAAAATATAGAATCCAAACTATCCTCTCACTTTTTCAGTAGAAATGTATTAAACAAGGGAACTGTTATTCATCAGTTTTCTATACACAGTATACACCGATAGACTAGTTTGGAGCCTTTAATTCATGAAGTCATAGGTTTATTCATTAATAAAATCAAATTAGTAAATTACACCTCAGTTGATTCAGCTCTATCCACATCAGACTCAGCACTAATTAACCAATTCACTAACCAGTAAACAGCTTTGTGCTGTCCTAATATTCTTCTGAATCCCTGTTGACATTACTGAGAATTTACAGAGAACAGTAGGGAAACCACATGGTGTTTTTTTTGTAATTATACTGTGCATTATTCAAATATGACATCAAAACATTTAAAGTAATTCCATATATACACATTTAATCTGTAGTGTTGCTTGTAAGTTTTAAATGTACCCTATGCCATATGAAACAAGGTATTTCCATAATTTTCCTTTGCACAATGCACACAAATATATCATCAATATATCTCCACTGTTTTACGTGTTTGATCACAAAAAAATGTCTATTGAACTCCATCAGCTTAGCTCCACTAAGAGAGGGAAATATTTAGAGTTTGTATTGGATAGCTGTCCCATAATTTATACAGGATGAGTTTTTGGGAGAATGTGCAGAAGTGCATAGATAAGAAAATAAACCACTCATTGAGTTTAAATTACAGAAACAATAAACAATAAATGCACACGTGAATACTGGAGAGTGACCATTTCCTTGTGCATGGCTTTTCATTCATGGTTTACAGTGGAAAAGAACATACATCTATATTTGCATATGTTTTAACCTCTCTGCATTTCTCTTTTGGTCATTTTGTGCCGTTTATAGGAAACATAGAGTTTTCAAAAAGAAACTTATCAGATCAACAATTATGAATGATGTCAGATTCTTCACTATACTGCTATACCCACACTATACTCTGTGCACACATTACACCCCGTATGCACACACACTGTACTCACTATATACAGAAATACAGCACCTATATATATATACACTATAGCTCCTTATACACATACACACTATAGTTTCATAATACACACATATAATTAAATCTCTCTACGTATATACGAACAATGTAGCCCCTATATACTAACACTACAGCCCCTACATACACACATTATAGTCCCCATCCACTCATTTACTACCGGCCCCTGCCAACACCCATACATATTTTACAGCACCTAGACACATACACAATCTCTATAGTCCATAGACAAGCATTCATACAAACACACAAACATAGTAGCCACACAAAGTACACCACAGACAGACTCCTTTACAAACACACTACACCACACTCAACCTCCTTAACACACATGCAATCCCACAGACAGCCTCCAAACACATGCACAGCATTATTTACCTGCCTATATATATGGGGCCTGAAAAGATGCTGATCAGCACTGCATTATGAGATCGTGAGCTTGTTTGAGCAGTTCCTTAATCACCTATAAATGTACCATTTCTGTCATTGCTAATAAAAATAATACTAAGAAAGAGATCTCCCTCTCATGCTGCAGTCACAGAGTGCACACAGAGCTCTCTGTACTGTGTAAGCTGGAGAATCCCTGCTGATGTCAATACAGTTAGGTTTAGGGACAGGGTTACTATTAGGGTTAGGGTTAGGGTTAGGGATAGTATATGGATATGGTTAGAGTTGGTTTAGGGTTAGAGGTGATGTAGAGATAGTGTAAGGGAAAGTGTACAGTTAGCATAGGTGTATCATTAACTAACCAAAAAAAATATTTAAATCATAAACGTGAGGCATTAAGCAATCAGGACTGATATGTGGATGTCTTTTTTTACTTGCACATGATGTGTAAAAATTATTATAAGCAAAACTATGAATTTAGTTTTTTCCCCCTATGTTTTCACACTTTAACTTTTTATTCATACCTAATGTTGTGTTAGGTATACTTATAAGATATTGAAAAGTAAGCTATTAGCTATTCCTGTCCTGTAAGAAACAATTTTTAATATGCATTGGTGCACTTAAACAGAAATCCTTAAATTACATTGGAACAAACACATAATGCAAATTCTAGGTTTGTTTTAAGTTGGACAGTTACCAGCGTCCTTAAGGGATTTTATAGTGCCTTCTAGTCCCCCTTCCCACCTTCCGTGTTGTAAAAGGTTAAAAAACCTTTATATATTCATTTGGTTTCAGCGCTGATTTCCCTCGGCGCTGGGATGACACTTAACTTCCTCTGACGTTATCCAACAGGGGGACTAATACGCATGCACAGCGAGCGCTATAGCATACACACCAAGCCATTCCTATAGGAAAGCAGTGAATCAATGCTTTCCTATGGGGTTTTCACTGGTGCTGGATGTCCTCATGCAGAGCATGAGGACGTCCAGCGTCGTCCAGGAAGTGCCTCTAGTGGCTGGCTGACAGCCACTAGAGGCAGTCTTAGTCCTGCAAGGTAATTATTGCAGTTTCTTTAAATTGCAGGATTAAGTGGGACAGGGACACTGCACCCAGACCACTTTAATGAGCTGGAGTGGTTTGGGTGACTATAGTGTCCCTTGAAGCAGTTAAACTCACTTTTAAGAATAACCGATTTCAGCAGTACGACGCTGCTTAGTTAATTGACATATAAAAGTTACAAGTCTACTTTCATGTTTTCAATGTAATTTATTATAACAAGCACATTTTATTTGGGATACTGTTTAAAAAAAATAAAAGAATTAATAAAATAAATTCTTGTGTTGTTTTTTTTCCCTCCACAATAGCCTTTTTAAGAAATTAGCACTATTTACAAGAAAACACACTCCCATAGTGACAGTTGATGTGTTTGGAATTAATTCTATATATAGAGTTTGTGTCTTAGTACCATCTATTTGTCACCTAACATATAGCACATTGTTATTGATCTGATTTCCTGTTCACTGCAAAGATCAGCATAAAGAATAACAGTATGCAAGTTTCCCCAGAAAAAAATCCAGTATGATCTAATGCATTCATCAGCATAATTTTAAAAATCATATCACTTTCTAAAAATGATATCACGCATAGTGTTATTCATTAAGCTTTGAATTATGGAGGACTGTCAAATACATTTAAAATTCTAGGAAAAATTGCCAAATTGGAAACATTTATTTTCCAATTCAACCTAAAGTATTACTCCTACATTTAAATTAAATGTAGTCACCAAAACAACTTTAGCTTAATGAAACAGTTTTTGTGTATTGGTCATGCCCATGCAGTCTCACTTCTGAAATCTCTGCCATTTAGGCCTTAAATCACTCTTGATTCTGTTTAAACAGCCCTAGCAACCTCCACTGGCTGTGACTCACACAGCCTGCATGCCCCACTCGGCTTATAATCGAGTCAAGGTGTGTATTATGGCAACTTGCATTGCCATAATACAGACCAGGACCGCGGGCTCATTACAAGCCCAGTGGTCCTGTTGGGGGCTGGCCGCGAGCTCTTACTTACCTTTGTAGCAGCTCCAGTCAGCTCCCTGTCAGCTCCGTGCAGCTCCCCAGTTCAGCTCACAGTGTAAGTCTCGCGACACCCGCGGCCATCAGAGCGTTGCCACGGGTTACCGTGGCAAAGCTCGGCGCGGCACACAGGCCGCGAGACTTACACTGTGAGCTGAACTGGGGAGCTGACCGGAGCTGCTACAAAGGTAAGTAACAGTTTGCTCCGGCCCCCCCCCCCCTGCACAGCCCATCCACTGGACCACCAGGTAATGTTACAGCCCCGGGAGGGGTGCTGTAACATAAAAAAAATAATAATTAAAGAAATATTAAAATAATATATAAAAAAAATAAAAAAAAATTCCAATAATAAAAATGCCATCCCCCCACCCAGTTTACACACACACACTCTGCATTCACACACAGAGTGTGTGTGTATATAATGCAGAGTGTGTGTTTGTATGAGTGTGTGTGTATATAATGCAGTGTGTGTGTATATAATGCACACACTGCATTATATACACACACACACTCATACAAACACACACTCTGCATTATATACACACACACACTCTGTATTATATATACACACACTCATACAAACACACACTCTACATTATATACACAGACACTCTGCATTATATACACACACTGCATTCATTATATACACACTGCATTCATTATATACACACACTGCATTAACACAAACACACACACTCTGCATTCATTATATACACACACTACACACAAATACACACACACACTCTGCATTCATTATATACACACTACACAAACACACACTACACACACACACACACTGCATTCATTATATACACACACTACACAAACACACACCCACTGCATTCATTATATACACACACACTACACAAACACACACACTGCATTCATTTTATACACACACTACACAAACACACACACACACACACTGCATTCATTATATACACACACTGTAAATAAATATTCGATTAATGTAATTTTATTGGGATCTAATTTTATTTAGAAATTTACCAGTAGCTGCTGCATTTCCCACCCAAGGCTTATACTCGAGTCAATAAGTTTTCACAGTTTTTTGTGCTAAAATCAGGGGCTTCGGTCGACTTATACTCGAGTATATATGGTAATATTTTGATCTCCTGCTCTGTAAATTGAACTTTAATTACATACAAGAGACTCCTGCAGGGTCCAGCAAGCTATAAACAGAGCAGGAGACAAGAAATTCTAAATCAAGTGTAGGAAAGCTGTGTAGGTCACAAGCAGGGGAATGTGGCTGGGGCTGCATAAACAAAATTATTTGACTCTTAAATGGCAGAGAATTGAGCAGTGAGACTGCATTGGGCATGATCTATACACCGAAACTGTTTCATTAAGCTAAAGATGTTTTGGTGTCTATAGTGTCCCTTTTTAAAGGAACACTATAGTCACCTAGTCACCTTTTTTCATAAAATAATCTGCTAGATCAAGTCAGTTGGCGTGTCACATCATCTAATAACAAAGTCATAATCAAGTTCCTTGCAGCTGAACTAAAGTCTGAGTTCAGGTTAGTCTTAAGTGTTCAGGTTAGTCTTCAGGTTAGTCTTAAGTGCATTTTTTTTTAAGTGCATCTTTCGGAAGAGTCACTTGTAAAATGTGCAACCTTTTGACATGATTATATTGCATCAGCATCCCAGGATACTTTGAAATGAGAGTGATCTCGATGTTTTTGTCCTGGTAAAACATTTTCTAAACTAAATAGATGTATTCACGTGATATGAAATAAGAGTGTAGCAGTGTATACTCATATAACCAAAACATTCAATAGTACTCAATCACACCTTTGGTGCAGGTATCTGGGTCACTTCTAAAGACACACCATATAATTATAGAAGATACCAAAATGATACCACACTCGAGTGCAGCATCATTTTGGTATCTTCTGTAACAGAGTATAGTTATTATTTACTAAAGTGAGACTTTACAGAAAATACTTATTTCTCTCACTTGTCAATCAACTCTTCGGCATAGACTCCTGTGCTGAAAAACTGAGTTACAGGGAGAGCAGAAGACACAGGTGAAGATGCATTCCATATGAAAAATGCATCTTCACATGTTTCTCTTAATCCTTCCTTTATAATTTCTTGCCCTCTTTTGTGTGTCTTATCTCCTCTTTTGATTGTCTTAACTGCTTTAGTGTATATTATCTCCCATTTCCCCTCTTTGTGTGTGTTACACCCTTCTTGTGTGTCTCTTACAACCCCCCTATGCTTCATCCCACCCTCTTTGTGTGTCTTCCTCCCCAAGTTCCTTTCATGTGTCTTTCTGTCCCAGCCCCTTTGTCTCTTCCTCCCCATCCCCAGTCCTTCAGTTTGTCTCTTTCCTCCCCCTCCAGCACTTCTGTGTGTCTCTTCCCTAAGCCCCTCTGTCTCATTCTTCCCTTCACCAGCTCCTCCATGTGAATTATTTATCACCCCCCAGGCCCTCCATGTGTCTCATCCCCCCACCCCTTTTGACTGCCCTCTGCAAGCCTGCTCTCTGCTCTTCTCACCTCTGTCACGGACGGTAGGCAGCAAATTTTGGTAGTCTTTGCATATTTTTCTAAAATCCAATTTGTGTGTGGCAGCCAGAAGTTGAAGCTAATGGGACCAGAAGCTCTCACTCACAGGCAACTCCATCTACTTCCATCATCTACTTGTACTCAATCTGCCAAAAGCTGCATCTTTGCTGTATTCCCGCTTATGAGCAAGAATACAACACAGAGGTTTATGGAAGAATCCTCAACACCAGGGCAGCATATCACATGACTTGGTTGTGCACCAGGCAGTGGCTTTGGCACTCTGACCTCTTTTTTTCTTTATATTGGTATCCAGAGGGCAGAACAGAATCGAATTAAGACTTTGTATTAAAAAAAAAAAATCATAAACAAGTAAATTGTTGTTTCAAGTGTCAGTGCTCTTAATACACTAAATACATTGGTGTTCTGTTAATATAACTTTTTGTAGTTCTTGCAAATGCTAAAATACATGTAAAATAACTGTGCTTTATATTCTATATCTACTTCATCTTTCAGGCTGCATCCTGTTCATGAATCATCTTGCATGTTTTGGTAAGTACAAAGTATTCATTACTTCGGTAAGTAATGAAAACTATTTATATTAATTAATATCATACTTGGTTGTAAAAAATACATTGTAAAACAATAACTGGTTGTTAATAATTCACGTACACTGGGTTCAAAAGTTTGGGGTAAATCAGAATGTCCTTATTTTCCAAGAAAACATACATGCAATGAGTTTGAATAGGAAATATAGACATGAACAAGGTTAAAAATAATAGATTTTAAGTCAATAATAATTGTGTCCTTCAAACTTTGCTCTTGTCAAAGAATCCTCCATGTGCAGCAATTAGTCTTGCATTCTGTTGGACTTTTAGTTGTCAATTTGTTGAGGTAATCTGAAAATAATTCGCCCCATGTTTCCTGAAGCACCTCACGTACCATAAGGTCAAGTTGCTAACACAACAGCTCAATATGTTTGGCGATATGGTGACTCTGCTGGCTACTCCATTAAAGACAGAATACCATTGTTGCTGATCTTATATTATTCCCTTTGGTTGCCTGTATCTATCCCCAAGTTTCCCGAACTTGTCTGTATCCCCCTGTTTGTGGACCGAATTGAACATGTGTGGTGCCCTCTTTTATACCCTTTGAACACAGACAACCCCTGACTGTTACCTGCAAATAAGAAATTATGTAGAGTGCTTTTCCTGGATGGCCATTTTGTCTCCCGAACACAGGCAGCAGTACTTGGTCGTCAAACACCTGGAACTTTTTTCAGACATGCGATCCCGCAAACCCGGGCAAAGATTGTACCACTGCCCGCCCCACTTCCGGACCAACTAGACGAATGACGTTTGGGACATAGGATCTACCGACTAGGGGGAGCATTCGCTATCTAAAAGCCAGGGGAAGCGCTCGTCGGTGTTCACACAGGAAAATAGACCGGCCGCTGCCCCTTTTCTTGTGGAAATATTTTTGGCTATCATCTCGTGGACAGCCAGTCAAAACTTGACCTGAAAGGCGATTCCATGCTATCTGAGCGCTCTTTGGACAGCTCGGGCGCTCAGATCCAGGATATTCGGAGATATAACTTTTGGGGGTTCAGGTATGTTTCAGATATGTTTTTGGGATATTTTATGAAATATTGCATAGTTTCATGTGCCTGAGAGATAATTGAGTTATCCTCCTTTAGACTCAGTTTATCTCCCAGACACAGGGACACCTGGAAGGGGTTCAATTAGTGTGGCTCAATTAGACATGTGCAATTAGTTTCGTTCCGAATGTCAATTCGGACATTCGTATACTTCCGAATGTCCAAATAGCCGAATTGCCGAAGTGCCGAATTTCCGATGTGCTGAAGTTCCGTAATTTCTGAATTTCTGAAGTGTTGAAGTTCCGAAGTGTCGAAGTTTCGAAGTTGCCGAAGTTCCGAAGTGTTGAACTGCCGAAGTTCCGAAGCACAGTATTGCCGAAGTACTAATATACATACCCAGTGGAAGAATGAAGAATGTTACACTGTATACAAGTTTAAATAAAAGGTATACAAACATAGCCAAGATTCAGCTGTAAGCATTTGCAACAATCAAGTAACACACATTCATATAAAATGTAAGTTACTTAGCCTGTCAATGGAATGACAGGAATGAATAAGTAGATAACTCCCTAATTCCCACGGTATTAGGGAGCTATCTACTAAAAGGCTGAAAGACCTACATTGGTCTTTCAGCCACATTTACTAATACTAAGTAAAGATTACTTAGTATTAGTAAATTATGCCCCTACTCGCTATACTACGAGTAGGGGCATGTCTAATAAACAGGGAGCAGCCCGTGGCTGTTCACTGTAAAAAAACAAAACAAAACAAAAAAAACATTTCTGGCCCCACCCCTAAATGGTGGGAGCCCTAAAGTAAAATAAGGGGGTGGACCTATTGTCCTTCCCCCCGGCCCCCACCCCTGAACGGTGGGTGGGGGCCCTAAAGTAAAATAATGGGGGAGACCTATTGTCCTACCCCCTGGACCCCACCCCTGAGCGGCGGGTGGGGGCCCTAAGTAAGAATAAGGGGGGGACCTATTGTCCTCCCCCTGGCCCGACCCCTGAGCGGTGGGTGGGGGCCCTAAATTAGAGTAAGGGCGGGGACCTATTGTCCTCCCCCCTACCCCCCACCCCTGAGCACTGGGTGGGGGCCCTAAATACCAATTGAGGGGGACCTATTGTCCCCCCCGACCCCCACCCCTGAGCAGTGGGTGGGGGCCCTAAATTAGAAAATAGGGGGGAGACCTATTGTCCTCCCCTTGGCCCCCACCCCTGAGCAGCAGGTGGGGGCCCTAAATAAAAATGTAGCCCCCCCAGGTGACTAGGGGTCACCAAATCCCTAGTCACCCCCTCCTAAAAAAAATAAACCCTACCTACCCCCCTCACCCTAAAAATAGTGAGGGGGGGACCAATAAATAGGTACCTGTAAAAAAAATTTAAATAAACTTACCATTTGATGTTTTCTTTCTTCTAAGATCTTATTTTTTCAGCCCGAAAAAAGGCCAAATAAAAATCCATAATAACCAACGCACTTAAAAAAAACCCGACGCTGAAAAAATAATCCATGTTCACCCATGGAGGGCTCCGCACAGACTGAGCTCTGCAGGGCGGGGAAAGGCTTAGAAAACCTTGCCCCGCCCTCCAATTAGGCTCAGAGCAATCTGGTTGGTTGGTTTAAGCCATCCAATCAGATTGCTCTGACGGGTAAATGAAGGGACTGACAGATAAGTCTCTACATTTACCTGCCACAGCACTCTGATTGGTTAGCTTGAAATTCAGCCAATCAGAGTGCTCTGTGTCATTTTACACAGCGTGGGAAAGTTCTTAGGAATTTTGTGGGGCCCGGGGGGGGGGGTCTTTCAGCCTTTTGGTAGATAACTCCCTAATACCATGAGAATTAGGGAGTTATCTACTAAGCGGCTGCAAGCGAAGTCCCGAAATTCCGAAATGCTGAAGTTTCGAAATTCCGAAGTGACGAAGTTGCCGAAGTTCGGATGTGTCGAAGAGCCGAAGTTCTGAAGTGCCGAACCGAAGTGCCGAAGTCCCAAAGTTCCGAATTGCCGAAGTCTCGAATTTTGGAATGCCGAACCAAACCGAAAATTTTCCCCATGCACCTCCCTAGGCTCAATAAACCTCAGTTAACTCCTAGAACTGTGTGTCATCCAGTTACTGGGGGAATGGGCTATAATCACTGAACAGTGCTTTCTTTCAGCTTGAGAGGACTTTAGCGGAGAATTCTCAGAAGGAAATTCCTAAGTGACTTCAAACTTTTATACACTAGTGTATATATGTTCTTCTTTCTTTTGGTAAACTTGGTTTACCTAGAGCAGCGTTTCCCAATTGGTGTTCCGCGGAAGAACACTAATTGGGGTTCCGCCCAAAAATGTGAAAACAAAATAGCCGCGGGCAGCGAGGGAGCAGTGAGCAGTGATCTCCCTGCTCAGCTCCCTCGCACGCACAGCAGTGATGCTGGAGCCGGAATATGACGTCACTCCGGCTGCGGCATCACTAAGAGGCGCACGAGGGAGCTGAGCAGGGAGATTACTGCTCCCTCACCGCCTGCACGCCAGCCGCTCAGCAGCCCCACTGGACCACAGGGACCACTCGTCAGCAGCCCCAGTGGACCCCAGGGACTGCTCTCCAGCCACCCAGCAGCCCCACTGGACCACAGGGACTTCATGCCAGCAGCCCCACTGGACCCCAGGGACTCCTAAAGGTAGGGTGGCTGGGTGGAGTAAACATGTTTTTTTTAAATTGTATGTGTGTCTGTTAGGGAGTTTGTATGTGTTTGTGTGTTTGTCAGTGAGAGTGAATGTGTGCTTGTCAGTGAGTGTATGTGTTTGTCAGTGAGAATGTATCTGTTCTTGTCAATGAGAGTGTATGTGTTTGTATGTGTGTCTGTAAAAGAGTGTGTGTGTTTGTCAGTAAGAGTGTATGTGTGTCTTTCAAAGAGTGTGTGTGTTTGTCAGTGAGAGTGCATGTCAAAGAGTGTGTGTGTCTGTCAAAGAGTGTGTGTCAGTGTGTGTATCTGTGTCAAGGTTTGTGTATGTGCCACTGTGTTCATCTAAGTGTGTGTGTGTATGTGCCAGTATGTATCAGTGTGTTTGTATGTGTGTATCTGAGTGTGTCAGTGTGTATCTGTGGGTGCAAGTGTGTGTATGTCACTGTGTGTATCTGAGTGTATGTGTGTGTGTATTTGTGAGTCAAGATGTGTGTATCTGTGTCAGTGTGTATATGTATCTGACACACAGATACACACACTGGTGCATACAAACACAGATATACACATCTTGACACACACTGGCACATGCAAACACAGATACACACACCTTGACACACAGATACATACATACATACACACACACACACACACACACACACACACACTCAGATACACACTGTGTGTCAAGGTGTGTGTATCTGTGTGCCACTATCTGCCAGTGTGTGTATCTGTATGTCAGATTCATTCACACTGGCACATACAAACACAGATACACACACCTTGATACACAGACACATACAAACACAGATACACAGACTTTGAAACATAGACGCACACACCTTGACACACAGATAAATACATACATACATACATACACACACACAGAGATACACACTGTGTGTCAAAGTGTGTGTATCTGTGTCAGTGTGTGTATCTGTGTGCCACTATCTGCCAGTGTGTATCTGTGTGTCAGATTCATACACACTGGCACATACAAACACAAATACACACACCTCGACACACAGATAGATAGATACATACATACATACACACACACAGATACACACTGTGTGTCAAAGTGTGTGTATTTGTCAGTGTGTGTATCTGTGTGCCACTATCTGCCAGTGTGTATCTGTGTGTCAGACTAATACACACTGGCACATACAAACACAAATATACACACCTTGACACACAGATGCACACACCTTGACACATAGATAGATACATACATACAAACACACACACACAAACACAGATACACACTGTGTGTCAAGGTGTGTGTATTTGTCAGTGTCTGTATCTGTGTGCCATTATCTGCTAGTGTGTGTATCTGTGTGTCAGATACAACTGGCACATACAAGCACAGATATACACACCTTGACATACACCGGCAAATTTAAAAAAAAAACAACAAATAAACAAAAAAACCAACAAAACGGCGTAATTGAAAAAAAAAATTCAGGGTGGGGGGGGGTTCCATGATGTTGATATACTATGTCAAAGGTTTCCACTGAAAAAATTAATTAGGAACCCCTGACCTAGAGTAATATAAATACATACATTCTCCTGTGTCACATAAAATAATATTTTCAGACTTACTTGTATTCTATTATAAAAACAGATGTATTAAATATTCTGTCAGTTCTGTCCTATAGCATTACTTATGTTGAATGGCTTACAGAGTGTTAGGTGGAGACACCCTTCCCTTGATGTTCTGCATCTCATAGTATCTTCTATAATACATTCTAAATATACTGTACACCACAAAAGTCAATGTGCAAGAGTACATTAACATCACATTTCCAATATCATTATATCCAATAATATTATAAGGTGATCCCCATGTTCAGTGGATACTCAGAAATAGAAAAGAGCCTGCGTTCATCTGTTCTTGCCACTCAATATCAAACATGCCTAAGTGTGAATAGTGATGTCGCGAACCCGAAATTTTCGGTTCGCGAACGGCGAACGCGAACTTCCGCAAATGTTCGCGAACCGGCGAACCGCCCGAAACGCCATTGACTTCAATGGGGAGGCTAATTTTAAAACACACAGGGACTCTTTCTGGCCACAATAGGGATGGAAAAGTTGTTTCAAGGGGACTAACACCTGGACTGTGGCATGCCGGAGGGGGATCCATGGCAAAACTCCCATGGAAAATTACACAGTTGATACAGAGTCTGGTTTTAATCCATAAAGGGCAGAAATCACCTAACATTCCTAAATCACAATCAATATGGATTGACACCTGACATATGACATATTGACACCTTGACATATGGATTGACACCTGTCCTCAGAGCCCCTGATACACACTGACACAGAGCAGAATAGGACTGGTTCCCCCTACATAGGGTCACTTGGCAGATATGGATTGACACCTTGTTACAAACTGCTATTTGTAACGGGCCCTTTAAATGGCAAATTGCCCTGTTTCCCTGGGTTGTGGAGAAGCCTCTTTGCCAGCCTCCTCCCGCATGACTATGGCCCCTGGGAGATTGTGAAAATGTATGCACTTTTATTTGGTGTGTATGGCCCTTTAAGACTGTCGGTGGGCATATTGGGGCTTATGGACTCTTTATGTGACTGGTGCTGGCCCTTTAAACACCTTTTTTGGGACATCAGGAAGATTGGGACACTGCCCCTTTAAGGCCGTGTCCCCAGACTTGTTGGGGACACGGCCCCTTTAAGACGGTGTCCCCTGTGTCCCCAGACCTGGTGCAAACCCTTTGTGCCTGCCTTGCTATTTCCCACTTGGTTCAGTAAATGGGAAATTATTTCAGCTGCAGAGACTAAGTCCCATTCGGCGATGGGACTTAGTCTTTTTTTCAGCCGTTTTTTTCAGCCTTATTTCAGCTGCAGAGACTAAGTCCCATTCGGCGATGGGACTTAGTCTTTTTTTCAGCCGTTTTTTTCAGCCTTGTTTCAGCTGCAGAGACTAAGTCCCATTCGGCGATGGGACTTAGTCGTTTTTTCAGCCTGAAATAGACCGACCTCACAGCCCAAATCTATGGAACTGTTTTGGGCAGGAAAATGTGCTTGCGGTCAGTCATAAAGGGACCTCCAACTAACTTTTTAACCCCTGGATGGATTTGGCTGATTTTTGGTTATGTTTATGTTTTTAAGTGTGCTGATTCCAAATATGTAATTATGAAGATGGGATGTGTAGTTTTAAAGTTACAGTGTATGGCTAAAAACTGTATTTTTACTGCCTGTGTTTAATTATGTTAATCTCTTCCCAAACGTCATTTCGTTCAAAGTGGAGAGAATGTTAAAAAAAAATATTTTTGTTAGGAGTGTGAGAAATGCTTTTCAGCCGCTTCTAATCTTAAGCATCATTTGAGGAGCCATACAGGAGAGAAACCTTATTAGTGGTGTGTTTAGTATTGTTCTGATCAGTTTAATACCTTCCGCGTCTCCTATCAGTGGACGTGTATATGGCAGCAATTTTAGGAACCGTACACCTGGGACCCGAGCAAGGTC
>OW240921.1:38785003-38831348 GCA_933207985.1 Pelobates cultripes
TTTAAATCCAAGCTTTGTGTCACCAGATCTAAGTGGTGGCAATGGTCACCGTATCCACTGTTAGCGTAACACACCCTTTAGGACACTGACTGCTATTCAATCTATAACAGTGAAAAAAGTGTTTTTTGTTTTTAAATACAAGCTTTGTGTCACCAGATCTAAGTGGTGGCACTGGTCACCGTATCCACTGTTAGCGTAACACACCAACTTTAAGGACACTGACTGCTATTCAATCTATAACAGTGAAAAAAGTTTTTTGTTTTTAAATCCAAGCTTTGTGTCACCAGATCTAAGTGGTGGCAATGGTCACCGTATCCACTGTTAGCGTAACACACCCTTTAGGACACTGACTGCTATTCAATCTATAACAGTGAAAAAAGTGTTTTTTGTTTTTAAATACAAGCTTTGTGTCACCAGATCTAAGTGGTGGCACTGGTCACCGTATCCACTGTTAGCGTAACACACCAACTTTAAGGACACTGACTGCTATTCAATCTATAACAGTGAAAAAAGTTTTTTGTTTTTAAATCCAAGCTATTGTGACACCAGATGTAATTGGTGGCACTGACTGGGGAAATGGGCACAGTATGCACTGTGAGCCTGACACAGAAGCTGGCAGCAGTGGCAGACAACTGACTGCTATTCAATCTATAACAGTGAAAAAAGTTTTTTGTTTTTAAATCCAAGCTATTGTGACACCAGATGTAATTGGTGGCACTGACTGGGGAAATGGGCACTGTGAGCCTGACACAGAAGCTGGCAGCAGTGGCAGACAACTAAGTGCATTTACATTAGATAGAAAAAAAAAATCCAAAAAAAGCATACCCTTATCCCTAACCTAGCTATGCTTTTCCCTATCTTATGAACAGCAGCTACACTTTCCCTCCTCTTACTAAGCATGCAGCTTGAGAATGAATCTAAAATGGATGCTGTCCAGTAGGTGGGAGGGTCTGCTAGGGAGGCTGTGCTGCTAATTGGCTGGAATGTGTCTGCTGACTGTGAGGTACAGGGTCAAAGTTTACTCAATGATGACGAATAGGGGGCGGGTCGAACCGCGCATATGTTCGCACGCCGTGGCGAACGCGAACATGCTATGTTCGCCAGGAACCGTTCGCCAGCGAACCGTTCGGTACATCACTAAGTGTGAAATTCATGTAAGAAAAATTCCCTCAAAATAGACTATTCTATAATAGTTGACCTAGACCTTCAAAAGTTCTCCCAAGCAGTTGGTGATATAATTTTACCCAAAAAAAAACAGTGATAGCTAGTGAAGTTTAAAAAGGTAGGGTAGTTTCCAGCCAGGAAATTTTGACGCAAACCTCTCTATCTGTGGCCCTTCTAAATAGAGTATATTTGACATATCTTCAGTTCCAAGTGGAGCAGTCTGCATGTCAAATGATGACAGAATGATGCATGGGGTCAAATGCATGTGTCGGTTCTCGGATGGTGTAGGGTATGTGACAATTGCAAATGCGTGTGAGTGACACACCTTGAGCACTGAAAGGTTTAAAAACATATCACTATAGATAACTCAGTATGTCAGGGTTCAGTTGGGAAGGGGTGCTGACCACAGCAGCAGCCACTATAAGTTGGAACTCAATATGCAAATAAGCCACAATATACAACAATGACAGTAAGTATATTAGTTACAAGAACATAGCACAAATGCAAAACAAAAGATCAGGGAATACAAATACCAAAAAAAAGTCCTGCACTCACTTCCATCACTCCTGGGCGGCAGCAACGACTACAGTACACATCAGCTCCAACACATATAGTAAAAACCAAAGAAAATAAAAGTTACCTGCGCTCTCTTCTTAATCCCTATGTATATTTAAACAAATGGAAGTCATTTAGTTACTCCAATGGCAATTGGAGGGAATGCCCGCCTGCCAACGTCAAGGCAGACCCCCCTAGACGGGTCCTACACTGACCCTTCACCTTGCTTCCTTCAGCCTCTGGCAAAGATATCTCTAATGAGACAGAAATTGTTTTTTTTTTATATGCACCCCTATATACTTATTAACCCTTAATAGGGAACACATGGGATGGGCGGCAGCATTCCTAGCTGTGTGAGATCAGGGAAACTCAGTACATGGAAACTGTGGGCCACTGGGACTCAGGCCTTCGGGATACTGAGACCAAGGAAACTTTCAGGACACTGTGAGCAAGGGAGCAGGACCTCAGTCCTTCAGGTCATTGGGAGCAGGGCCAGTGACCTTCTGGATGCAGGAAGCATGGCCGCTGGAGTTTGGGACAAGGGGAGTAAGGCCTTCGTAGCAGGACACAGGTGTGTCTAAAACAGGGATAACACCTGGAACAAATCCAACAAAGTGGCACAGAAAAAGGAGTAAGGCTATCAATATGTATTGTAATGGAAAAAAGTACTTGATGCCCTGCTGATTTTGAGAGGTAGAATAGAGTAGAAATGAAGATTCTTAGTTGAAAAGATGGAAGTTAAATTGGGCTGGGGAAAAAGGATACACAGTTATATAAAGAAATTTACAGCTAGGAGTGGCAAGCAGGAGGAGGGGGTCAGGGAGGGAGGAGTGGTGGAACAGACTAGACATATTAAAATATTTGCCTATTAAATCCTATCAGCCATATTATTAATTACCACAGGTAACTGCAAGTGCAAATATTATAGTAGTAAACTATGAGTAAAAATGGTAACATTGTAATAGTAAATTAATATGTAGTAAAAAGATGGAAGAAATCTAGTGAGGTATCTTCTGGATCCCAGTCCATACCATAAAACAATGTTCAAATGAAGATTCCCTATAAAAAATAAAACCCTAATCAAGATGTTTCAGTCGTGAACTTGGCTGGTTTTTAAGGTGGAGGCATATCGACAGTTACAGTACCAACAGAATATTCTTTAGTGCCTATATTTTATCACCTGCCAAAAATCCATTAAATCTATTAAAATCCTGTAAGAAGATCTATCATAGCTGGTGTAGTATGAATGAACCATTGAATGAAAACATTCTCCAACAACTATTTTTAAGCTTACTATTAAAACCCCTTCAGCAGCTTACCTTATTCCAGCGCCGGGCCCCCTCGGTGCTGGTGACCTCTCCTCCCCGTCTGGCGTCAGCTCCCTAGTGGAGCAGAATGCGCATGCGCGGCAAGTGCAGCGTGCGCATTCAAAGAGTCCATAGGGAAAGCATTTCTCAATGATGGATGCGAAATGTACATTCAGTGACGCAGATGCGCCTCTGGAAGACAGCCACTAGAGGCTGGATTAACCCCAAATGTAAACATAGCAGTTTCTTTGGAACTGCTATGTTTGCATCTGAAGGGTTAAAACCTGAGGGACCTGGCACCCAGACCACTTAATTGAGCTGAAATGGTCTGGGTGACTACAGTGGTCCTTTAAATGTATTTGACAGTGTGAAACAAAAATCAAGTTGTATTTGGCTTGAGAATGATGTGACATTGTTTTCATGTATATTAATTTATATAAGCAGGAGGTTAAATATTTTATTTTGCAACCAATTCGTTATATGCTCAGCTATAACTACTTTTTATGAGTTAGTGGGATAGGTTCCACATTTTGGGGTATAAATGTTCTGTGTTGAGGAATAGTCTCCAAAGAAGGTAGATTACATTCTTGTTATATTTAAAGTAGTTTTTAAATCTAAAAGAATCTATTTTGAAATGTGCCTTAGAAAACTTGGCAAATTTCATACAGTTAACTCAAAAGATGTTGGAAATCTGTGGAAAAAGGGTTTTAGTGCATCAAATATTTAAGATTTCTGTAAAATGAAAATAATAATATAAAACATATTAGTATTATATGGACATAGTAAATTATACAATATTCTAAAGGAAAACAACTTTAAAGGTACAGTTGTAGATCCTTCTGGGTTTTAAAGCTTTTTTTTTTTTTTTAAAGAGTGAATTAGAACATTACAAGGTAGCAAAAAGACTGAAGTCTATAGCCGAAGGGTAAATGTTATGGGACTTCCTATATGAATGACTGAAGCCCCTCCTTCAATCAGCCCTATGTCGTGCCTTAAAGGGATATTCTAAGCACAGAGTTTTAGTGTATACATCATGCCGTTGCAGTTTCACGTCTCAAGTCTCTGTCTTTTAATAGTTTGATTTAACTATTGTTTCTGTTTAGGCAGCCAAAGCCACACCATCCATGGCTTTGCCTCATGCAGCCTACAGGAAAAAAAATTATAAAAATGTTTTAATCAGATGTGGCCATGTATTTACTTTATACATTTTTATTTCCTGCTATGTTAATTGAGCTTTAATCAAACAAATGAGCCTCGTATACACACTAGCAGGCAATTGCAGGAAAATATAAATTCTAAGGCCAATAAAGCAAGTTTAAACATGAAATCTCTTTACAGGAAATGAGTAAGACTGTTTGTCACATGGGGTGGAGGTGTGGCTAGGACTGCATAAACAAAGTGGTTTAATTCCTAAATGGCAGAGAATTGAGCAGTTAGACTGCAAGGGCATGATATATTAACTACAACCATTCCAATAATCAAGCATTGTTTTGGTGTCCATTTAAGTCTATCATTAAACTCTTACATGCTCTACAATTTATGCTGTGGCACCAAATATATGAATGAATTCAGAGTATTATGTAAACCTATATTTATGAATGCCCTGCTGGCTGTATTAACCCCAAGCCATGCTGTATTACTCAAACCTCCACCCTAATGCATTAAAACTCTGCATCCATAGCAATACTGCAATGTGCTGTATAATTTGCTTCAAATATGTAACATTAAGATGGCACTGTCATTGGAGGTGTTATTTCTCTTTCTGTATTACATGGGACTCAGGGCTAAAAAATGCAATGGGGTCAACATTAGTCCTAGGGCTTCTCAGGACAGTATTTGGGGTTTCCTCCTCTGTCACCCCTACCTCCTACTCCAGCAATGCACCCTGGAATAAAGGAAGATATTTCTCTGCTTGATTTAGATATTATGGAAAGTATTGCATGTGGGGAAAGAAAATAGTTTATCATAAATATGTGACAGTGTCAGTCTGAAAAAAATAAAAAAACATTTTTATAGTGTTACTGTAATTGCAATGTAAAGTGGTAAGTGTATTGTAGGTTTGGTAAGGCACAGCATGTAGGTCAGGAAATAGCAGAATACAAATGTTAAATGGTAAAGTGAGAGAAAATGTAAATAACACTTACAAAATAGAAATAAACACAGACACAGGAACATTTTTTTTAATTTTAATTTAATGAACAACTTTTTGAACAAATTTGATGGTTACTTGTATTTGATTGTGGCCCAAATGTTCTATATACTAATTTAGCATATATATATACGATATATATATACTTGAAAAATAAATTGTGCAGATTATTGTGAGGAAATCAATGAACTCCACTTATCTGAAGTGTTCTCTTTTCTTTATATATATTTGTGCTTGGGGAGTCTTTTTTTTTTTTTTTTTTTTAAGACAATAGACTCCACAAAGCATGCATTGGTTTGGATGCTAATACATCTATAACCTTTACAGTTTTCTATAGTAAATTTCAAACTTTGGTTTTTTATCACTGTTGTATTAATCGATTTTATATATTTTTTTTCATCCAGAAACACTGCCAAAACCTACTCTTCAGTTATATACAAACGATACAGATGATGTGATTGTGGTTGGAGATAGTATTCGCTTCGTCTGTAATACTGCATTTCTTAATTCAGACAGATTTATACTTTATAAAAACAGACAATTGATAGCTCAACAAAGTGAGCCCAAATTTGACCTTTTTGACCTAATGATCAATGGTTCTGGAGAATACACCTGTGAATACTGCTACCAATTAACATGCTCACAATCTAGTGAACCAAAATTCATCTTTGTCATAGGTAGGATAACAATTTCATTATATGGTTAAATCATATAACTACAACAGTGGTTTTCCTATACAGATTGAAATTTCTGGCTTATTTGCTTATCTAGAATTGATTATGAAAATTGATAATGCTCATCTCAGTAGGCCTAAGTATATCTTTATGATGTTTGGTTTGGGTTACCGGAAGATACTTGACATAAAAATTGTGTAAATGTGATAGCAAGTTAACCTAACAATCAATGTTAAAATTCCATTATGGATCGCAAGACGTTACTCCTGATTATGGTTGTTCTGCAGTTCTATGAACCCCTGTATCTCACATAAAAAAATATACCAAATCAAATAGTTTTTTTTGTAGTGCTGGGTCAAGAATTTATTTCTGGCTATTTGCAGTACTAAACATGAGATTATGGGTACAAATGCATGACTGTATGACTTAACAGGATCAGTACATCAGTGTTGAGTGGTGATTGAGGGCACGGGGATATGATATCTGATCCCTGCTCCCTTCATGTAGCACCTAGCAAAAATATTGTGGAGATTAATAAAAGTAATTTGTTCTAAACAGTGGTGCAGCAATGTCAAAGGGAGGAGTAAACAACATAATTTGTCTCATAGGCGTGCGCACGGGGTGTGCTGGGTGTGCCTGGGCACACCCTAATCCCCGTGGCATGCCTATGGTTTGGGTCCTGCAGGAACAGCGTTCCTGCACTTTTTTTTAGCAGGAACGCTGTTCCTGCAGGCACTCAGCGTCCCCTGTTTCACCTCTTGCCCCTGTCATGGGGGTGCAAGTGGTGATGGATCCCCCCCCCCCCTCTCTCCAGCTCAGCCGCGGCGAGGGAGCTCTCTGCTGTCTGCGCTCTGCTTCCTCTCGGCGCGCGCTGATGCCGGGAGCCGGAATATGACGTCATATTCCGGCTCCCAGCTACAGCAGACAGCCCGCGCCGCGAGAGGGAGCAGAGAGCAGGCAGCAGACAGCAGACAGCTCCCTCGCCGCGGCTGAGCTGGAGAGAGGCGCCCGCCCCACTGGACCCCAGGGACAAGTCTACGCCAGCACTCCAGGTAGGAGGCTGGGTGGACATTTTTTTTGTTAAAATATAATAATT
Organism: Pelobates cultripes; assembly: GCA_933207985.1. Taxonomy (NCBI): domain Eukaryota; kingdom Metazoa; phylum Chordata; class Amphibia; order Anura; family Pelobatidae; genus Pelobates; species Pelobates cultripes. The sequence goes on from OW240921.1 coordinate 38,791,949, forward strand.
TGTTCTTGTCTGTCTGTGTGTGTGTCTGTGTGTGAGTGTGTGTGTGTGTGTGTCTGTGTGTGAGTGTATGTGTGTGCCTGAGTGTGTGTCTGTGAGTGAGTGTGTCTGTGAGTGTGTGTGAGTGTGTGTCTGTGAGTGTATGTGTGTGTGTGTGTGAGTGTGTGTCTGTGAGTGTGTCTGTGTGAGTGTGTGTGTGTCTGTGTGTGAGTGTGTGTGTCTGTGTGTGAGTGTGTCTGTGTGTGTGTGTCTGTGTGTGAGTGTGTGTCTGTGTGTGTCTGTGTGGAGTGTGTGTGTGTGTCTGTGTGAGTGTGTGTCTGTGGTAGTGAGTGTGTCTGTGTGTGTGAGTGTGTCTGTGAGTGTATGTATGTGAGTGTGTGTCTGTGAGTGTATGTGTGTGTGTGAGTGTGTCTGTGTGAGTGTGTGTGTGTGTGAGTGTGTGTGTGTGAGTGTATGCCTGTGAATGTGTGTGTGTGTCTGTGAGTGTATGTATGTGTGTGTGTGTGTCTGAATGTGTCTGTGAGTTTGTGTGTGTACGCATATATATATATATATATATATATACACACACACACACACGCAGAGCCGGCGCTATCTGAGTGCCGGCTCTGCTCTAAGCCTCCATGGGCTGGTGGGGAGACCAAAGATCTACCTCACCGGCCCACAGCAGCATGGAGGGAGGCAGGAGAGGACCCAGGGAGCTCTAGACAGAAGCTCCGCCAGGTTCCTCTCGCGATATCTGAGCGTTGCTGCGGCAACGCTCAGATCTCGCGAGAGTTAACTCTAGCCCCGCAGGCTAGAGTTCACTCTCCACTGGACCACCAGGGATGGCACATGGCAGCAAGGATTTACTAATCTGCCAAATCCCTCCAAACATACAGCACACAAACATACAGCACCTACACACATACTGCTCACACACACACAGTACACTAACCGCACCCTCACAAACACACACAGCACCTGTAAAAAAACACAACACCCTCACACACAGCACACTAACAGCACCCTCACAAACACACACACAAACAGCACCCTCACAAATACACGACACTCACACAAACAGCACCCTCACAGGACAAACATACACACACAAACACCCTCACACACAAACAGCACAGTCACAAACACACACACACACACACACACAAACACCCTCACATCACACTAACAGCACCCTCACATCACACTAACAGCACACAGCACACTAACACCACACACAGCAGTGTATGTGTGTGTGTGTGTATATATATATATGTATATATATATATATATACATACATACACACACACACACACACACGGCGTGTGTTTGTGGTTTAGGGTGCACACCCTAATGCAATAGGCTGCGCACGCCTATGATTTGTCTGCTTTTTCCACCGGGTTCATTAGATACTGTCCCCACTTTTAGTACTTTGGACCACCTTTTGGAACAAAACACATTGAACACATTGTTAAATCTCTCACAATGAGTCCTGACAAAGTGTGCTTGATCCCATAACTCTTACACCTATGCCACTTGAACAAACTACCAAACACAATGTAAGGAGAACAGAGAGTAAAATGTGATTGAGGAGAGATAGAGAGGGAATGTGTGGAGAGGGACACACACTATGGACATGACACAGGATCACAATGATCGAGATGGTCAAAATTGCCCATGGGGGATATAGGGACAACAAGGAGGATGATATGGGTTGAGAGGCACATGTAAGTATATAGGCAGTGGGACATAAGGGGTGAGGTGGGCATAATGAAACAAGTTAAGGTTTTGGGGGTATCAGCAGAGGGATACAAGTGGGGGAAGGATACAAGAATTGAAACATATGGCAAGAGATACAAAGGAGCAGATGAGTACTAATAAGGGGATATGGGGATAGACAAATGCAATGCACAAACACACACTTGCATACATTCATGCTAAACCACTGAAATCAAATACTGGCACTCTACACAAATACACCACCACATTTAAACACTGACTTACAGCAGAAATATAATACTACAATCACTTCCATAATGACACTCCACACAAATAAAACTCTTTACTTATGGTGTTTTGTGTGATTTGTATTGCTGTGGATTTCAGTAATGTATTTAATAAAATGAATATTGCATTACTGAACCCCACAGCAATAAAACCCACGCAAAGTTGTTCACCAAATACAAAAAATACATTTGCAGTTCAAATTTAAGTTTGCTGCAATTTAGAATTTAGCATTTAACCCAAGCAGTAATTTGCAGTCTAGACAAGTGTACTTATTTATTGTTTTATTTATTTAATTTTTGATATGCCAAGCTGCAGGAACAAAAAGCACTCAATGCACACTGTAAGGTATGGCTTGTCAATATTTATTTTTTACCTGTTTAAGAGCTAGACAGCACATAAATATGATCTAACATATCATCTTGTGTTTTATTCCATACTGACAGATACTTTTCCAGCACCTGAAATAATTGTAAAGCCAAAGTTGATAGTTCTACCAGGATATCGGCTTACTGTAACATGTATGGCTCCACGTACGAGCATCGTGTTTCTAATTTACCATAACCAAATGTTAGTAAAAGAAGATGCTACTGATGGAAACGAATCAATGTATGTCATAGAAAGTGCAAGTGAGAAAGATACGGGTATGTACATCTGTATCTACAAAACCAAACCGGACCGTAAATATAAGATTCAGTCCTGGAGGAGTAACCCCATGCAGATTCTAGTAAAAGGTAAAATTATATGGTAAACCAATATAATTAGTGCCTTAATGGAAATTTTATTGTTAAACTTAATACACACATTTTTAGAGTTTTATATATAATTGGATCCACGTGTAGACACAAACATACTTGTGTCAACTACATAGTCATAATTATGCAGTTTTGGAGCAAGTCTCAAAATTACAAGTCATGCACTACTTCACAGGCCTAAAAGTTAAAGGAACACTGTAGTGTTAGGAATAGAAATCTGCATTCCTAATGCTATAATATTCTTCTTTTTATTAGATTCAGGCTCCTCTAAATCTAAATAAAAGTGGGAACACAAATGGTTTTACTTGTATTACTTGCAATCAGGAATTTTGGGGTCCCTAACACTGCTCAAGCTCTGGGCCCCCGAGGGCCTGCCTCCAAGCCCACCCCCAAAACCTGCTTCCAAACCCCGCCCACATGAATACACAAACACAGACACAAAAAACGCATTGGTACAACGGCACTCTGTACTTCCCGACAATCAGTAAATAAAAGACACATTAACACTAAGATTTTTTTTACCTGGGGAGACGAGAAGGTCCAGAGTTTCCCTGCCAGGCCCAGGTTCCAAAGCCTTATGATGTGGTGTCCAGAATAAAGTGGAGGGATCACTTCACTTGTCCTACATGCTCCAACCTCCTTTTCTTCTTCTTCATTTGACACAGTTCTTCTGACACTGTCTTCTCTCCTCATTGGCTTCTTCTGCTCCTTTACCTTTCTGCTACTTTCTGCTCTTTGCAGACCAATTCTGCTCCTTCTCCTACTTTATCTTTGTGCTCCTTCTGATTCTTTCTGCTCCCTTACCTTCCTGCTCCTTCTGTCCCTTTCTGCTCATTTCTATTCCTTTCTGCTCCTTCTCCTACTTTCCTTTGCACTCCTTCTGCCCTTTCTGCTCCTTCTTCTGCTTTATCTTTGTGCTCTTTCTAAATCTTTCTGCTGCTTCTGTCCCTTCCTTCTCCTTGCAGACCCTTCCTGCTCCTTGCCGCCCCTTCCTGCTCCTTGCTACCCCTTCCTGCTCCTTGCAGACCCTTCCTAATCCTTGCTGCCTCTTCCTGTTCATTTCTTTTAGTTTCTGCTCCTTCTCCTACTTTACCTTTACGCTCCTTCTGTCCCTTCCAGTTCCTTCCTGCCCCTTTCAACCCTTGCTGCTCCTTGCTGCCCCTTCCTGCTCCTTGCTGACTCTTTCTGCACCATGCTGCCCTTCCTGCTCCTTGCACACCCTTTCTGTTCCTTGATGTCACTTCCTGCTCATTTCTGTTCCTTTCTGCTCCTTCTCCTATTTTACCTTCCTGCTCCTTGCTGACCCTTCCTGTATGCTGCCCCCATCCCTTACTTACCTCCCTCTGCCCCCCACCCCCTCGCGGACACCCATGCACACACATACATACTGACAGACAGACATATACATACATACACATAGTGACATACATACAGATACATGCATACTGACATACATACTGACAGACAGACAGACATATACATACACATACTGACATACATACATACACATACATACAGATACATACATACTGACATGCATACACATACATACAGACACACATACATGCATACTGACATATATACAGAAAGACAGACATATACATACACATACTGACATACATACACATACATACAGATACATACATACTGACATTCATACAGACACGCATACATACAGACAGACATATACATACACATACTGACATACATACACATACATACAGATACATACTGACATGCATACACACAGACAGACAGACACACATACATACATACTGACATACATACAGACAGCAGACATATACATACACATACTGAAATACATACATACACATACATACTGATATACATACATACTGACATACATACTAACATACATACAGACACACATACATACATACATACATACTGACATTCATACAGACATATACATACACATACTGACATACATACATACACATACATACAGATACATAGATACTGACGTACATACACACAGGCAGATATATCCGTACACATACTAAAATACATACATACAGATTCATACATACACACAGACATACATACATACATATACATACACATACATACATACATACATAGAATATACATACATACTGACATACATACATACAAATACATACACACAGACAGACAGACACATACTGACATATATACAGATAGATAGATACATATAGATATACATACACACAGACAGACACATACTGACATACATACAGATACATAGATACAGACATACATACAAATACTGACATAATAAACACCAGCCGTCACTTCCTCCCAGCATTACTTGCAGCTGCAATTTTTTAAAGGGGCCTGGTCCAGGGCCGGACTGGGGATTCCAAAGCAGCCCTGGAAAAAAAAATCTATGCCAGCCCCATAAGTCATTGCGCCATATATTGTCGCATGTAAATGTAAGGCTATGTCTTTCAACCCTAGATGATTGATATATATATATATATATATATATATATATATAAAAAACCAAATGGATCTTGCACTCCACCAATTCAATATTCAATGCCTGGTGCTTGTCAGCCAAAAATGCAAAAAATATTGCCAGAGATAGCACTCCAAGGACTAATATAAAATATAACTTTTATTACCTCCACTAAAACAACACAAGGTCAACGTTTCAGCTTGATCCCCTCAAGCTTTCGTCAGGACATCTCCTGAAGAAAGCTTGAGGGGATCAAGCTGAAACGTTGACCTTGTGTTGTTTTAGTGAAGGTAATAAAAGTTATATTTTATATTAGTCCTTGGAGTGCTATCTCTGGCAATATTTTTTATATATATATATATATATAGCTTTTTCCAATATAAAATATTGGTCCTTTCAGAGTAAAATTTTTAATTATACAGTAAGCATACTCACATGCATACACAGACAATCTCACTGACACAAGCGGATTGATACACAGCCTCATACATAAGGTTATTGACATAAAAACGCAAGCTCACTCAGTAGCAGGCACACACACACACACACACACACAAGCAAGCGCGCGCACACACACACAGCTTAATGTAGTGGTATTGGTGTCTATAGCCTGTCCCTGCAGGCTTTTCAATGTAAACACTGACTTTTAAGAGAAAAGGCAGTGTTTACATTGCTTCCTAGTGACAGACACTCCTGTGTCAGTGCGGATTGGCTGAGATCATCAAGCTTGATGATCTCAGCCGTAGAGGCAGGGCGAGGGGAGACCAGCATGACGTGGGAAAAAAAAAAGTGAGTAAAAACACACATACACACACACATACCATGACACAGACAGACCGTGACACAGACCGAAACACACACACCATGACAGACACACCATGACACAGACAGACACACACACACACACACCATGACAGACACACACCTTAAAAAAGACACACACACCTTGACACACACACACACACCATAACACAGACAGACCGTGACACACAGACACACACACCACGACACAGAGAGACAGTGACACAGACACACACACACCGTGACACAGACAGACACACATTACATGACACAGACAAACACACACACACCATGACACACACAGACCATGACACAGACAGACACACACACATGACACAGACAGACCGTGACACACAGACCACGACACAGAGAGACCGTGACACAGACACACACACACCATGACAGACAGACACACATTACATGACACAGACAAACACACACACACACACCATGACACACACAGACCGTGACACACACAGACACACACACATACAATGACAGACACACATTGCATGACACAGACAAAAACACACACACATACAATGACAGACACACATTGCATGACACAGACGCACACACCATGACAGACAGTGACACACACACCAGGACACAGAGACACAAACAATGACACAGACACACATTGCTGACACAGACAGACACTCACACACCATGACACAGACAGACACACACACCATGACAGACAGACAGACACACACACAAATGAAACACACACACACACATACACAATTTCTACCTGTGGGGACTGGCGGCTGGCGGCTGCAGAGGGAGCTCCCTTGGCGGCCGCAGGGTTTGCTGGCTGTTCTTGCGGCCGCAGGGGGAGCTGGCTGTTGTGTCTCTGCTCCCCCTCCCCGACGCGCCACTTAATGAGACCGGAGCCGGAATATGACGTCATATTCCGGCCCCGGTCTCTTTGTAGTGCGCTGGGGAGGGGGAGCAGAGACACAACAGCCAGCTCCCCGTGCGGCCACAAGAACAGCCAGCAAACCCTGCGGCCGCCAAGGGAGCTCCCTCTGCGGCCACAGGTGAGCCAGCTGGCTGCCCGGCCCCAGGTGCCGACGGCCCACCGGGAAATTTCCCGGTATCCCGGTGGGCCAGTCCGGCCCTGGCCTGGTCTCGCTATTGCACGGCTGCTGCGCTGACTGGGCCCCTGAAGTTATAGGGCCCATCAGGTGGCCCTAAACGCTTGGGCCACCCGATGGGCCCTATCAGTGTGCTAACCCCAGTGCAAGCGTACCGGCGGCCGTTCCGCTGCTACACGTGGGGCCCGGGCCGCCGGGCCCATGACAACTGTCATGGTTGTCACCCCCTGATGGTGGCCCTGCCTGCAGCTGCTCGATCTGCCTCCCACTACTTCAAACACAACCTCTTCTAAATGTCAAATCCCATGATCCTCATAGAGAAGCATTGGGGACAAAAAGTGTATGCGGGCAAGCGCTACGTTCCTTTTGGAGGTTAGCTGTGAGAGCCAGAGGTAGCTGTCTCCAGACGTAGACAGGTGCCAGATGGACATGTAATCCTGTTATATAAGCATTGCTGTATTTAAAAAAAATTATAAAGCTTTACATTGCAGGTTAAAACTCCAGGACTATTACACCCAGATCACTTAATTAAGATGAGGTGGTCTGTTTGCCTTTAGCGGTCATTTATTTAACCACTGCAATCTTGAAGGGTCCATGGCATACTAACCAGGGATGAATATCTACTTGCCAGGACTGACCATTCACTGATTAATGGCCAGTGAGATGAATTGAATTACAAGGGAAAGTTCAATGCAGAGTGTGGGGACACTGAACGTCAGTGCTACGCAGTGTGCTGCACTGCCCCAGGAAGCACTTCTAGTGGCCGTCTGAAAAGGTATAGACACCAGAATAACTACTGTAGTTGTTCTGGTGACTATAGCGTCCCTTTAAGTATCAAAATGTATATGAACAGTTCAGTGCACAGCATCAACATTTTCAGTCCTAATCCGGACTTTACATTGTGTGAACATTTGTTCCAGATTGTTACCTTTTATTTTGTGACTTAGCTATATGTACATTTGTGGTTGAGTGTATTCTTTTATTTAAAATAAATGCAACTTTGAAAGTGAAAATAATTAAATGCAAACATTCTTAGAATACAGCATCTAGGTAACGTGCTGTTTTGCCTCACAAACATTAACAACTCTTCCGGTAGGCGTGGTTTATGGTGATGGAGCAATTATGCATTTCGCGGAACCAGTCAGCTTCATCAGATCACACAGACCAACCCTAAATATAGTTTTTAAAAATAACTAAAGAAAGAGAGTTCAAGCAAACCTTAGGCGCACAATAGATCTAAATAGTCACTGCAGGTTTCTTGTACTATAACAGCAACCGGAGAAATAGTAAAATGTAACTTTTAATAGAAATATATTTAAAAGAAAGCGGGATCGCTATATAAAGATAAAAAACAGAGGGGAATAACAAAACGGAGATGTTCGCTAGACCGGTGTCGCCCCTATTGGGTAGTAACACCGGTGGTACAGGTATTTTAAAAGTATAAACTGTATCAATTGACAGAATGTATAGCCCCCAACTCCTATCACTCAGTACCACCGTGATAACAAAATCCCCAACCCCTTGGCTATAAGAAAAAGTAGCCAAAAATTCTAGATGGCTAACTGTCTATATATCAATAAAATCAAGGAGGGTGGCTAAACTTGGAGATAAGTAACAACTGCAGCATAGTTCCCTATCTAACTCCTCCACCCTCAGCTAATCTTGTCCCGACGCGCGTTTCGCCGAATATCAGCTCTTCCAAGGGAACCGGGTCTCGGTATAACGGTTATTTAAATATCCTGCCCTCCATAGTGATTGGCGCCTCATCTTGCCAGCATGATAGGAGGGGGTGGAGCCTAACTCTTCCAGCAGTTAACCCTTAGTAGCTGGGTATACAGTGAAAGAGTTTAATTATTATATACATGAAGAATAATAAATAAATGAATAATATAATAATGTAGTGCAATACAAATATACTAGGCAAGCGATAAAGAATTTAATAGTAAACAAATATACCTTATGTTGAAATTAAATGAATAAATGTAGTAATGCAATGAAAAGGATACTTAGCAAGCAGTAAAGTAAAGCTGTATATATCATGATGCTGAGTTGTCAAAGACTAGTATCTCGAATAGTTCATAGAGGGGGTCTGGTGGAAAACATTAAAAATTAATGCTCAGCAAATTATTTGTAACCAATTTGTTACCATGTTAACTTAAATTGCCCAATGTAGCCAGTGAGGAGTGAAAACACCTTTATTGCTATCTGAAACATATATAACCATAGTCTGTAGAACAATGAAAGGGAAGATGTCTTCTCCTAAAGATCATCTTGCTGAGTATATACTAAGCAGGATATCTAATGATAATTAGTGATGTCCCGAACGGTTCGCCGAACGGTTTGCGAACGGTTCGCCACGAACAGTTCGCCACAGACTCATCATTGAGTAAACTTTGACCCTGTACCTCACAGTCAGCAGACACATTCCAGTCAATCAGCAGCAGACCCTCCCTCAGACAGCTCACTAAGAATGCAGCTTCACAATGAATGTAAAATGGATGCTGTCCAGGAGGTGGGAGGGTCTGGGAGGGAGGGTCTGCTGCTGATTGGCTGGAATGTGTCTGCTGACTGTGAGGTACAGGGTCAAAGTTTACTCAATGATGAGTCCGCGGCGAACCGTTCGTGGTGAACCGTTCGGGACATCACTAATGATAATAAAGAGTCAAACTCAACTCACATTAGCTGCAGATTGTTGAAATCATTTCCAACAGTTCCAATAAGAGTCCAGTGTGTCCTAGTCACAAATAGAGAGAGTAAACAGGGCAAATGTCACTCTGTCTATCCATGTTAAAAAATAGTTGTCTTGATTGGTGACTGAACAAATTAAAATAAAATCATAGTCACAACCGAATTGCCTGTTTTTTTTTATATATATACAACTTAACATTATGTACATGGGATGTTAAAACTTGATATTAAGCTAAGGGAAAGCCTTATTGTGGTTCCAAATAGTGTGTATATATAGGAACCTGATTTGAAAAAAGAGAAACTCTTTATGAGTGAATGAATGGAGTAAAATTAAACTCCTCATTCAGTCCTTTAGGGTATAGTGTTTGAAATAAGTAAATCCAACAAGACTCTACCTTAAGTAGAGAAATGTTGATATCTCCTTTACGATGATTAAGGAATATTTTTTGGATCACCTGAAACTTGAGTACACTGGGTTCTGATGCATGATTTAATCGTACATGTTTGGCAATTGGAGTATCAACATGTAGACTGGTGATGGAATCAATATATAGTTACATAGTTACATATAGTTACATAGCTGACAAGTTACTTGCGTCCATCAAGTTCAGGCTTCCTCACATATGTTTTTGCTGTTGATCCAAAAGAAGGCAAAAAAAACCTAGTCTGAAGCGTTTCCAATTTTGCCACAAACTAGGAAACAATTCCTTCTTGACCCCAAAATAGCAGTCAGATGTCTCCTTGGATCAAGCAGCTATTACTCCACTAATTAGAAATTATATCCCTGTATGTTATGTTTTTGTAAGTATTTATCCAATTGCAGTTTAAACATCTGTAATGACTCTGACAAAACCACCTCTTCAGGCAGAGAATTCCATATCCTTATTGCTCTTACTGTAAAAAAAAAACTTTTCTTTGCCTTAGATGAAATCTCCTTTCTTCCAGCCTGAATGTGTGACCTCATGTCCTATGTATAGCCCTATTTATGAATAGGTTTCCAGATAAAGGTTTGTACTGGCCCTGAATATATTTGTATAATGTTATCATATCCCCTCTCAGGTGCCGTTTTTCCAAACTAAACAGATTTAAATTTTTTAACCTTTCTTCATAACTAAAATGCTCCATTCCTTTTATCAATTTTGTAGCTTGTCTCTGGACTTTTTCTAGTGCCATAATATCTTTCTTTAGAACAGGAGCCCAAAATTGCACAGCATATTCAAGGTGTGGTCTTACCAGCGATTTATAAAGAGGAAAAATTATATTTTCATCCCGAGAATTTATGCCCCTATTTATACATGACAAAACCTTACTGGCCTTACCAACTGCAGATTGACATTGCATATTGCTGCCTAATTTGTTGTCTATAACAATTCCCAAATCCTTCTTGTGTGTGGTTATCCCTAGTTCACTACCATTTAGGGTGTAAATTGCTTGTGCATTCTTAACCCCGAAGTGCATAACTTTGCATTTTTCTACGTTAAATTTCATCTGCCATTTTAGTGCCCAGTCCCTCAATCTATCCAAATCCCTCTGCAGCAAAGCAATATCCTACTTACATTTTATTACTTTACAAAGTTTTGTGTCATCTGCAAACACTGATACATGGCTTTCAATGCCTATTTCATGATCATTTATAAATATGTTAAACAGAAGTGGTCCCAAAGCAGAACCCTGAGGACACCACTTACCACTTTTGTCCAGCCTGAAAATGTACCATTAATGAGAACTCGTTTTACTCTATCCTTAAGCCAATGTTCTACCCAAGAACAAGAATATTCATCTAGACCAATTTCTTTTAGTTTGAAGACTAACCTATTGGGGGAACTGTTTCAAATGCCTTGGCAAAATCCAAGTAGATCACATCCACTGCAACACCCTGATCTATACTTCTACTTACTACTTCGTAGAATGCAATTAGGTTAGTTTGACATGACCTATGTTTCATAAAACCATGCTGATTATAGCTAATAACAAAGTTCTTCCCAATGAATTCCTGAATATTATCCCTTAATAGCCCTTCAAATATTTTCCCAGTTACAGAAGTTAAGCTCACAGGTCTATAATTTCCAGGCAAGGATTTTGAACCCTTTTAAATATAGGAACAATACCTGCCTTCTTCCAATCCTCCGGCACAATACCTGAAACAAACAAATCTTGAAAAATTAAATGCAGAGGTTCACTTATTTCCCCACTTAGCTCCTTAAGTACTCGTGGGTGAATACCGTCAGGCCCCGAAGCTTTATTTACATTCATTTTCTTTAATAGCTGTAGCACCTTGTCTCGAGTTATCCAATCACAAGTTGTTTGCAAGTTTTTTTGCAGCAATCATTTGCATCTCTCTTGACATAAGATTGTAGAATCCGTTGGTGTAATTGCTGGTACGTTTTGCCGATGTACTGTAACCCACACTCACAAGTTATGAGGTAGATGATATTCACAGAGCTACAATTGATAAAGGAATTAATAACTATGTATTTGGATGTTCTCTTATTGTAAACAGTTTTGGATGGTAAAATAAAATTACAGGCCTTACAGGGACCACACTTAAAAAGGCCTTTCGTTGTTTGGAGCCATGTAGATGTAGTTTGTACTGGTTTCAAATGGCTGTGTGTTAGATGATCTCCCAAATTCCTAGCTCTTCGATAGGTCATTGAGGGCTGATTGGTAATCGTGTTTTTGAGACATGTGTCGTACTGTAGTACCGGCCAGTTTCTATTCAACACTTGTTGTGCCTGGTTCCAATGTTTGTCGTATGTCCTTATAAATCTGGTTGCACCTGGGGATGTGAAGGTATTTCTAGGAGGTCTGTGTAGACTCTCGGATCTATCAACAGCTTTAGTTCTTTGGTAAGCTTTCTTTAAAATCCTGTTAGGATAGCCAAGATTCTTAAATCTTTTTCTTAGTTCCTTGGCTTCCTTTTCATAGTCTTCCTGGTTAGAGCAATTCCTTTTCGCTCTTAGATATTGTCCATAAGGTATATTGGCTTTTACATGATGTGGATGGAAACTCTGCCAGTGAAGCAAACTATTTGTTGCCGTGGGTTTCCTAAATAGTGACGTGGTGATTTCACCATCGTCAAGAATGTTAATTTTCAAATCCAGGAAGACCAGTTGTCTCTTGTCTATGACATGAGTGAGTTGGAGATTAATTTGATTTTCATTGAGTGTGTCTACCATTTCCTTGAACAATGAAAAAGAGCCTAACCAGAAGATTAACACGTCATCTATATAATGATACTAGGTGCACAAAACGATCCCATGGCATTGCCTCTTAGTTGTAAAAAATATTTCCCATTGAATGTGAAGTAATTATGTGTTAATACAAATTTTAGCAAAGTCAGAATGAAACGTTGTTCTTGTTCATTGAACGTCTTGGCCTTTTCCAAAAAGTAGGCGACACCTGCTAATCCTTTGTCATGTGGAATATTATTATACAGTGCCACCACGACCAGGCTTGCCAAAGACGTATACGGGGGCACTGTGAAGTTTTCCAAGGCCAACAGGGTCTGTTTGGTATCTCGTATGTGGGACTTGTATATAGTAATTCATTTTTAAAAATTATCTACAGTATCTTGTATCAATGAAATCTCAGGGTACTTGTACTTACTGATCCCAAATCTATTAAAAGAAAAATCTCACTAATACAGTTATTGTGAAAGATCTGTTGCCATGGTAATTGAAGTACCCACTTTGACTGGGTGTTTTTTCACATATCACACAGTTTGTAGTATCATTACCAGTTGATGTGCTGAGCACTGTATACACTATTGGTTGCAGTAGTTGATTAGAATCCTTATCATTATTTTATTATTTGTTATTGTGTTTTCATTCTAGCTTTTCATTTGAGTACTTTTTTATTTTGTATTTTACATTTTTGTGATTAGTTAATAAACACAACTGTTGCACTTACTGTTACCTCCCTCCGCTGCCCCACAAAATAGAAAAAAAACCTGCTGAAAACATGTAATTACAGCAGCCAACAGGTACTCCAGATTTCAGTGGTTGTGCTGATGAGATCCTAAAATTCTACTATGCAAGGAGGAGAAATTGATCTTTTAATTGTCTGATGTCTCTTAATACCATCTCATATCTAAGGCTTCTAATTATTTTTTTATAAGCTTTCCAAATGATTTACTATTTTGGATGACATTTTTTTAAAATATTTAATATTTTGATAACTATTTTATTATTTTGATATTTCTGAAATGTTGATTTTTTTTATATATTTGATAATTTTTTGATATTTTAATACTTTGAAAAATAATTCTAAAAGTGTATCCAACAATATTAAATCATTTTAAAAGCTAATTCAGCAATATTACATCTAAGCCTACGTTAGATGTTATTTATTATATTTTAATAAAAATATGCTGGATATATTGACAGTTTGTAAACACAAGGTTTTAGTGTGCACTCAACCAACATACATGTGTGTCCAGACTTATCTAATGCATGCCTTATAATGTTACAGAGTCCTTTCAATTCTACTCTATCTGTATTTCCTGTAATCTCTATGTAATTTTTAGATCTGCCTAGGCCTTCAATCTCTTTTGACTTTGTTCAGAATGAGAGTGAAAAAGTTAATATCTACTGTGAATCCCCATATCAACACAAAGGCAAAATGTGGTTTCAGCTACTGAACAGCAGCAAAGATATAGTGTATGAAACCGAAAAAGAAAACAACTACGCAGAATTCACCATTTACAGACCAGAGCATTTTCAAATGAAATATTATTGTGTTTATCGTATACGCATCAGGCAAGATTTTGCTGATTCGGTGATCAGTGACCCTCTAATCATCAGTGACCGTAAGTGTTATTAAGTAATTAGTTCAAGAAAAAAATGTTTAAATAATGAAATTATTTAAGTGGATCTGTCAATTTCAAGGGTCTTTCCTTATTTCCCCCCAAAATCCCAAAACCTCAGTCTTTACCGTAAGACAAAGCAGTACATACTTACCTTATGGTTTCTTTGGATTGCTTTGGAGGAGCAATGAAATTTAATATTTTTTAACTTCATGAAATACAGAAAAACAACAGGATCCGCTTTAAGTTCATTTGGTAACCAGTGAACCTAACTGTATTGAAATTAAGTGAAAAGAAAATGTAATGCTATAAAAAGTGATGTTGACAACATGATACATTGAGTCATAAACCAGAAAAAAACGGAACCAATTTAATTTTTCTTCTGTATGTTTCAGACACTTTTTTTTTTTTTTAAATATACATTTATATTGAGTAGAAAAGAATAACATGCATTCAGTACTGATTGGTCAGCAGTAGCTATGGGCATTAATGCAGTACATCAGTACATAGGATTCATTGGAAAGAAAGATATAACACATTGTCATGGTCGCCTGAATAAAACATTGATTTGTACAGAAACAATGATGCAAGAAAAAAATTTTTTTTAGCTGGTGCGTGAACATTGTCTGACACAACCGATCCTTATGGGGCAACATAGCAGTCAAGTCAAGCTGAGTACCATGTATGAAAATTGACAAAACTCAATGAAATGAGTCTAAGATAAAGACTTTTTAAAGAGGAACAGGGATGGAAATCAACTTGTGAGTTAAATCTCAATGAGTCCTTCATGGCGACCGGGAACGAAGGGTTGACACCTGGGATAGGAGATAGGCTGTTCATACATGCATGGACATTAGGGTGCAATCTGCATCAGTCTACGGTTTGGCCCAGAAGGGCTTGTTTTTGGAGGAAGTAGAGCCAAGGATCCCAAGTTTGCTTATACTGAGAATATTTGGGAGCCAAGAATTCCTTTGGGTGTGCTAGTGATAGCAGTATGTCTTCCGCGTTTGCAGACCCCCCACAAATTACTGACCCCTTTGGACTCCTAAGTCTAAACGTTACTCATATATAATAGTGCATGTTGTCATGTTGAAGTTAGAGCTATATATTCACACCAGCTAGATATTATATTGCTCATATATATGGAAACTGTACCTTATACTGAATGCATGTGCTGGGGTTTTAAATTAAACAGAATCACCATAATTATTTGAAAATATATTATATTATTGTCATATACTAGGAGCTGCCACACTATCACATGTGTTCTTATAATATGATTATGTGCAGTGTATGTATCGGCTCTGTTTGTCGTTGAGCTTTGTTTTTACCAAGTCCATTAAAGGTTTAATACAGCATCTGTTTTTAGATGTAATATGTTCTAATTATATGCGGATTGACTTATTTGTAGTTTTGCTGTCTCAAGATATTACTTACACTGATTATGAAAATCTAACTGTACAACTGTATTTTAACCACAATCTCAATGTAGATATTATGATTTTAAAATGGATTTAATTATCAAAAACTGTATATACTTTTTTCATTCTGCGCACTATAAATTTATAACAAAATAATAATGTTTTATATACATATACCCACACACACGCATATATACAATTATTTATAAACTGCCAACAAATTTTGCAGTGTTGTACTATATATATATATATATATATATATATATATATATATATATATACAATGCTCACTCTATGAGTATAATAACTTAAAGAGACACTCGCCCCTATTGTTATTGCAGAAGTAGAGAGACCGTGTCAGACCACATTGATTTATCAACTAGGAGTCACATTTCCTGGTCTGTGGGTATGACTGTGTCTCATAAATTCCTATCCTTCGTCCATGATTCTTATAACAGCTATGTTAATTCTGTAAAAATAAAAAATACTTTATTAGTAAAGTAGTTAATAACATCACATGAGGATAAGATTTGTATTTTTTCCACAGCATATAAACCCCAAAAGTTATCAATTTTATGTGGCAAAATACTATTTATGTCATAGAATCAAATACAATCCCAGGAATGTTTACTGGAAAAGAGAGCAAATGTTAATTAAGACATTTTATTTTTTATATTTTTTTTTAAACACTTTTAAAAAAAGAGGCACTGTAAGAGAAAGTGTTCTAACTTAGAAATACACATGTATGTGCATATATTAACTTTGGGTTCCCAGAAATGCTAAACCATATAAATAGACAATACATATAAATGCTAGACAAGAAGAATTAATATTGTGTTGTTCCGTTTTCCAGTGATGAACTTTACCACGGCAAATATTATTCGTCTGCTTCTCTCGGTGGTGATTCTCATTCTCATTGGAATTATCATTGTGAATCACTTTAATGATTTTCAGAATACAAAAGAATTCCCTGCTAAACTGCCTTCTATTCAGGACAAACTTGATCGATATACTGAAGAACCACATGTGGTGTACGAAAGCAAAGCAGAGGAATAGACTGACGTAATGGAAAATGGTGAAACAAACCCTTTGTTGCTTAAAAGTGAATTTACACACTTTTTTTCTTTGTAAACGGATATGCAGCGCAAAGTCTGAAATAAAGATCTAACACTTTAGTAATTTAAGACAATTCTAACACACGTGCATAACTAAATTAACACAGTTAAGTAGATGACTACTTATAACCAACTAGCATGTATACGCAGTTTAACTAATAGGACGATTGGAACACAATAGCATAGCTTCCCTACAAAAGTGAGATAGGCACACGATAACAGGTAACACATTATTTAAAAAAAATATATAACATATATTAGGGAGAATATATTATATATATTAGGGAGAATCATATATAGACCTATAACCAAACTGGATAGTTTTGGGGCCAGCATATGTACCACTCAGCTGATGCCTGGCCTTGGGGCATAAGGAACAGGATGGTCCAGGTACTCAAGCTATGTAAATAAGGCAGACGATTGACCAAGGTCTAGCCAGCCTAAGGTTTAGCTAAGCACCTTGTTTGAGGAGGGAGTGCGGGAGACCCCTTATTATCTGTAGCCTTTGGGTATAGGCAACTGATTCATAAAGTCCCTCAAAGACTTTTCTCACACTGAGGATAGGGGATTGCGTGAGTCAACAAAAATTGAAATAGGAAAGGTTTGGTTATGGTGCATTGTGCGATTCTGAAACTTTTGCAAGGCTAGAACACGTCTACACCTGGTCTGCCCCAGGTAATGGATGGCAGGGTGGTGCAAAGAGCACCTTTCTCCTTAGCAGGTATCTGCCTACAGGTGGTGGATCCACGTGACAAGTGCCTGCACTTCAGATTCAGACCTTGGGTTAGACCTTGTTAGCAGCTGCTGCTGGAATCAGTCTGTGTTCTCGCTGCGCAGCTCCTTCACCTACATGCTGAGACACAGAATGCAACATCACCTTAGCCCTGGTGTGAGTACAGTGGTGCAGGGAGCTGTGCAATCAGTGCACAGACTGATCCCAGCAGCAAACCTATAGATACCAAGGATTAAGGTCTAAATAAAACTTAAATGCGAGCATGAGTGTATATAAATGTTAGTGTGTGTGTCAATATGTTTCTGAGTGAATATGCATGTATGTGTAAATTAATTTGAGTATTTTTTAATGTCTTATTTTATTTATAAAAACAAAAACAGAGTTATATGTGATCAGTCATATTATGCACCACACGATAGATATAAACATCAGTAATATAGGCATAACATATAAAAAAGAAAAAATTAATAAGCATATCTTAAAATATAATGCAATAAACAGATTACAGTTACACATTACTAATTTCAGATTCCATACCACCTGTAAAAGTTTTCTGAACTTCAACCAAATTATATCCACTGCATATTAATAAATCTCTAATCTAATAAGATGATCTAGTAAATCCTCGTGAATATAAAACTTATCCACACTGAGCCCCTATTACATTAGTGTGACACAGGTTAGGCCAGTTTGATGTGGAAAGTACAACAGTCTAATTTAAATAATGTCTAAAGATTCATAAAGTTTACAACTCATTATACACCTTTGTAAATGGGCACCTTTAGCCAATCTAAAAAGGATCTGTTTAAACCAAATAGTGGTGTCATAAGTAACTGCATAAGCATTACCATAATAAACATTTGCTTATAATAAACAAGGATGGGATGAAAAGTGGGGGGAACGGTATTATTACGTTGAATTATTTCTTAACCTTTTCCTAAAAGTTATCGTAAGGCTGACCATATTCTACAACAGTTCCTTCTTATATTCTGGGGATATTTAACCCCTATTAAACATTGTATAATTATTGTTAATACCTCTTCCAGAAATGTTATCGAAAACATATGTAGGAGATATGATTCCGGTTGTTTTGGAATATCTACCCTTAGCCCTAAACTAAAAAACTTTTCTACAGCATTCCATATTGGGGTTATTTTTTGGCACTCCCAAAAAATGTGATAAAGGGTATCAGTTTCCACCTGGCATCTCCAGCATTCTGCAGGTGTCCTAGGATATGAACGTGCTATTTTTGTGGGTACCATGTACCATCTCATGTTTAATTTACAATATGCTTCCCAATGTGCTAAACTCCTAGAAGCCCTTTCAGTAATTATGAGTGCCTTGTGCCAGTTTTCCCTCGGAAGCTGCCTGTTTAAATCTTTTTCCCATTTTTTTTCATATAATCTACAATGTCCTCTTCTTCTAAGGACATAAGGGTAGTCTAACAAAAGGAAATCGCATTATTATGAGTAAGTTTCCCTTTGCACTTTTGCACAAATGGTGTAGTCATGGTATTTTCCTGTATCTTAAGAAATGTTGTAATCAAAATATGTTTCAATCGCAGGTAAGTAAAAAGTTCCTGGGATGGCAAAAGGTATGTTTCCTGAAGTTCAGGAAACCATTTAATGCCATGGATTTGTACCTTGTTCCCTTTTAATATCCAATTCAGTATCTAATGTACAATTAAAATCTCCACAAATAATAATATGGCCTTGTCGCCATTTAGCAATCCTAGAAAACACCTTTGTTAAAAAAGAGGTTTAAGACTCATTAGGTGCATACACCGAGGCCACTGTGATTTGTATTCCGTTCATCAAGCCTACTGCAACCAATAGTCTACCCATCTCATCTAGTTGGAATACCCAATCTGAATGGAACATTATTGACAATTCTTTAGACTTATGGGGAGATAGCGTATAAAACATTTGAGGATAACCTCTTGGATTAAAAATTGGAGGATTCTGCTTACAGAGTTTCCTGCGGACAAATTATTGCTGCCTTTGATTTGTTAATTTCTTGTATAGTAGCGCTTCTTTTTAGAGGACTATTTAAACCATTAACATTTAACGAGAAGCATGTAAATTGATGACTCATACTAGATCAACACTTCTCACTATGAGAACCAACACAATTTTCTTCTTATACTGATAGTCCAGTCTGCGACCTTCAGAAGGTTCGTGTGGGGCAAGACTAGCTCCCCCGACCAAGCCACATATATATCTATTAATTTTACCAAAACATAAATAATCATATACTGTTAATCACCACAGAAAACTTGGATCAAATTATTTGCTCTCATTTTTATTCTCTCTCGCTTTCTTTTCTTTTCCTTTTTCCTTTTTTTTCCTCCCCTCCTTTTTTTCTTTTCCTTTTTTCTCTTTTTTTCCCCCTTCCTTTTTTCTTTAAAAAAATATATATTTTCCTTTTATTTTTTCTTTATTTTCTCTCTCCTTTCTCCTTGTCTCATCTTTTATCACCCTATTTCCTCATCTTATCTTTGATTTATACACCTTCTCAACATATACTCTACCAGGCTTATGGTCATGTGATGTGACGCTCCTTATATAACCTATATTTTAACTATTCTATCTTTGAATATCATAAAAATTCAGCTTAATAGATCATTTTACTGATAATGCTCATAACATTACACTCTCAGTAAACTAACCTGACCTACCCGCGAATCCCTCCCCTCAAACAGCCTAAATTTGTTTTTAACAATATTGTCACAAGGAGATGGAGATATCTACTTCACTTTTCCAAAAACCCTTAATTATCAATATTCAATAATATTACTGCTTTTCATATTGCTTTACGTATTTTTTTGAAATACTTGCAAAATGTTCTTGTCGGGTAAAGCCCAAACGGCCTTTCTAAGCTGCAACTGTGGAAGTCAGAGTGTTAACCAAGTTCAGTGCAGTATTTGTAAATCCAAAAGTGCGTCTCTCATCTTCAACGTAGGGTAAGCTATTTAAAGGAACAATCAGAGATGGAAAACTTGCGCTGCATATGACACTTTATGCCTTTAAATGGAATAGCCAAAGAAAAGAAAACAAAAAAACAAACAAAAAAAAAGCAACAAAAGAAGATACTAAAGGAAAAAAACAGTTAGTAAAGGTCAAAAGCCAGTCCCCCCCCTTTTTTTTTCTTTCTTTCCCTTAAAATCTGTAAACTCCTTATAGAGCTGATTTTCCGGCCATCTTCCATTCTGGCCTCAAATTTTTGGGAGATGCCACTTGTGTACATACTGCAGTTTCTTCTTCATTATTCGACAGGCCCATTTCTTTAAGAGTGATGATTCCGCTTTTGGGGTCACAGTCACAGTCATTTTTCCATTTTGCCATATCAAAACTTTAGTTGGAAACCCCCACCGGTATAGATGGCCATTGCTTCGCAGGATAACACCCGCCTTCTTGCTATTGTAATAGCAGATAAATCTGAGAAGATAGAGATTTTCTCATATGTGTTGGCAGTACTGATAGTTTGTGTGTTGCTGCAAACAACGCTTCTTTTGAAGTGTAGTGATTAAAACGCACAATTATATCTCGCGGTATGTCTGCCGTCATTCTCATAGGTCTTGGCAGTCGATGAGCTCTGTCTAATACCCATGCTTTTCTATCTATTGTGGGAACCAAAGGAACACATAGAATTCAAAATATAATCCACAAATTTGTCCGTCGATACAGATTCAGGTATTCCTCTGAATCTTGCATTATTCCTGCGTGCACGATCTTCTAAATCGGCAATCTTGTGCCACAATTTAGTATTTTCTTCCTCTATTTTTTGGGGTTTATCATCCATTTCAATATGGGCCAAACATAAGTCATCTGCCTTTACTTCTAAGTTGTCGTTGCGGTCCCCCAGTTCTGCAATCTCTCGATGTAAATTAGATATAATCAAAGTGAAATCTTCCTTTATAGTTGCTCTCAGGTCTTGCAACATTTGCTTCAAGAATATTTTTGTTATCTGACCTTCATCGGGTATAACTTGCATATGATCCACCTCCATCACCACACACTGTGCACCAACATTGGTTTCAGCAATATTATCAGCTTCAGCTTCATTATCCTCTTGAGCCTGCCATTGTCGATCTTTCCTGACATGCCTTGCCGTGTCTTTCAGTTTTGTCTGTTTGGATGGCGCCATCGCTTTTGCAATTGCGACTTGTTCATCTCGCGTCTCTCGTTGCGGCTCCTTGCCTCCTTCCTCCATGAAGCAACTTTTCAGGCCAGTCCGACCAAACTGATGCAACGCCGGGAGTTTACACCCAGAACATCATCCAGATCATCCACCTACCCGGTCGGGCAGTATAACGGCAGTTTAAAAAAAAGAAAAGAAAACAGCTTATTAGCTCAGCATGTCAGCTCTGTTTCAGTCGGAGCTCTCACACCATGCTTCCGAACAGCCAGGTGTCAGACACGCCCCCCCTTGAGTATGTTTTTTAATGTAATTGTGTGTGTGTGTGTGTGACACTATGCATGTGTTTGTGTATATGAATGGTGCGTGGTTTTAGGATTTTGAGTATGTGTATATGAATATGTTCATATGAATGTTTGTGTGTACATGAATGTGTGTGTATGTAAATATGAGTGCATGTTTTTGTAGTTTCTATAATAAAAGTGTATTAGGGACAATATCGAAAGACAAAAAAAAAATAACAAATTATACAATTTCATGTTGGGGGGCAATTTACATTTCTACCCCGACTGCCAGATAACCAAGGACCGTATTTGCTATTAGGCAGAGTAGGCAACTGCCTAAAGGTGCATGAACTGTGCGGGGCACCTGTTCTCTTTAGTTCTCCTTACTTACTGAGGCAACACTAACATAAATAACAAACAACCCCATTAAATATAGTGCATCTCTATGTGCAATAACTGCACATAAGACTAACAACCCACAGTGTATACTTATTGACACACAGCTATTGGGACAAGATGCAAAGGTCAGAACTTTAAATTCCACAACCCCTAAACACCCTTTTTCCCTAGTCACCAATTTAAACCCTCCCAAAACCTAAACACACCCTGTCCTTAGTCCCAAATTTAGGCACTAAAAGTCGAAAACCTGAAAACACCATCTACCTTAAGACTTTTAACTCTTAAACAGAACACCTCATTTATTCCGATACTACATTTAAACCATCTCTAAACCTAAACTCAATAATCCTTAATATCTAAATAAATAAATATAACCCCACTCTAGTCCTAAATAACCCTTTATATCACAATTATTACCCTTCTCAAGCTTATAATTCTCTTATAACTGAACATCCTATATTAACTAAATGACCTTAACCTTACTCAAAAATGTACCTCCCCTTTACTCTAACTACATCTAACCTATCTTAGCATTGTTTGCATCTCCAAAGCGGTTTACACTCACTATACTCACAGGTTCAGATGTAATACATTACAAGCAGAAATATGCATATCTGCATATACAGTTTTCTAATATAAATTTTTTTTAGATGTGTTTATGCCTGCAAAGTCCAGTTAATAAATTCTATAAACCCACTTTATGTGTTTTCTTTTTGGGGGGCCATTTAGGGGGGTACAAGAGACATCTTAGAATTCTGTGGACCTTCTCTTCTCATGACTCTCTTTGAATTTGTTTTAGAGAGGCACTCGCTTTTTTTTCTAGATTTATTTAATTAGCTACAAAACATATTCAATCAAACATCTAACAGGCAAACTTGGCAATGTTTCAGGACTTAAATTGTGCTGAAAATATCTACAAAAAACCCATAGGGTAATACACTGATAATACTAGAATTTCAAGGTCACACTCACAAAATTCGTTAAAATTCAGACTCATCAATATGATGTAGATTCCATATCAGATGTTGGAAGACACATGTAAAAGGAAACAAAACGCAAACATAGTGCAACACTGTGATATATAATAACAGACACTTTATTAGGTTACACTCACAGGATCAATGTAAAAAGAAAGTCCATCACTAAAATAGTCATGTAGACACTAGTCCTGTTCCAGAATGGTATGGTAAAGCAAAGTTCTTAGGTCCAATGGTACTCAGGTACAATAGATGAATGAGGCAATCAGTTAAAATTAGAAACGGTGCAAAGTGAAGTAAAAAGAAATATATATAAACAGCGCTACATGTTTTGTCTTGTACTTAAGACTTCCTAAGGTGCAATAAATCTGGGTCTGTTGTCACGGTAGTAGAATTCAAACTGTTTCCTTGTATCAATTTATAGGTCCCTTCTTCCATTAGCGGACTGTCTTAAACCAATCTGCTTGTGTGGTCTCACCTGTTGGTAAATATCCTCAAAGGCTGTCCTTGTAAGGAATTCCGGTCTTTTGGCATCGGTGGATAGCATATGCGCCTCACTAATGTCATAATTGAGGTCCTTGATCAGAGTTTCTTTATTTTGGAACGCCTGTGCATTCCACGGACGTCCGCCGACCATAATAGATACCTTCCTGAGTGTCGGCGGATTGCATCTTGCATTTCAGCAGCAGCATCTCCATAGTTATCCATATGAGTTCTTTTATGGAACACTCATGAGTTCCATGGGCGTCCATTTATGTCCATAATCCTTTGGGGGAAAATGCAACACATATATCCCCTACATCAAGAGTCTTTTGCCAGAATTTTTATTGTATATTAGAAAGAGACTGATAAGTAATAATATACAAACGATAAAGAAAAAAGTCACACTAACTTCATTAAGAAATTGAATAATAATGAAATACATAGATTGTGGCAGAAATGCCTCTGACACGTGTTCTTGGAGGGGCCTGCTTGCCAGCCTCCTGCCAAAAGACTATGGGCCCTTTAAAAATGTATGTACTTTTGTACTCCATAAAGAGAGACCGACCAGAAAGCTATACCAGCTATAATCCCTGCTTTTGGGATTATTCTTTGGATTGCTATAATCACTAGCTCTTTTAAGAGCTACACTGCTATAATACCTCTTGGGAGCTGGATCCAGGTGTTGGTCCAGGGGGGAAGGGACAACGAGACCCCAGCCAAGTTACGTCGGCTAAGGGGCTACTGTGCTGATGGTGTCCGGTGGAGTGCTGGAAGTACTCGGAGGTACTAGGAAGCAGCGATTGGCGGAGGCACTCGGTCGGGGTGCCAGGCGGTCTGTCACATAGATAATAAAATTATAAAATTAAATATACTTATTGTCCCAAAAACATCACAAAAAAGAGAGCTAGCAGATGACACTCCATTAAAAGTACTCCAAAAAACTCTATGATTACATTCCATTATATCTGGACGTTTATCAAAATATTTAATAAATATGAGACAAAAAAAGATTTTAGTATATTTGTAAAAAAGCTTATGATTCAAAAAGGGGATGGTTTAAAAATGAGAGATGCGAGGGAAAAAAAATGCAAATAATATAAAATATAATAAATTAAATGAAATTAAAAATAATGAAAAATAAAATAAAAATAAATGATAAATAAAAATTAATGAATAAACAAACATAAAAATAATAATAATAATAATAAAAAAAATGTTTCGGCATGGTAATGACATTGATGATATGGGGCTAAAACATTGCCAGATCTATTTGATGTTTTCAAGTGAGACTAACGTCTATTAAGACTGCATAACTGGAAGAATCCTTTTCATTGTTGTAATGTGGGCTCAGTAAAGGGAAACATCAGCTGTTGCCAAAGAACAGGTTGCTAAATAGAGAATAGAATTGTCTGGAAGGTCATCTTACTCTCTCGCTTGTTTCTCACTTCACACAGCTTTCCTAAAACTGTATGTTGGCTACGCGACCTTACGAACACCTGGGAAACTTGTACCGCTGCCCATGCATCTTCCCGACTAGTTAGGAGAATGGCATTTGGGAGAGAGGAACTTCCAAACAGGGGGAACATTCATCGGTGTTTGCATGGGAACCCTCGAAAGAAGACCGGTCGTTGCCTTTGTTTCTGTGGAACTGTATTGGGACATCACCTTGTGGCTGACCGGTCAAAATATCATTTGAATGTTGATTCCAAAACACCAAAGGAACCTGAGCATTATTTCAACAAAGTGGGTGCTCAAACTCAAGCTATTCGGGGATATGACTTTTGTGGTATTCCTGCACTATTTTGATGTATTCTTTATTATTTTGTATTGTTTCCTGTAACTGAGAGATAATTGAGTTATCTGATTTTGGGCTCAATTATCTCTCAGACACAGAGACTCCTGGGAAGAAACCAGTGTATTTTATATACCCGCAAACATGGAAACTGAAATTGATCGGGATGTTAAACACAAACTAGCCTTTTATGGAGAAGTACCAAGTACCAACGGAAAATTGGATTCACATCGTGGCTGGTAAACTTTCTGGCAGAGTATCTTAGGCATACAGAGCAGTTCCAGAGGAGGACCTCACAGACTATGTGTGGGTGAAAGAAGTGATATTGGCGAGTTATGCGATTACTCCCGAAATAGGAGATGATTTCTGTAAATAAAGCTTGAAAGGGATTCTCACGCCCAATGGACGTGCTGAATGCAGCGGGCAGCCCTAGCCTGGTTTCAAGCAAACAAAGCCAAAACCTGGGAAAATGTACTGCAGCTGATCCTACTGGAGCAGTTTTACAGTGGACCAAATCCCAACATCCAGGAGTGGGTAAAAGACAGAAAGCCCACTACCTTAACCACACAGTTCTCAGACCCTGGATTGCCAACCCAGGGCTGCAAGTACTGCAGAGAGGAGGGAACCCATCAAACCAGCTGGCACCCAGGTTCCCATCACGCAGCAGGGTACTGTTCCACCAGTGCAAACAGTTTGGGCACTATCAAAAAGACTGTACACAGGGGCCAAACCAAGCTCAGTGGATATGACCAGGACCACCTCCTCCAGCTCGGGCAGCAGCCCACTACTACCATGCTGAGGCCATCCCACTCATGCCCAGGTCCGAATTCAATGAGGAATAATGGGGTAACCTACATGAAGCAGACCTGGTGCAAGCCACTACGTATAAGCATCCTCGACAATCCATATAGCTGAATGGAAAACCAGCTCAAAGTCTCTGAGATACAGGAGCCACACTCACCCTGGTAAAGAGACATCTAGTCCCTGATGCTGACCGAACAGGAGGTTCAGTAGCTGTGCGGGTAGCAGGGGGAGCAGTACACCAGTTACCCACAGTGATAGTACACCTGAATTGGGGTGCCGGGTCAGGACTGGTCGATGTGGGGTTAATGCAGGAACTCCCCGCCGACGTATTGCTGGGAAACGACCTCGGCCAGTTAACTTCTGCTTTCTTGCCTTCTCAGACAACCAACGAGATCTATCCAGTCACCACCCGGTCACAAGCTCACACAACGGAGAACTGCTTGCACTCTGAGACCCAGGTAAGAGAACCTTCCCAAACCCTTTCGCCCCTACCCTGGGATACCTCCACAGAATTTGGTCAGGAAACCCTTAGCGACCCTACCCTGCAAATATACAGAGATAAAGTGGTCAATACGCAGGCAGAATTAGAGGGGACAAGGTTTTCCTGGCACCAAGGGTTATTGTACCAAGACTCAGAGAGAGTCACAGCCGGCTCCATACCAGTCCATACCCGACAGTTAGTCTTCCCCAGAAATATAGGAGAGAGTTACTCCAGATCGCCCACGATATTCCCCTGTTTGGACACTTAGGGGTCAGCTAAACCAAATATCGGCTTATCCACACCTTCTTTTGGCCTGGCATCTCCAATGACATTCGGCAGTATTGCCAAACCTGCGACATATGTCAAAGGGTAGAAAATAGGAGAGATAAGGCTAAATTATAACCCTTACTGCCATTATAACCCTTAACCCTTACCAGGCAGATAGTGTCAGATCAGGGCACCCAGTTCACTGCTGAAGTCACAGTCTGGACACTGTGTGGCATTAAACCGATTATCAGTTCTCCTTACCACCCACAGACAAATTGCCTATGTGAAAGTTCAATGGAACATTAAAACAAATGCTCTGGACTTTCACGTCCACGAGTCGGGACTGAAAGCGATTTCTATCACACCACCTATTTGCATAAAGGGAGGTCCCGCAGGAATCTATGTGGAGGGAGCAGTTGGTCAGAACGGTACCCCTATTATACCTTATGTGCTGGAGTTCTGTGACTGCTTGGAGGAATTGACTCAGAATGTGTGTACCAATCTCAAGGCAGCTCAGACCCGCCATCACCGATGTATGATAGGGTGCCAGGCATGGGCGTTTGCAGGAATTTCTCCGGGGCGGGGGGGCATATTTGTAATGACATCCACGCTTGGCCCCTTGTTGACAGTGTCAAGAAGGGGAGGGGTATAGTCATTATCACATAAAGCCAGGGTAACAAGATTTTGGAAAAAACTAGGATACCCATTGAAGGGGAAGGGGGCAGGATACGTAAATAGCGTTTTAACAACTATGGTCTCAGGAATACATGTTTGTATTCCTGACACTATAGTGTTCCTTTAACCCCTTAAGGACACATGACATGTGTGACATGTCATGATTTCCTTTTATTCCAGAAGTTTGGTCCTTAAGGGGTTAAGCAAATTAAAGGAACACTCTGGTTACCATAACAACTTAATCTAAATTAAAATGCTATGATGCCAGGAGGCCCCTGGGCGCTCTTTTTCCTTTAAGGGGTTAAACCGATCTCACATGTTGAAACCCAAAGGCTTCCTCCTACTCCAGCTCTCCAGGTTTCTCAGTAGTATTCGGCTTCTGAAATGGAGTGTCATGAAGTGCAGATTGATGTGAGGCATAGGTGCTGCTGATTGGCAAGAGTTGTCAGCTGATGCTCTAAGCCAATTGCTAGTTCCCAGTTCATAAAAATGTTTTACTTTTTTATGAATGGGGATCTAGTGATTATCTTAGAGTGCCAGCTGGCCAATCTGTGGCACCCCTACCAGCTGCACTCTGTGCTTCCTGTCACTCAGTAAATAAAAGTGAACACATTAACATTGATCTTTTTTTTTTACCTGGGGAGATGAGAAGGCCCAACGTTTTCCTGCCAGGCCCAGGGACCTTGTGATGTGGTGTCTAGAATGAAGTGGAGGCAGGGCCGTCTATAATATGATTAGGACCCTGGGCAATGCATTTTCTTGGGCCCCCTGGGCCCTGCTCCTTCCCCCCCAACCCCCTAATTACACCCAACCCGCAATCACACTGACAGACATACTGACACATACGCACACAGACAGACATATTAAAACATTCTCAGATACACACTGACACACAAATATATACTGGCAGACATATTGACACACATTCAGACATACTGACACACACAGACACACATTCATGAATACACAGACACATAAACTGACAAATATACTGACACACACAGACGCATACACTGACAGACCTATTGACACACACACACAGGCAGACATACTGACAAACACACAGACATACTGACACACAGACAGACATACTGACACACACACACACACAGGCAGACATACTGACACAGGCAGACATACTGACACACACAGACATACTGACACACACACACACACACACAGACATACTGACAAACACACACACAGGCATACTGACATATACAGACAGACACAGACATACACACAGACATACTGACACACACACACAGACATACACATACATACACAGACATACTGTCATACACACACACACACACACAGACATACACACACACACAGACATAGACACACACACAGACTTAGTGACACACAGACATACTGACATACACACACACACACAGACAGACATAGACACACAGAGACATACTGACACTCACAGACATACATACACACATACTGATATACACACACACAGACAGACATAGACACACAGAGACATACTGACACTCACAGACATACATACACACATACTGACATACACACAGACAGACAGACAGACACACAGAGACATACATACACACATACTGACACACACACAGACAGACACACAGAGACATACTGACACTCACACAGACAGACATAGACACACACACACACAGACATACATTTAGCCACCCTCCAGTTTCTTACCTTTTTCTGGAGGGTGGTTTCCCTGGTCCAGTGGCAGGCTGAGGCAGATGGGAGTTCTCCTCTGGAACTCCCCTCCTCCCTGCCTTTCTCCTCCCGCGCGGTTGTGATCTCCGGTGGGAGGAAGTGACGCGCGGCACTCACTTCCTCCCAGCTGGCTGCCGAACAGGAAGGGGCCCGGTCGCGCTGTTTAAGTGACACAGCGCCCGACCGGGCCCCTGCTGACACATGCCCACCGGGTGGCCCTTAGTGCATGGGTCACCCGGGGGCCTCCTTACAGTGTGGCTGGTGTGGCTCTGTGCAGCCGCCCCGCCAGGTCCATGGGAGCTGCTCAAATCGCGGGGCCCACGAGGCAGCTGCTCTGGGGCCCCTCAGGAGCAACTGGGCCCGGGGCAGCTGCCCCGTTTGCCCCGCATTAAAGACAGCCCTGAGTGAGGGATCACTTAACTTGTCCTTCCTGCTCCAATCTTCTTTTCTTCTCCTTTGTTTGACACAGTCTTCTTTTTATTCAGACACTGCCTTCTCTTCTCTTTGGCCCCTTCTGTTCCTTTACCTTTCAGCTTCTTTTGCTCCCTTCTGCTCCTTTTTCTTTCTGATCCCTTTCTGCTCCTTCTTACCCTTCCTGCTCCTTGCTGACCCTTCTTTTACTTGCAGACCCTTCCTGCTCATTTCTGTTCCTTCTCCAACTTTACCTTTTTGCTCCTTCTGCCCCTTCCAGCTCCTTGCTGACCCTTTCTGCGCCTTCTCCTACTTTACCTTTGTGCTCCTTATGTCCCTTTCTGCTCCTTGCTGACCTTTCCGGCTACCTGCTGTTCCCTCTTTCTGCTCATTCTTCTACTTTACCTTTGTGTAAATTCTGATTCTTTCTGCTCCTTTACCTTCTGTCCCTTTCTGCTCCTTGCTGCCCCTTTCTGCTCCTTCTCCTACTTTACCTTTGTGCCACTTCTGATTCTTTCTGCTCATTATCTTTGTTCTCCTTCTGTCCCTTCCTGCTCTTGCTGACCCTTCCTGCTCTTTGCTGACACTCCCTGCTCCTTGCTGACCTTTGCTGTCCCTTTCTGCCCCTTCTCCTACTTTACCTTTGTGCAACTTCTGATTCTTTCTGCTCCTTTACCTTCGGTCCATTCCTGCTCCTTGCTGAACCTTTCTGTTACTTGCTGACCCTTCCTGCCCCTTTCTGCTTCTTGCTGCCCCTTCTCCTAATTTACCTTTGTGCAACTTCTGATTCTTTCTGCTCCTTTACCTTTGTGCTCCTTCTGTCCATTTCTGCTCCTTGCTGACCCTTCTTGCTCATTACTGTTCCTTTCTTCTCCTTCTCCTATTTTACCTCTGTGCTCCTTCTGCCTCTTCCAGCTTATTGTTGACCCTTTCTGCTCCTTGATGTCCCTTCCTGCTCATTTATGTTCCTTCTCCTTTCTGCTACTTCACCTACTTTACCTTTGTGCTCCTTCTGATTATTTTTGCTACTTTACCTTTATGCTCCTTCTGTCCATTCCTGCTTCTTGCTGCCCCTTCCTGCTCATTTATGTTCCCTTCTTCTCCTTCTCCTTCTCCTATTTTACCTCTGTGCTCCTTCTGCCTCTTCCAGCTTATTGTTGACCCTTTCTGCTCCTTGATGTCCCTTCCTGCTCATTTATGTTCCTTCTCCTTTCTGCTACTTCACCTACTTTACCTTTGTGCTCCTTCTGATTATTTTTGCTACTTTACCTTTATGCTCCTTCTGTCCATTCCTGCTTCTTGCTGCCCCTTCCTGCTCATTTATGTTCCCTTCTTCTCCTTCTCCTTCTCCCACTTTACCTCTGTGCTCCTTCTGTCTCTTCCAGCTCTTTGCTGATCCTTTCTGCTCCTTGATGTCCCTTCCTGCGCATTTCTGTTCCTCCTCTTTTCCTACTTTACTTTTGTGCTCCTTCTGATTGTTTCTGCTCCTTTACCTTTGTGCTCCTTGCTGCCCCTTTCTGCTCCTTACAGACCATTCCTGCTCATTTCTGTTCCTTTCTGTTCCTTCTCCTACTTTAACTTTGTGCTTATTCTGCCCCTTCTATCTCTTTGCTGCCCCTTTCTGTTCCTTGCTGCCCTTTCCATCTCCTGACACATTCTGTTCCTTTGTGCACCTTCTCTTGCTTTACTTTTGTGCTCCTTGCAGACCCTTTCTGCTCCTTAAAGGGACACTATAGCCACCAGAACAACTACAGCTTAATGCAGTTGTTCTGGTGAGTATAATCATTATATGCAGGCATTTTCATTGCCCCTAGGGACATCTCCAAGTGGCCACTCCTCAGATGGCCACTGGAGGTGCCTCCTGGCTCAGTGCTGCACAGTAGGCAACAGTGCCATTCAGCGTCTCCACGTTCTGCATGGGGACGCTGAATTTTCCTCCTAGAGATGCATTTATTCAAATGCGGGGCCAGCACTGGCGGAACCCGCGTGGCGCTGGAAATAAGCTGTGTTTTATTAACTTTTAAGGGGGCTAAGTTTTAAACTATAGGGTCAGAAATACATGTTTGTGTTCCTTACCCTGTTCCTTTAATGTCCCTTCATGCTCATTTCTGCCCCTTCTTCTACTTACCTTCCTGCTCCTTTCTGACCTTTGCTGTAGGCTTCCTCTAGCCTAGGATGCCATTCCCAAATCGGCCTTTGTCACTCCATTCAGCCTGTACAAGTTAAGGGTAATGTAATTCGGGAAGAAAAATGCCCCAGTCATGTTCCAACATATGGTGGACTGGCTGCTCGATGGCTTCCAAGATTATGCGTGTGCATACTTGGACCACATCGCAATTTTCAATGAGACCTGGAAGAACACTTAAGACACATAGGAGTGGTACTAGACACAATTAGGAAGGCCGGCTTAACCCTCAAGCTGAGCAAATGCCACATTGGTATGGCTGAAGTCCATTATTTAATCCACCGGATGGGGTGGTGTGTTTTCGTCTTTTTTTGGGGGGGGGGCCGGTGGGGCTCCTCCGCATCCCCATTGGCCCCCAATCAGAGGCGGGTTGTTGTTGGAAGTTCAATGACAGTCACTGTAAGTGGGGATCCTCGTGCTGGTTTAAGCACTAGTGCTCCGGTTGCGGTGGGGCACATTCGGCCTCTCGCTGTTTCAAGCGGGGTAAAACGGGCGAAAAAGGGGACATAGGGGCTAAGGCCGACGACCCCGGTGCTCGTAAACGCGATGCGGCACGGATCCTGGTGGAAGGGTTTGAGTGGGGTTTTTGGATCCCTTTCTCGGAGCGCCCTCCACGGCACTCCGTTCGGAACCTCAGGTCCATGCGGGATTTCCCTCATGTAGTACCGGAAAAACTGGGAAAGGAGGTCTCCTTGGGTCAGATGGCCAGCCCGTTTTCCTCCCCACCCATGCCTAATTTGAGGGCTTCTCCTTTGGGTGTGGTGCCTAAGAAGGAACCCGGTAACTCGGGGGAGGGTGTCTCCGCAGGACTCGAGGCGTCCTGTCTCAGGCTCTCTCCTAACTAGTTTGTGTGAGGCGTTGCACAGGGTTTGCCATTCGGAATTTGAGGTTCGGCTCTTTCGCCTGGCATTCTTTGGTGCCATGCGGGTTGGGGAGCTGATGTGCCCCAATTGGCGGCAGGTCGGGGGGGTATTATTTGGGGACATGACGGGCACTGCCGATCGGCAGTGTGCAGAGGTTCGGCCTGGGTTTCACGCCTTCTGAAGCAGAGGTTCGATGGTTCGGTACGAGGGGTATGAGGTGGGTTCGGCTCCTCCCTGAGGTGGTGCAGTTGTCCCATCTCCTGGGGGGTGCCGAGTGTCCTGGTGATCCACCTGAGGGGGAATGATCTTGGCTCGGTGCCCATTTGGGATCTGATTTCGGCGGTGAAGCGGGATTTATCCCGCATTTTAGTTTTGTTCCACAATGTGCGCTTGGTTTGGTCGGAGGTCATTGCCCGTAATTATTGGTGTGGTGCCCGGAGCCAGAGTGCCATGGAGCATTGCCAACGGAAGTTAAACAGGTGGGTTTCCCAGTTTGTCTTGGGGGTTCAGGGGATCCCAGTCCGCCATACGGTTTTTGAGCGGGAGGCGGGGGGAGGGGAGATGGTGTACACCTAACGGAGGTCGGGCATGGAACAGGCCATGGGTGGTTTTGGTGGGGTTCCCCGCTGATTTCAGGGGTAAAACAGCGGGTCTTGTGGTGGGGGTATGTCCTTGCCAATTAAGTTTGATGGGTTATGTTTATGGATGGAGTGAGTTTAATAAGTTGGCAGGTTTCAACCTTCCCTGTTTCAAACGGTTAACATTAGGTTGTCTGAGGTATCGTGCCCATCGAGCATGTATAAGGTCGGCTGATGGTGGGCATTGGAAAGATATGATTTATGATGAGGGGGGAGGTGAGAGGAAGTGGTGATTAGGAACCACTGTATGTTTATTGACAAGGACGGTTGGGTCACTGTATAACATGTGTTGAGTTATATATGTATATATGTTAACAGGGTAAGTAGAATAGAAATGTTCTTGGCTCTCCTCAGAGAGGGGGTAAGTAAAGAGGATATTGATGGGGTAGATACTCTCACTCTCTGGAGATTATATGTCACACCCACCTGGAGAGTCGTGGAGCGGATGGAAGCCAATTTGCAGCGGAACAGCACTCCCTTACTATCACGACCATTAGGAGCACCTGAAAGTGGAGACAGGGTCCCAAAGGGTCTGTGGTGGTGTGGAGGCCTTTAATAAAAAATAATACATTTCCAGAGGGCAGCAGCAGGAAAAGCAAATGAAAATGCAGTCTTGCAGCAGACAGAAGTAAACGATGGGCAAATGCAAATATTACAAGTTTTAGAATGAAATGTTGTATTTCTTAAACTGTGTACTTTGTCTTTAAGAGATATTGCAAACTGACAAGATGTTAGAAATGGAACATATTGTTTTTCATAGATGTTTCTTTAAGCAATCACCTCAGTGCATAATATGTTTGCGCCATTTTGTCCCAGGCGAATTACAATAACAATAATGCATAAACAAGCTTCAAGGCTATACTACGACACTTGCAGTACACAATATACTCTGGTAACCCCAAGTTAATGGAACTTCCCCAAATCCGTGAATCTCCCACAACTGTACACTTACTACTTAGTATAAACAACAGATAACCTATTCAGACTTTAAGATGCCATCTTGAATTAAGTCAGGAAAATTTCCATGACGTTTGCACCCTTTAGTTATGGCATGGTATGTTTGCCAAATTAAGGGAGGTCCTAAAATGAATAAAGTAAATGAACTACAGTAACCCTAAAATGGAGACACCTAAGTTATAAATAGGTGTACTTTTAAATGTTAAGAAACAGAGGAGAGACTTGGAGACAGACGCTGCTCCATCTTAAAATCTTAAAATGACAGAGAGGGTGACATGACGACATTTTCAGAAGGGTATGTTAACCTATTAATGATATTTGCAAGCATTTAATTTAATTTAATCTTATAAACTCTGCTATAATGGATTTTATATTTATATTTTTATATAATAAATATCCAAAAAGACAAAACTATTGCTTCCAAGACAATCCTTATTTTATATTGTATTCTCAATTATTTATATATGTTAAATAGAGGATCTCTTACTAACTATATATAATTATGGCTAAGATATCTGTATGGTTAGCCCTACTAAGTTCTATGCTTTAAGACATTATAGTGGTAAATAAGGGAACCACCTGCGGTTACAGAATCAGGAACTGGGAACAGAAGCTGGAGATTAGGACAAAAGGCAGGTATAAAGCAAAAAGCAAAATAACCAATCACTGACTGGAAGGTATGCTGGGTTTAATTGGGTAGCTAGGATCACATGACCGGCCACCTCCCACCAGTAAGTGGGGCAAATAGATGTTATATAAAGAGGTCAGGGACTCGGCGCCATCTTGTTTTATTCCCTGGTCCCTGACCTGTTCCTCCCCAATTGATCTCTCAGGAGCAGTGAGAACTGCGATTCTGCCGCAAGGGGCAGGTGAGTACCTAGCTGTGCCATGACATTATACAAGAAAATCGGACTTCATAAGAAAGGAGTCAAGGTAAATAATCTGTGGACAGATGCCCCAATACCTTGTGGATGGCCAGACAAAGTACCTTCCTTTCCCCAGAAGAAGGAACCACCAAAGCTGCTTGCTTTTATTCCTACAATACCTCTCTTGTCAGGAGGAGGAGAGGTAGTTGGCTTGCCAGAGAAATTTGGGGAGGAATTGGACAAAAGCTTTAAAAAGCTTGGTGAAATTAGCCAGCATGTGCAATACTTGTTGGAAAGGATGGAGGCAAGTAGGGAAAGGAAAGTGAGTTCATTGTACCCCAATTTAGAGGAATTCTCACACAAAAAAAATTGCCTAACCTGGAAGGCCTGGATTTGATAGACCTAGAAGATATGGATTGATTAGTGCGGCAGGCTCCAGTTATTGACCTTTCAGTAAAAGATCATAGACCCCATATACAAGTTGAAACTCACTGGAAGAATAAAAATGTTGAAAGGGTTACTGTCATTGTAGACATTGGAGCTGAGGCCACTTTAATTCATGGAAACCCTAAGAGATTTGTTGGATTACCCTATGTACTTACAGGTCTGGGAGGTAAGAGAACAGAAGCAGTCCAGACCTGGGTAAAACTGAAAATTGGACAGTTGACAAAAAATAAGTATTCAGTTTTAATTGTCCCCAATTAATTGTTCCGACGTCACCAAGCGTCATAAGGAACGCCCCCCCCCCCACACAACCCAGAGTGTCATAATGATTCAAATCCATCTTGCTGTAGCTCTGCCCATCTTAATTGCGTATGAAAGTGGGCGGAGCAAGCACGGAGATAATCATGACATAGATATACCTGCTTACTGTATAGTAAATAAATATCTCACCTTATAAGACAGTACACCCATTAGTAAAAGGTAAAGTCAGGACACTCACTCCTGAAAATATATATGCCAATGATTAAAGTAATGGCAAACATGTCCAAATCCGAATAATGACTGGCTAAGACATCATATCAAATAAGACACTATAATTCTTAATAAACAATAAAGATAGGAAAATCAATCCTGAATTTGTGTATTATAGATGATGTTTATAATAGTGTAATATTGGCCTCAGCAAGACCTGATAATAGTTATTTAAAGAAGCCACTACACAAAAACGTAACTCATGCTCTAACACAGGGGTTCTCAATGTTAGTCCTCAGGACCCCCTACCAGTCCAGGGTTTAGGGATTACCTGGGTGTGTCTAAGGTGTTTAGAAAAAGAAAAAAGTCTAAGGTGTTTTTTTCCATTTTTCTAAACACCTGAGACACACCCAGGTAATCCCTAAACCCTGGACTGGTAGGGGGTCCTGAGGACTGGGTTGAGAACCCCTGCTCTAACAGAAGATGTCAGTACATCTTATAAAGGGGTATCTACTATATATACCCAAGTGGTATATGTAATTAATTTTGGCCCAGTCTATGTTACTTGTACTGACTAGTATAGTTGTAAGCCAGTATAATGCGGACCAGGGGGTTCTTTAACCCCTTAAGGACACATGACGGAAATATTCCGTCATGATTCCCTTTTATTTCAGAAGTTATGTCCTTAAGGGGTTAAAGGCACTCTATTTAATAAATGGGTTAAAAATAGATCATCTTTATTACTAATATATTTCATATTTATTTATATTTTGATACAAGGGTCTTCGTTACTCTTGTTGCAACTTCTTTGGGTTACCCCCTACTTTGTAGCTCTCTATAAGGCGTTCTAGGTTTCCTCTGATATTCCCTATATTCTTTAGTGGGAATACAGATCGACCATTATTATTTTCTTTTTGACCTTGCATTTGAAGGATGGATGTTACAGTTTTGGAATTGAACCCTATATCTCAGCCAGACCAGTGGTGGTAGGAAAATTGTTAATGTCCCCTGTGCAACTACCACCATCTACTGAAGTAGGACATACAGTGTTCTTACGCCCAGATATACCTATCATGCAATGGGTACTTAGTTCCCCTAAGACTCATAGGATAGGTCATGCACAAGAGTCCAGTATCATAAAATGGAAGTGGTACATACAGAATAGAGCTAAAACAGGAAATAGTGGTATGGCTGTACTACGTGAGAAAATTGCAGATGCACCAATACAAGAACCTGCTTATCTGCCAAAAGCAGACAAGCCAGGGGAATCTCCAGTAAAGTGGAGAAAGTCTTGTGCGCAACTAACAGGGCCAAGCAAAGCATGTTTGGTTTACTGATGGTTCAGCAAAATACATTGGTAATAAAAGAAAATGGAAAGCAGTGTCTTACAATCCAGAAACCAAGAAAATCCTGTCTTTAACAGGACGGGAAAATGTAGCCAATATGCAGAATTATATGCAGTGTTTCAGGCTCTGAAACCAGAGATGCCTGGAAGTTTTCATATATACACAGATTCCTGGTCTGTTGCCAATGGACTGGCTACAT
This sequence comes from Pelobates cultripes, assembly GCA_933207985.1. NCBI lineage: Eukaryota > Metazoa > Chordata > Amphibia > Anura > Pelobatidae > Pelobates > Pelobates cultripes. The sequence goes on from OW240921.1 coordinate 38,830,203, forward strand.
GGCAGTCACATTGGTTCATGATTCATACAAAGGAAGTCTGGGGAAAAGATTTGTGGGAGCAGATATGGGAGATGGTACATCAAAATGAGGTAACAGTCTTTCATGTTGATGCTCACTGCACTACTGACTCATTGGAGTGTCTGTTTAACTCTGTTGCAGACAGGAAAGCCGAGTTCATTGAAGATTCAAACTCACTTTTGGGGTTGGCTAATTTGGCCCATCAAAAATGTGGACACTTGGGAGAGAAAGCCACTCACAGGTGGGCACAACAGCAAGGCATTTTATTGCTGCTTGATTTAATTAAAACAGTAATTCTGCAATGTTCAGTGTGTCAGCATGAGCAGAACAGACATGTACCAGGGATGGTACATGGTCAAATAAAAAGTATTTGTATTTGTATGTATTTGTTGTCAGTATGTATGCACAGCTATGGAAACATATTCAGGGTATTTATTGGTCCACCCTTGCAAGAGAGCTACCCAAAAAAATACTTTAAAATGTTGGAAACCATGATACAGTACCATGTTCTTGTCAGGGTGGCGGTCCAGTGACCGGGACCCAGACACAGTCTGCGTGGCAGCCGGACGACCGGGACCCAGTATGCCTGATGTTGAAAGTAGGGGTCACAGTGGGAAGTGGATTAGCAGGGTCTGGTGCAGGGTAACCGGCGTTTTTTAGCACCAGCGTTTGTGCGTCCACATACCAGGACCCTGTTGCAACTTCAGGGGATCACAGGAAATAAGCAGGTCTCCCAGGAGCTGAATAGGGAGGCTCTGCAGCAGGAATGTATCCAGTATAGAAACAAAGCAAGACTAGGATAGGCACCAAACATGAAAACAAGACAAAACTAGTAGAACCCAGAACCAGAGAAGGATAGTAAGCTAAACCCAGAACATGTACAATTGTTTTGTGTTTAAGATACTTACAACTGAGAGGCACAGTGATGGGTACCTCTATCTGGGGTGGTGGAAGGAGACTATCTTAAAAGAAAGTGATGTGAGAGGGATGGGGGTGATGTGAAAGGGAGGGGGGTTGATGTTGATGGTGAGGGAGGGCGGTTGATGGTGATGCTGAGGGTGTGATGCTGAGGGTGGGTGATGCTGAGGGTGGTGGGGGGTGATGCTGAGGGTGGGTGAGGGTGGTGGT
>OW240921.1:38839805-38927703 GCA_933207985.1 Pelobates cultripes
ACACAGACACACACCATGACACAGACACACACACCATGACAGACACACACACACATGACCGAAACACACACGATACACAAATACCATGACAGACATACACACACCTTGACACACACACACATACAATGACAGACACATCATGACACAGACCATGACACAGACAGACACACAAACACACACACACACACACCATGAAAGACAGACACACACCATGACACAGACAGATACACACAGACACACACACACACACACAACATGACACAGACACACACACACCATGACAGACACACACCATGACACAGACACACACACCATGACAGACAGACACACACCATGACACACACACACACACACACACCATGACAGACACACACAGACCATGACACAGACAGACAGACACACACACACACACACACAGCATGACACAGACACACACACATACACTCCCACTGACAGACTGACACACATAATTGTTGCTACCTGTCGCCAGACAGATGGGTGTGCTGGCGGCCGCATGGGAAGCTGGCTGTTCTGTCTCTGCTCCCCGGTGCGCAGCTTAATGAGACCAGGCCATATTCCGGCCCCGGTCTTATTAAGTAGTGTGTGAGGGCTGGGGAGCAGAGACAGAACAGCCAGGTCTCCGCCGCCATCAGAGCTCTCCCTGCGGGCGCAGGACACCCAGATTTCTCCCCGGCCCCAGGTGCCGACGGCCCACCGGGAAATTTCCCAATATCCTGGTGGGCCAGTCCGGCCCTGAATATGCCATACTGTAGAGAGACTGAAGAAGCAAGAGCATTTGCACAGTGGGCAAAGTCAGCTTTTTGTGAACTATTTTATAGTCAGCCAGCCCACACTAGTTTTGTTACCCATGTTTAATTCCCTCTGCACTAAGCAAGAGCATGTAAAGAATAGTACAAAAAAAAAAATATATATATTTTTTTTTAAGGCAGTGGCCATTACAGGACTATGGGCCTGGGACTTCAGCCCCATTAGCCCCTATATTGATTTGGCCCTGTATTTGAAATGTTGTATGTACATCATGAGGCTGTAGCAGTGAAAAATATCATGCCAAAATTTCAATGACAGATATTTTCTAGATACATCTACAAAACAAGCGATACGCATGCTACAGGCTCAGCACTCATTTCACAATTTATGTCAGGCATAGTTTACATTGTTTGTTTGTCTCTTTCAAATTTAGTTTCTTATCTATTTCTAGTACTTTTTTTTTCTTTAAGATGAGAAAATTACCAGATTTTACTAATTACATGACGTAAAGTCATGATTTTATAAAGGACACGGAGGCGAGTATTAGGCTTTCCTCTTTCTTTATTCCTCAGCAGCAAAGAAAGCTAAGGTGTTTATTTGTAGAAAAAAAGGAAAAGAAACATGTATAACTACCCTCACATGGTTAACATTACATCATTATCTCCTATCCAATAGGAGCAGTCCTTCTCTGATATCCTTTCCTGTAACCTCCTCCTCTTCCTCTTTCTTGATGTTGCCGAAGTTAAAGTTCGTGTTTGTACCAATTAACTATCCACTCGGTCGAACATAACCTAAACAGAAAAAACAGTTGAACATTGAACTTGACCGTGAACTCTTCCATGGGGAATAAACGCTGGAGTCCTCCAGAACTGATCCCCTTGAACTTGAACTCGTCGTCCATACTAGGAGTTGTAGGATTGTTCACGCTGTAAAAACAAAGAAAATAGTGGTAAAGCGTGTCCTTGCCAACTATTGTCGTTTTACTCTTATGTATCAAACTTGAGCTGTTTATGAAACCGTTATGTTTAACCAAATCTGTCATAGTCAACCACGTTATGTATTACCAAGAACCACTTACGTGAAGAAGGAAAAAGGGAACTCTTTCTACCAAAATACTTAGTACGTACCTGGGTTGGGATACACAACTTGTGTATCTGTTCCAGGTGGGCTAATACTCGCCTCCGTGTCCTTTATAAAATCATGACTTTACGTCATGTAATTAGTAAAATCTGGTTATTTTATTAAAGGACACGGAGGCTCTTATTAGGCTAGTTCAAAGCTGTGAAATAACCAGGCTCGACACGTGCTCTGTTTGCCGAAAGTAATATTCTTTAAACGTCGATTCCCTGGACCAGTCTGCCGTTCTCATGAGGTCTTCTAATCTACAACCTAACGTGAACGCTTTGGATGCCATGGCTCCTCTAGTAGAGTGTGCGCCATATACGGAGGTATCTATGTGAGCTAGCGTCATTATCCATTTCACCCAGCGGGCGAGGGTTACCGTGGAGACAGGTTGATGTGGTTGTCTGATGGCCAGAAACAATTCCGGATGTGTTGATTTCCTGAATTCCGAGGTTCGTTTCTCATATTCTCGTAGGCAGTGTACTGGACAGAGCTTCTCGTTGTGTGGGAACGAAGGGTATGAGACTGATGTAATTGACGATTTTGTACACCTGGAGATGTTGAACGAGACTCCTGTGGGAGTAAAGGAGCGTGCATCAACGTCCAGTGCTCTAACGTCTGACACCCTCTTGCAAGATAGCAGGCAGAGGAGCATGGTGAGCTTCGCTGACAGTTGTTTGAGCGTAAGTGCCTCGTTTTGAGGCCAGGACTCTAACAGCGTCAGCACTGAGTTGACGTCCCACAATGACGAGTATCGGGGTTGTGGTGGGCGGGCAAAACGAATTCCCCTCAGGAGACGGCATACCAGAAGTTGCTGACCCATCGGGGTTCCCTCTATACCTTGGTGCCCTGCCGAGATTGCTGATCTATAGACGTTGATGGTCCGGTAGGCCAATCCTTGATTATGTAGGTTGGTGAGGAACCTCAACAGATAACTTACAGGAGCACGTACGGGATCCACTTGTTGTTCCATGCACCAACTAGCCCATCCGTTCCAGGCATAGAGGTAGGAGCGTCTAGTTCCAGGTGCCCAGGCTCCCGCCAGTAGTTCGACAGTGTCCTGTGGAACGTCCGGTATGCTCCAGGGTCCCCTGAAAGGAGCCACGCTAAGAATTTGAGACGCCCCTGGGTCATGAGGGGATGTGGGTTGCCCTCTGGGTCTGATAAAAGGAACCAGGGGTCCGGAAGTCGTCTCGGGAAGTCCATGGACATTTCCATTAGGGTCGGGAACCACGGTTGGGTTGTCCAAAACGGAGTTATGAGGACCAGGGTCGCTTGAGTACGTCTGAGATGTACTATCGTGCGAGCTATGAGGGAGAACGGAGGGAAGGCATATAATCGGCTGTTCGGCCAGTGTTGGAGAAAAGCGTCCGCTGCTAGTGCGTCTGGGTCTGGTCTCCAACTGAAGAACGTTGGCAGTTGTGAGTTCAGCCGGGATGCGAACAGATCGATTTGCATCGGGCCCCAGAGCGCTTGAAGCTGTAAGAACACCTCGCGGTCCAGCCGCCAGTCGCTGGCGTCTTGTATGTGTCTGGAATGCCAATCCGCTACCACGTTGGACATACCCGGGATGTATTCCGCTTGGACCGAGATGTTGTGTTCCAGGCAGTGTTGCCAGAACTCCTTGGCCAGGTCCGCCAGTATCTCGTGCCACCGAGGTGGTTGATGTAGCGGACTGCGGAAATGTTGTCCATGCGTAGGACGATGGAGCAATTGGTTATGCCCCCGAGGAGGCTCTTCAGTGCGAAAGATCCCGCCATGAGTTCCAAACCGTTGATGTGTAATTTTTTCTCTGCGCACGACCAGGTTCCTCCGGTGGAGGTAGGCCCGCAGCGCGCTCCCCAACCATGCGTGCTCGCATCGGACTCTACGATGAAGTCCGGGGCAGACCCGAATATTGCTCTGCCGTTCCACGCCTCCATGTGTAGCAGCCACCATGTGAGCTCCTGTTTGGCTTCGTAGTCGAGTGGTACAGAGTCGGAGTACGCATGCCCTGAGCGTAATTGTGTGGCCTTTAGACGCTGTAGGGCCCTGTAGTGTAGTGGCCCCGGGAATATTGCCTGAATGGAGGCTGAGAGGAGTCCGATTACTCTGGCTAGTTGCCGGAGTGTCAGTACCAGCCTCTTGAGTGTTCTGCGGATCTCCTTTTTGATGAGTTTGACTTTGTCCGTTGGTAAGCTGAGCGTACCGGTAGTCGCATCTATGTGAAAACCCAAGAATTCCATGTTCTGGGACGGGGTAAGCACCGATTTCTCCCAGTTGATGAGAAATCCTAGATTCTGTAGCAGTGTCACTGCCCATGTCAGGTGCTGTTGTAATTGACGGGCTTCGTGCGCCATGATCAGCATATTGTCCAGATAAATGATCATCCGGACGCCTCTGCTGCGTAGAAAGGCGACCACAGGCTTCAGCAGCTTGGTGAAGCACCAAGGGGCCGATGAGAGACCAAAGGGAAGGCAGCGGAATCGCCACATTGTCGCTTCCCATTGGAATTGGAGCAGGTGGTGGCACTCTTCCGCAATGGGGATTGTAAGATATGCATCTTGGAGGTCCAGCTTCACCATCCAGTCCCCTAACCTGAGCAGGTCTCGCAGGCAGTGGATACCCTCCATTTTGAAATGGTGGTACCGCACAAATGCGTTTAGTGGCCGCAAGTTGATGACTGGGCGTACTCCGCCGCCCTTCTTGGGTACCAGAAACAGATTGCTCATGAACCCAGGGGATGGTGAAGGGACCTGGTATATGGCGCCCTTCGCTTGGAGGGTGCGAATCTCCTCGCTCACCAAGCCCTTGTCTTGCGTGGAGAAAACTATGCGGTGTGGTCTGTGTGTTTGGACCGGGGTTCGCACAAACTCTATGTGGTAACCCCTGATGGTGTTGAGGACCCATACGTCCGCAGTCAGCTGTTGCCAGGACTCTACAAAGTGTAACAGTTTGCCCCCCACAGTCGGTACACCCGGGAGGGGGGGAGGTAATACACTTACCATAAGGTCGGCGGCTGTACGAGTTTCCTCTGGGTCCTCGAGGTTGCCATGGTCTGGCCCTGACCGGGAAGAAGGGTGAGGGTGTACGGCTCTCTGGCGGCTGGAATCTAGCCGTGGCGGGACCTCTGTATCCCCGGTAGGAACCGCGGGAAGAACGGCCGGGCAGACGGCCCCGGTGTCTGCCGGCCCCACCAAAAACTCTGGGAGAGAACACTCTTTTTATATTTGTCTGTGCCTTGTCTAGGGCCGTAAAGGTGCTCACATACGTTCCCAATTCTTTGACAAAGTTGTCACCGAACAGGAGACCCTTGGCTTGCGGTCCCGGTTCGGTGAGAGCCATGTTAACTAGCTTGGGCTCGATTTTCATTAAAATAGTTTTGCGCCTTTCTGTGGCCAGTGCAGCGTTAGCGTTGCCGATGAGGCAGATCGACCGTTGGGCCCAGCCTCTAATGGCTAGTAAATCAAGAGGCGTTCCCTCATTTAAGGCCGCTTCGACCAATTCAAAAATCTTGGCACTAGGGCCCAATGTATCCAGCACCTTATCTTGACAGTGGCGTAGGGAGTAATCAAGTCCCTTCTTCGCCTTCCAGCCAGACTTACCCAAGAACTGTGCTATTTTGGGGTCGATATCAGGTGTAGCACAGGCCATGTCAGGCACAGTCGGGCGTGGGCATTCAGCCCGTAGTTTCTGCCTGGTGGCCTTATCCAAAGGTTTGCGGATTCTGGCCGCTATGTATCGTGCTACATGATCGGTTGGATACCACTCCGCCGACCTCGGGTTTTGTAAGGTGTCTGGGTCGAACAGAGGTTCGCCCTGAGGGTCCAGAATAGTGGTTTCATCCGCCGTGTCATGCACGGGGTTGGCTGGAGTGCGTGTCGGACTCTGGTCCGGGGAGGAAAACTCCCATTCCTCTGAGTCGGCTTGGTCCGACCCGTTCAAAACCTCCTCACTATCCGAATCAGTGTCGGAAGAATCTGACAGGGCTTTTGCCCTCTTCCATGTCCGCGCCGCTTTTGCCCGGCGGGTGGCTCGTTTTCGTGGGGGCCCCACGACCTCAGGTGCGACAGGACGTACCCTGTCCGTCAGTCTAGTTTTGGAGGCATGTGTTCCCACATTGTGGGTTTTACTCATGGCCTTACGGCCCTCTCTGCTTAAAGGTTCCCCCTCTGCGGCCCTGGCTTGAGTCATGCTGGGGTTAGACGCCTTAATGGCACTCGAAATGGAGTGTGACAAGTTATCCGACATAACCCCCATGGCGGTAAAGATAGCTTGGGTAACCGATTTTGACATGGTGGCGTCCAGGAGCGAGTGGAACTCCTCAGAGTCCAATTGCTCCAGAGTGGCCACTATGTCCCTATGCAGGGATATGGGTTCAGCCACGGAGGGCCCGTGCTGGGCCTTAGTATCACCTTTATCACTGGTGCCAGGGGCAGAAAAAGCCTCAGGGGTCTGCATCTTGGGGGTATGTAAATGGCTATTTGATGTGCAGTAGTGAGTTATTAAAGGCAAGAGACAAGGCAGGACAATAGCACAGAAATGTACTGTTAGCTTACCGAGTGTTCCCTCAGGAATGGCTCCTGGGATCACTGGCAAGCTAACAGTACACTAAACAGACCAATCAGCTCGCGCCCTGCAGTGGGCTGAACGAGCTGAGGGAGAAAAAGAGCGGCAAAATTTTAAGATGGGCGCCAGTATGGGCCGCGCATGCGCTCCCGAACGAGAGGACGCGGCGGGGAACCCTCTGCCGGGAGAGAGAGCTGGTCCGGTTCTCGAGGGTTACCTGCGCCGCGTGAGGTATGAGGGGGGTAATAAACTACCCAGCGGCGAGTGTGGAGCCGGTATCCCCGCGGGGGGGGGGCGGGGTACCGGCGGGACAATGTGGGAAAAGGGGGGGCGGCCCCCCACGGAGGGTTAGCTACCAGGGGTGGTATACACCAAACGCACAATGCGTTCTGGTGAGATAAAATCAAGTCACAATAACATGCATAAAATCAAAATAAAGGCCCTGGGGAGATAGCGCAGCTAAGCGGACAAGGGCACATGTAGGAGTGTGGGGATAGATGCATGGGATTGGATGGGAAAGAGTGTGTGGGTGGGATTATGTTCTGTGTAAGTTAGTGTGGGGGAGGTCTTACCTCAGTGCCACTTGGGATTCGGGCCAGCAAACAGCTTCCTGTCCTCCAGCTCCTGTTTGCCTGGGCCTGCAGATTGACACAGCCTGAGGTGATGGAGGTTGAGGCGATCCTGGCGTCCCTCAGGGCTGCTGCAGCGTGGATGGTGGCCGGCACCTGTGGAGGCAATTTACAAGCATTACTGGAGGTATGGCTGCCGGTGTGGGCACCCCCCGCGGCCTACCCTCCCCCTGGGGCACCCCCTGCGGTCTCCCCTGCTGCCTCCCATGCGGCCCCTGCCCCTGGGGGCCGCACCAGCACTGGCAGGCATTCCCACCCGCCTGCCAGGCTGTCCCTGGATCCTACTCCCCGGGCCCGGTGAGGAGCAGGAGCCTGGGTCCGGGGCACCGCGGGGGCCGCGTGTCTGGGGCTGCAGCACGTGGCCTACTACTGGGGGGCTGGGATCTGAGGCCTACTGTGGCCACGCGCATGGCACGGCCTTCAGACACGAGGCCTGCCACTGCCGCGCGGCCTGCTACCCCCATGGCCGCCCAGCCTGCTACTTACTGGGCCGCCCACTACCTCCAGGCCGGGGATGCGGCCTACAACTGCCGCGCGGCCTCCTGGTGCGGCTGCCGCGCGGCCTACTCCTCTCCCCCCCCCTCCACACCATCCGCCCCGGCCGCCAGTGCTGGATTGCGGGCCGGGGGCGGTGGGCGGCGGATCCCGCGATCCGGGCGGCGGGTGGCCGCCCGGCAACTGTGCAGATCCCCCGCGGCCGGCGGGGAGGTGAGTGGGCCCTCGCGGGCCGCTGGGGGGGGGTCCCCTTGCCCGTCGGGAGCCTCCTCTGCCAGTGAGGAAGGCTCCCAGGGCTCTGTCTCTCCTTCCCTCCCTCCCTCCCTCCCTCCCTTTGGATGGCTTTATTTTTCTTCCAGGGGGCCCAGCTTTCCTTGCCTGGGCCCCCTGGCCCCCCTCCTTTCTGTTTTCTCTCTCTCCCCCCCCCTCTACCTTGCCCCTCTACCTTGACTGAACCCCCTCCCTCCCCCCAGGTCACTTACCTCGGCCATCTCCTCTGGGGCGTGGGCTCATCTTCTCTGCTGCTTCTTCTCAGCATGCTGCTGCAGTTCATGGATCCGTCCAGCAGGTGGCGCCTGGATCACAGCTGATGTCTCTGTGGATGCTGGAACTGCTGTTTCTTTGCCTCAGCCTTCTGTGAGCGCAGTGCTGGGCTTGGATCGCCAGGCTGCGTCCGGTGAGTACATTTCCCTACTTTTAGCGCTTCGCGTGCGTACGTTCTTTCTTCCTTTCTTCCTAAAAAAAAAAATTGATGCAGACAGGGGAAAAAATTACAGGACAGAAATACAAGGTAAATTACCTATTGGACAAAAAAATAAAGAATCCTACGTCAAGTGCAGGGGTAGAATTCAATATATAAAAAAAATTTAAAAAAAAAAAATATATGGGGAATCCACAATAAAACAAAATTTAGGTACCCCCTTTCCTTTTTCAGTATGTATTATACATTTAGGTACGCTTTCCCGCAGCATCTGGCGCAGCTGATAGCGCCGGCGATGCCTCCCAGGTTCACGTGACTCTGGGCTGCTGAGCTCATGTGGCCCGCTTGGCTTGCGCGTAACGCTAGGGAGCAGATGGAGAATGGGGTTTTGTATCGAAGGATGTTCCCTCCTGCCACGGGGGTCCCTTGACTAAGGGGGACATTAGGGGCTCAGGGAGGGTCGTGGGGAGCATGCTGTGGTATGCACCCCAGGGCGCATATCGGACAGGGCTCCCCGAGTCGGCGCTGCGTGGTTCAGCGGTCAGGACACTCTCGGGACGCGTATCGTCCCTGATAAGCTGGGTTGGTGGAGGTACGTTTTGCACTTTCATCAACGGTTGGCAGTGCGACCCTTCTTGGCCTGGGGCCGGATGGGTTTTGCCGCTGGTTTTCTTTGGGGCTCACCTAGCCCCTCAGCATAGCGTGTTTTTCCTTCCTCTCTGCAATCGGTCGGGATGGGGACCCTCAGTTTATGTGGGAGCTCCATCGGGTGATGTGGGTCCAGTTTACCAAGCACGCTTATAAGTTTACTTCCCAGTCGTTTAGGGTACCCCTGGAGTTCGCTGTGGTGCCCAAGAAGGAGGAGCAGGGTCAGTATCTCCAGATTACTTATTTGCTCAGTTGTCGTTTCCTTCCAGGGGCTAGGTTTGGGATGATGGCTCGGCGCAGCGGGCTGCGTGGGTGGGGTTGCAGGGCCTTGCTGACAAAGGCGGCTGTGGAATCAGTTTTACGGCTGCTGCCGGTACGCCCGTCGGGTTTATTGTTTCCAGGTTGTGTTCCCGACGGTCAGGATTGGGTGGTTCTGTGCCTTCATGTAGGTTGCTCCCGATGTCATTTATGCGTAGGGCCGTCGGTGCAGCATGTCCGCACTCTGCTGCTACAGTGTTTTTCCTGGGGTAGTTTTATGAGTTTCGGAGTTCCGTGGCCCAGGCTATATCCGTAGGTTTTGGGGGGTTTTGGGCCAATTTGGGCTCTCAATGGTGTGCTGACTCTTGCCCATTACACTGGCAAGGATCGGTTTTCTGGCGGACTTTGGGGTTCTTGGAGCTTCCCCTTTCTGGTGGCATGGTAGGCATGGGGTGCCCGGCTCTAGAACAGGTAGGTGGGGTTTTCCTTTGGGACCATCGTGGGGCAGTGCGGGCTGTCTTGTCATGTAACAGTACACTTTACCCCAGGGTTACTCTGGTGGCAGCGCCTGGCTTGGCGCTGTTGAATCTAGGGCGGCTGGTCTTAGGTTTTTGTGTCCGGGTATTCCCGATGTGGTGGCCGACACTCTGTCTTGGTCATTCTTGGGCATACTTCGGTCGGAGGTGTCACGGGGTCGATGTTAGGGCAGTGGAGGTGGTCGCCTGGTCCAACGGTCTGATGAAGCTGGTCCGTGGGTCGCCCTATGAGGCGGCGTGGGGCCCACTCCAGTATGGTGGGAGTGATCGGGACGGATGGGGACGTTTCCTTGTAGGTTCCGGGAGTGGACTGCTCATCTACATGTTTGGTACCGTCTGTTGGGGGCGCTAGGGGTGATTTCTGTGATTGGCAGGGCTCGGCTTCCTGTTCAGGTTACAGTTGTCGGCAAGTGGTGGGGTGTTTTGGTGGACGGACTTATTTCAGGTTTCGCCGCTCGACTGCTGTTGTCGTTGGGACGGGTAAGTCAGTTGCGGTGTGGCTGATGCGTCGATGGAATCTGTGCGATTCTTGGATGTTTAGGGGTCGACGTGCCCTGGCTTTTCCGCTTTCTCCTAAGGTAGATGGAATGCACGGGGTAATGGTTGGGCTCCTAACACGGTGTAACGGGTTCCCAGGATGGCCTGACAAATTCCGTTCTGATCGGAGGCACTGCAGGTTTCCATCAATTGCCTGAAAGTTGGTGGGGTGTTCGAGGGGCATTTATTCTGGTTTGGGATGGCTACGGTCGCCGCCAGGCTTGGGGTGCCTGCGCCAATGGTTCAGGGGCTCGAATTTTGGGAGTCAGGGTGGTGGTTCCTTCAGGTTCACCCTGCTGGTCTCCGAATGGATTTCTCACCGCGGTTACGGCCCCCCCCCGGAAAGGGAGGTTCAGTGGTCTGGCACCAGTTACATGGTGGGGGTGTGGTCCTCCTCGTACGGGGTCGGCTGTCCCGCCTCTTGGACGTACCAGGGGGTTTTTGTCATCTCTGGGTGGATTGATATGGGTTCGGTGTTGTATGGGGTGCTCTTCCATCTGAGGGTGCTCTGGAATCTGGACATGTTACACATTCTGTGTCTTACCAGAGGTTCTCAGGGGGCCGGGCTGAGGCTATCACCTGTTCCTGTTGGCAGTGCGCTCAGCAATGTGAGTGCCCTGGTGCGCTGCAGTCGGGAATCGGTCGAGGTGGGTTTCTTGTTTTGGCTTGGGGGATTCCAGTTCACCTTGGGGTGTGGCCGGATGTGGCCTAGTTATCTCGAGGGGATGGGTGCGCTTGCTGGAGGTCGGATGAGGCCTATGTTGATGGTGCACTGAGGACGACTCCGGCTGGAGATGAAACGCGATTGCTGCTATATCAAAGGATTGTATCTGGTATTTTTCTTGTTTCCTCTGCTGTGTTTTATTTAGGCTTTGTGCCTAGTATATTTTACTATTTATTCACTGCATATTGTCCCTGTTTTAATTGTTTATTTGTGCAATAAATTTTGGAGTCTGCACTTTGTATCCTGTGCTGCTCTCCTCAAGGATATCGTTTAGCCTTTTTAGGCACCCTCCTGCACATTATATAGAGCCTGGGACGGCTTTAAATCCTGTGAGTTTTACGCTACATAAGGGTTCTAACATTATGTATATGTATGTGTATATATGTATGTATATATTTTGCGCTATGTTGTGTTATTGGATTGATCACGAATGGTCATTTAATTTCCTGGTGCATTACTTATTCTATGTTGATCTGGCACTGCTAGCAGTGGTGGAACAGGCCATGGCTGGTTGTGGTGGGGTCCCCCGCTGATTTTAGGAGTAAAACAGCGTGGTTGTGGCGGGGGTATGTCCTTGCCAATTGAGTTTGAGGGGTTACGTTTAAGTATATGGAATGAGATGAACAAGTTTTTAAGGTCTCAACCTCCCCTGCTTCAAAAGGTTAACATTAGGTTGCCTGAGGTGTCGTGCCCATCGAGCGTGGATAAGGTCGGCTGATGGCGGGCATTGGAAAGATATGATTTTATGACGAGGGGGGAGGTGAGAGGAAGTGGTGATTAGGAACCACTGTATGTTTATTGGCAAGGACGGTTGGGTCACTGTATAACACTATGTGTGGAGTTATATATGTATATATGTTAATTTATGCTTATTTATGTCTAACGTTTTGGTTACAGAAAAGAAGAGATTTAATAAATAAAGTTATGGATGTGTTATGCAGTAATTTAGTTTGTGATAATAAATGCTGTGGCCTGTTCATCCATACTAAGTGGTCTGTCGTTATTGGGGGGTTGAATGGGGTTAGTTTTGTTCTAGGCTGCATCGCGATTCCCCACTACGTACATACAAGGCCCTGGGGAGATAGCGCAGCTAAGCGGACAAGGGCACATGTAGGAGTGTGGGGATAGATGCATGGGATTGGTTGGGAAAGTGTGTGTGGGTGGGATTATGTTCTGTGTAAGTTAGTGTGGGGGAGGTCTTACCTCAGTGCCACTTGGGATTCGGGCCAGCAAACAGCTTCCCTCCCGCCCACCCTATTGGTATATTTAGTCACAGCTAGCCGGGGGTATGTCCTTGCCAATTGAGTTTGAGGGGTTACGTTTAAGTATATGGAATGAGATGAACAAGTTTTAAGGTCTCAACCTCCCCTGCTTCAAACGGTTAACATTAGGTTGCCTGAGGTGTCGTGCCCATCGAAGCGTGGATAAGGTCGGCTGATGGCGGGCATTGGAAAGATATGATTTTATGACAGGGGGGAGGTGAGAGGAAGTGGTGATTAGGAACCACTGTATGTTTATTGGCAAGGACGGTTGGGTCACTGTATAACACTATGTGTGGAGTTATATATGTATATATGTTAATTTATGCTTATTTATGTCTAACGTTTTGGTTACAGAAAACGTTTTGGTTACAGAAAAAGAAGAGATTTAATAAATAAAGTTATGGATGTGTTATGCAGTAATTTAGTTTGTGATAATAAATGCTGTGGCCTGTTCATCCATACTAAGTGGTCTGTCATTATTGGGGGGTTGAATGGGGTTAGTTTTGTTATAGGCTGCATCGCAATTCCCCACTACGTACATACAAGGCCCTGGGGAGATAGCGCAGCTAAGCGGACAAGGGCACATGTAGGAGTGTGGGGATAGATGCATGGGATTGGATGGGAAAGAGTGTGTGGGTGGGATTATGTTCTGTGTAAATTAGTGTGGGGGAGGTCTTACCTCAGTGCCACTTGGGATTCGGGCCAGCAAACAGCTTCCCTCCCGCCCGCCCTATTGGTATATTTAGTCACAGCTAGCCGGGGGTATGTCCTTGCCAATTGAGTTTGAGGGGTTACGTTTAAGTATATGGAATGAGATGAACAAGTTTTTAAGGTCTCAACCTCCCCTGCTTCAAAAGGTTAACATTAGGTTGCCTGAGGTGTCGTGCCCATCGAGCGTGGATAAGGTCGGCTGATGGCGGGCATTGGAAAGATATGATTTTATGACGAGGGGGAGGTGAGAGGAAGTGGTGATTAGGAACCACTGGTATGTTTATTGGCAAGGACGGTTGGGTCACTGTATAACACTATGTGTGGAGTTATATATGTATATATGTTAATTTATGCTTATTTATGTCTAACGTTTTGGTTACAGAAAAAGAAGAGATTTAATAAATAAAGTTATGGATGTGTTATACAGTAATTTAGTTTGTGATAATAAATGCTGTGGCCTGTTCATCCATACTAAGTGGTCTGTCATTATTGGGGGGTTGAATGGGGTTAGTTTTGTTATAGGCTGCATCGCAATTCCCCACTACGTACATACAAGCCATACACATATACATTAAGAAATGACAGTTAGGGAAAAAAACAAGGTGTTACAGAAAGAGGAAGAGGAGGAGGTTACAGGAAAGGATATCAGAGAAGGACTGCTCCTATTGGATAGGAGATAATGATGTAATGTTAACCCTGTGAGGGTAGTTATACATGTTTCTTTTCCTTTTTTTCTACAAATAAACACCTTAGCTTTCTTTGCTGCTGAGGAATAAAGAAAGAGGAAAGCCTAATAAGAGCCTCCGTGTCCTTTAATAAAATTATCACAATATTTTAAACTACTTTTATTAAACTGCTTGGCTTGTCATGTCCTATTATGTTTAAAACCCCTCTATATATGCATTCGATTATCAGTGCACAGGGAATTATTGTCCCTTGTGACACTGTAAAAAGTCTGTGTGATTTTATAGAAAGAGCATTGTCTAATGCTAGCCACTTCCTTTATCAGATGTTGGCCTTAATATACTGTAAAGCTATTTTGAGCAGACTGTACTGTAAGAATGGTTTACAGTTGGAACTGCCTTCTAAAAAATAGCAAACGAAGTCTGTCATGCATTTATCGCTGCACGTTCTATTTAGTAAACCCACACTCTTACGCAGGCCAACATATTTATACAATAAAACGTAAATTATTCCTTATTTCTTGTAAGTTTCCAAATTGTGTAATTAACTGTCACTTTCTGTTTCGCCAGTAGTTCTTTTTTTTTGAGAGTACATATCACAGAGAAACTAGTCATGCCACGACAGCAGTAGGAGGCATATTGAGAACAATGAGTGACAGCAAATGAGAAATGAGCAGAATGTTATGTTAAGATAAGCAGGCTAGCTATGCATGAGTAGACTACTACTCATAACAATCAGAGAGAAGTGCTGAAAATATAAGCATATGTAGCATGTGCCATTAAGATGTCTGGCCTGAGGTGGGTATACTTTCCAACAAACATAAGGAACTGCACTCAATCCCATCAATCTGAGCCAAAGTGCAACTAAACCAGGTTCTAGTGGCAATAGTATAACATACAAGAAATGGTTCAGCCACTCCAAGGTTTAGAGTGGCAAATCTATTGGAGCCCAAAGCTTTAGGTTACAATAAATTTGCCATTCTGAACCTTGGAGTGCCTGAACTATTTCTTGTATGAGGTGAGTATACTAGCATAAGTCCCTTATCAGCCTATGCCCTTTGGGGGTAGATCATAGCTTTGCTCCTGCTTTATGGTCAGAAGGCAGTTTTCTAAGTACAGGTTTGCTGCTTCCATTGCCCCTCAGTCAAAACAGGATATAGTCCCCTCGAGTTTAGTATCGAGGAATGATAGCATCTGCTCTCCTGTTTGTAAATCCCCTGTTTTGTCTCCCCAGTTGGCTCATTCCTAGCTCATCCTGAGTTTTGCCGGTGTGGTCTGCGCCACTGCATGCACGCTTTCTACGAAGCAGAGGCCACATGTTAGACCGAAGACCTTTAGGGCAGCCTCTCCAGTGAGTGGATAGGTGCTAGTAGAGGCTTCTCAGGAATGCCCAGCGGCACTTTGACCCTGCATTTTACAGCTCTTTTTTCCCTTTGCCTGTTTGTTCGGTTAAATACATTCATCACATATGTTAACATTGCCCTGTTCGAATAACGAATAAACTACCGAATGACAGACCACCCATATGCGGAGTGTGCAGCTTGTTGACCCTATTAACCTCTGCTAACACCTCTGTAACCGCAATCACATCAACGTTCTAAGCGATCGGCCAGGTGGTCGCCGTTTGTATGTTCGAACACGTGGTGGTGGCCATCTTTGGACACGAACACAGACAGCGGTGTTTGGTCGTTGAGTGTATGGAATTAAAACTGGACACTCGACGGCGTGAACACCGCTGAGAATTCCATCTCCAACTTATTCATACGAACAAAACGGCGTTTATCTTACAGTTTATGTCAGTACATTATACAGATTTCATTGTTAGAGGGCGAGTCCCTTTCATAAACTCAGCCCAATACTTATATTTATACTGCATCCTGTCAGTTTTTGTTTTTCTTACAGTTTATGTGAGTACATAACACTGATTTCGAACGCTTTAAACGTGCGTCTGCAGTCGCCGATTCTCTCTTTTTCAATCTACCGAACGCGTATATCTATGTGCGCTACGCGGTTTGCATTTTCTATCAGGCGTTCATGCGTTCGTGTATGCCTGTTTTTCATCCTTCAATCTACAGAACGTGTATTCAAACCAATGTGCGTTCTGTGATTTGTATTCCCTCCTGGTCGACCCTTTGGACTGTTCTACTCCCGAACCCACATTCTCAGCGTTCGATAGTTTCCCTTTATGTTGTTCGTTTCGTGAACTAGTTTGTAAGTTTTCTGTGTTCGTTTTTCCTCCATTTTTCGAGTACTACTGTTCTGTCTCTGTTCCCTTTATTTCAAGCGACTGTTCGACAGATTTCTCACAAATGCATTGCGAGATCCGCGGCAGCCATTTAACCCTTGCCAGTTGCTAGCAATTAAACGGGAGTGAGCCCCTGATTTATAAATGTACCTTAGCTTATGCTAGCTGCTGCTTTTACTGGAATACTTTTGTACTAATATTACTGGGGGTGAGCCCCCATCATATTGTTATATACCCTGGTACCTTACCTTGCCGGAAAACATTGACTATTTGATCTGTCTGTCACTGTTACAGCTCCTATGATTTGCCTGTCTGTGCCACAGCACCTCCCTATGGGATATACTCCTGGAGGTTTTATTATTACTGGGTGAGACAAGTTATTACAGATATATACTGGAATCGGTGCAGAAATTGGTTTCTGTTCACCTTGCTTGCTACAGGGACCATTATAGTTTAGTATTAACTTAGGGGTGGTTCAGCTGGTCAGGTTTATACCCAGTAACCCGGCTCAGGGTGAGCCCCCATATACCGCTCCTGAGTGGAGCTGTGCTTGCAGTCTCCTTTTACCTGGGTGACCCTTAGCGTTGCCTCTACATACATTACTCGCATTCAGGCCCGGACTGGCCATCGTGCATACCGGGCAAATGATCGGTGGGCCGCGATGGCCGTGGGCCGAGGCCGGCAGGGGAGATCACAGGATCTCCCCTTCCAGCCCCTTTAGGGCCAGCGCTATCCGAGCGCCGGCCCTGCTATGTGCCTCCATGGGCCGGTGGGGAGAGCAAAGATCTCCCTCACCGGCCCACAGGCATGGAGATGCGGCCGCAGACGGGTTAGGAAGGGAGGCAGGAGAGGACCGGCTGAGCTATAACCAGCAGCTCCGCCGGGTCCTCTCGTGGGATTCTGAGCGTTGCCGTGTTTATCACGGCAACGCTCAGATCTCGTGAGAGTGAACTCTAGCCAGGTTAGAGTTCACTGTCACCACTGGACCACCAGGGAAAGCAGCACGGCTCCCCTCCATGGCAGTATGGCTCCTCCCCTCCATGGAAACCTGGCTCCCCCTCCCACAGTACCCTCAGACACACACAGTACCCTCAGACACGCACAGCACCCAGACACACACAGCACCCTCAGACACACACAGCACCCAGACACACACAGCACCCTCAGACACACACAGCACCCAGACACACAGCACCCAGACACACAGCACCCTCAGACACACACAGCACCGTCAGACACACACAGCACCCAGACACACAGCACCCTCAGACACACGCAGCACTCAGACACACACAACACCCTCAAACACACACAGCAGCCAGATACACACAGCACCCAGACACACACAGCACCCAGGCACACACAGCACCCTCACACACACACAGCACCCTCAGACACACACACACACAGAACAGACACACACACGCCTCAGACACACAGCACCCCAGATACACACAGCACCCAGACACACACAGCACCCTCACACACACACACAGCACCCTCAGACACACACACAGCACCCAGACACACACACACCCTCAGAAACACACATCACCCAGGCACACACAGCACCCTCAGACACACACAGCACCCTCACACACACACAGCACCCTCACACACACACAGCACCCTCAGACACACAGCTCCCTCAGACACACACAGCACCCAGATACACCACGCAGCACTCATACACACACAGCACCCTCAGACACACACAGCACCCAGGCACACAGTACCCTCAGACACACACAGCACCCTCAGACACACACAGCACCCAGACACACAGCACCCTCAGACACACACAGCACCCAGATACACACGCAGCACCCAGACACACACAGCACCCAGACACACAGCACCCAAATACACACGCAGCACCCAGACACACGCAGCACCCTCAGACACACACAGCACACAGACACACACAACACCCAGACACACACAGCACCCTCAGACACACACAGCACCCTCACTCACACAGCACCCCAGACACACAGCACCCCCAGACGCACACAGCACTCCCAGACGCACACAGCACAATCAGACAGACAGCACCCTCAGACAGACAGCACCCTCACTCACACAGCACCCACACACAGCACACTCCCACACATATACAGCACACACACATTTAAATATAATAAATAAAATAACGCTCAGTTAACAGACAATTTTTTTTTAGAAACCTAGAATGTGACGGCAGATAAAAACACCCTCACACACACACACACACACACTGCGCCCCTCTCACATACAATACGTCCAAATATATATATACACACAACAGCACCCCTCACACTGCACCACTACACACATTACGCTCCAAATACACGCTAGATCCCTTACCCTATATGCACTCTTAATCCTCTACACACACACACACACACACACACAATCTCCTATACACACTAGATCTCCTACACACACACACTGCCCATAGCCACACATATTACACCATATACACAAATGAAATTGACCTATTTACACAATACCACACCACACACTACACACACGGAAATCCACAAGCAGGCTCCAAACAATACACTTTCCTAGTCCTTTTGTCCCTTTTGTCCTCTGGTATACCACTTGTGGAGACACCAGAGACAATCTAAAAGCAAACACAGCGCAAGCATGGTATTAAATTTGCTTGCGCTGCGCAGAACAAATACAGGGCCTTTTTCTAATGCTAGAGCTCTTCAGCAGGGCTCTGCGCATTGAACCAACAAGCTCACTTTGAGAGGGGGTGTGCTTGTCATTAGTGATGAAAAAACACACCCGCTCTGGCCCTGCACCCTACTTAGGGGGCCGGTCTGATTGAAAAATGCCCATGCCTTATTTTTTTCCCAGTCCGGCCCTGGTCGCATTCTTGACCACCATACCCCTAGCAGTCCCTGCTACCAATTTGCCTATTTACTCACCAATCTATTGGGTGAGCCCCAAGTATAATGGGTGTTAATAATGGAAGACTCAGACTCCCTCAGACCTCCATGGAGTAATCAATGTGGAAGTTGCTGGTTCTGTGGAGAAGGCCTCAGCCAAGGCATTCCAGCCACCCAAGACGCAACCAAAGCATACGCTAAAGGCTCCCAACAGAGATATGTCTCGGAGGAGTCCGATTCCTCCTCCAAAGAGCAAGACTGCCCTGCTAAGTGCCACTGGATAGGCGAAGGGTCAAAAATCAAAACCCGCTAAGGGTAAAGCTCCCCTAAGAAAGGGAAAACGTACACTTATAATGCTTCCTCGGACGAGGAGCAGGAAGTTCCACCATTACTATAATTTCTCGATGAGTGGCAAGCAGAAGATCTCCATTCTGATCACGGGTCTTGGGGACCCAAGTCCTTTGTGAAGGAGGCCTTTCTGGGTGAGCCCCAGGATGTGGGTGATGTGGAGGAAGAGCTGGTTTTGGCACAGCCAGATGGCGAGCTCTTTTTTGACACCACAGGCCAACGCTGTTTGACCCGAGAAACATTCGCCTCCCACGCTTGGCAGATTGGACACATGCACTTCCTGCTATGGAAGGCAAGGTGGTCCACAAGCGGCTGAGATCAGAGTGCACTCCGGAGAAGGTCGCCTATGCCTCAGAATTTGACCAGATGATGCTGGTCTTCATGGCACAAGGGGGTAGAGACCCAAGGGAAGGGGTCAAGAAAGGGATTAAGGGAGCCCAGGATAAGCTCCTCAATGCTGTTGGGTCACTCGCCCAGTTTTGACCCTAACGTATGAGGCATACACCCAAGCTGACTCCTTTCAGCAGACAATGCGCATGACGGGGTGCACAATGTTTTGCTTCCTGGGCAACACAAATGTGTCCCTCTTTTTTCGGAGAGACGCCCGGCAGCCTTATTCACAATTGATGGCAAATTGGTCATTCTCAGGGATAAAGAATTGGGCCCACAAGCATGAGGAAATTATTTGGTGAGTCTTTCGTGAAAGGCTAATGCTTAGTCAGAAGAATCTGCTTAACCCTTGGGGGTCACAGGTTTAATTCCCCAGCAAGGTTGACTCAGACCTTTAGCCCTTTGTGGTGGATAAAATGAATACCATTAAATTGGGTACAAGTTACGTCAATAGGATGCACTTGGAAACCATAAACTATCTGAATGTCTTGTTATTGGTTAAACATTTTTACACACAACCATTTCAAGATGGAAGGCATCCATCTATTGTGGCAACTCTGGGAAGGAGGAGACAGGTTTACCTGCCTGGACTTAAAGACCTGCCTGTACCAGTAGACAATGGTAGTTGTCCCTCCTTACGGTTCCTCTGGCAATTTACCTGCCTCCCATTCAGGTTCAGTTCGGCATCACAAACTTTACGAAAGTTTCTGAAACCAGTGATGGCTCACTTATAGGGTCAAGGCATACAATGCCTGGCTTATCTGGATGACATTCTACTTTCTGATCAGAATCGCAACCACCTTCTTTCACCAGTACCCATGAAATCCGACAAGAACTTCGATGGTGGCTCAACGGTATACATGCCTGGAATTGTTGGCAGGCGCCTCTGCTATCCGAAATCTAATGAAAGGGAGATCCGATTGCTGTATCCTGCTACGCATGGAGAATTTCTCCGCACTTCGTCACATCAACCAACCAGGTGGCATTTGTTTTCAGACACTGACGCACCTCACAAAGGAAATTTTTGACTATTGCCTACAACGTAATACCACATTGATGGCGGAACATCTTCCAGGGAAACCTCTCAACACTGGAGGGACAACAATGATTGGCACCTAGCTCCACACATATTGGCAACACTGAACAACCTGAGAGGTCCGCTCATGACTGACTTTTCTCGTCTAGCACCAACCACCAACTACCGGTTTTCTACAGCTGATTACCAGACCCAAAGGGTGCAGCGGTAGACACATTCCTGCAGGCATGGCTGACCGAAAGGGCTTTCGCATTTCCACACTTCACAATGGTCCACCACATCAGATCGCTGGAAATGGCAAGCCCCCTGATGACACCCCAGTAGCAGAGTCAACCTTGATACCCAGATCTCCTCACATTGTCATGCCAGGACCCGCCGCTATTAACAGACGATCAGATGATACTCCCGGATTCCATGGGGATTCCCATGCTACAAAAGACGTCTCTCAGTTGGGATCCTCTCATCCCAATCTCTCTTTAGTGGCCTGGAGTCTTTCGGGGGTGTTTGACGCACTGATGACTTATCATCAATGGCTAGAGATATACTCTGGAACTCATGGGCCCCTGGAATGAGGAAGTGTTACCTCTCAGCTTGGAATTCATGGCTCAATTGGTCGGATTTCGGACATTCGAGCACTCCACATGGACACCTTCTCGTTTTCTCTGGAAGGAGTCACTCTTCAAGTATCTGGACATACAAGACAGACTCAACGTCATTTTTTTTACCCTTTTTTTTTTATCGGAACCCAACTTTATGTGGTCCAGACACTTCACGCACGTACGTACTGCTACAGCCGAATCTGTGAAGAAGAAGAGAACATGTGGTCCAGACACATTTCTTGGTAGGACAAATAAAACAACAAGTATTTTTAAACTGATTAGTAACCATGTGTAATACACAGGATTATGTAATTATTTTTTTATGTAAGTTTTAACATAAGTGCCATTAGGGTGTGAGTCAGGTTATACACAAGTGCTGGTAATTGACATGTTTCTTGTTTTGTAACTAGTAAGTGTGAAATAAGACTCAGGCTAGTTACCATGTTTAATAAACCCAGATAGACATGCAAATGCCCTAAACGAGTACCAGTGCAAGTGTAAAGTAAGTGTGCTGCGTCGGATCAACATGTGGCATCACAGAAGTTTCAAGAAAACCAAAGAATTTCTATTTGCTCAATCGAGGAGTTAAAACTTGCTTCTTAACTTTTTTTTAATGATGGTAAACAAAAAACATTAAAACAATAAATTAATATTGAGATAAGATGTATGTGCTGATTAGTCACTATATAGTGTAAATAATCAATATATTAAAAAAACTTTATAAAGCTACAATATCTTTCACAGATAAGTGTCAATTAATGTCATGTTCAGTACAGTGACTATTCACAGGGATGTGGTGTAAATTAGGAGTGACTAAATTCACACTTACACCCCCTACTTAATATGTATGCCTATGCTGATATCTCTTGTAAAACTGTTGACATGTGAATGTGATACTGAGCAGTGTGTTCTTAGGTTAATGGTCATAGCTAACACAAAGGTGTAGATAACAAGTACCTTGCGGAGTAGAGTGTAAAAAAGAGGTAAAAGTGCACTCAGTAATACCAAAAAGGAAGGGTTACCTGTATTATATACAATTGTGATAACCAGCAGTAGTTGATCTTGGTATATACTTGAACAGATACAGTAGATAAAATCTATATAAAAATACAATAAAACAAACACAACATAGTGTAATCTGTAAACAATGTAGATAGTGGATAATTAAAGGCTGAAACCACTTACAATATATTGAGCCAGTTGGAAGCTGGCTCAAAACTTATCCAGCATGTATGTCATATAGGTAGACTTCAGTGGAACTGTATCTTTAAGGAGAGATCTTCAAAGTTGTCAGAACCAGGGATTGGAGCAGAAAAAATAAATTTCTTCCCTTGGAAAATTGTCTGGTATTTTATCAAATGAAGAACCAGAGATAAGAAATATATTTACTTGAAAAAAGTTGAATTTCTTATCATAAAACAGGATAAAAGAGGCACAACGCGTTTCAACCACTTCGGTGTGGTCTTCCTCAGGTGCTGATCAATATCAGAATGGCATTCCACACAATTTATATAGGATACAAATTAAATTACAATTGGTTACACATATGTATCATATTAGTAATCATTTCCTTATTTGGTCCTAGTCGGATATGCACTGCCACCTCCAATATGGCTGCACTTCCAGTTTTCGGACAAACAAATCAGGCGCCATCTTGGTGTCCCAGCAATAAATACATAGAGAATACATAAATACATAGAGAATCATACACAAAATTATAAAATAAATACTTTCAATGAACTACCTCTCCTACTCCACACAGACAGCAACAACAGGATAGATAGCCTGTTGGTGTCTGTGTAGCTCGGGGCTTGCAGGAATCTTGCGGCGCTGGATTCATGATGTCATTTCCGGTCACGTACTGTAAGGAACCACGAGAAAACCTGGAATCAATGATGGAGGAGACTTCGTACTCCTCCTGTCCAGAAACAACCAAAGGAGGAGGGGGAACAATCGGACTTGTGTACCGATTGCAAACAAGCGGTTTGAGCAAGGAGACATGAAAAGTATTAGGTATACGTAAGGACACTAGAAGGACCAAGAAACCTTGGAGCAAATTTCATGCTGGGAACCTTCAACCTTATGTTGCGTGAGGATAACCAAACCCGATCACCCATCTGGTAAACTGGATTGGCACTCCGCCGTTTATCCACATGAAACTTAAAGCGAGCAGCTGCAGTTTCAAGAGCAGAGTGAGCCTTAGTCCAGGTATCACGAATAGAGGTAAGGTGATTATCCAGAGTAGGGATAGCCGTATCAGAAAACACAGCAGGTAGAAAACCAGGATGACGACCCGTATTGACAAAAAACATACTATGCCCAGATGAGTCATGGGTAGCATAATTCCTTGCAAATTCAGCCCAGGGCAATAATTCAGCCCAGTTAGACTGTGTACTATTCATGAAGCAATGTAAATACAACTCAAGTGATTGGTTAGCTCTTTCAGCCGTACCATTAGTTTGGGAATGGTAAGCATAGGAAAATGACAATTCAATGCCCAGCTGTTTATTGAATGCCCTCCAGAACCGTGACACAAATTGGGAACCCCTGTCAGACACAATATTTTAAAGGAATAACATGAAGCCTGACAATATCGCGTATAAATATGTGCACTAGGTCCTGAGACGATGGAAATTTTTTAAGTGGAGTAAAGTGTGCCATTTTGGAAAAACGGTCAAATACCATGAGGATGGTAGTATACCCATTGGAACTAGGCAGTTCAACAATTAAATTATTATTATGCTATTATTTATATAGCGCCAACAAATTCCGTAGCGCTTTACAATGGGTGGACGAACAGACATGTAGTTGTAACCAGACAAGTTGGACACACAGGAACAGAGGGATTGAGGGCCCTACTCAATGAGCTAACATGCTAGAGGGAGTGGGGTAAAGTGACACAAAAGGTAAGGATAGTATTAGACTAATGACAGTTGCAAGAGAGGAATCAGTCGGCAGCTATTAACAGTTTAATTGAAACGCTTTTATGAAGAAGTGGGTTTTTAATGATGTTTTGAAGAAGTGGAGACTGGGTGAGCATCTAACGGAGGAGGGAAGCGAGTTCCACAGGAACGGTGCAGCCCTCGAGAAGTCTTGAAGGCGAGCATCAGAGATGGGAGTACGGACACAAGATAGACGTAAGTCTTCAGCAGAGCGTAAGGGGCTAGACGGGACATACTTGTGTATTAGGGAGGATAGATAGGTGAGAGCAGCATTATGTAGAGATTTGAAAGCAAGAACCAGAATTTAAATTGAGTTCTATATCTTACAGGAAGCCAATGTAGAGACTGACAGAAGTGAAGTGTGGGAGGTGCGGGTGGACAGGAAGATGCGCCTCGCCGCCGCATTCATTATAGAACGGCACAAGTTAGGAGCACGTAAGACCACTGAGAAGTGGATTACAGTAGTCAAGGCGAAAAAGGACAGTGGAATGGACCAGCACCTTAGTCGCATCTGGCGTTACGTAGGGTCGGATGCGCGCAATGTTTTTGAGATGGAAACAACAGGATTTGGTGATAGAATGAGACCATATGATACTGGGTATAGGAAGTGGCTGTAACAATCCACACGGAAACTGCACAGACAGAGCAGGCTTCTACATAATCTTTAATATCCCTCCTGAGTGACTCCCACAAAAATGACCTGGAAATGGCAGATATGGTTTTATTAATACCCGGATGCCCAGCTGTCACATTGTCATGGAACACCTTCAGCATCTTTTTCCTGTCAGGCAATGGAATAGACAATATTCATGGGCATGGCAGGGTAATCCACTTTGAGTAAATTCAACATGAGGAAGGCTATTTGCTCCATCAGTGTGAGTTTTGTGGATTCAGAATGTTTCCTGTGAACATTCACTCACTTTGGACAGTGGTCAGTGGACATGACTATAGCTATTGGGCAACGAGACAGATGGAAGACTAATTTTTTTCCAAGTAGCTGAGAGGGTCAGCATTAGGAGACAATGGAATCTGTTCAGACAGATAAGCTTTGACCATTTTGGAGGTGCTAATAGTCTCCTTTTGGCTGCTTTATGTTTCACTTTCTTCCACCAAACACCAACGCAAGAGCCCTTGTCCAAACCACATGTACTACCCTCTTGTCCTCAACCATCATGCCTCTCTTTCACTGTAAATCATTCATCCCAACAGTATGTCAGACTGTTGTATCGGAGTGTCGTCGAGTGCCTGGAACTCTTTTTGATGAACCCCGGTAAATATTGGACCGCTGCCCATTCTATTTCCCGACCACCTATATGAACGACTTTCAGGAAATATGAACTACCGAACAGGGGGAGCATTCATACCCTAAAATAAGAGATTCCCTTGCATGGTGTTCTCACAGGAGCCCCCGAAGAGACCTGCCAGGACACCTATTTCCCTGGAACAGTTTTGTGCTAGTGCCTTGTGTCTAGCCAGTCAAAACTTTACTTTGATGGCATTCTCGTTTCACCAAACCGATCTGAGTGATCTTTGGATTTGTTATACACTCAGATCGGGGCTATCTGGAGATGTACTTTTTGTGGGGTTACTGAGTGTGGTGGGGGCACTTTTGGGGTACTGTATATTTTGTAGGGATTTTCTGTACCTAAAAGATAAATGGATTATAGGTTTTTCTCACGCAATTATCTCTCAGGCACAGAGGATCCTAGGATTAAACAACCCTGTATTTGTGTGTTGGAGACCCCATCTAAGAGTCTGTACATAAAAGCCATGTCTGGCCTAAATAAACTCAGTTGACTCCCAGAACTGTGTGTTGTCCAGTTACTGGGGGAAAGTGCCTTGGGATATTTTACTGCTTAGTTCAGCTACGATGACTAAACAGATACCTATGTTAGGTATTGGAGCTCCGTTACAATAGGATTACACTGGGATAGCTTCAGTTCAGGGCAATTAGCAACTTGTTAATAAAGACGAGCTTTGAGTGAATCTTTAAGCCTCTTAATCATTGCTGCTATATTCTGTGGAGTGTACAACCAGGAACCCTATCTCTCGTGCAGAGGGAACTGGCTGGCATTTTGGATCTGGACTGCCCGTACAGGTGGGAACAGTCTGACATGCTTCAGGTATGTTCCCTCTGTAATGGCACAAGTTGAGCTAAAGCCAGCTTGAGATCTGAGCGGGGACCCACCAAAGGGCAGGCTAATTGAGCTGTTGTCTGTTCTCACCTCTTATGCTACCTATTTTTATCTCCTTAAGTGTAAAGGGTAATCCAGACGTGGACCCCTTGCTCACGGTGCCTAGAGAGATATTGATCATACCTCACTGATGATATCTTACAAGGTTGAAATGATCGTCTGGGGTTGCCGTATCTCTCGTGCAGAGGGAACTTGCTGGCATTTCGGATCTGAACTGCCCGTATGGGTGGGACCAGTCTGAAATGCTTCAGATATGTTCTCTCTGTAATGGCACAAGCTGAGCAAAAATCAGCTTGAGATCTGTGCGGGGAACCAAATTAAGGGCAGGCTAATTGAGCTGTTGTCCATTCTCACCTCTTTTGCTACCTTTTTTTCTCTATATAAGCTATAGTTAACAGTGATTGGATGAATACCATTTGGAATTAAACACTATTCGTGGAGGGTACATGACCCTTCTAAACTGAGCCCTGATGTCATTGATATGTGCTGAATCCCATGGGTCATTAAGGCCGCATATATAAACATGCATATATAATCAGCGTCCGTCAGAATGCAGAAGGTGATCGCAGCACTCGGAGCTGAGCTGTCAAGTAAGCAGGCAGGAAGCCTCACAGAAAGGCAGGAAGCAGAAGGCTTCAGAGGAAACCGAGCATGAAAAACTCGCACCAATCGTGGCGCATGCACACTAGAAGAAGAGACCCAAGAGCGTTCCTCAGGACCGTAACCCTTCCAGTGGACGAAGCACTAAACTGTGAGTCAACAAGGGAGTGCACCTCATATTCCTCAGAAGAGGCAGCACGGACAGGACCAGCCAAACGACAGGCTTAATGAACCTATTACACAGCAACGGTTTGAGAAGGGATGTATGGAAGGTGTTAGGAATGTGAAGGGTAGAAGGAAGTTACAAGGAGAAAGATACAGGAATGACCCTACGTAACACCTTATAAGGACCAATGTATTTAGGTGCTAGCTTCATGGATGGAACACGTGGACATAGATTCCTTGTAGAAACCCAAACCCTTCATTTAGAACATAACTAGGTGCTGCATCCCTGAGGCGATCAGCGAACCTTTTCTGGGACATAGCCACATTAGACAAGGCACATTGGACCTGCTCCCACATTTCCCTCAAGGTGGCAAGGTGGGCATCCAAAGAGAGTATTCCCTTTTCTGAGAGCACACCAGGAAGGATGCTAGGTTGAACACCATAAGCCACCATGAAAGGCCTCAGTCCAGTAGAGGCATGACAAACCATGTTTCAAGCAAACTCAGCCCATGGGAGTAGACCAGACCAATTATCTCAGAGTTCATTAGTAATGCAGCATAAGTATAGTTCCAGGGACTGATTTGCCTTTTCAGCAGCACCATTAGATTGAGGGTGATAATCTGAGGATAAGAAAAGATTGACACCCATCTCTGCACAGAAACCCCTTCAGAACTTGGAGATGAATCGAGGATCCCTGTCTGAGACAATATCAACCGGGATGCCATGCAATCTGAATATTTCCTTGGCAAATATATTGGCCAGTTGAGCAACAGAGGGGAGTTTTGTCAAGGGGATAAAGTGAGCCAATTTGGAAAACCTGTCTGTAACTATTAGAATGACGGTACGACCTTTAGAGAGAGGAAGATCCACAATAAAATCCATAGAAAGATGTGTCCAAGGCATCTTGGGGGTAGAAAGAGACATGAGAAGACCAGCTCGCATATGGGACACAGACTTAGACATAGTACAGATTTCACATGCCTGTACATAATCATTAATCTCGTTCATAGAAGAAGGCAACAAAAATTGTCTTGTGATATTCTTATATGTTTTCCTTATACAAGGATGACCTGCGGTCTTAGAATCATGAAATAAAGTAAACACCTCACTTCTGTCACTTTCCTTGCCATATAATAAACCAACAGGTTTATTGGGGGGGGCCGCCTGCTTCTGATATTTCTTAATTCTGTCAAGTAAAAGAGAAGAAACGGTAAGACGAGTAGCTGCAATTATGTTGGTAGGAGGAACGATGGCTTCAGGAATAGTGAGTGTTATCTCTAGTGGTTTGTGTTGTCTGGAGATGGCGTCTGCCTTAATACTGCGATAACCAGGTCTGTATGTAAAGCATACATGATTAAAATAAGGACCATCTGAGTAATCTGCTTGAGTAATTCTAACATGCTGATGATGTGTTTGAAGATCAGGGGAATGGATGAGAATGTCATTCAAATATACAACCGCACACAACGGTAGTATGTCACGCAGGACATCATTAATTAAATCTTGGAAGACTGCAGGGGCATTACATAAACCAAAAGGCATCACTAGATATTCGTAATGACCACTGGGGGTGTTGAAGGCTGCTTTCCATTTATTACCCTATTTTATCTGCACAAGATTATAGGCATCTCTTAGATCAAGTTTGGTAAAAAAAACGTAAACCCCTTTATACGATCAAAAATTCTGTTATGAGTGGAATGGAGTAAGCGTTGCGGATAGTGATCTGATTAAGACCCCTGTAATCTATACAAGGTCTCAAGTCTTTTAGAGACAAAAAAGAATCCTGCTTCGGCAGGAGATGAGGATCTTCAAATGAATCCTTTATGTAAGGATCCCTGTATGTACTCCTCCATGATAACATTCTCCTTTTCAGAAAGTGGATAGACCATACCCTTTGGGGGCATCGCACCAGACCACAAGTCAATGCGGATGATGTGGAGGTAGCTTATCAGCCGCTCTCTTCTCAAATACTTCACCAAGATCTGCATATTGCAGAGGTAGGGAAGTTAATAAATGGGAGGCAGTAGGTATGTTAAGTATATATACAGACCATATTTGTGTTAGACAGTTTAAATAACATTTTACCCATGATAATATTTCAGACCTTTCCCAATCAGGTAAAACCAAGAACGATAGGACAAGAAGAGGAATGCAATATCTGAAATGTCATTTGTTCTTTATGCAAGACTCCCACAGACATAACCAAGTCTTGGGTTTTATGTGTGACAAGTGGCTCATCTAATGGTCTACCATCTATGGCCTCAACGGCAAGGGTGTTGCCTTTTGGATCAGACATAAGGCAGTGGTGTCAGCAAAATGCTGGTCCATTAAAATATTTGCAGCCCCTGAATCTATCAATGCATTGGTTGTGATGGATTATTGACATATAGTACGACAGGTATAGTTAGTCTGGTTGTTACATTGGAAGGGGATAATGTCATAACACTGAAGGCCGATCCCTCACAAGGCCTTAGGTGCTGGAGTTTTACGGACGGCTAGGACACTCCTTTCTCAAGTGTCTTTTTGCTGCAATAAAGACATAAGTCCTCTTTCCTCTTGTAAGACTTTTCTGTCTCTGTTAAATTTGTGGTATATCATTGCATGGGTTCTGGTGGTGGTGGTAGTAAGGCGAGCAACGCGGTTGAAGGCAGCCTGGGAACAGGATGGGAATAAAACCCTCTGTGTCACACTATAAGTACATCTCTCCCTTATGCGATTGTCTATAACTATACATAAATCTATAAGATCGTCGAGTAAAATGGGTAATTTCCTAGATGCTATCTCATCTAAGATATTGTCGGCTAAACCCTCCTGAAAGGCTGTCACTAGGGATTCATTATTCCACACTACCTCTGATGCTAGAGTTCAGAATTCAATAGCAAAATCCGCTACAGACCTAGATCCTTGTTTGATCCTCATCAAGGATTTACCTGCTCAACTGACTATGCCTGGCATGTCAAAAGTCTTCTTGAAAGCTGAGAAGAACTCAGCATAGGTATATGCTACAGAGGAACTAGATTCTCATATAGGATTAGCCCATGCAAATGCTCTATCCGACAGGTGGTTAATCAGGAATGCTATTTTCTGTCATTAGGATATGAACGTGGGTTAAGAAACCCACAACATAACATAGGACAGCATGTGGACAGTATGTGCTGGTACACCAGAAACAAGTTCAGGAACCGGAGGAGCAGCAGCACTGTCCTGTGCATCAGGCTGCAAATGCAGTATGCACTAAGATGGTCTGCAAGGCCTAGATGAATTGATCCATGCGGTGATCAATAACGTCCATTCTTGCGCCACAAATGGCCTGCTGCTGTGATACATTTGTAGGTTCCATATTAAGCCCTGGAATATAAACATACAGACAGGATATACTGGAATCTAAACACACAGACAGAATCACTAACAGAAATATTCGTAATACCGGTCCTTAGAAGTATATCAAGTCAGTATATCAAGCCGAGGTCAAGGGATTACAAAGGTATGGAATAACGAAGAAACAAGCCGAGGTCAAAGGAATACAGAGTACAGAGGACAGGATAAACGATATACAAGAGCCAGTCAAAGTACAAAACTAAGCACAAGAAGAACGCGCTATTGGGCTACCAATAAGGAATGGGAGAGGTAATTACATATAGGCTATCGCTAGCAATAATTGGATGAATACCATTTGGAATTAACCACTATTCGTGAAGAGTACATGACCCTCCTAAACTGAGACCTGACATCACTGATGTGCGCTGAATCCCGTGGTTCATATATAAACATGCTGCGCGCAAGCATTCAGCGTCCGTTGGAATGCCAGAGGAGATCACAGCACTCGGAGCTGAGCCGTCGAGTAAGCAGATGGAAAGCCTGACACTGACAGACACACACAATTACACACCGAGGACACTGACACACATTTATACACAGAGAATACTTACACACAAACATAGGAAATTGACACACACACATTTATACACAGAAGAAACTGACAGACAGTGGTGTATCCTAGGCATGACAAAATTCATTGAATACACTAAAAAAGGGATTTTTCCTGCAGGGGTCCGGTGGTTTGGTGGGGCAAGCAAATGTGAGTTTTACTTACCTGGTCCTGCCCCTGGAGAGAAGTGAGACTTGGCTGCCAGTGTGCTCTGATTGGTTGGTATACTAGCCAACTTTGCAATACCTGACATAGCATGGGAAGCCTATGTAGCGTTACTCACCTTATCCAGGGGCCGGCCGTGGTCCTCTCTTCGAGCCGCGTGCGGTCCTGCTGCTGCACGAGCCGCGCGCGGCTCATCCGACGGCTTCAACAGGAAGGCGGGCAGTGACCGCGAGAAGCGGTCACGTGTCCCGCCTGAATCTAAGAGCGCGCCGCGAGTCTCGGGCGCGCTCTTAAAGAGACAGTGGGAGCCTAAATTGTTAAAAGGCTCCCATTGGCCCCTGTCATGCCACACTCCCCATACACTTACCTTTTGGGGGTGTGGATATGACAGGAGCCAATCACATTAGTTTAGAAGCTATTTAAACTTACCTCTCCCTTTACTCCCTGCCCTATCGTGGTTTCTGTTTCAGTTCCCTTTAGCGCTTGTTGTGTTCAGTTGTGTTTCTCCGTATTGACTTTGGCTTTGTTTCTGACTACGTTTTCTCTTTATCCTTATCTGTTCTGGTTGTCGGCTTGCTGTTTACTGTGTACCAGACCCCGGCATGTCCTAGTTTACGCTGTCTCTCTGTGCCCTTGACTTCGGATCGTTCCTGACTCTGCCTCCTCTCATATACGTCGAGTCCGGCCATTCTAAGGTCCGGTAGACGTATCTCTCCTCTGTGTTGTCTTCTGTTTAGCTGAATCCTGCGTGTTGGGGTATATTCTCGTTACAGCCTATAAATGGGCTCATTCTGCACTGAGTCCTCCATGAGTGAAGATGGATTATTTTTTATTGCTGTGCAGTTTTTATTTTTACAGCAATTTTCATTTTTTTGCAATCAAGACTTTTTAAAAATGTTAATTAGTGGCATTGGGAATTCAGGATTTTTATTTGGTCTTTTTGGGGGGCTAAATATAAGCAGAATTAGAAGAAAGAAGACTTTTGATAGTAAGTATAATTTTGTTTTACAGATTTTAGATTTCATGGCCCCCTTCTCATTATTTAGGGGGACGGCTAAGGGATTGGAGACCCCTACCTACCATTGGGTGGTGCTATTATTTTGGAAGGTGGACTAGGGCACGTGCACCCGCTGGCACAGTTGGGGGCCAGGGGCAAAAGTTCCCTCCCCTTATTAGAATTAGTAAGGCCCTACCCACCAGCATGAGTGGGGGCCAGGGATGTGGACACAAGGTCGCCCTTAAAATCTAAAGTAGTTCCCACCCGATACCAATGGGTGGGGGCACAATGGATCTATGTCCCCCCTGTTATTTTACAGGTCTAGACCTTTTCTAGTGACTGAACAGCAAAGCCAAGTTTCCAGTTTAATTGTTTAGCAGATATGCTTCCACATGCCGGATGGGCATATGAAAATACATTACCCCCAGTTTTGTAATATGAATCTTATTGAGCCTCATAGGATTTTTATTTATTTTATTTATTATTATAATATATATATATATATATTTTTTTTTTTACTGTTTTAATCTGATTAGCAAGCACTGGCCAGCAGCCACATAATTAGGGTTTTTACCTATTTGTCCTGCTGGCTGTCCAGGACTATTCAGACATTAGAGGTTACAGTGAGAAAAAGCTACTTGATTAACAAATGGATAAACTTAACACTAATTTCCTGTCACAGTATGTGTCACATCCGTTCCTATACCATTTGCATAAAATCTTTTACTATGCGTTTCGCCTAGACTGGATTCCTCGGGTGCATTGGACCTCTATTTACAATCTTACATTCATACTTACGCACACATAGTCTTCAACTAATTTTTCAATTTTACACAAAAGCACTTTTTGTAAAGACTGGCTTTCTTTTGTATCCTTTTCCTGCCATACCACTGAAAAGAACCAGACAGAAACTGGTTAGCAGCCACAATTTTTCATTGAATACAAGTTATAGTCTGCTGGTCACCAACAATTTTTTTTTTAACTTGCAAAATAGAAATGTGGTTTTGCATAAATGGCTCAAGAAATTGCTGAGAAGAGAAACAAATGATGTATTAACAAATTGATAACATAAACATCAGTTTCGATATGAGTGGATATTGCAAAGGTTCCTCATTACCAACAGGACATCTGTAGAGTCATAACAGACTGAGAGGTTTGCAGGAATCACCATGCGTTATTTTGCTTCATATCTTGGTACTATTACTTGTGAGTATTCTGTTAATTATTAACCATGGTGACAGTAAGATAGGTTAATTTAATAGATCTAATTTTATATAATGTTTTATTTTTTGCATATTTGCATATTTATGTGTAAAGTACATATGAGTATCAATGTTTTACAACCAATGTTACATCACTGTAGTGAATTTGTATTAGATTATCTATAGTAGAGTAGCTATACAGACATTATATGGACTTACAATGGAGATGTCATAATTAGAAGGGTCTGCTCAATAGAATGTGCAACATTAGAGTGTAATAATATTTAAATAGTCCATCAGTAGATTGTAGCAAGTCTCCTATGGTTGGAGAACAGATGGATTCATAATTTGTTTTAAGTAGTAATTTTTGATATCTGCCACCTGATTAATAACTTGATGAACAACGTCTAGGCAAAAGTTGAATTAGCAAACTTATTCTTAATTTATTGTTCACTTTCGTGAGAACCTTGTTCACATGTTTCTGCTGTTCTTTTCTGATAACTTACCAGTAGTCTTGTACGTTAACCTTGGGAAATAAACTTACACTATTTGTATGTTAATGTATTTTATTTATCCATTTTGCAAAAGCAGTTACCAGCACACTATCCCAAATCATATTACACAGTTAAATGAGAGAGGTTTTTAGTACCACTGCAATGGTCTTTAAAGTGTAAGCTCACATGCCAAGTGACGGAAAACACTTTTAGATGAGTCGTACACTAACAATTCACTTTGATGTTTTCAGCTAAAAGGCATAATCTCTAAGGAGACAGAAAGGGTTATTCCTATGAACCCTTACACTATGGCACTTTGGGATGGACAGCAGTACTGTAACATGGCTGTTTAGTACAGAAATGTCATGGTACCCAGGACACAAAATGCAAAACTTAGGACACATCTAACTGTTCCAAAACCTTTCCAAATGATTCATGAACATAAGTCACTATTAAAAAATCTATGGGAATAGTTGTAGATGAATCATTTGGAAAGCTTTTTTAACAGTTTTTAATCATTTGGAAAGCTTATTAAATTCAGGTATAAGGTTGGTATAGAGAGAGACAGAGTCAAATTACTGGTGCTTAAAATTGGCTGTGGTTCTGAGAGATAATGTATTTTGATATTAATATATTGATACATGAGCTACTGTCATATTTTGCATAGGCGTAGTACAATCCCCGTCTCGAGAAACATGTAGATCCAAAGTGTTGTAAGTTAACTATGTTCAGCAACCCCCAGTATATTTAAATGAGAGAAGAGAAAATCTTATAGTGTAGTATATAATTAAATGTGTAGCTCAGCAAAAAAAGGTATCTTACTTACACTTTTCAGAGAAAGAACCTGCTCTTAGTGGTATAGCCTTAGTGGTATAATCCACATCTGGAATGTGCAGGAACCAGGAAAGCCAGCCAGCAATAAGTGGAAGTATATAGAAGTATAATTTATTAGGGAGTTAACTTTATTATATAACATTAAAACGCACCAAAGAATACCAAAAAGTCAAATGTTGCGACCAAGATGAAACTGTTCGGAGTTGTCTATTTTTAATTACCAAGAAAATAAGATGAAGAATGAATTTATAGAGAAGCAATATAGTATAGAGTTTGTAGAGAAAACTATAAACTCAACAAAAAAGTTAGACAGGAATAATTTAATCCTAGTGATAAAGATAAAAAGGATCTCGCCCTACCTTT
This sequence comes from Pelobates cultripes, assembly GCA_933207985.1. NCBI lineage: Eukaryota > Metazoa > Chordata > Amphibia > Anura > Pelobatidae > Pelobates > Pelobates cultripes. The sequence continues at coordinate 38,874,809 of OW240921.1, forward strand.
AGTGCTAGATTATATAATAAAAATATACAGGTTAGAAAGATGATTAAAACATATTGGCACATACTAAAAGAGGTTGATATATTAACAAAAACATTATTCCAGACAACCCCAAAATTATTTTTATAGGAGCCTGTAGTTTAAAAATGCCTCTAACAAAAAAAATATACAAGAAAAAACAAATCAAGTCTCATTAATATTTTTGTTAGATGAAATTGCATGGAAAATTAATAAATCGAACAATACTAATAAAATCTATAATATAAAACAATACTATAACATGCAACAGCAGAAATGTTATTTATTTATTAGAATGTCCCCGCGGCCAATATATTCATTTATAGTCAATATATATAGTCAATATATTCTGCAGAAAAATCAGACCCCTAAAAATAAAAACAGGTGAGCATTGCCGCAATATAGAAAAAGGGTTAAAAAACCATCTAGTCTCCTCACACTTTAATTTTCATAACAATGACCGGGTAATTTAAAATGCATGGGTATGCAGTTTATCTTTGGTTGTAATTCTGATGAACGCTCCAAACGGGAGCTAAAATGTTGATGTTGATCTGTTTTTGTAACGCTATAAATTAAAAGCTGAGACGAAGTTGCACACGCAGTGCACCGAAACACACGTCGGGCTATTTTCTTTATCTCACAGGGTGTTTTATACCATGTATATTTAAACATGGAATAATTTTTATAGCCTGCAACTTTTCCTTTCTTTTTCTAACCTCTGACTGGGAGAGAGGCTTTATCTTATCTCTATGCTGCTTTTTCTTTCAGCTAGTTTTTAAGTGCTGCTTTGAGACATCACCATACCAAGACATAACAACTTGGTATATACCCAAATGTCTACTATCTAAGATTTCTATCAGCCTAGCCTCTTACAATGTTCACATACCGGAATGAACATTTACTATAGGAACTGAATATCTTCCTCTACCTTGCTAATTACATTTTATTAACCCTTTGAATGACCCTTAGCTTGGACATTTTGAATAAAGCCTTTATTATAGGGATTCCAATTGAGTTAATTTTTAGTCAGAGTAAAGCAAATTTGCTTTAGTATTCACCCTGACTCATCCACTATTCTTGGTTCCTCAGATAGATTTACATTGTATATAGCTTTCTAAAATATCCAGATTATATCCATATCTCTTTTTTTTTTATCTTTATTTTTTTTTCCTTCTTTTCAATTGTTTTAAACATTTAACAAATTGTAATGTTTGTACATTCTGTGATCAATGTTCATTTTCTACAAGTCTTATTTGCAGGGAAATAGGAATATATAGAAATCTTAAAAATACAATTTAACATTAAGTATTTGAAAATATACATATTATACAAATTTACAATATAACACAAGACAGTGTAGCAGCAAAATATGTACCAAGATTGCTATAGATAGAGTGGGAGGGGGTTCAGGTATAGCTGATATGTTTTCAATGTTCAAGGTATGTACACTGGCTTCAATCAATCACAAACAGTTTCCATATCGATCAACTTAAGACATTTCATCCAGACAGTTGTTTTTTTGCTTAATTTTTGTTTACTCTACATCAGCTCCATTTTTATCTGAAACTCGAGTTGGTTTTTTACATTCTTCCAGGGGACTTCTAAATCTCGCAACCACTATTTTGGCAGCTAAAAAAAGGTGTATAAGGATTACTTTTAATTCATACGCCATAGGTGGCCAATTTAAATGTAGTAGAACAACCTCTGGAGAAATTTTTAACTCGAGTTTTAGATTTTTGAATATAAATTTTTGTATTGTCGACCAAAGATTTCTTAATTTATGACAGTCCCACCAGATGTGTTTAAAATTACCTCTAGCACATTTACATCTCCAGCAAATAGGATTGGTTAAAGAGTATATTTTATTTAATTTCGCCGGAACCAAGTACCACCTATTTAAGACTTTAAAGTGCGTTTCCAACAAATTTAATGAATGTATGTTCTTCTTAACATCTATCATTGAAGAACCCCATTGTTTCATACCAATATCAATACTCAAATCTTTTTTCCATGCTAATATGGCTGTTGGATTTATATCCTTAACACTAGATTTGGTTAGTATTAAAGCTTTAGAAAGTGGTTTGTTGATTTTTTTTGAGGTGAATAATAAATCAATCAAATTGCTTACATTTGATTTTGGTATGATAAGGTGTGTGGACATATAACTTTTGAGTCTAAGGAAATTAAACACTTCTCTAGATGGAAGATTATATAGACTTGTTATTTGGGCAAAAGTTTTGATTGTTCCTTCTGTCAATAAATGTTGTAGTCGTAATATTCCTAATTTTTTTCAATTATTGAGATTTAAATCTTCCACTTGGTTTTCTACAATATTTAATTCCAAGTAGCTTTCTATGTTTAATGCTTTTTTTATTTTAAACCAATTTTTTAATAGTTGAGTCAAAATAACATTGGGATATTCTTTTTTTTTTTGAAATTTTATCTATGTTCCAAATTAAGCAATCTAAGCTAGGAACTTCTCCTGCTCTCATTTCCATCTTATACCATCCCTCATTTTTATTTTCCTCTATTTGCATTCTATAGATATGCAGAATAGTAGCTGCTTTAAAATTATTCACTATGGATGGATAAGCAAGTCCACCCTTATATATATTTTGTACTAATATTGATTGTTTTAATCTTGGTTTCTTACCTTTCCAAATATATTGGGTGAAGCTTTTTTGTATTAACTCAAGCCAGTGAGTCGAAATATGAAGAGGTAGCATTTGAAACATATAGTTCCATTTTGGTATTACATAAGAATTAATCACATTTATCCGTCCCCAGAAGGTAATTTCTAAATTTCTACGATCTTTTAACCATTTGTTAAGCTCCAATAATAATGCCAGAAAGTTTATTTCCATAATCCTATTTATCTCTCTAGTAATTTTAATTCCTAGGTAGTCCATACTTTCCTTGACCCAAATAAATTCGTAGCTCTTTTTGATTTCTTGTTGCGTTTTTTTATCGAGATTAATATCTAATATCAAGGATTTGTTTACATTTAGTTTATAATTTGATATGAGACTATATCGATCTATTTCCTGCATAATATGATCCAGTGAGCTTTTAGGGTTTGTAACAGTGATTAAAATATCGTCAGCATATAGACTGATTTTTTGATCTTCATCTATAACTTTGTAACCTTTAATCTTCTTGTTATTTCTAATATTTTCAGCCAGTGGCTCGATAGATAATAAATAAAGTAGTGGTGAAAGGGGACATCCTTGTCGAGTCCCATTTTTAAGTTGGAACCACGGAGCAACAATATTAGGTCCAATAGTACGTGCAACTGGGTTTACGTAAAGAGCCATAATGGCTTTCTTTATCCAGCCTTCTAATCCATAGTGTGATAAAACAGCTTCTAAATATTTCCAGCTGACTCTGTCGAATGCTTTTTCAGCATCAATCGACAGAGTCAGAACTGGAATCTCATTTCTGTTTGCATCATCCAAGATATTTACAATTCTCCTCATACTTGTATAAGAATTTCTGCCTGGAACTTATCCTATTTGATCTTTATGGATAATTAGTGGGAGAAGTTTCTTTATTCTAACAGCTAGAACTAAAGCATATAACTTAGTATCTACATCTATTAAAGATATTGGACGGTAATTTTTAATATCAGTAGGATTTTTATCATTTTTTAAAATTGGCAAAATGTTAGCCTTCAGCATCTCTGCTGGCAAAGATCCTCTATTTGCCGCTATGTTGAAGGCATTGGTCAGATGAGGACATAATAGATCTTTAAATGTTTTATAAAATAAATTATTAAATCCATCAGGACCTGGTGTCTTTGATCTTTCTAGCTCATTTATGGCTTTCATAATCTCATCTGTAGTTATCGATTTATTTAGAAGTTCATTGTCAATTGCTGTTATTTGAAACTTATTTATAGTTTTCAAGTATTTATTGATATCATCATCTGTAGTAATTTGAAATATATTATATAACTTACTATAGAATTCATTAAAGCATTTTCCTATTTCTCTGGGAGTTGTTACCATTTTTCCATTATATATTAGTTTTTCCACTTTGTTCTGTCCTTTCTGTTTTCTAAGTTTTTGAGATAGCATTTTGTCAGCTCGATTACCTTTAGAATAATATTTGAGTTTTAATCTATCCATATTTTTGGCTGTTCTTTCTATTATTTTTTGCTTTATGTTTTCTTTCAGTTCTAATATTTTCTCAGGATTTCAGAGGAAGGAGATTGTTTGTTAATATGAGCCATATTTCTTAATTCAGTATATAAATAGGATAGGGTAATGTTCTTATCAAGTTGACTTTGTAATTTAATAAAATGACCTCTCATCACAGCCTTAAAGGCACACCACAGAATAGATGGATCGATGTTTTCTGAAGTATTTTCTTTAAAGTAATTTTTTATATTATTTTCTATATAGGTTTTATTTGTTTCAGAACAGAGCAAAATATTGTTCAGGCGCCAAGTGAAAGATTCTCCTTTAACGATACGAAAGGCTATTTCGCAGGACACCCGATTATGGTCCGTCCAGACTATTTAGTTAATATTAGTTTTTTTAATCATATCAATAATACTTGGATCTACCCAAATCATATCCAATCTTGAATAGGAAAAATGAACTTTAGAGAAATGTGTGTAATCTCTTTCATTAGGATTATAAATTCTCCAGATATCAAACAGATTATACTCATCTTTTTTTAAAGCTTTGGCTTGTTTTATAACAATTTGATTTAACTTGTTTCCTTTCATTAGTTTTTTGTCTATCTGTGGGTCTAGTACAGCATTAAAATCCCCTGCTAATATTAACTTTCCCACTTTAATTTCATCTACTTTTTCCAGTATTGTTTTTAAATAGGAAACCGGTGAACAATTTGGAAGGTATATATTGCATAGTGTAAAAAGTGTGGAATCAATTTTACATATTATTATCAAATATCTGCCTTTAATATCTTGTATCTGGTGAATAATTTCAACCTTGATTTTTTCTCCAAATATAACAGCTACTCCGCATTTTTTTTATCCTTATTGGAAGCTTGAATAATAAGCGGAAATCTTTTACCTCCCCAATTCTGTTTATCTGTTTGCCTCCAGTGAGTTTCTTGTAAAAATATTAAATTTAATTGCTTTTTGCTCAAATATCTATATAATAGAGCTCTTTTTGCTATAGTATTCATACCTTGAACATTGAGTGTCAGCATTTTTATCATGTCGCTTCCCAAGGCACCTCCACATCCGCCTCATAATCACTATTATCCTTCCCTATTGCTGCAAAAACATATACATGACAACACCAATAACATAAAGTTAAAATCATTGGAGGAAGTCCTCCCTTCTTAACACAAAGACTATAAATTTTCATTTAGAAAAATCAGTCTTTACTGTGTCTTTAAATCAGACACAAAGTAGGTGTGACCGGAGAGAGATAATATTATTTACACGTTTACCCCCCCCCCAAAAAAAAGACCTTTTGTTTTTAAAAAATATCTTATTTTCCATCTTCCCTTTTCCCCCTCCTCCTCTTTTTCTCAATAAACATGTTACTTCTTAAGGTAATTTCTATACTTATTCCAACAAATTTGTAAACAGTTCTCTCATTAATCTTCGTGTTATTCAAATACTAGTATATTCAATCCTATTATCTACTTCTGACATGTGAATTAATTTAATCTTTTTAGTTCTGTGCACATAGTGTTCATTAAACTATTATTATAAATTTTAGATCTATTTTTTCCATCTGACTTTTATATCCCTTTAATATTATGTGAAATAGTTTTCTGAAAAAAAGTTACTCTTGTACAAACTTTTCTATAATAGTGAAGGCTTGTGGGCCATACAAGTGAGAATTACAAATAAAATCTACTATATTAGTGAAAGCGTATGAGCTATCTAAATGAAATTTCCAAGTGACATCTTCAAACCAAAATTGCTACTTAGTTATATTGAGAGATCTCTTTGTCATGAAGAGAGGGGAGAGAAAAAAAAAAATCCTTTCTTTCTTTTCCTTTCCTTTCTTCTTTTGCTTTTTATCTTCTGTCGCAACAGTCTTTTTATCTTTCTTCTCTAATGCTAGTTAACCAACTATTTGCTTCATTTGCATCCAAAAAAAGTTTATTTTCTTGTTTCCAAATAAACTTTAAGGATGCTGGAAGGCTCCTTTGGAATCTGATCTCATTTTTTCTTAGAAAGTCTGTCACGGCAGAGAAGGATTTTCTCCAAAACCTAGTAAAATAAGATAAGTCTTGCAAAAAAATTATATCTTTATAAATAAAATTAATTCGGGGTTTAATACGGCTGGCTTTCATTAGATTTTCTCTCATTGAGAATGAAGAAAAACTTACTATCACATCTCTTGGGAGATGTGAAACAATTGTGTTAGGTTTATAAATTCGATGGAAGTTTACTATTTGATGGTCATCTGATGGCATTTCAGGTAGAATTTCTTTAAATAAGTTGCTTAGATATTCCTTTAGTTTTTCGTTAGTGATTTCTTCGGGAACCCCTCTTATTCTTTTATTGTTTTTTCTTGATCTGTCTTCCAAAGCTGCTATTTTTTTTCAAGATTGTCGGCTTTATTTGTTAAAGCCTGCATTTCTGTTTTAATTGCTTTTATTTGGGTTCCAAATACTTCAAGTTTTTTTTCCACTTCTACCACTGATACTGCCACATTTTTAATATCTTGTTTAATATCATTAAAGCTTGCATGCATATCTTGTTTTAATATATTGCGTTGTAGCTCTAACAATTGCTTGAGCTGATCTTGTGTGCTAATTGAAGCAATAGCTTGAGATTGTAGTGGAGATTGTACAATTGGGACTTCCAAATTGGTATTGGAGGTATTAGCCGGGTGTGTCATACATTCAGTTTTCTGATCTTGCACATCTTTAATAGGGTTTATAAAAAAACCAGACAACCTCTTTTCTGTTTGTTGTACTGATTTGATTTCTTTCTTCTTTTCCATAGTTGTTTTTCTAGTTGCCATTTTATTTTTTACTTCTTTAATTAAGTGATTTAACTTATATATCACTTTTATTTTCGATAATTATGTATAGTAATCTTCTCTTTTTATGCTATAGAGATTTTATCTCTAGCCAATATTTATATACAGATATTTTAGTGTATTACAATATATTCGAAAGTACTTACAGTTCTATTTTTTTTGGAGATTGCTGAAATTTCTTTTATTCTTGACTGATTTTTTTTTCTCTCTTTTTCTTCCCCCTTTTTTTTCTCTTTTTTCTTTTTTCTTCCTTCCTCTTTCCTTTTTATTTTCTCTTTTTGTTTTTCTTCTTGTTAGTTCGAAAGGAGGAGACTCCTCTTATTCCCTGCACAGGGGAAATAGACACCCAGCACCTCTCGTCCTCACCAAAGCTTCAATGTGTCAATATGCTTCTCGAGCATCGAGTGCCACTGAATTGTCGCACGCTGGCCGCTTCAGCTCTCCACTCCGCTTCACTCCACTCAGCTAGTTCGCCAACCGCCAGCCAAAATGCAATTACGGAGCGGCGTGGTTAGCTCGTCTCCGCGGTCGCTCTCGCCATCTTCCCTCTGGACACGCCCACCTCCAGCACGTGTGGCGTCTTACGTCATCACGTACCGCCCCAAAAATAGTTTTTGGATATTTTTTTATTTCTTTCTACAATTGTTAGGTCATGCTATGCCGCCCTAATGGCATTAAAGCCCTCCTTTTGCAAGGTGACATAGCATACCCTAGCGGCATTAACGTGTTAATGAACTGCTGTCTATATCACTTCCCCTGCCACTCCTCTTTATAAGAAACTGCATAGAGCTAAGTAAGCATATCAAGAGTTTTGGACATTCATAAAAACCTTTTTCCTATTGACAAGCTTAAAGAGACTTTCCACTATAAAAAAAACGTCATATCAGTGAGGTTGTTTTGGGAGCTGGAGTCCTTGAGTGACATGTTACCTTATTGAATGGTTTAACACCAAAGAAGGATCCTTCTTCCGTTCTCCTTTTCTGAACTGCCATACTGATAAGGAATTGCTGTCTTGGGAGTCAGTTGATGATCTCAGCCTATTACTGGTCACCGATTGAGGCCAAGGAAATTGTCTAAAGCACAAACATTTTCATTCTCTCTCTTTCACATTCCTTTATCCCCACAATCTTCTCTCTCTTTCCTTAATGGAACACTATAGGATTAGGAATACATATTTGTATTCCTAACGCTATATAGCCCTAGTCACCTAAACAATGGCTATGTCCCCGTTCCACAGTGAATAAATGTTTAATTAGCCATTTATTTGCTCACCTTAATCCACCGCCGGACTCCCTCGGCACTAGTGACCTGTCCTCCATCGATGTCAGCTCCCAAGAGGAGCCGAATGCTTTCCAATGGGTATCTTTTTTTGACGCTGGAGGTCTGTGAGGACATGCAGGGTCAAATAACTGTGATTTACTCTGTGTAAATCGTGGAAGTGCCTCTAGTGGCTGTCAGGTAGACAGCCACTAGAGGCTGGATTAACCCTGCAGTGTAAACATAGCAGTTTGAGCTAAAGTGGTCTGGGTGCCTATAGTGGTCCTTTAACTATCTCTACCTCTCACACTTCCTCTTTCTGTTTCACTATCCCTTTCTCTCACTATTCCTCTGCTTGCATTACTGTCAAACTCATCCTCTCTCTACTTTCACTTTCTTTCGATTCTTGCATCCTTGGTCTTTCTCTTCTGTTCTTTCACTCCCAAAGTTTCTCTTACATTCATTCTTTTTCACTCTCTACTCTCTAATTTCTTTTTTCTACCAATTAAAAGGGAGGTTAGGACTATATAGTTAAGGGGAAAAGCCAAATTTGGTATATGGAGTTTAACATCTCATTGACCTAAATATTCATTAGCTGCAGGGGTGTTGCTAGGGCCACAAAACATTTTTATTCCAAAAATAATTTGGAGACCCCTTCCTAAAGCCTCTCTCAGAAAAAGGCACTAACAGGCACACACAGTCACAAACAGGGTACACAGACAGGCAAGACAGACGGGCACACAAACACAGTTACACACAGGCATACATAGTCACAGGCAGGCACAGACAGGTACAAAAAGACAGTTATGCATAGACACAGATAAATACACACAGGGACACACAGGCATTCACAGACACAGACAAGCACACACAGGCACAGACAGACACACACACAAGTAAACACAAGAACAAGTAGGTACGCATGGGTAAACATATACAGGAACACACATGCATACGTATACAAAATAAAAAAGATGTCTCTGTGCCTTGGAACTTAGTTTTAGGAAACGCGGGAAGCCAGTCTCTGTTTCAGCAGAGCGGTCGGCTGTAAGCCTTCTAAAGAGAGAGTCCTCAGGCAGCATGCTGGAAGTCCCACACTTTGTTGGCTGCCTCTTTCTCCTCTGCTGCAAGGATGTTCTGCTCTCCCTGCCTGCACTGGTCTCCAGAGATTTGCACAGGGACACACAGGGAATATGACATTCTATAATATATGCTTCTCCCGGGCCGACTCCTAGACTCAGGAGATCGGTAACAGGCAGCGAGAAAAAAGTAAGTAAAAGACAAAATGATAAATGGCTATAAACCCAGCCCCTCAAATGACCTTCCTCCATGACCACCTACTATTGTTGACAATATATTTTAAAGCCTAGCAGTGGGGATATCTGTAACTTGTAGCTCCATCAGATAGGACTCTTACTTCCAACTTGTCCATCGGTCTTGAACAGCGTTCTCATCAGCTTTTTGTAATGACATGCAGTGGTGTACTCAGGTTTTATGCTGCCTTAGGCATGACAAAACTCGGGCACCCCGCTTCCAAATTTCTCTTTGCCTGACATGTACACACCCTAACTGATGCCTACACTGACATAAACTCACTGACAGATACACAGTAATTGTCAAACAGACTGTTTAACCAACACACACTTTCACTGAAACATACACATTCACAGACATACAAACTCACTCATTCACAGTTACACTCACTTACAGTTACACACACACATTCACTGACAGACAGACACACACACTCACATTCACTGAAAAACATACACATTCACTGACAGATACAGACACTCGCTGACAGACACACATGCACTCACTGACAGACACACATACACATTCACTGACAGAAATGAATACACACTCACTGACAGACGCACACTCATTCAGTGTCAGCAACACGCTCACACTGAGACACACATATACTCACTTATATATACAAACTGACAAACACACGTGCACATTCATTGAAAGACTCATATATACTTAGTGTCAGACCCCCACCCACTGAGTGTCAGACACACACCCACTCAGTGTCAAACATACATATTCACTGACAGACACAAAATGCAAAATGCCTTGTCAGTCTCACACGAAATACAGAGCTGATGGCATGTTTGGTGCATACAGATGAATAAAAAGCTGATTAAAATGCTGTCGATTTCAGGTTCCTTCATTGGATCTTTGTTTCCAGGCATTTTACAAATAAATGCTGTTTTTCGTGAATGACTCCCATTTATGTATTAAATTTAACACTTACTTACGCTTTGGCCATTTCAGTTCTATACATCATTGTTTTGAGCAATTCATTTACAATTCAACTGTTGATAAAAAAAAAGTTAGTTTCTTTGAACACATGAAAAAATTATCCACTCATAAAATGCAAATTACCGATATGATGGTACCCAAGCCTTTCTAATAATAGAGTCAATTTAATCATTATTGAAAAGCATTTCCTTTAGATATACATGATTTGGTGCCTTTAGAAACTAGTTGTCAATTTTATGGTTTTTTGACAAGCTGTTTTGTTCAAACATGTGCATCTAAATATAGATCTTTTGACTTCCTGAGCAAAATTTGAGCAATGCACTCCTTGCTTTTAGTTCCTACTTAGTATTTCAGATGTATTTCCTAAATATATAATATTGTAACATGTATACATATTTCATAATTATGTGGGAATGCTGTGTGGGTTGTGACCCCAGGCTCTTCTAAAAGTTCATTATGTGAAAGAAGAATATATGCATTTTTACCCCATACTTTTTACCTTTAGGCAAGGAATACTAAGGTCCCACTTGGTCTGGAGGGGGGATCTTGTGGTCTGCTCCACCATCATAAGCAGACCACTTTAAACATTTTGTTTGATTCAATGCATCTGAATGACTTAGAATGTTCGGTTGGGAACCTGGTAGCAGTCTAGAAGCGTGGGACAAAAAAGGAGCACTGACTGTGATCTGCATATTCTGTAGATGCTAACCACACAATCCCATACTGTAGTGATTGAGATCCTGTGTTCTTACAACTGGTCCCAGGAGCTGCAGAGTGGCCCTTCAAAACTGACACTACATATGAATTCCAAAATAACCTTAGGGTAGTGCAGATTTCTAAAGAACAAACATGATCTATTTTAGGTTAGATACCCCCTCTTTTCCAAAGCAATTTTTTCCATCCAAGATCAGACTTCTTTCTTAGTCGGACTATTAGACAACGCCTTAGTTCAGTTCTGTCTCCAGAACCCTCCTCCTCCCCAGAACATTCTCAGTCTAAAACCACAATACCAGCAAAGTTCCTTACTAAAATCAAAATTTGTCTCCATTGACATATTCCACCATTTTCAAATAATGATGGTAGGAGCTACATATAATTTCAAATCGACAAATGTTCTCCTGCCCCTTAATGTTGCATATGCGATGATTACATTACCCGCAATAATAATGCTGCTACTCTTAACACAATGCAGTCTGCCAACATCAGCGGCATGGGGAAATAGGTATATGCAGATTGTAATGCTTTTTAACCAATCAGGGTTATTTGCTAAAGTGAGAATCCCAAGTGAATTCAAATTCAAACTAGCTGAACTGAATAATTTTTTTCTAAGTCAGGTTCCGTTTGAAACTCAATTTGGCTTAAATTTGAAATTCACTTTGAATTCTCATTTTAGTAAATAACTCTGTATATACAGCAACGCCTATCACACTGAAATTCGGTGGAAACATATACAGTACATAGAATATTATAACCATGCTTTTCTGATTTGCTTTTCCAATAGCATAGTATGAAGTAAAATGAACTTATTGTACAAATCACACCTACTACACATAAAGTTTAACCCCTTAAGGACACAACTTCTGGAATAAAAAGGAATCTTGACGGAATATTTCCGTCATGTGTCCTTAAGGGGTTAAAAAACATTTAGAATTTTTAAATTGTCTTCATTCTTTATTGCCATAACTAACTTATCAGTCTCTTTGTATTTTAGGTTTTGTCCTGCTCTTTAAACAAGTTTCAGGCAGTGAGTATCTAGAAGTAAAACACTGAATTAGTTAATTCCGTTTCATCATTAATATTTACCATTTGTCTATTTTCTTTATTTTTATAATCCACAAGATCTTCCTAAACCTTCGTTTACAAAGTATGTGAAAGATGACAGCTCAAGAAATGAGATTATGGTGGGTGATACAGTTATTGCAAAATGTGAAACGGCCTCACCAAAAGCTGATACGTTCTATCTAAGACATACAAAAGGCATTGTGACCACATGGTTAAATCAGACCGCAGATCCTACGTTTACATTTGCCAACATCAAGAAAGATCAAAGTGGTAACTATGTCTGTTTATACTGCGACGAGTCAACATGCTCAGAACCCAGTGATCGTGTCTATATTTATGTTCGAGGTAAGAGATGATAAAACCTGGATTACTTCATGTTATTGAATTGTACTACTACAGTAGGTGTTTATTTTTGAAACAACAAAATGCAGTGAATTTAATGTGCACCTATTCATAAAAAACTATAGCCTAATAATTGACATTTGTTTTTCAGCCATTACAATTCAACGTTTAGTGAATATACCCTACAATAACTTGAACAGGCATCAAAAACAGCCATGTAAAGACATTATACATCTGTGTCTGAACACTTATCTACCCACACAAACACAGCAACACTCATCACTCACAGCTACCCACCAGCAACCACACTTATTGCTCACAGCTACCAATACACAAAACTGCACATCACCCAGCTACCCACACACAACCATACGCCACTCACAGCTAGATACACACAGCAACACAGCTATCCACACATTCCCACACACATAGCTCACATCTACTGCCAGACCAGCACACATCAGTCCCAGCTACCTATGAACAGAAATGCATCCCTCATTATTACTCACACACACTTCACTCACAGCTGCAACACCATTTATAAAAAACAGTCACCCACACACAAACACACATGCACTGTCACCTCATGCACACACACACACACACACACACACACACAGTCAGTCAGACATAGCCACAATATACACATCACATATAGTTCTAGCACTTACAGCCACCTTATATAAAAATAACAAAGGAAAATAATTACTGTGTGCAAATAACAGAAATAACAAATCCCCATGTGCATACTAATATGAAATATGCTGCCGCACCTATGTATAACACCTGATGCATTTTACAAAAAACAAATACAGACACTTACCCTTTATGTCTAACTATGATGCATGGACATGATTTGAGAACTGCAAATCTAAACGCTTAATATTCGTGCCCTTCTCAACAGTATATCATTTCAATAAATACAAGTGCACACATTAACAGTAGAAAAATTATAATATTTTTGAAGCTGTGAATTTCTTTATATGTACAGGTGATACTCGAAAAATGAGAATATCGTGAATGGCCTTTAAGCCATAATCATCGCACTTATGACAAATTACGGCTTGAACTATCTTGCTTTGCATGTAATGCGTCTATCTCATATATTAGTTCCCCTTTTACGTTGCATTACTGAAATAAATTCACTTTTGATTTCCTAAGGGGTTTATTGAAAACATTCGAAACTCTAACTGAAACGTGTAAAAGGACATGGATGGACTGATAGCACTGAGTCATTTCCTGACTGTAGAAGAAATGACTATAAAAGACAAGGAGTCTGCAGATTTGTAGTATTTTTCTGAGGGATAATATTTATTAAAATATGCTAGTTAACAGTTTATAGATCCTTATAAGCAGAAATAGCTCTAAATTCTGACATTTCCACTTTTGCATTTTAGCTTTACATTATATTTAAAAATGTGCTTAAATTCTTTTGTTGGCTGATGGACGTGACAGATATATAGTTATAAGAGGATATAATATATAAAATGAGGCATTATAGTATGTTCTCTATTTACCATGACAGTTCCGTGCACTGTCCATTTATTTAATATGTTTGTACTATATATTTAATCTTAGTGTAGGCAGGTTTAGGCAACCTTTCAGACAATGTGGACTACATCTCCCATAATTCTCTTACAGCCATAATGCTGGCAAAGCATCAGGGGAAATGTAGTGCACAACATGTGTGTGCTGAAGTTTGTCTACTGCTGGTGTAGACCAGGGGTGCCCAAAATGACAAAGCTTCATGGAAGCTGTAGTTCTACAACATCTAGGGATGTACCTTTTGGGCACCCCTGGTGCAGACTATTAACACAGTCTCTTTTTTTTTTCTATATTTTACAGATCAATATCCACAGCCAAAAATCTCTGTATCGTCAAGAAAAATTCTCCTGCCAGACGAAAGTGCCATCATCACATGCAGTACCCATTTTTCAAACATTACTTTTACCCTTTATAAAGATAAAGTGAAATTAAAGAATTACCCTAGTGGACAAAAAACTGTTTCATATCCCATAGATAAAGCAACTACATCTGATGGTGGCGAATACAACTGTATATTTCAAAGAACTTTAGACGACTCACAAACATTGGTCTCATCATTGAGTAATCCCATATTATTAAGAGTTAAAGGTAACATTGCTACAACTATTAAGATTACAGTGGTCCTGCAAATATAGGGATCTGTGCCCGGGTTAGTCAACACGAGCTTTATCCCGTATGATGCTGACCTGGCATTTTTTGGTTACATTCAGGTTAAAAATATTTTTTGTATGAATATTTGTAGTTCATAATAGAGGTTGGTCAATCTATTACAAACTGAGTATACTACACACAGCACATCAAATGAATACAACTAATCTTTATTATACAATGTCATTAAAACCCGGTCGCTGGCGATCCCACGCCGGCGATCGCAGTTGAGGGGACTCCCAGGGAGCCCCCCGCGGCACGTCCGACCCCCTGGCAGCCCCTCCAGCCATGTGAGAGTGAGGTCCTTGCGAGGACCTCACAATCACATGGCAGGGATAGCTGCCTCCTGCATTGCCAGCAGGGGGGCTGCCTGTAATGACAGGTAGTCCCCCTGCTGGCTGGAAATAAAATTAATAAAAGTTAAATAAGTGTAAAAAAATATATATATACTTAGATCATATATATATATTATATATATATATGATCTAAGTATATATATATATATATATATATACACATATACATACACACACACACTGTCTAGGTGTATTTTACTATTAATATATATATAATTATATATATATATATATTTATATATTAATATCAAATTACACGTAGACTGATACTGATTAAATATATATATAATTATTGTTATATATATATTTATATATAATATAAAAAAATTAAATATGTAAATACGTTAAAAATAAAATTAAAAAAATAATTAAAAAAATATATTAAAAAATATATAGATGTGTGTTATTTCATTCTAACTGTATTGTGATATTAACATATATATATTTATATCAAAATACACGTAGAACGAAATAATATATATATATCTATATACATAAATATATACGTAAATATCACTATATATATACCTATATATAAATAAAAATATTAAAAAAAAATTATATATATATATACATATATATATATATACATATATTAATTCTACATATATATTTATATAATATTTTTACATAATTAGGTATCTTAATTAATTACAATTAGCGGGACCTGCCTGACAACCCATGCCGAAAGTAAAGGGAATTTATTTGCTAGCACTATATTTAACCCTATAACTTTCCAAGACACCATAAAACCTGTACATGGGGGGTACTGTTCTACTCGGGAGACTTCGCTGAACACAAATATTAGTGTTTCAAAACAGTAAAATGTATTACAATGATGATATCGCCAGTAAAAGTGACTTTTTTTGCATTTTTCACGCACAAACAGCACTTACACGGACGATATTATTGCTGCGATACTTTTTACTGTTTTCAAACACAAATATTTGTGTTCAGCGAAGTCTCCCGAGTACAACAGTACCCCTCATGTACAGGTTTTATGGTGTTTTCAAAAGTTACAGCGTCAAATATAAGGCTTGCGTTTCATTTTTTCACATTAAAATTCGCCAGATTGGTTACGTTGCCTTTGAGACCCTATGGTAGCCCAAGAATGAAAATTACCCCTATGATGGCATACCATTTGCAATAGTAGACAACCCAAGGTATTGCAAACGGGGTATGTCCAGTCTTTTTTAGTAGCCACTTAGTCACAAACACTGGCCAAAATTGGCGTTTTTTGCATTTATCACACACAAACAAATACTAACACTAACTTTGGCCAGTGTTTGTGACCAAATGGCTACTAAAAAAGACTGGACATAACCCATTTGCAATACCTTGGGTTGTCTACTATTGCAAATGATATGCCATTAGGGGTGTAAATTTCTTTCCTGGGCTACTATAAAGTCCCAAAGGCAACGTAACCAATCTGGCGAATTTCAATTTCAAATGTAACGTGCTATATTTGACCCTGTAACTTCCCAAAACGCCATAAAACCTGTACATAGGGGGTACTGTTTTACACGTGAGACTTTGCTGAATACAAATATGTGTATTTTATTGCAGTAAAAGCAAACAGTATTATGACATTGACTGTTAAAATGTCATGTAGAACTAAAAAAATTATAAAAAATCTTATTTTCTCCCATTTTTTTCATATTAAATTATGTTTCATAGCTAAATATTTGATATTAAATGAAAGCCCTGTTTTCCCTGAATAAAGTTATATATAATAAGGGTGGGTGCATTTACTATGAAAGAGGTGTATTACGGTTGGACAGACGTAGCGCAAATGCCAGGCTTTGTTTACATTTTTTTTCGTTTACAACGTGTACATTTGGCTCCGTCCTTAAGGGGTTAATAATTTTCAGGAATGAAAAAGTCAAAAACAACCAGGAGAGCAGACACAAAACACCAAAACCGAGCCCTCCCCAACTGTACTACCCATGCAGTCCATTCCATTTGCACACTGTACTGCAATGCAAAACGTTTAACGCCCCCCTGTATCATGATCTCTCACCTCCCTCCCATGGCACTGGAAGAGTTAAAAACCCCTCTGTCACTTACATGATTCCAGTGCTGATGTCTCTCTGTGCTGGGTCAGAATCCTCCACTAACATCAGCCATCGGGGGGACTTAATGTGCATTCGCGGCAAGGGCTGTGTTGGCATTATGACTACCCTACAAGAAAGCACTGCTCAATGCTTTCCTATGGGATTTTAGATGATGCTGGATGTCCTCATGAATGACATGAGGATAGCCACTAGAGGAGGAGTTAACCCTGCAAGGTAATTATTGTAATTAATCAATAACTACAATAATTACTATTGCAGAGTTAAGGGCAATAGGGACAGTGCACCCAGATCACGTCAATAAGCTGAAGTGGTCTGGGTGCCTATAGAGTCCCTTAGAAATTAGGTTGTGGGGGAATCTACACCTCTATGATGGCAGCACTGAAATTTTTATTTAGACCTTTATCCCTTTACTAGTTTTTGTATTTTGTTAAGTTTATCTCCAGCGTGTTATGTTTCTGTTACTACAAGCCATCCCCTTCCTCCTTAGCACAGCCTTTCTGTATTCGAGCTCTTCGATAAGTGTGAAAGGTAGGTACTCTGGGCAGTTACTAAATGAGCCCTGTTACTACCAGAAAGTAACAAGGCTCATTGATAAAAGGGTCACGTTTTACTGACAAAGGCAGCTATCCACACATAAACAGGGATGGAAGGACAGTGGCCTGGGCCCCCTGGTCAAATTAGGCTTTGGCCCCATGCAGGCCAGTATACATGAGATAAAAGGGAAAGTCCAGGCTGTGGTACATGTACCATGTATTTAATTGCATGTGTATGTAATATGAATGTATGTATGTTTGCATATAGCCACTGTGAGCCCTTGTGTAAGTCTGAATCTCTATATGCTACACTATGTGTTTTAAATTCATTTTTTACAAATTCTGTTTTATTATGTTCCAAGAGCTGGTAAAATGACTTAGAATTGCTTGACATACTGGTTTATTTGTGTAGCATGGCTGTATGTATAAGGGGTTACTTGTGAATCATGCCAATGTGTTTGTATGAGAGGGTGCATTTGTGTAGCATAACAATGTGTTTGCCTGAGGAGAGTGTATTTGTAAAGTGTGCCAGTATATTTGTATGGGAGGGGGTGTATTTGTGCAACGTGGCACTGTTTTTGTATGAAGTGGGGTGTTTGTATGAGGGATATATTATGTCAGTTTGTGACAGTTTACGTGTGTGCATACGGCTTAAATGTGGTGTGCACTTTGCATTCCCACTGTTTTTGCTTCCTTATTGTAGTGTCTCTTTCCAACACCCTTCCATACACACGCCACCTGTTTAATGTATTTAAACATGCCTATACAATTTAAATTAAATATAGTTTTCAGATATTAGAAGTAATTGGGCAATTGTAATTCTCCTTCCATAGCCAGTAGTAGCTCATTCTCACCTTCCCTTCCCTATTGCGAGAACTAACACATTTTCCATGATGCCCCCTACAGCCTGTAGCACCACAATGTATCCCCATCACTCCCAATGCCCACTACTAGCCCATTTACCAATGTATCCCCATCACTTCCAATGGCCACAACTACCCTATTCACCAATGTATCCCCATCCCTCCCCATAGCCACATCGCAACCCTGCCCCTACAAACAGCCAAAAGCCTGTAGTCACTCACTGGAGCATGAGACTGCAGGGACAGCTACTGTAGCAAATGGGCGAGGCTTATGAACAGGGGCCGGCAGAAGACCGTGCGGGCAGCTTCTTGTGGGCAGGCTGCTTCAGGAGCTCTTTGAACTCCCCAGCTGAGCCACTAGTTCACTTCACGCCGCAGACGGACCCCAAAGAGCCTCATGACCTCGTCCCATGCCAGTTTTTCCCAAGTGCTCAATTGCCCCTGCACATAAGGCATTTTGGCAAGCTGAAATGCTTTATGTGTTTGGAGTGTTTCTTTCTAATGCCATGCTATTTCAGATATAAATGTGTGTGTCGAAAGACAAAATGCTGCCCTTCTGCTTAATAAAATATACAGAGAGAGAGAGACACATGTGGGAATGGGATATGGCAAGAGGAACACAGGTGATGGAATAGGGGATATGAGTTATACAACTAAATCAGGGGAGCCAGGCTTATACTGAAAAAAAATGTTTTGATCAGTTTGACAAATTACTCATAACAAAATCTCCTTTATTTAAATATTTCAGATCTACCCAAACCTTCAATAGCTGATGAAGATGATACCAGCAGAAACAAGATAAGATTTTACTGCATAGCTCCCACTATGGAGCAAATGCTAAGTTTTCAGCTACTAAGTGAACGCAAAGGAATTGAAAGTCAAATTAGAGCAACGAATGCCAAAAATGCAACATTCATCATTGACAGGCCCAAACACACTACTCAGTATTTTTGTAAATATTATATAACAATGGATTTTGACATGGCGTATTCGAGAAGGAGTGATGGAAAAACCATAAAAGGTAAGGGTACCTCAAACCAGTTACAAATTAATAATCAGTGACTGCTTTGATCATTTAAATTTCCTATTCTACTCTTGTGATACTTCAACCTTGGGTAAAAAGCTTTTCCATAAAATTAAGAATTGTTAAGAATTTAAAAATACAAAAAAATAAATACCATACAAAAGAATGGGCAAAAATATACTGGTGCTTATATACTGTCAGGGTATGCTAAAGCTAAATGGTAAATTTTATGACTCCTGCTTAAAATATAGCCCCTCACAAAAACCTGCCATATACCACATCCAATGTCCTACCCTAATCCCTAACATGATTTTTAAATCACATTATGACATGTTGAGTGAATTCAGAGTATAATATAAACTCATATTTATAAACTGCACCCTCCTGTATTAAAACAGTACTGTCACCTCCGGAGACCTTTAGAGAACTTCTCCAAAGACAGTAGTTACGTCGGTTTGTTCTTAAGTAATTTCTTAATATATGTGACTAGAAATTGTTTTTATTATTATCATTTGTTTTTATTTTAATTATAGGGATTGACTATACCACAATTAATGTCATCCGGCTTCTTATCGCAGCTTTGGTTCTTATTCTGCTTGGTGGAATTCTCTGGAAGGAATCAAATGATTTCAAGACATCACAGGAAGAATATCTCCCTAAACTGCCATCTGCAAGGGGCAAAAGTACTAGAATATCTAAAGCTACAGATGTTATTTGCCAAAGTGGCCTTCCGAATGAGAGTATGTTGTAATATCTTGAGTGTGATACTCACAACTGCTCTCTGTGTCATGATAGTGTTAACATGCAAGTATGGGTAAATTCTAAGATATAAAATAAACTTTTTTCTACATTAGGTTTGGCTCACAAAACAGTGAACTTTGATGAGCAGAGAAACAACTTTTTCAAAATTAAGAACAAAATATTACTTTTCTGGTCTGTGAACCTGGCATTTAACTAGCTGTCAAAGTAGCCTGTAAATTAATCCTTCAAAGGGAAAATTGAGATTTAAAAGTACATCCTTAAAGGATCACTATAGTGTCAGTAAAACAAAGCGGTTTTCCTGACACTATAGTGCCCTGAGTGTGCCCCCACCCTCAGGGTCCCCCTCCTGTGGCACTGAAGAACACCTTCAGTTACTTTTTTTTAATCCAGTGCCGGGCTCCCTCCGCGCTGGTGACCTCTCCTCCCCGTCCAACGTCAGCTTCCCCGTCCGGCGTCAGTGGAGCCGAATGCACATGCGCGGCATGTGCCGCACACGCATTCAAAGTTTACATAGGAAAGCATTGCTTAATGCTTTCCTATGGACGCTCTGCGCGATGGATGCCAAATTTGCATCCAGCGTCGCAGATGCGCCTCTAGTGGCTGTCCAGAAGACAGCCACCAGAGGCTGGATTAACCCCAAAGGTAAACATAGCAGTTTCTCTGAAACTGCTGTGTTTACATCTGAAGAGTTAAAACCTGAGGGACATTGCACCCAAACCACTTTATGAGCTGAAGTGGTCTGGGTGACTATAGTGTCCCTTTAAACATTTACTCAATACATGTTAGCCGCTATATTATTAAGTTTGCACTATTTTAGTAATGAATGCAATATGCTCTGCTGAGGGTGTTAAGGCTCCTCGTTAAAATTAACTTTAACTTTTTTTGCTGTTGGCTACTATTTTATTTCATTTCATATGCATTAAATGCATGCTAAAAATTCTATATGCCCCTTAGCTTTTTAGCGCTTAGAAGATAATCCCCTTAAATTATAGCAAGGGTACATATATAAATAGAAATAATATAGCAATAAAAAGCTAAACTCTAAAAAAAAGAGCTATAATAAAAAACTGAGAAAATGCAGATAAACATATGTCTCTGAAAAGTCCAAAATCTATTGGATTGTCATGTAGGATCCTATGGGGGAGAGTCCAAAATCTGTAATAGTAAATGGAAACCCAGAGGAGTACTTGGAAATTCCTAAGGCAAAAAAAGAAAGAGATATAGTGTAACTCTATAACATTTATTGCCCCAGTATAACAAAAAAATCCCCCCCTAAATAGGAACTCTCACAATGTAAAAGAAATGGTACTTATTCCTAAGGACCATGTAGGAAAATCCTTGTGGCTGCTTTTTCTCTTGTAGTCCCGACGGCTTGTCCGGTTCCCCAAAGCAGACAGCATCCACCTCGTGCACTCAGTTTAGTTGTCCGAAGATGTTTCTGTAGGGAACTGCTGTTGATAAAAACGGCTTCTTCCTCGAGCTTGATCCACAGAGGATATGCAGCAAAGTCCTCCTAGCACCTCATCAACGCGTTTCGTCCTACTACTGAGGACTTTTTCAAGATAGGTGCTATGACCGTTGCTGGCGGTTTTATGCTTTACCGGGCAAACGGATTCAAAATCCTTAAAGGCAGAACAGGATACATTCATCTCTTTATTAGAGTTACAATTTGTTACATTAGCTAGGAAAGTGGACATTTCGATACAATACATGTGAAAAAATCTCTAGGTTATAAGTGTCTACACTATAATGAGCAGTGATAAGGTTTATTGCAGTCATTCTGGATAGTTGAATAATGAACACTAGAAAACCTATGATATATAGAAATGTTATTTATAATTTTGCACTATAGGAAATGTTTTGTATTTTAAACTTTTATGTCATTTTCATACATCTTAATATATTTTTAATTACACTATACGATATTGTGCCATAGTTTTGGGCGTTTGGGTTGAAATGCCCTGCAGTATAATTCTATATGTTATGTAAAATTGAGAGGATCGATCTAGCATATATGTTGAAATTGAAAGTGTATGCCTTTAAGGATTTTGAATCCGTTTGCCCGGTAAAACATAAAACCGCCAGCAACGGTCATAGCACCTATCTTGAAAAAGTCCTCAGTAGTAGGACGAAGCGCGTTGATGAGGTGCTAGGAGGACTTTGCTGCATATCCTCTGTGGATCAAGCTCGAGGAAGAAGCCGTTTTTATCAACAGCAGTTCCCTACAGAAACATCTTCGGACAACTCACCTGAGTGCACGAGGTGGATGCTGTCTGCTTTGGGGAACCGGACAAGCCGTCGGGACTACAAGAGAAAAAGCAGCCACAAGGATTTTCCTACATGGTCCTTAGGAATAAGTACCATTTCTTTTACATTGTGAGAGTTCCTATTTAGGGGGGGGATTTTTTTGTTATACTGGGGCAATAAATGTTATAGAGTTACACTAGATCTCTTTCTTTTTTTGCCTTAGGAATTTCCAAGTACTCCTCTGGGTTTCCATTTACTATTACAGATTTTGGACTCTCCCCCATAGGACCCCACATGACAATCCAATAGATTTTGGACTTTTCAGAGACATATTTTTATTTGCATTTTCTCAGTTTTTTATTATAGCTCTTTTTTTTAGAGTTTAGCTTTTTATTGCTATATTATTTCTATATATATTTATTGCCCCAGTATGCTATAATTTAAGGGGATTATCTTCTAAGCGCTGACAACACTTTTATCATTTTGATACAGGAATTGGGAATATTCTTTTTGTTTAGCAGCTGTCATTTATAGGGTACCTTGGGTACCATCTTCAATCGATATTAACAACCACACTGGTTTCTATTTTGTATATGCGCTCTCTTTATTATCTTGTCACTTAGCTTTTTAACTGACAATGGATTCTCATTATAAAAAAGGACAGTCACACCAACTACAAAAGGGATTAAACAATTAAAAGAATTACTGAAAAATGATAGCCTGAACAATCCGTGGCAAAACTCCTATTCCCTTAGACTTCAATAACTCCACCGGTCCACCATATATCCAATATAATTGGAAACACAAAACACTTCTTTCCACCATTAACTTTAACAATTTATAGGAAGATGTGTGGCCTTTTTATAACCGTAATAAAAAGAAAAGAAAACAAAAAAATATCAAGTTTTAATTTCCAATATGCCCTATAATCACTATAGACATTAATATTCGTTCTTCCGTCTGTAGATCTTGGCTCCAAAAATTAAGTAAAGAAAATAAATCCTGGATGCTGAACTGAAAATATGACCCCCCTCCACACCCCCACTCCATCACAAAGAAAAAAAAATCACAAGGAGAAAATAAAACCTAAAATCTGATTAAAAATGCTCCTGACTCTTTCCTGGCGTTGTGACTGGTGTTATAGAAAATCAATGGAGATGTCTTTGCCCCTGTCACCGAGCCTCACAAGAACAAGGTGTACTCATTGATACATTGAGATGTGCTATCTATAAAGCCATTTCATTGTAATGCCAGTAAACACAGCTTGGGATTTTAGGGACATATAAGCTCAGCTTTTAATTTAGACCATTTAGCCATTAAGAATTCATGTTATATGCCCACTTCCACAGGTAATTGGTAAGGACATCAAGGGCTGTATATTGTAAGTATTTATTTTTTAAATGTTTCTAATATGTATGTTTTATTTAACACCCTTTGTAATAAAATATTAGAATTAAAATGATTTGGAAGGAGTAGGATATGTTAATTCATAGAAGATATATATATATATATCCCTGAGTGGATGGAGAAAGAGTATAGGGATCCCATCTGTATATAATTACTCTTATTCCGCACTGCTTATGAGTGAAAAGAAGTAAGCTGAGCCCTTCAAAAGAACCTATGTTTTAGGGATCCATTTTTGGGCAAGGGACAGTCAGATAATTTCTGTTTACAACATTGTTCTAAAGAACTCTGCTAATAACTTTGTTTCTTGAGGAAAGTAGATGTAAGTAACTTCTAATTATGTAGAGTCCTGAGGACCCTGCCAATTTAACATTTTTAGCTTATTTGTATCAATTTTAGTATCAGAGAGAGTTTGGGTGAAAGGAAAAATAGCATTTTTGGATTTCTACAAGTGCTTAATATTACAGCAATGCAATTTGCAGTATTACTGAAAATGAATGATCTTATTTTTTTTCCTGAAATAGCTAATATAAGACCTGAATATCCAAATGGCACTTATCTTACCAAAACGTATGTACTTCGGGGGGTTTACAAACACCTTTTTTACTTCTTTTATATCAGGAGCTTATAAATGTCACATTTATTTTGAGCCTTGTTCTAGAGAAATTAATACTTCTAGCCAAATTGATTTATTCATTTATAAATTGCAGGACAAGTACCCCAATTTGAATGCTGTCACTCAAGAAATATATTGAAAGGATTTCATTTAGCCTATAATAGTGTAGTCTTCATTAAATTCTGCCATTATAATTATCATATTTATGATCTATAAAATGGTGGTTTCCTTGTAAATTTTGCCAGTTTTCACAGAAATTTCCGTTTTAATAGACTGCCAAATACACAGTGTTGGAAAAGTCTGGCCAAATATGTCATATATTAAATGGTTAATGGTGGAAAATGCAAAAAAAGCAACTGCTGATAAAATCTGACAGAGATGATAAATGAGTTACATAGTTAAATCTTCACACAAATAATACGATATATAACATATAGAATGCTTTTCATTCAGTATCAAGCTTTGGAAAAATACAAACGTTGAAATATAAATTGGGTTATTGACTAACGTGGAAATTGTGAAGAATTAACACGATAATGGGAAACTCAGTGCTGAATTTGTTGGCCAAAATGAATTGGCCAACAATGTGAAATTCTCCGCAATTTCTAATTTAGAGTATAACCCAAAGAATTCAGACATTTTTGGGATATTAGTAACTATCACCATGTCTTTCATTCAATAAATGGCAATAAAGTTTTTTTAATTATCTCTACTGAGTCCATGAATTATTTTAAATATTCTACTTGCCTTCTAAAATAGCACTTGATAATAGATATTACCGGTGTTGAATTTTCAGCCTAAGCACTGCGTTGTAGAACAGTATGCGTAAGCACCGCTCAACAAATTCCAAAATTGAGAAAATCAATCCCTATTTTATCTATGTATTGTCAGGCCAATTACCTCGGACTCTCTCGCCATGACTCCCTCCTCATCTGCTGTGGCATCATATCACATGATTTTTCTATGTGGCTGGCCCGTTTGCTGTTGTGGATGGATGGGCGGCATCTACCCTCAGTGGAAGTGACGTCGAGGTTCTCTTCTCCTTTCCAAAGCCTGCGATCCACTCAAAGTATCGGGCAGCATCACCTAGTGTGGGGCAGACAATCTACCGACTATGAATTTCATAACATGACAGGAGGCTTCATATTTGCATTAACTTTCTTTACTAACACCACAACAGCAAATAAAAAACCAAGAGAAATAAAGAACCAATCAGAAACAGTCAGAGTGTATATAATGGAACACATATGCAAAGCATTTCCTCTTTCTTTGCTGCTCCATCACAAGATAAGTATCACATTTGTTACTCCTACTTATTTAGCTCTAACTGTGTTTTTTTTTTTTACCCCTGATTGGTTTTTTTTTCCCTCTACTTACATTCTATCATTTCATTTATATTATCTTCTTGCTCCTTTTCTGTGCCTTTTTCTGTCAAACGCTTTTCACTCGGTTCCCCCCGCCCCCCTTGGAGTTTTGGGGCCATTCCCACCTGCCCTCCCTTGCTCTCGGAGCATCCTTAACCCTATTGTTAGGACCTGGGGGTTTCGGTGGGGTATTTGGGGAGTTTTACAGCATTTTGTGGGCACAGCTATTGCGCTGGTCTCTAACCCCAATTAGAAGGGGGCACCCTGCTCCCTCATCACCAGCCCCTCTCATGCTGCAGCTGCCTGAGCAATCTATGGAGAGCCTCAGGTGGCTGCATCGCTGCCAGGGGCCGGCGCGTCCATTAGGGCACTTCCTGTCAGTCTGACCGTGTACAGGAAATAAAAGGGTAGTGGGGGTCCACTAAGGGGAGTAGGGGGGCCACTAAGGGAGGGAGGGAGGTGAGGAGAACATGGGAGGGAGGGTGAGGGGAATTATCCACTAAGGGAGGGAGGGAGGAGGGTGAGGAGAATGTGGGGGGAGTCCATTAAGGGAGGGAGGGGGTGAGGAGAATGTGTGTGGGGGGGAGAACACTACGGGAGGGAGGGGGTGACGAGAGACAACTAAGGGAGGTGGGAGAGGAAAGAACACTAAGAGAGGGAGGGGAGTGGAGTAGAGACCACTAGGGGAGGTGAGAAGAGACCACTAGGGGTGGTGGGAGGAAAGGAGAGACCACTAAGAGAGGGTGGGGGGAGGGAGGAGACACAACAAAGGGGGAGAGGAGAGACCACTAATGAAAGGGGAGACCACTAATGGAAAGGGGGCAATAGAGGAGAGACCACCAATGGAAAGGGGGTGAGAGGAGAGACGACTAATGGAAAGGGGTGGGAGACCACCATGGAGGGGGAGGAGAGACCATTAGGGGGGGCAGAGGAGAGCAGAGACCACTAAGGGGGAGAAACCACTAATGGAAAGGGGGAGAGAAGAGGAGAGACCACTAAGGGGGGGGGAGAGTAGAGACCACTAAGGGACAAGGGAGGAGAGGAGAGACCGCTAAGGGGAAGGGGAGAACTCTAAGGGACGGAAGGGAGAGCTCTATAGGACAGGGGGCAGGGTAGAGCTCTAAGGGAATGGGGGATAGGAGAGAGCACTAAGGGATGGGGGGATGAGAGAGCACTAGGAGATTGGAGGGGAGAGCACTATGGGAAAGGGAGCAGGGAGATCACTAAGGGACAGGGGAGATCACTAAGGGACAGTGGGGCAGGGGAGAGCACTAAGGGACAGGAGGGGAGAGAGGCTAGGGAAGGTGGGAAAGAGAAGCACAAAGGGGCTGGTAGGACTCAGCCCCTATCCTACCCCAAAAACTCTCTCTTTCACACTATGCACACACACACAATGCATCCCTATACATACACAGAAACACACAATGCTTCCCTTACACACAGAAAAACACACAATGCATCCATTACACACACACAGAATGCAACCCTTACACACAAAGACAATGCATCCTTTGCACACATACACAGAAACACACAATGCATCCCTTACACACACATGCAAACACATACTACTTCTCTTACACACACACAGAAACACAATGCATCTCTTACACACACTGAATGCACCCCTTACAGACACACACACTGCACCCCTTACATACACAGAAACACACCTTGCATCCCTTACGCATACAAACACAGATTCACACAATGCATCCCCTACACACAACTAGAAACAAACAATACATCAGTTATACACAAACACACACTGCTTTCTACCCTTACAAAAAACACACTGCTTCCACTACACACACACACTGCATCACCTACACAAACTGGTATCCCTATACACTACATTCCATAAGCACACACATTAGATCCTCTACAATAACACATAACACATCCCGTACACACCCCACTCCCTGTGAGGGAACTCATGGGTGGAACATGTAGGTGAACTTATGGGTGAATAGATAATGGATCAGCGCTAAATAATCTAAGAGAGGCTAAGAACGAATGAGAAAGCAGCAACCTATAATTTTGAGGTTCCCTCACGTGCCCTTAGAAGGAATAGACAAACAGAAAAATGGTATATAGGTCGCGCTATAGGGACATGAAAATAATAGGTAAAATAAATATATATATGTAAAGAGAATAAATAAATAAAATAATAGTCCCAGTACTAGTATGTCTTTAAATAAACCTGTAAAAGTGCTTGATTATGGAGTGAGTCCAATGAGTAGCTGGATCTTCTGGTGCTGACGGTGTCTCAGTCCAATTGTAGATATATGGATATGTAAAAGAGACAAAAATACTCCAATAGTGTAGATTGCAAATCGACGAGTTAAGAGATAAAAATCAAACGGCAGAAAATCCACTCACCTATTCATGAGCATGGACTAGCTCAAGTTTTTATAGCATTCAGTGGCGTCAATCCCCCACTGGTAGGATATGGGTGGTGAGATTATGAGGAGCTCCTCGGTATATAGAGAGTTAAGAAAACAATATAGTGCTCACTGAATTAATGGAAAGGTAAATAGATAAAAGCGATAGAATACTCATATGTATATGAGCAGGATGTACTGCTCAATAGTGATGTCCCGAACGGTTCGCAGAACGGTTCGCCGCGGACTCATCGTTGAGTAAACTTTGACCCTGTACCTCACAGTCAGCAGACACATTCCAGCCAATCAGCAGCAGACCCGCCCTCCCAGACCCTCCCACCTCCCGGACAGCATCCATTTTACATTCATTGTGAAGCTGCATTCTTAGTAAGCTGTCCAGGAGGTGGGAGGGTCTGGGAGGGAGGGTCTGCTGCTGATTGGCTGGAATGTGTCTGCTGACTGTGAGGTACAGGGTCAAAGTTTACTCAATGATGAGTCCGTGGCGAACCGTTCGGCGAACCGTTCGGGACATCACTACTGCTCAATATAATAGCATAGGTGGTATTATCCCCACCTAGGATTCTTGGCCAGATGCGTGCTCCGGTGTAACAGGTAACCAGGTGTAAAACGAAAGATAAAATAATAAAAGGTATACAGAGGCTACTGGAAGGGCCAATATTCCTTTATTAATAATAACAATATAAATATATATGTCAAATGTAAAAAACAGCCAAAACATGTTTCGCCTCACAGGGCTTTATCAACTGGCAATAAAAAAGAAACAACCTGGTACATGGATGCTTATACAAACTCTTTCAAGCACTTTTACAGGTGTATTTAAAGACATACTAGTACTGGGACTATTATTTTATTTATTTATTCTCTTTACATATATATATTTATTTTACCTATTATTTTCATGTCCCTATAGCACGACCTATATACCATTTTTCTGTTTGTCTATTCCTTCTGAGGGCACGTGAGGGAACCTCAAAATTATAGGTTGCTGCTTTCTCATTCGTTCTTAGCCTCTATTAGATTATTTAGCGCTGATCCATTATCTATCCGTTTGATTGTCCTTTTCCCTCTGGTGATAGCTGCTTTATTTTCTATAGAAGCCATGTCTATTTTTGACTATAGGAGAAACTACACCATTGATATCAACCACGTTTTTGATACTAATAACAGTGACTTAACTTATAATGACTATCCAACTCTTAATCAACAAGATCTATTTAGACAATTAGAAAAAGCTTTGACTTCCGAGATAAAACTAAAATGGGAAATAGCGACTTTAAAAATGTATATTGATGAGAAAATGACTCCTAGAGGCCTTAGGCTGTATAAATTACGTACCTCAGATCAGGATGACGAGGAATTTATGAATGATTGGTTTAGTAAACTTGAGATATGTACTTTTGGCCTCATGGAGACTTTAATCATAAAGAAAAGTAAAAAACTTTCCAGTTTAGGCACTGAGATTAATAAACTCAAAGACAATTTACTACCCTTCACAGAAACTCACGCCTATAAACAAAACTCAGTTTTAATACAGAGTAAAATCCAAAAGGTGGATACTGATACTAAACATATTAAAATAAAAAAATATATAAGAGACAAACAAGATTATAATAAAAATCAAGTGAGAACATATAATCAACATAAGAAATACATCAGTGATGCATTTACAATAAGAAACAAAGACCAATATTATGGACACAATCCCAACCCTTACCGCTATAACAAACCAAGACACTACCCCACTTCACCTTCACCACATCGTCACCGTCAAGTCAGTTACTATCCACAAAAAAATACGGTTCCTTCGCAAATCTCAAAAAAAATTACGAGAGAAAAAAACTCTCCATTTAATAAACAAAGACCACCACATATTTATAAGAAACCCACTCACAAAACTAGCAATTATCACAATTCACCAGATTATCAGAACTTTCCTCACTACACAACCACGGGAAAATCCAGTTATGCACAATCTTTAACACCTACACCACAAAGGTCTAGATTCGGACACAAATATTCTGATCTTCCTAAATCACCACCTAATTATATGCACAATAATAGATATCAACTATTATCAATCGATTCAGAAATCGAAGATAATGTTTTAGACATTCGCACACAAAATCTACCTCATACACAAACTCCATATCTGCCAAGAGCAAGAAAATGAATCCTGAGTATAGAGGAAGGAGAGGTGGCGAAAAAATACAAAAGAGAAAGAAAAGAGAGACAATAACAAATATTGATGAAAAAGAACTTGGAATTTTTAATCTTTCTCAGAAAGTTTTAACATCCACACAAATTTTAGTGTTAAGTAAAGGCTTGAAATATGCTCCCACAAATCCATTTAAACCCTTCCAAGCTTTTCTGGATATTAACAAATTTGTAAGAAAAACTACAATTAAGAGATTTTTTTACTCAGAATACAACCGCCCCTACAGAAACTGTCCCAATACCCCACCATCAGACCCTTGATAATCCAAATGAACGTTCCATTATTCATACAGATCTGAAAAATCCCTCAAAGTTTTATCCTTCAAATTTTAAATCAGGTCCCATAGAAGTTTTTGAGAAATTGGTTTTAAATGATTTGGAGAAAATTAAACATAATAAATATGATTATCAGAATCTGACACAAAATGAACGTAAAGCCATAAAAGAACTCCAGAACGATGATGAAATCGTGATTAAACCAGCTGATAAAGGTGGAGGCTTAGTCATCTTATCTAAATCAATGTACACAAAAGAAGCGAATCGTCAACTTAACGATTCTGAGGTATATGAGAAATTATCATATGATCCAATCTCTAAGATTAAGACAATTTTAAGTGATTTTTTAACAAAGGGGTTAAATATGAACATTTTGAGCAAACAAGAATTTAATTATTTAACTATCACCCATCCTAAAATTCCAATTATTTACTTTCTTCCAAAAATTCATAAAAATGCAAAAGAAACTCCTGGCAGACCTATTGTGTCTGGCATTAATTCTGTTTTATCTAACCTTTCGGAATATATTGATATTTTACTACAGCATCTGGTTAAACAAATGAGATCTTATCTCAAAGACTCTATGACTCTTTTATCTTTTTTAAAAGATTTTAATTGGTGCCAAGACTATATCCTAGTTACTTGTGATGTACAATCTCTGTACACCCTAATTCCCCATAGTATAGGATGTGAGGCAGTTGAAAAAAAATTAAAACAACAAAGCTCTATTTCAGAATCTCAAATAAATTTTATAATACAGGGGATCAAAATAATTTTAAATAATAATTATTTTTGGTTTTCTGACTCATTTTATATCCAAAAAAAAGGCACGCTATGGGAACTAGGTTTGCCCCCAGCTATGCAAACCTCTTTATAGCTGATTGGGAATCTTCGGCCATTTGGAGAGAACATGGCTGGCGGGCAAATCTGGTCTCTTATTTCCGTTATATAGATGATCTATTTTTTATCTGGCAAGGTCCAGAAACTTCTCTTAAATTGTTTTTAGAATATTTAAATTATAACAACAAAGGCATAGTTTTATCTTCAGATTATAGTAATGTATCAGTCAATTTTTTAGATCTCAATACTCTGTACGCGGGGGGTGCTTCTTTGGCTGACATTCTGCGAGCTGCAGATTGGACGCGCAAGTCCACTATAGTACTTTCTACTTTTGACCGTCGTCGAATGCAGCCTTTTCTCTTCTCTATCAGCATTGAAATTGCAAATATGAAGCCTCCTGTCATGTTATAAAATTGAAGATTATGCTAGCTTTAGTGTACCTATAATCTTAATTTTAATAATGACAGATGGCAAATATTTCCCACCCTTCTTCTCAGGGACAGGGTTAATCGATTTCCACTGTTTTCGCTAATATTGCAGTATGGTGGAGTTCTGGTTTACTGTTGTACTTAGTTACAATAGGTGTTTTTTTTCTTATTGCTTATCGTTTTGATTGTATTTATAATTATCTAGCATAGATCAGCCAGGTTACATGCTTCAGAAGTTCCCTACTGTTGGACTAACAACCTATCACACTCTTTCTATTTTCAGTTTGAACAGTTTCTGGAACTCAAGATCGAATACAGTTTATTGCCTTGTCGTAGGTTATGGGAGGAATTTGTTGGCCCTATCGGTTTCAAGCCTGAAGTTGGACTGTTATACTACGTTTCTTGTTTTACTATGGACTTGTGATGTTGCAGTTGTCAAGAGGAAGTGCTTCGCATATGTGTTCCATTATATACACTCTGACTGTTTCTGATTGGTTCTGTATTTCTCTTGGTTTTTTCTTTGCTGCTGTGGAGATAGTAAAGAAAATTAATGCAAATATTCGCCTCTTATCAATACTAAAATTAAGATTATAGGTACACTAAAGCTAGCATAATCTTCAATTCCTTAGGAGTGCTCACGCCAAACAAATGGCATCTTAAAGGTGCAGGAGGCTTTGGGTACCAAGGAAGTGGGAGGAGTGTGCCCCTCTCCCATTTATAACTGCAAATGACTGTCTTCTGTGCTTAGTTGTACTGTGCTCTCAGTGTAAACAGATCTTCCTTGCATTATATTGTCTATCCGGAATTTGCCTGTTTATCGCCTGTGAACCTGTGCTGTCTGTCCTGAACGTTGGCTATTCCTGACAATGTGTGGTGGGGTGGGGTGCACTTCTTATCCATATTAATACTTCTATTCAGTTTCTGTTCAGCTTTTTACTGCATATTGGGCAAACCTGACATATATTTCATAAATATTGCCTTATGTTGGTGAGTATTGTTCACGTCATCGAAGAAGAAGATTTCTTATAATCCTTCTTCCAATCAGGTTTTCCAGGGAAGATGTCAACATTTTATTACAACAAATACAAAAAAAACACTGGGATTAACACTGCCGTGAAATATGTGCACAGTAAAACTGAATAAACACATAAAAATGACAAAGTAGAAAGCACTCTATAATGAGCAGAATGTTTCAAGCCCTTCACCAGATTAAGCAATGCACCAAATCCTATTACCAGAGCCAGTAGTAGATTCTTCTTGGAATGGTATATGCTAGACTGAGGCTCTTAAATAACATACGGGTATGTAACGGCCACCCTGTGTATCAGAGGGGTGTATGACATTGGAGATGTCCTTTTCCCTTGCGAAAGGCTGTGCTGCAGTATTCTCCAGATGTCCCATCAGCCGAACCAGTAGAGAAAGAATAGCAGAGCTCTTACAAGAGCTAGTGATTAGCTGGAAGCAGGTTCCCTACAAACACGAGATGATGCTACGTATTGAGGGTTAAGCAGATCTGAGAGTTTAATGTGCCAGGCTGGCCTTTTATGCAACTTTTCCCACAAGGTTACCACCCAGGTGGACCTTGTGGGGCACCGAAAAATAAATTTAACAGCCAATGGTGTACAATTATTATTATTATTATTATGATATTTATAGAGCGCCGTCAAATTACTCAGCGCTTTACAATGGGTGGACAATCACAAAGTTAAACACTCCCATTCATTACATGACATTCCTCCCCTCTGCTTGGGAGATAATTGAGTTAATTACTGTATCAACTCAATTATCTCCAAGCGAAAAAATTAAACTTTCTACACATTTTCAGAAATATCATAAACACACATCCAATCCCCATAAAACCTATATATTCTGATAGGGCATCATTAGGGGACCAACATATTAAAAAATTATACGAATCGGTTCAGGGGTTCATGAGATAGATTGAAGTCCCATTTCTGCCCGGCCGCACACGAGGCTCCTGCCCAAAATAGTTCCATGCATTCAGCTGGTGCGGCAGGACCCTTTCGTATGTTTAAAAATACTGAACAACCATTCACATGAGTGTTCATGCATACGAATCGACGGCCACCCAGTGAACCACTTAGAACGTTGAAGTTGCGGTTTGGCACAGAGTCAATGAGCACATGACTGGTTTGGGTGGTCTCTCATTTGACAGTTTGTTCATTTATACGTACAAATTAACATAGCTAGTTCGATTCCAAATTCGTATGTTTGGGGTATAGGACTGTGAGTTCAAATGTAACAATGTTTTAAATCCAATGACCAGGCAATGTTATAAAATAGCAGATCTGCGGCAGCAAATCTCTCAGGACAGGAATATTTAGAGAAATTTTCTGCCACAGTTCTGCTATTGTAATACTTGACTACTTGTTTAATAGCATCAGTAATACATATTGTTGCTGGGACCTGTGATTCACTTGAATTCCCAGGAGTTTTAACAATATACCCGGACGTTATATGAGAGATTCAGTCTGGCACATAATGTTCCAAGGAGGATCTACTGCTGGCTCCAGTAGCAAGATTTGGTGCACTGTTGGCTGATGGAATTGAGGCTGAAGGACTTGAGGCTTGCTGCTTATTATGGAGTGCTTTCTACACTGTCATTTTTAAGTTTATTACATTTTAGTGTGGCTGTATTTTATAGCTATTTTAATCCCTTATCTCATTTCTGTGGGGTTTTTCTATGTATTTGTTGTAGTAAAATGTTAGTTTATGTATCTGCATAGTTTGTGAGAGCTTCCTTGATTTATGGTTATTTGAGTTTGATGTCTTGCTTGTCTCTGGTATTACACTATTGCGTTGTTTGTTTCATCATTTTCTATTTCTGAGAACACTTTTAAGGAAGGATTTGGAATATTGACAAACAAGAGGAATTAAGTCTCACCTTATAAAAAGGCCTATGTGATATTAAAACAACTTTGTCACTGTATAACCTTTATGAAATACTCATGTTGACTGCATTGGAATTTCACTAAAATGCCATCACAATCCAAAGATAGCATAAGACGAATTAGGTACAACTTTGTCTTTTCAAAATTTAGGCTGATAAGTTGGAAACATTTTCCATCTTGCCTACATTTTAACTTTATCATTTAGGGTTAAATGTTTTAAATTCAGGTTTTATTCCACCACTATTACCCGTTTACTGAATAAATCCCTGAACTTATCATATATATATATATATTACGCCTTTATACATTCAGTGTATTATTTCAGAATTTTCATCTAAAGAGCAGAAGAACAATTGATATACTGGCAGTATTATTCTATTTTCTGCAAACTCTATAAGATACTTTAACAAACACTATTGCTATACCTCTTTTGTTTTATTTCATTCGATCTCACGGAATGTAATGCTAGTTGTCCCTCATTTATGCTTTACAATTTATGGTAACTAACTCATTTATGTGAGGCTTCTCTCGTTTAATACACATTCCCCTCATTTGTGTGATCACATCTCATTTATTCCTAGTTATATTTATTTATTTATTTATAAAATATTTTACCAGGAGGGATACATTGAGATTTCTCAATACATCCAGTGATATCATTGAGGTAAAGCCAACACTGCTGGAAGGGGCCAATATGAGCACTTAAGGCTGCCTGGAGCTTTATATTGCTCTGTGGTCCATTTTGGGAGCTATAAATATCTCCTCTAGATGGATCACACTGCAGATGTTTGGGATGTGTACATAATTGGGGTTGTACCTACATCTCACATCTGTTTGTTGGCAGTGGCGGACTGGGTCTAAAAATCTTGGTTGCCAGGAGTCAACCCACAACTATAAATCCATCATTTAATTTTTATAAGAAATACAATTTTGGAAAAGTGGAAAAAAGGTACCATTAAAATTTTTGTGAAAAAAATAAATAAATTTTAGTTGTACATATATTGTACATATTAGTGGCCGTATACAGTAGATACTAAATGTAAATACAGATTGTTATAATTTAATGAAAAAAGTATATATTTTTAAAAATTTTTAATAAACGTGGATATTTTTTTGGGTTTTAAAATTATAATTTATTTGGCATCTTCACAGCAATTGACAAAAATATAAAAGTACAACAATTGCCATTTCAAGATTTTGAAACATAAATATTAAAGCATTTGATATAAAAAAATAGCATATAAGTAGTATAGTGCACATACCAAATGATGAACTGCATCCACAGCAATACAACTGACAGTAATGTGCGGTGTGCATGAGTGTATCCAGGGCCGGTGCAAGGATTTTTGCCACCCTAGGCAAAATAAAAATCCCCCCCCCCCTATTTGCGCTGCCCACCGTGTGACATCACAATGCCCCACCCATATGATCTGCCATATGAACCAATGCAAGTGCCGCACACAGTGTGTGTTTACATTAAAATGTCTGCAGGAACAGGCTATAGACACCAGAACCACTACATTAAGCAGTGTGACTCTACTGGTCTGGTGTAGAACAGGCTCTCTGGAGGCTGTTTGTAACTGTGGTCACAAAAATCAATGTTCTGGGGGAACGGGAAGCAGCTCCATTTTTTGGGGCCCTATACACAGCTCAAGGTCTGGGCCCCCATAGCATGACGATGAGTATGCCCATAAGGCTCACCCATAGAGGATCTAATGTGTATGGAATGTAGAGTATAGGGATACCAGTTTGTGTATGAGATATAGTGTGTGTGTTTTGTGGATGCAGTGTGTTTTTGTGTAAAGGATAGAAAGCAGTGTGTGTGTTGTGTGTAAGGGATGCATTGTGTGAATCTGTGTTTGTATGTGTAACAGATGCAAGGTGTGTTTATGTGTATGTAAGGGATGCAGTGTGTGTGTGTCTGTAAGGGGTGCATTGTTTGTCTCTAAGGTGTGAATTGAGTGTGTGTGTAAGAGAAGCAGTGTGTGTTTTTGTGTGTGTGTAATGGATGCATTGTGTGTTTCTCTGTGTGTAAGGGAAGCATGGTGTGTTTCTGTGTGTGTGTACTGATGCATTGTGTGTTTCTGTGTATGTACAGGGATGCATTGAGTTTGTGGGGTAGGATAGGGGCTGAGAGGGGAGCAGAAAAAACATATTTTTTTTTGGTTTGCATCTTACATCCCCCTTTAGTGTATCTCTTGCAGGCCCCTTGTTTGTCTCTTATCCTCCTCTTTGTATGTCTCCTACATACCCCCAGCCCCTTTGTGTGTCTTCCTCCTGAGCCCCTCTGTGTGTTTCTTTCTCCCCTACCAGCCCTTTGGTGCTTCTCTTTCCCCCTTCCTTAGCCTCTCTGTGTGTCTTCCACTCCCCTGTCCCTTAATAATCTCTTTCACTCCCACCCGTCCCTTGGTGGTCTCCTCTCCTCTCCCTGTCCATTAGAGCTCTCCCCTCTTGTCCCTTACTGCTCTCCCCTCCTATCCCTTAGAACTCTCCCCTCCTGTCTCTTAATGCTCTCTCCTACCCCCTGTCCCTTGGTGCTCCCCTCCTGTCCCTTAGTGCTGTTTCCTACCCCCCATCCCTTGGTGCTCCCCTCCTGTCCCTTAGTGCTCTCTCCTACCCCCCGTCCCTTGGTGCTCCCCTGTCCCTTAGTGGTCTCTTCTCTCCCCCACCCCATTAGTGGTTTCTCCTCTTCCCTCTCCCTCTTGGTGGTCTCTCCTTCCCCCCCACCTCCCTACTGGTCTTCTTCTCCCCAGTGGTCTCTCATGCCCCCCGTCCACTAGTGGTCTCTCCTCTCCCCTAGTGGTATCTCCTCTCCTTCCTCCCCCCATGGTGTCTCCTCTGCCCTTACCTACAAATTATCAATCTCATTCTTAATCTAACTGTGACGTATTTTACGTATTTTGTTAACATCTCTCAGTGACATTAACCTTTTCTTATTTAACTACGTATCTTTGTGCTATGATATACACATTTCTCCAATTTGTGTTATATACATATCTAACCCCCCTCCTCTTCTATATTTACAAAATTCGTAACCTATACCTTCTGTGTATAAAAAAAAACCAAATATAACATTTTTTTCTCTTGCTCTTCCTCTTTCCTTATTCTCCTTTAAAACTTTCCTTCCTCTTTCCTTCTGCTTTCTGTGTCCCATTAGTGTCCATATATCTTGTTTTTTCCGCCTTTCTCCATCCTTTCACCCTTTACAGCTAAATACTTGATAAATCCGCTTCTTCATATATTCTTTTCTTTTATCCATTCTCCCAACTCTTTTGGATTGGTGGAACTCTTTTTTTATGTCTTTCCAGAACACTAATATTGATTTTGAAGGTACCCAACGGTATCTTATATTGTGTTGTTTAAGTGGGGTTAGCACTGTAGAAAACGTCTTTCTCCACAGTCTTATATAAGGTGATAAATCTTGGTATATGTTAATAGTTTTGAATCTTTCTTCTTCAATTTCCTTTATTTTGCATGCTTGTAAGATCTGTTGTTTTAGTTGATAGAAAAAAAAAAAAAAAAAACATACCACAATGTCTCTCTGTATAGATTTGGGCATATTTTGTGGTTTCTTCACTCTGTACATGTTGTCAATCACCATAACTTGATTTCCCAGGTTGATGTCTAAGGCAGTGAAAAAATCCAATAGAAATTGTCTCATTTTATCATGAGTGACAGTCTCTGGAAAATGTCTTATTTGAATATTCTTCATTCTGTGTCTGTCTTCCATTAAATTTATTTTCTGTACTAGTGGTCTCATTTCCATTTCCATTTTTTCTTGCGCTTCTGAGACCATCTTGTACTGAAATTCCATCTGATCATATTTTTCTTCCATCTTGGTTAATTTCATTTGTTGTTTTAGTTGGTTTGAGATTTTTTTAATCTCTTTTTTAAAAATTTCCGTTTGACTTTCTAGATTGATTTTAATGAATTCTTGTAAGTCAGACATATAGTTTCTCCTATCTTCCATTATTGATTCTTCCATAGTCAAGCTATCTAAACCAGATTTGTTTGATTGAGGGGGAAAAAATGCTGACACACCTTTCTCTTGTTTGTTGTCCTTTTTTTATATCTTTTTTCTTCTGCATTTTAGCAGTAGCCATATTATCACTTATTTCTTAATTCAATTTCTTTTACCTTTCTCTTTATAAATCACTGATAATCTCCACCACCTTCCAATATTCATTAAGTTGTTGTTGAATAGACGGTTCACTTTATCCTTTTTATCTTTTAGAAAGTATAATGAAGCTAATTGAAAACCATATAGAAAACATTATAGTATAATAATCAAACGTATTTTATTTCTTCTTTTTCTTCCCTTTTATTCTTCCTTCCCTTTTTTCTATTCCAAAATTTCATCAGCCAAACCACCACAATCTTACACAATAATTACATGAATAATTACTGTTTTAATCAATTATCTTTTTCTTTTTCCTTCTTTTTGCTCACAGATAATCTCCACCACCTTCAGGATTCTTGTTGTTTGATAAACAATTCACTTTGCCTTTTGTCTAGTATACTTGTTGATTGAACCACATATTAGGAGTAGGCAGGAGGAGAACAATGTTGAACTAAAATATTTATGTTTTTCTTCAGCCTTATTTATTTTATTTATATTTAGTTACGCTTCGCCTTAAATTAAAGCACTATCTAGGAAATTTTCAATTGTTTAGCCAATATTTCACTGGGTATATGTACAGTTCACCATAATAAATTAGGCTTAGTGTCTCCCTATTAGTACATTACCATACTGTCATTGTCTTTCTGTTTACTTTTTCTGCTGGATCGGAACAGCCGTTTTACTAGAAGCCGTTTAGCTGGAAATCTGTGGCACTTTGCTTTACACGTTTTTCCCATCAACTAAGCCATTTCATCTTATGGCATCTCATTCTCTGTTGATGCTATATTTTTTTTATTCAGCTTGTTATCAGTTTTCGTCGCCGTCTCCTCTCCCATGGACGCAGCTACCACGCGGTTACATACAGTATACAGTCGCCGGCAGTGGCGGATCCAGAGCCTGATCTTGGGAGGGGCACTTGTAGATTATTTAAAGAAATAATCCAGACACAATAACCACTACAGCTCAGTGTAGTGGTTATGGTGTCAATAGTGCCGGGACCCCCTCCCACAGTAAGTAGTCAAACCGCTTAAGAACAGTTTGACAACTTACCTGAGATCTGCTGGGAAATGGGGCTGTAGTAGGGCATAGGAGCAGTGGTGTGTGTGAGTGGTGCAATGTGTAAGGGGTGCAGTGTGTGTGAAGGTTGTAGTGTGTGAGTGAGGGCGGCAGTGTATGTCAGGGATGCAGTGTATGTGTGGGACAGTATGTGTGTGTACAGTGTATGTGTGTGTGTATGGGGCAGTGTGTGTATTGAGTGTGTGTGTATGGGGGGCAGTGTGTGTGTGTATGTGTGTGTATGCTGTATGTGGGAGCAGTTTGTGTGTATAGTATGGGGCAGTTTGTGTGTGTATAGGGCAGGTGTGGCATGTGGGGCAGGTATGTGTGTGTATGGGGGGCAGTATGTATATGGGGGCAGTGTGTGTGTATGGGGCAGTGTTGTGTGTATGGGGGGCAGTGTGTGTGTATGTGGGGGGCAGTGTGTGTGTGTATGGGGGCAGTGTGTGTGTATGGGGGCAGTGTGTGTGTATATGGGGGGCAGTGTGTGTGTATGGGGGCAGTATGTGTGTATGGGGCATGTGAATGGGGGGGGCAGTTTGTGCGTATGTGGGCAGTTTGTGTGTATAGGGGGCAGTTTGTGTAAATTGGGGGGCAGTTTGTGTGTATAGGGGCAGTTTGTGTGAATGGGGGGGCAGTTTGTGTGAATGGGGGGGCGGTATTGGGGGCAATGTATGTGTGTGTGTGGCTTTTTTTTATATACATTTATTTTTAATTTAATTTAAATAAATAAATATCCTATGTCCCCCCTCCCTTCTTACCTTTACCGCGGCAACGCTCCAAATCTCACGAGAGGAGGACCCGGAGGAGCTGCAGACTGAGCTCCGGGTCCTCCCTTTCACTCCCTCCCTCCGCCGCCGGCCGCCCGCACAGTGCCTGCGGACCGGGGAGGGAGATCTGTGATCTCCCTTCCGGTCCACAGGCACATTGCAGGGCTAGCACCTGCATGTGCTGACAGGTGAGGGAGACCGGCGGATTTCTCGGGGGGGGCAATTGCCCCGTTGCCCCCCCCCGGATCCGCCACTGGTCGCCGGTCCGTCTCCTCAGCAGGCCCTGCCTCTTGATGCGTGTGCACGTCTTCACGTCACTAGCATCATCAATGCCACTCCATCAGAAATTGGCAATGTTTGACCCTGTAACTTTCCAAATCACCATAAAACCTGTACTTGAGGGGTACTGTTGTACTCGTGAGACATTACTCTGCGCAGATATGAGTGTTTTAGAGCGGTAAAATGTATTATATTGATAATATAATCGGTGAAATGTCAGTTTGTGTGAAAAATGCAAAGAAACAAATATAAATGCTATTTTTTGCCAGAGT
Source organism: Pelobates cultripes (assembly GCA_933207985.1). Classification (NCBI taxonomy): domain Eukaryota; kingdom Metazoa; phylum Chordata; class Amphibia; order Anura; family Pelobatidae; genus Pelobates; species Pelobates cultripes. Next base: position 38,916,462 of record OW240921.1, read on the forward strand.
TTGTGTCTAAGTGGCTACTAAAAAAGACTGGACATACCCCATTTTGAATACTGTGGGTTGTCTACTTTTACAAATGGTATGCCATGATGAGATTAATTTTCTTTCCTAGGATGCCATATGGTCTCAAAGGCAATATAGGCAAACCAATCTGGCAAATTTCAATGTGCAAACATGGAAAAGCCCTACATTTGACCCCTGTAAGTTTGCAAAAAACAATAAAACCTGTACATTGGGGGCACTGTTGTACTCAGGAGATGTTGCTGAACGCATATTGGGGAAACAGCACTGGTCCTTAACGGTAAGAAAAACGGTTTGGTAACTAAGGGTTAAAATGCAGTAAATATTTATTAGGAGAGGAAACAGTATATTTATTTATAGGATTGGTATTTGACACATTTAATGAAATATTACAGCACACTTTTATCTAATTCAATACACACCTTCACCAAGACCTATACTGGGCTGACTTAAGCTGCTCAAATTAATACTTCAATAATGATTCCATTTGGCATGAGTCCCAAAGGGTGACCCACCATTCAGACTAAATTATCCATTAAATATTAGAAGTACTCTCTCCCTGTCATATAATGACTCTGTCGCATAGAATATAATAATCTCGTAAGAAATTTATGAGTAATAAAAAATTAATTAAAAAAATAAAAAAGGGATTTTTTTAGAAAAATGAAAATTTGTGAGGAATAAAATTGATGAGTAAAATACACAAAATTAAAGTTAGTAAAAAATAAAAAAAATTAACAGCTGTTTGTTGTTTTCAGGATTTCTGTGCAGATTGATGTGCTGCTGTTTAAAGGTCCTGGATAAGGATGATAAGGTGCCAGCTTCCAAACGTGCTTCTCCGCTCCTGCGGCTTTATCAATGGATCCGCTGATAAAGCCGCAGGAGCGGAGAGACGCTTAAGGTAAGTATTCCTTACCTTGAAAGCAGGCTTGCTTGTAGTGCCTAGTCTATTCTACAGAAAGTGATATTTTATAGCATTACTGATACAACAAATGATTGTATTATTCAGTACTGCTGTTATATAGAGGGTGTTGATGGTAAACAGCATAGACATATAACATTAAATAATATATATGGTAAGTTAGGGATGGGGGAAGGCTGCAAGGAGACACAGATTGGGGTTAACAGGATGATAGAGACACAGATGGGGTTAAAGGACCACTCTAGGCACCCAGACCACTTCAGCTTAATGAAGTGGTCTGGGTGCCTGGTCCAGCTAGGGTTAACCCTTTTTTTTATAAACATAGCAGTTTCAGAGAAACTGCTATGTTTATAAATGGGTTAATACAGCCTCCAAATCCTCTAGTGGCTGTCTCATTGACAGCCGCTAGAGGCGTTTGCGTTCTTCTCACTGTGAAAATCACAGTGAGAAGACGCAAGCGTCCATAGGAAAGCATTGTAAATACTTTCCTATGAGACCGGCTGAATGCGCGCGCAACTCCTGCCGCGCATGTGCATTCAGCCAAAGAGGCGGAGAGGAGGAGGAGAGCTCCCCGCCCGACGCTGGAATAAAGGCGGGGAGCCCGGCGTGAGTGGGACCCTGAGGGTGGGGGCACCCTCAGGGCACCATAGTGCCAGGAAAACGAGTATGTTTTCCTGGCACTATAGTGGTCCTTTAACAGGATGAGAAAGACACATTGGGGTTAAGAGAGACACAGATGGGGTTTGGACAGGAGGAGAGACAGAGATGGGAGTTTGAATGATGTTTGCACAGTAGGAGAGAGACAGATTGGGTTTGCCATAAAAGGAGAGAGGCAGATTGGGGTTGCCAGAGGAGGAGAGAGACAGATGGTGGTGGTCGATAAAGATGGAGAGATAAGGTTGATTATAGGGAGGAGAGATGAAGAGAGAATGAGGAGGGTAGTAAACTGTGGAATAAGAGTTGAACAATGCTATCCATAAGGTAGATATACCTCCACACACACACACACACACAAGAAAAAAAACAATTTTTTTTCTCTACACAGCCCCTGCAAACTTTCCTTTCTTTCCCAGACACTTTCAGTCTGTGCTGCGGAATACTCCAATCAAAGGCTTCTCACTGAGAACCCTCTTCGCTGGATCCTTGCATGCAGCTGCACGATTCACTCAATACAGTTTCCAATTCTTTTCAATGAGCTGTAGTACTGCTTATTGAGAAAGGGGAAAAGTAGGTGTGTTCTGTCTAGCTAGCAGAAGAACACTTCACAGCTGTATGAGTGACAACCGGGAAACATTTCGGAGTCTACTTTTAAAAGTGCCAATTTCAATTCAAATTTGCACTTTTAAAAAAAATTAAATCTTTATTTATATTTTGTTCCAGTTTGTCACAATGCATGTCATAGGTAAAAGCATGGAATAGACCACAATAAATGCTTAGGAATAATATGCCACATTACTTTGCAATAAAAAATTAACAACTGGAGCAAGGTGTTATATGTAATATAGGCTCAGTGACTTCCGCATGAGAGTCTTGGAGCTATCGGTGTAAGGGTATGCGGGGTTTGTGTCCTGTAACGGTGTGACATGGAAAAGTTGGATCCCAAAATTAGTAGGAGCTGCATGGTATCACCTAATGAACGATAGGTATGAAAAGCTAAATCGAAAGGAAAAAGTGAAAAATCCAGAATCCAACTATATAGCGTGATAGCCATTATTACTATGATAAGAGAATAAGGATTAATATTGCTCAACATCCCTTGAGCAACATGTGGGTGGTAAATGTGTATTTATCCCAGAATTTCAATTGTAAGAAAACTGAAAGACAAAATGAAACATAAGAAACAACAAATGTAAAAAAATTAAATCAATTCTTTCTAACTGCTCGTTTTGCGACACTATGGTCTAAACATTTTCAGCTGGTGTCCACAACAGACCGACGCACAAAGGGTACAATATTCTGAATGTCCCAGGAGGAGACTGCAATTGTATTAGTGGCCCTCAGTTGGGTTAGGCCCAGATCAGTGAGGAAAGAGTCCTCTGGTGTGGTGAGTAGGTACATTGTACCTTATTTTGTGGCAATTAGGGTCTCATTTGTGTCTTACTTCGACCTATCGGTAGGTCTGCGTGTCTCGGCGTACAGAATGTCTCCAATCAAATCCAAAGCCCTGCAAAGATCCTGCAGGAATGTAAGCTGTGTATCTTCAAACTGAAAAGGTTCATGGATTTACTCATCTCTACAACAGCTAACTTGTCCCTGAATTACTGAAAATGGAGTAAAATATCAGAGTGGACTGCTTCTGGTACACTGGTGCGAAAGGGAAGAAACATCATTCTCTGTTGCCTTCACTCTACCAATAATGGCTGTTGTCATCAGTTTCATGATTTCGAATTTTGTTGCCAGAGCCCTCAGTCCTCAACCTGTAAGTAGACAATAGAGTGGCCAGCCCCAGCTATGGCATCCATTAAATCCTCGTCAGAGGATGAGCTGAGATGATCCGCAGCACTGCCACCTTTGGCCTAGGCCTCATCTGAAATGTGTCTCTGATGCTCCGGTTTCCTATCCATGAGAGAGTTTTGTGCTTCTGGGTCAATCTCCCCATGATGTCCCAGGTATCAAGAGCATCACTGGGGCAGAGTTGCCGCTGGAAAGGTGAGGAATATATATATATTTTTATAGCAGTTTCTCCCTGAAATTTGCCCTTTTAAAACTTTCTTATTAAAAAATGACAAACTCGAGACACATAGAGCACTTTGGAAAGCTGAATTGCTTCATGTGTCTACACCCTGTTCCAAATTATTATGCAAATGATATTTTTCTCATTTACCTAAATAATTGATGTAAATAACAGTCTGCATAATTCTCATGTTATCATCTATTAAGAGTACACTTCAAATTGTATTGAACAAACCTCCTAATGATAACAGTATTGTTTTTTTAAACATAAACTTACAATGCATGTTCCAAATTATTATGCACAGTAAGTTTCAAAACACTTTATAGGTTGTAAAGAACTGAAAATTTTCATTTGTTGTGTTTGCAGCATATTTACTGAACTCAAAAGCTATTTCAATCAAACTTATAACAAAATTTTAACTTTTTAAACATTTTAACAGGTCACGTTACATTTTAACATAGAACCCCTTATTTGATAGCAGCTTCACAAGTCTTGCATTCATTGAACTTGTGGGTTTTTGGACAGTTTCTGCTTGAAGTATTTAATATTCTGCTGTTTGGATATAAACTGCCTCCTACCCTCATAGATCTTTTGCTTGAGGATGTTCCAAAGGTTCGCAATAGGATTGAGGTCAGGGGAGGCACCATGACTTTCTCTCCTTTTATCCCCATAGCAGCCATTGATGCAGAGATATTCTTTGCAGCATGAGATGGTGCATTGTCATGCATGAAGATGATTTTATTACAGAAAGCAAAGTGGTCAGTCAGAAACTACACACTTTGCAGAGGTCATCTTTACACCTTTGGGGACCCTGAAGGTGCAGACCAGCTCTCTTCCCATGATTCCGGCCCAAAACATGACTCCGCCACCGCCTTGCTGACGTTGCAGCCTTGTTGGAACAGGGTGGCCGTCCACTAACCATCCACTACTGCATCCATCTGGACCATCCAGAGTTGCAGGGCACTTATCAGTGAACAGGACTGTTTGAAAATTAGTCTTCGTGTATTTTTCTGCCCAATGCAGCCGTTTCTGCTTGTGAGCATTGGTTAGTGGTGTCGAATAGAAGGTTTATGCACAGTTGCAAGACTCTGGAGGACTCTACACCTTGATGTCTGTGGGACTCCAGAGGCATCAGCAGCTTCAAATATCTGTTTGCTGCTATGTAATGGTATTTTAGCAGCTGCTCTCTTGATCCGATGCATGGATTTGGCAGAAATCTTCCTCAGTGTGCCTTTAATTACACCTGCCCACTCTCTGGCTCTGTCAAGGCCCACTCCCCCACTTTGTTGTTCCATGGGCTTCAGAAACAAATCCTGCCTAAGCCCTACAGTAAAGGAAAAGATTGTATAGCAAATGCTGATGCCAATCCTTGATTATAGGGATGTAGTATATGCATCTGCATCGCAATCCCACATTAATAAACTCAACACATTGTCTAACTCGTTCTGCCGATTTGTGCTACAATGTAATTACCATTGTGACATGCTAAAATAACTAAACTGGCTGTCGCTGGAATCCAGACGCACCCTTCATCTTTCCAGCCTTGTGTTTAAGTGATTTTCTGGGAAACTCCCACCCTAACTGAACAAAATGCTTTCCCCAGCTGTTCCCACTTCCTATAATCTCCGATCCAGTACCAACACTTTACTTAGTCTACCTCAATACAAAAAGAAAGCAGCCCGATCCTTCTACTCCTACAGAGCACTGCAATTGTGGAACGGCCTCCCGTACAATTTAAAATCATCCCTAAGCCTAGATCCCTCTCTACATACCTCAAAAAAGAATGCAAGTGTCATGGTTGATTAGATATTTCCTACCTGTTCTATGTTAAATTTTGTATTTATTGTGTATTAATTAGTGATGTCGCGAACCTGAAATTTTCGGTTCGCGAACGGCGAACGCGAACTTCCGCAAATGTTCGCGAACCGGCGAACCGCCCGAAACGCCATAGACTTCAATGGGCAGGCGAATTTTAAAACACACAGGGACTCTTTCTGGCCACAATAGTGATGGAAAAGTTGTTTCAAGGGGACTAACACCTGGACTGTGGCATGCGGGAGGGGGATCCATGGCAAAACTCCCATGGAAAATTACACAGTTGATACAGAGTCTGGTTTTAATCCATAAAGGGCAGAAATCACCTAACATTCCTAAATCACAATCAATATGGATTGACACTTGACATATGACATATTGACACCTTGACATATGGATTGACACCTGTCCTCAGAGCCCCTGATGCACACGGACACAGAGCAGAATAGAGACTGGTCCCCCTACATAGGGTCACTTGGCAGATATGGATTGACACCTGTCCCTAAGGATCCTATTTTACTGACACAGAGCAGAATAGGGACTGTTCCCCCTGCATAGGGTCACTTGGCAGATATGGATTGACACCTGTCCTAAGGTTCCCTGATACACACTGACACAGAGCAGAATAGGGACTGGTCCCTACGCCAAGTCACTTGAATGGATTGACGCAACTGACACAAACTGCTATTTGTAACTGGCCCTTTAAATGGCAAATTGCCCTGCTTCCCTGGGTTGTGGAGAAGCCTATTTGCCAGCCTCCTCCCGCATGACTATGGCCCTGGGAGATTGTGAAAATGTATGCACTTTTATTTGGTGTGTATGGCCCTTTAAGACTGTCGGTGGGCATATTGGGACTTATGGACTCTTTATGTGACTGGTGCTGGCCCTTTAAACACCTTTTTTGGGACATCAGGAAGATTGGGACACTGCCCCTTTAAGGCCGTGTCCCCAGACTTGTTGGGGACACGGCCCCTTTAAGACGGTGTCCCCTGTGTCCCCAGACCTGGTGCAAACCCTTTGTGCCTGCCTTGCTATTTTCCACTTGGTTCAGTAAATGGGAAATTATTTCAGCTGCAGAGACTAAGTCCCATTCGGCGATGGGACTTAGTCTTTTTTTCAGCCGTTTTTTTCAGCCTTATTTCAGCTGCAGAGACTAAGTCCCATTCGGCGATGGGACTTAGTCTTTTTTTCAGCCGTTTTTTTCGGCCTTATTTCAGCTGCAGAGACTAAGTCCCATTCGGCGATGGGACTTAGTCGTTTTTTCAGCCTGAAATAGGCCGACCTCACAGCCCAAATCTATGGAACTGTTTTGGGCAGGAAAATGTGCTTGCGGTCGGTCATAAAGGGACCTCCAGCTAACTTTTTAACCCCTGGATGGATTTGGCTGAGCGAGTTCTATGATTTCAGTGGATTCCCACATAGGCAATTTTGGCATTTGAAAACCAACCTGAGTTGCAATTACATGCCTATCTTTGTTTCATAACCTTCATGTTTAGTCTGTCCCTCCTGTATTCTATATTACGCCTACGTCTAAAAGTATAGACTTTGACATCAAAATAAAGATTTACAAAAAAAAAAGATAGAAATATAAAGTGGCAAAAAACATTAGAGGTGCTTCTTAAGGCAGTGAACAATGTTCAGCACTGACGTTCAGCATCTCCGCGCTCTGCAAGGAGACACTGAACATTCCCCATAGAGATGCACTGAGTTATTGCTGATTGGCTAGCACAGTGTTTTGTTCCACATGCATAATAGCCTTCCAATGCTTTCCATGGAAAAGCATTGGATTCACTGAGATCAATTTTGAAGAAGGTGTATCAGGAGGCAAAAGATTTTACATAGGTTACAGGGGGGCAGGGTGCTAAATAGTGATATTACAGCTATAGTGACAGGAAAACATGTTTGTGTTCCTGCCACTATAGTGTTTCTTAAATTCTTCCACACAGACCATTCTTTGTTGCTATCTGTTCTTCATTTAGCCTGTTTCCTAATTTCTCTTCTTTGCCTGTGAAATAAAAATGTCAGCTTTACATAACTATACATACACTTGTCAGAGGCCTATTATTTTCATTTAACAAGCTAATTACCCATAATCCACCAGTCAAAATAATCCCATAGAAAACCAAACAGCAGATGACAGTGACAGAGAATACAATGGTGGCACCTAGACATTAGGACCCATGGAAAGGAAGAGTACACAATAAATAAAATAATGTGGCAAGAGGCGAGGGGGTTTGAGTTAAGGTGCAAACAGCCTAAGAGAAGAAAAAAAACCTAAAGAAAAAAATGACAGTGCCAGTTTAAAGTCCTAATCTCAGAGCCCTAATGAGTTAATTCATATACAATGGCATGATTACTTTCCATAAAATATTTTTTTACATGTTTTCCTAGAAGTTACTATTAATTTGACACAGTTTTTCTTCATTCTTATTCGTAGATGAAACTCACAACCTTCTTTTTAGATTATTGTCTATGGAGTGTCCTCCACAGGGATTTCAGAAGATTTACACTGACAGGTAGAATCTTTTTATTATAATTACTAGTATTGGACAAGACTAGAGTTGAGCGGACACCTGGATGTTTGGGTCTGGCGGGTTCAGCCGAACTTTGAACAAAAGTCCGGGTTCGGGCTCGAACTTGACCCCGAACGCCATTGAAGTCAGTGGGGACCTGAACTTTTGGGCACAAAAATGCCTCTAAAAACTCCTGGAAAGGGCTAGAGTGCTGCAAAAGGAAGTAAAATGGGGGTAAGAGGAGGACAAGTACCCTGCAAACAAATGTGGATAGGGAAATCACTTAAAAATAACATAAAATAAGCAGTCGCTTAGTAGATAACTCCCTAATTCACACGGTATTAGGGAGCTATCTTCCAAAAGCTGAAAGACCTAAACTGGTCACCTAAATTGGTCTTTCAGGCACATTTACTAATACTAAGTAAAGATTACTTAGTATTAGTAAATTCAGCCCCTACTCGCTATACTGCGAGTAGGGGCGTGTCTAGTAAACAGTGAGCAGCACCCTTTAGGGTGGGGGCCCTAAATAAGAATGTGGAGGGGGACCTACTGTCCTTCCCCTGGCCCCCACCGCTCAGGGGTGGGGGCCATAAATAAAATTTCCCCCCAGGTGACTAGGGGTCCCCAAACTCCTAGTCACCCCCTCCCCCCAAAGAAATTACCCCTACCTACCCCCCTCATCCTAAAAATAATGAGAGGGGGACACTTGTCTAAATACCTGTAACAATGTCTACACTCTCAAGCCCGCGACAGGGGAATATATTGTTCCAGCCTCCTTACGCCTGCCAAGAAACCAGGAAGGCCGTCTCTCATTGCCGCACTCTCATGTTGAGGGCCATGAGGGGTCTTACCCTGTTGCCTATCCTACACCATCCAAGAGAACTCACTATCCACCCAACTTCACCATACTCCTCTTGGAACCTTGTTTGTGGTGTCACGAGCCGCCATAGCAGTGGAAATCGTACTTGGGCTCTTCCTAAGGCCTGGGGCCGACAGAGTGGACTGATCTGGTGCCATGGGACTCTGTTTGGTTGCGGGAGCTTGAAAATAAGCATGGGTATTGGGTGCCTTTTATATTGATCAGCATTGTGAGCCTCGGTCAACATTAGACCGACCCCTTCATACCTTAATGACATTGCCGAGTTGCTGGGTTACTTGCTCTTCCCATAGATGTTTTGAAACGCCACTGAACTTTTTTTTTATTTTCTGTATTGTTTATTGTGATATTACTTTCAAGGTGTACTATTTATACTGCGTGTGATAGGTTGATAGGTCATGCTGCCAACTATTTTTTTTTTTTTTTATATGCACAGCAGTACCTTCAAGCAAATCTGTTTCATGTTAACTGCACTGGTGCTTTATTATGCCTAGTCATCAAGAACATATCATGAATCGCTGTTGTAGCATATGACTTAATAAGTTTTACTCTCCGAACGCCTCTCACAGCATTGTAAACCTTAAAGTCTTTACTTCTCGTTTCTGTGATTGTATAAGCCTGTCATCTCATTTTTTTTGCAAACAAAAACTAAAACGTACCATACTCATAACGTGTTTTGACCTGTTACTGCTTGTCATGTACCTCATTACTCGTGTTACCATTTTGCCTGTATGTTCATCTACGACGTGAAAAATAAAGAATGTAATAAAAAAACAAAACTGCATAATTAGTCCAATTCAGCAGAATTGAAATAAAATCTTACCTATTTTGCCAGTCAATACTTGAAAAAATCACTATTTCCTGATCCATTGTGGCAGCATTTACGCATGGGTTAGCTCCTCCCTCACAGCAGGAAGGACAGGAAATAGAACTCTGAAATTTGTATAAATAGATCCTTCCCCTTCCCATCAGGCAGTCTTCTCTATTTTTTAAATTTATTATCCATAACAAGATGGGTTCCTTATTTCTTACAAGAGTTTGTCTATCATGACCTTAATTCATATTTGGCTCTATATTTCTCCAGGTTATTTTAGATATTTGAATGCCAGGGGGTATCTGACCTGGCAGCCTCTAGGGTAAATTAACTTGTCTGAACAGATTTTCTGACAACATCCTATTGATTACTGGTTTGGCTTTTTTGATTGATTACTGGTTTGGCTTTTTTAAGTCTTCTAAGGTTTTTGCAGCTCAATAATGGTTTTATAGCTATTAGCTGTTTTTGAACTCTGTCCCTCCCTCTATATATACTGCTTGGGTATTCCTCATGAGTAAATGCTGCCTTGATTGATCAGGAATAAGGAAAATTGTTTCATACTTACCGTAATTTTCTTTTCCTGATCATTACTCATGACAGCATTACGTTCCCACCCATATACTATAAGTTGTGAAGCTCGTTACAAAGACTGCCTAATGGGAAGGGGAAGGATCTATTTATACCAGTTTCTATTATATATTATATATCAGAGTTCTATTTCCTGTCCTTTCTCCTGTGAAGGGAGGAGCTAACCCATGAGTAAATGCTGCCATGAATAATGATCAGGAAAGTAAAAATACGGTAATTATGAAATAATGTTCCTTATTACTGAATATATGTATTTATTATTGTTTGTAATTAGAATTAATACCTTGGTGAAAATAAATATAAAACTGAATATTTATTAAACAGTGATTTAGTAAGCATTGACAACTAACATGGAAGTTAGGTCAAATTTGGGACAAATAGATGTGAGCTTAAAAAAAAAGAAAACTTAACGAAATATATATATATTTTTTCCAACTCTGTTTAAAATAGCCAGTGGTCTCACTGAAACACGGAATGCCCTGAACATTTACAAAGTTTAAAACGGAAAAGTGCCCATTTTAATAACGATAATATACATTTACTGAAAGTGTCTCTTAATTGGACATTGTAAGTATCAAAACCACAAATTCAAGTAGTGGTTTTGGTGTAAATCATGTCCCTGTAGTCTGATAAATGCAAGCAGTGCTGTTTGTAAGACATGGCAACTTTTACATTTGTCATTAACGGGCCTATAGCAGTTGTCTATCAAACAGTCAGTCAGACAATCACAAAAGGTACTTCCTCATGGCAGACATCCAATTATGGAGAGTTTTCATGTTCAGCATTGCAGAATGTGAAGTATATTTCTCATAGAGAAACACGGCATTAAGTGCTTCTTTGTGAGAAGTATCAAAATAGCAGAGCACAAAGAACCAGAAAGAAGGATTAAGATCCTATTGGGCCCTAGGCAGATTACCAGTTTTTGACCCCTCTTCCTATAGGGATGATAAATGGATCCCAGGCATGTAATGATTCCAGAAACCCTGTCAAACCACATTATGTCATTTTATATATTTTATAT
>OW240921.1:38927803-38955622 GCA_933207985.1 Pelobates cultripes
CACTACCTGAAGTGCAAGACTGGTTCATTTGCATATTCGGGTAGATTTGCATATTGCTAATTCTGCAGGCAGGTGAGATATTTACTGTTAAATATTGTCTCCCCCACCCCTTTAAAAATGTGCCATTGTGTTGTGATAAGTCACTGTGTGTTTCTTGATATGGTTTAACTGTTTGTGATTTTATTGAGGTTTCACAACAATGTTATTGTGGTGACTGTATTGGCTGGTCCCAAGGGAATAAAGGTTTTGACAGTTCTTCTTGATCCCTCTAAACATAGCCTTGTCTCGTTATTGGAGGGAGCTGTTATAATCACACTGGGTATTGCTATGCTCTGCATGCTCCCCTGAGCTTGAATCACTTAGCTCTTTTAAGAGCTTGTTCCTGACACACTCTCCTTGGAGGAGGGGTCTTCACCACACAGTCCTGGATGCTGGAGGTTCATCCAGGGTGGAAGGAAGAGTTCTTTCCCACACAGTCCTGGAGGACAGAAGCTGATCCAGGGTGGAAGGAAGACGGCGAGACTCCAGTCAAGATACGGTGGTTGCGGAGTCTGCGGTGGTTGTGGTGTCTGCTGCAGCACTTGGAGTCCTCAGGAAGCGCTAGGAGCATCCGTCAACGGAGGGTACTCGGTCGGAGTACAAGGAGCTCCGTTACAACTACATTCCATAAGCACACACATTAGATCCTCTACAATAACACATCCCCTACACACCCCACTCCCTGTGAGGGAACTCATGGGTGGAACATGTAGGTGAACTTATGGGTGAATAGATAATGGATCAGCGCTAAATAATCTAAGAGAGGCTAAGAACGAATGAGAAAGCAGCAACCTATAATTTTGAGGTTCCCTCACGTGTCCTTAGAAGGAATAGACAAACAGAAAAATGGTATATAGATCGCGCTATAGGGACATGAAAATAATAGGTAAAATAAATATATATATGTAAAGAGAATAAATAAATAAAATAATAGTCCCAGTACTAGTATGTCTTTAAATAAACCTGTAAAAGTGCTTGAATATGGAGTGAGTCCAATGAGTAGCTGGATCTTCTGGTGCTGAAGGTGTCTCAGTCCAATTGTAGATATATGGATATGTAAAAGAGACAAAAATACTCCAATAGTGTAGATTGCAAATCGACGAGTTAAGAGATAAAAATCAAACGGCAGAAAATCCACTCACCTATTCATGAGCATGGACTAGCTCAAGTTTTTATAACATTCAGTGGCGTCAATCCCCCACTGGTAGGATATGGGTGGTGAGATTATGAGGAGCTCCTCGGTATATAGAGAGTTAAGAAAACAATATAGTGCTCACTGAATTAATGGAAAGGTAAATAGATAAAAGCGATAGAATACTCATATGTATATGAGCAGGATGTACTGCTCAATAGTGATGTCCCGAACGGTTCGCCGAACGGTTCGCCGCGGACTCATCGTTGAGTAAACTTTGACCCTGTACCTCACAGTCAGCAGACACATTCCAGCCAATCAGCAGCAGACCCTCCCTCCCAGACCCTCCCACCTCCCGGACAGCATCCATTTTACATTCATTGTGAAGCTGCATTCTTAGTAAGCTGTCCAGGAGGTGGGAGGGTCTGGGAGGGAGGGTCTGCTGCTGATTGGCTGGAATGTGTCTGCTGACTGTGAGGTACAGGGTCAAAGTTTACTCAATGATGAGTCCGTGGCGAACCGTTCGGCGAACCGTTCGGGACATCACTACTGCTCAATATAATAGCATAGGTGGTATTATCCCCACCTAGGATTCTTGGCCAGATGCGTGCTCCGGTGTAACAGGTAACCAGGTGTAAAATGAAAGATAAAATAATAAAAGGTATACAGAGGCTACTGAAAGGGCCAATATTCCTTTATTAATAATAACAATATAAATATATATGTCAAATGTAAAAATCAGCCAAAACATGTTTCGCCTCACAGGGCTTTATCAACTGGCAATAAAAAAGAAACAACCTGGTACATGGATGCTTATATAAACTCTTTCAAGCACTTTTACAGGTGTATTTAAAGACATACTAGTACTGGGACTATTATTTTATTTATTTATTCTCTTTACATATATATATTTATTTTACCTATTATTTTCATGTCACTATAGCACGACCTATATACCATTTTTCTGTTTGTCTATTCCTTCTGAGGGCACGTGAGGGAACCTCAAAATTATAGGTTGCTGCTTTCTCATTCGTTCTTAGCCTCTATTAGATTATTTAGCGCTGATCCATTATCTATCCGTTTGATTGTCCTTTTCCCTCTGGTGATAGCTGCTTTATAGCTGCTTTATTTTCTATAGAAGCCATGTCTATTTTTGACTATAGGAGAAACTACACCATTGATATCAACCACGTTTTTGATACTAATAACAGTGACTTAACTTATAATGACTATCCAACTCTTAATCAACAAGATCTATTTAGACAATTAGAAAAAGCTTTGACTTCCGAGATAAAACTAAAATGGGAAATAGCGACTTTAAAAATGTATATTGATGAGAAAATGACTCCTAGAGGCCTTAGGCTGTATAAATTACGTACCTCAGATCAGGATGACGAGGAATTTATAAATGATTGGTTTAGTAAACTTGAGATATGTACTTTTGGCCTCATGGAGACTTTAATCATAAAGAAAAGTAAAAAACTTTCCAGTTTAGGCACTGAGATTAATAAACTCAAAGACAATTTACTACCCTTCACTTCACAGAAACTCACGCCTATAAACAAAACTCAGTTTTAATACAGAGTAAAATCCAAAAGGTGGATACTGGTACTAAACATATTAAAATAAAAAAATATATAAGAGACAAACAAGATTATAATAAAAATCAAGTGAGAACATATAATCAACATAAGAAATACATCAGTGATGCATTTACAATAAGAAACAAAGACCAATATTATGGACACAATCCCAACCCTTACCGCTATAACAAACCAAGACACTACCCCACTTCACCTTCACCACATCGTCACCGTCAAGTCAGTTACTATCCACAAAAAAATACGGTTCCTTCGCAAATCTCAAAAAAATTACGAGAGAAAAAACTCTCCATTTAATAAACAAAGACCACCACATATTTATAAGAAACCCACTCACAAAACTAGCAATTATCACAATTCACCAGATTATCAGAACTTTCCTCACTACACAACCACGGGAAAATCCAGTTATGCACAATCTTTAACACCTAGACCACAAAGGTCTAGATTCGGACACAAATATTCTGATCTTCCTAAATCACCACCTAATTATATGCACAATAATAGATATCAACTATTATCAATCGATTCAGAAATCGAAGATAATTTTTTAGACATTCGCACACAAAATCTACCTCATACACAAACTCCATATCTGCCAAGAGCAAGAAAATGAATCCTGAGTATAGAGGAAGGAGAGGTGGCGAAAAAATACAAAAGAGAAAGAAAAGAGAGACAATAACAAATATTGATGAAAAAAAACTTGGAATTTTTAATCTTTCTCAGAAAGTTTTAACATCCACACAAATTTTAGTGTTAAGTAAAGGCTTGAAATATGCTCCCACAAATCCATTTAAAGCCTTCCAAGCTTTTCTGGATATTAACAAATTTGTAAGAAAAACTACAGTTAAGAGATTTTTTTACTCAGAATACAACCGCCCCTACAGAAACTGTCCCAATACCCCACCATCAGACCCTTGATAATCCAAATGAAAGTTCCATTATTCATACAGATCTGAAAAATCCCTCAAAGTTTTATCCTTCAAATTTTAAATCAGGTCCCATAGAAGTTTTTGAGAAATTGGTTTTAAATGATTTGGAAAAAATTAAACATAATAAATATGATTATCAGAATCTGACACAAAATGAACGTAAAGCCATAAAAGAACTCCAGAACGATGATGAAATCGTGATTAAACCAGCTGATAAAGGTGGAGGCTTAGTCATCTTATCTAAATCAATGTACACAAAAGAAGCGAATCGTCAACTTAACGATTCTGAGGTATATGAGAAATTATCATATGATCCAACCTCTAAGATTAAGACAATTTTAAGTGATTTTTTAACAAAGGGGTTAAATATGAACATTTTGAGCAAACAAGAATTTAATTATTTAATTATCACCCATCCTAAAATTCCAGTTATTTATTTCTTCCAAAAATTCATAAAAATGCAAAAGAACCTCCTGGCAGCCCTATTGTGTCTGGCATTAATTCTGTTTTATCTAACCTTTCGGAATATATTGATATTTTACTACAGCATCTGGTTAAACAAATGAGATCTTATCTCAAAGACTCTATGACTCTTTTATCTTTTTTAAAAGATTTTAATTGGTGCCAAGACTATATCCTAGTTACTTGTGATGTACAATCTCTGTACACCCTAATTCCCCATAGTATAGGATGTGAGGCAGTTGAAAAAAAATTAAAACAACAAAGCTCTATTTCAGAATCTCAAATAAATTTTATAATACAGGGGATCAAAATAATTTTAAATAATAATTATTTTTGGTTTTCTGACTCATTTTATATCCAAAAAAAAGGCACGCTATGGGAACTAGGTTTGCCCCCAGCTATGCAAACCTCTTTATAGCTGATTGGGAATCTTCGGCCATTTGGAGAGAACATGGCTGGCGGGCAAATCTGGTCTCTTATTTCCGTTATATAGATGATCTATTTTTTATCTGGCAAGGTCCAGAAACTTCTCTTAAATTGTTTTTAGAATATTTAAATTATAACAACAAAGGCATAGTTTTATCTTCAGATTATAGTACTGTATCAGTCAATTTTTTAGATCTCAATACTCTGTACGCGGGGGGTGCTTCTTTGGCTGACATTCTGCGAGCTGCAGATTGGACGCGCAAGTCCACTATAGTACTTTCTACTTTTGACCGTCGTCGAATGCAGCCTTTTCTCTTCTCTATCAGCATTGAAATTGCAAATATGAAGCCTCCTGTCATGTTATAAAATTGAAGATTATGCTAGCTTTAGTGTACCTATAATCTTAATTTTAATAATGACAGATGGCAAATATTTCCCACCCTTCTTCTCAGGGACAGGGTTAATCGATTTCCACTGTTTTCGCTAATATTGCAGTATGGTGGAGTTCTGGTTTACTGTTGTACTTAGTTACAATAGGTGTTTTTTTTCTTATTGCTTATCGTTTTGATTGTATTTATAATTATCTAGCATAGATCAGCCAGGTTACATGCTTCAGAAGTTCCCTACTGTTGGACTAACAACCTATCACACTCTTTCTATTTTCAGTTTGAACAGTTTCTGGAACTCAAGATCGAATACAGTTTATTGCCTTGTCGTAGGTTATGGGAGGAATTTGTTGGCCCTATCGGTTTCAAGCCTGAAGTTGGACTGTTATACTACGTTTCTTGTTTTACTATGGACTTGTGATGTTGCAGTTGTCAAGAGGAAGTGCTTTGCATATGTGTTCCATTATATACACTCTGACTGTTTCTGATTGGTTCTGTATTTCTCTTGTTTTTTTCTTTGCTGCTGTGGAGATAGTAAAGAAAATTAATGCAAATATTCGCCTCTTATCAATACTAAAATTAAGATTATAGGTACACTAAAGCTAGCATAATCTTCAATTCCTTAGGAGTGCTCACGCCAAACAAATGGCATCTTAAAGGTGCAGGAGGCTTTGGGTACCAAGGAAGTTGGAGGAGTGTGCCCCTCTCCCATTTATAACTGCAAATGACTGTCTTCTGTGCTTAGTTGTACTGTTCTCTCAGTGTAAACAGATCTTCCTTGCATTATATTGTCTATCCGGAATTTGCCTGTTTATCGCCTGTGAACCTGTGCTGTCTGTCCTGAACGTTGGCTATTCCTGACAATGTGTGGTGGGGTGGGGTGCACTTCTTATCCATATTAATA
The DNA here is from genome assembly GCA_933207985.1 of Pelobates cultripes. Classification (NCBI taxonomy): domain Eukaryota; kingdom Metazoa; phylum Chordata; class Amphibia; order Anura; family Pelobatidae; genus Pelobates; species Pelobates cultripes. The sequence continues at coordinate 38,933,686 of OW240921.1, forward strand.
CTTCTATTCAGTTTCTGTTCAGCTTTTTACTGCATATTGGGCAAACCTGACATATATTTCATAAATATTGCCTTATGTTGGTGAGTATTGTTCACGTCATCGAAGAAGAAGATTTCTTATAATCCTTCTTCCAATCAGGTTTTCCAGGGAAGATGTCAACATTTTATTACAACAAATACAAAAAAAACACTGGGATTAACACTGCCGTGAAATATGTGCACAGTAAAACTGAATAAACACATAAAAATGACAAAGTAGAAAGCACTCTATAATGAGCAGAATGTTTCAAGCCCTTCACCAGATTAAGCAATGCACCAAATCCTATTACCAGAGCCAGTAGTAGATTCTTCTTGGAATGGTATATGCTAGACTGAGGCTCTTAAATAACATACGGGTATGTAACGGCCACCTTGTGTATCAGAGGGGTGTATGACATTGGAGATGTCCTTTTCCCTTGCGAAAGGCTGTGCTGCAGTATTCTCCAGATGTCCCATCAGCCGAACCAGTAGAGAAAGAATAGCAGAGCTCTTACAAGAGCTAGTGATTAGCTGGAAGCAGGTTCCCTACAAACACGAGATGATGCTACGTATTGAGGGTTAAGCAGATCTGAGAGTTTAATGTGCCAGGCTGGCCTTTTATGCAACTTTTCCCACAAGGTTACCACCCAGGTGGACATTGTGGGGCACCGAAAAATACATTTAACAGCCAATGGTGTACAATTATTATTATTATTATTATGATATTTATAGAGCGCCGTCAAATTACTCAGCGCTTTACAATGGGTGGACAATCACAAAGTTAAACACTCCCATTCATTACATGACATTCCTCCCCTCTGCTTGGGAGATAATTGAGTTAATTATTGTATCAACTCAATTATCTCCAAGCGAAAAAATGAAACTTTCTACACATTTTCAGAAATATCATAAATACACATCCAATCCCCATAAAACCTATATATTCTGATAGGGCATCATTAGGGGACCAACATATTAAAAAATTATACGAATCGGTTCAGGGGTTCATGAGATAGATTGAAGTCCCATTTCTGCCCGGCCGCACACGAGGCTCCTGCCCAAAATAGTTCCATGCATTCAGCTGGTGCGGCAGGACCCTTTCGTATGTTTAAAAATACTGAACAACCATTCACATGAGTGTTCATGCATACGAATCGACGGCCACCCAGTGAACCACTTAGAACGTTGAAGTTGCGGTTTGGCACAGAGTCAATGAGCACACGACTGGTTTGGGTGGTCTCTCATTTGACAGTTTGTTCATTTATACGTACAAATTAACATAGCTAGTTCGATTCCAAATTCGTATGTTTGGGGTATAGGACTGTGAGTTCAAATGTAACAATGTTTTAAATCCAATGACCAGGCAATGTTATAAAATAGCAGATCTGCGGCAGCAAATCTCTCAGGACAGGAATCTCTCAGGACAGTTCTGCTATTGTAATACTTGACTACTTGTTTAATAGCATCAGTAATACATATTGTTGCTGGGACCTGTGATTCACTTGAATTCCCAGGAGTTTTAACAATATACCCGGACTTTATATGAGAGATTCAGTCTGGCACATAATGTTCCAAGGAGGATCTACTGCTGGCTCCAGTAGCAAGATTTGGTGCACTGTTGGCTGATGGAATCTTAATCCGGTGAAGGACTTGAGGCTTGCTGCTTATTATGGAGTGCTTTCTACACTGTCATTTTTAAGTTTATTACATTTTAGTGTGTCTGTATTTTATAGCTATTTTAATCACTTATCTCATTTCTGTGGGGTTTTTCTATGTATTTGTTGTAGTAAAATGTTAGTTTATGTATCTGCATAGTTTGTGAGAGCTTCCTTGATTTATGGTTATTTGAGTTTGATGTCTTGCTTGTCTCTGGTATTACACTATTGCGTTGTTTGTTTCATCATTTTCTATTTCTGAGAACACTTTTAAGGAAGGATTTGGAATGTTGACAAACAAGAGGAATTAAGTCTCACCTTATAAAAAGGCCTATGTGATATTAAAACAACTTTGTCACTGTATAACCTTTATGAAATACTCATGTTGACTGCATTGGAATTTCACCAAAATGCCATCACAATCCAAAGATAGCATAAGACGAATTAGGGACAACTTTGTCTTTTCAAAATTTAGGCTGATAAGTTGGAAACATTTTCCATCTTGCCTACATTTTAACTTTATCATTTAGGGTTAAATGTTTTAAATTCAGGTTTTATTCCACCACTATTACCCGTTTACTGAATAAATCCCTGAACTTATCATATATATATATATTACGCCTTTATACATTCAGTGTATTATTTCAGAATTTTCATCTAAAGAGCAGAAGAACAATTGATATACTGGCAGTATTATTCTATTTTCTGCAAACTCTATAAGATACTTTAACAAACACTATTGCTATACCTCTTTTGTTTTATTTCATTCGATCTCACGGAATGTAATGCTAGTTGTCCCTCATTTATGGTTTACAATTTATGGTAACTAACTCCTTTATGTGAGGCTTCTCTCGTTTAATACACATTCCCCTCATTTGTGTGATCACATCTCATTTATTCCTAGTTATATTTATTTATTTATAAAATATTTTACCAGGAGGGATACATTGAGATTTCTCAATACATCCAGTGATATCATTGGGTTAAAGCCAACACTGCTGGAAGGGGCCAATATGAGCACTTAAGGCTGCCTGGAGCTTTATATTGCTCTGTGGTCCATTTTGGGAGCTATAAATATCTCCTCTAGATGGATCACACTGCAGATGTTTGGGATGTGTACATAATTGGGGTTGTACCTACATCTCACATCTGTTTGTTGGCAGTGGCGGACTGGGTCTAAAAATCTTGGTTGCCAGGAGTCAACCCACAACTATAAATCCATCATTTAATTTTTATAAGAAATACAATTTTGGAAAAGTGGAAAAAAGGTACCATTAAAATTTTGGTGAAAAAAATAAATAAATTTTAGTTGTACATATATTGTACATATTAGTGGCCGTATACAGTAGATACTAAATGTAAATACAGATTGTTATAATTTAATGAAAAAAGTATATATTTTTAAAAAAATTTTAATAAACGTGGATATTTTTTTGGGTTTTAAAATTATAATTTATTTGGCATCTTCACAGCAATTGACAAAAATATAAAAGTACAACAATTGCCATTTCAAGATTTTGAAACATAAATATTAAAGCATTTGATATAAAAAAATAGCATATAAGTAGTATAGTGCACATACCAAATGATGAACTGCATCCACAGCAATACAACTGACAGTAATGTGCGGTGTGCATGAGTGTATCCAGGGCCGGTGCAAGGATTTTTGCCACCCTAGGCAAAATAAAAATCCCCCCCCCCCTATTTGCGCTGCCCACCGTGTGACATCACAATGCCCCACCCATATGATCTGCCATATGAACCAATGCAAGTGCCGCACACAGTGTGTGTTTACATTAAAATGTCTGCAGGAACAGGCTATAGACACCAGAACCACTACATTAAGCAGTGTGACTCTACTGGTCTGGTGTAGAACAGGCTCTCTGGAGGCTGTTTGTAACTGTGGTCACAAAAATCAATGTTCTGGGGGAACGGGAAGCAGCTCCATTTTTTGGGGCCCTATACACAGCTCAAGGTCTGGGCCCCCATAGCATGACGATGAGTATGCCCATAAGGCTCACCCATAGAGGATCTAATGTGTATGGAATGTAGAGTATAGGGATACCAGTTTGTGTAGGAGATACAGTGTGTGTGTTTTGTGGATGCAGTGTGTTTTTGTGTAAAGGATAGAAAGCAGTGTGTGTGTTGTGTGTAAGGGATGCATTGTGTGAATCTGTGTTTGTATGTGTAACAGATGCAAGGTGTGTTTATGTGTATGTAAGGGATGCAGTGTGTGTGTGTCTGTAAGGGGTGCATTGTTTGTCTCTAAGGTGTGAATTGAGTGTGTGTGTAAGAGAAGCAGTGTGTGTTTGTGTGTGTGTAAGGGATGCATTGTGTGTTTCTGTGTATGTGTGCAAGGGATGCATTGTCTTTGTGTGTAAGGGATGCATTCTGTGTGTAATGGATGCATTGTGTGTTTCTCTGTGTGTAAGGGAAGCATGGTGTGTTTCTGTGTGTGTGTACTGATGCATTGTGTGTTTCTGTGTATGTACAGGGATGCATTTTGTGTGTGTGTGTGTGTGTGTGTGTTTTGTGAAAGAGAGAGTTTGTGGGGTAGGATAGGGGCTGAGTGGGGAGCAGAAAAAACATATTTTTTTTTTGTTTGCATCTTACATCCCCCTTTAGTGTATCTCTTGCAGGCCCCTTGTTTGTCTCTTATCCTCCTCTTTGTATGTCTCCTACATACCCCCAGCCCTTTTGTGTGTCTTCCTCCTGAGCCTCTCTGTGTGTTTCTTTCTCCCCTACCAGCCCTTTGGTGCTTCTCTTTCCCCCTTTCTTAGCCTCTCTGTGTGTCTTCCACTCCCCTGTCCCTTAATAATCTCTTTCACTCCCACCCGTCCCTTGGTGGTCTCCTCTCCTCTCCCTGTCCATTAGAGCTCTCCCCTCTTGTCCCTTACTGCTCTCCCCTCCTATCCCTTAGAACTCTCCCCTCCTGTCTCTTAATGCTCTCTCCTACCCAGTGGTGTATCCTGGTTTTGTGCTGCCCTAGGCAGGACAAAACTCAGGCACCACCCCCCCGCGCCAGCCCCACCCAACCCTTCTCTCGCCCTGCATTCTAAATACACACACACACATTCACTGACAGCTACGCATACACACACGCTAACAGACACACTCACTAACAGACACACACACGCTCACTAACAGACACACACTCACTCTAACAGACACACACTCACTAACAGACACACACACACTCACTAACAGACACACACACTCACTCTAACAGACACACACACACACACTAACAGACACAAACTGTCAGACACACACACACACCCAACAGACACACACACACACTAACAGACACACACACACTAACAGACACACACACACTAACAGACACACAGTCAGACACACACACTAACAGACACACACAGTCAGACACACACACTAACAGACACACACACACAGTCAGATACACACATACACACTAAGACACACACAGTCAGACACACACACACACTAACAGACACACACAGTCAGACACACACTAGCAGACACACTCACACAGTCAGACACACACACTAACAGACATACACAGTCAGACACACACTAGCAGACACACTCACACAGTCAGACACACACACACACACACACACATTAACAATTTTTTTATTTTTTTTATTTACCCCCTCCCCCCCCTTACCTTTGGGAATGCTGGGGGGGGGGAGGGAGGGTTCTCTATCTCCCTGGTGGTCCAGTGGCTGCGGGCGGCGCTGGGCGGGCGGCTGGCGAGGGAGCTCTTCATCTGAGCTGTCCGCTCAGCTCCCTCGCGCGCCGCAGAGTGAGGCTGGGAGCCGGAATATGACGTCATATTCCGGCTCCCAGCCTCATTCTGCGTCGCGCGAGGGAGCTGAGCGTAGAGCTCAGAGGAAGAGCTCCCTCGCCAGCCGCCCGCCCGCCCACTCGGCGTGCCTGTTAGCCGCAAGGCTAACAAGGCATTTGCCCTGGGCATTTGAGGGGCAGCGTTTTTTGCCGCCCCCTGAAAAATGCCGCCCAAGGCAAATGCCTTGTTTGCCTCGCGGCTAATACGCCCCTGCTCCTACCCCCCGTCCCTTGGTGCTCCCCTCCGGTCCCTTAGTCCTGTTTCCTACCCCCCATCCCTTGATGCTCCCCTCCTGTCCCTTAGTGCTCTCTCCTACCCCCCGTCCCTTGGTGCTCCCCTGTCCCTTAGTGGTCTCTTCTCTCCCCCACCCCATTAGTGGTCTCTCCTCTTCCCTCTCCCCCCTTGGTGGTCTCTCCTCTCCCCCCCACCTCCCTACTGGTCTCTTTCTCCTGTGGCCTCATGCCCCCGTCCACTAGTGGTCTCTCCTCTCCCAAGTGGTATCTCCTCTCCCTTCCTCCCATGGTGTCTCCTCTGCCCTTACCTACAAATTATCAATCTCATTCTTAATCTAACTGTGATGTATTTTACGTATTTTGTTAACATCTCTCAGTGACATTAACCTTTTCTTATTTAACTACATATCTTTGTGTTATGATATACACATTTCTCCAATTCGTGTTATATACATATCTAACCCCCCTCCTCTTCTATATTTACAAAATTCGTAACCTATACCTTCTGTGTATAAAAAAACCCAAATATAACATTTTTTTCTCTTGCTCGTCCTCTTTCCTTATTCTCCTTTAAAACTTTCCTTCCTCTTTCCCTCTCCTTTCTGTGTCCCATTAGTGTCCATATATCTTGTTTTTTCCGCCTTTCTCCATCCTTTCACCCTTTACAGCTAAATACTTGATAAATCCGCTTCTTCATATATTCTTTTCTTTTATCCATTCTCCCAACTCTTTTGGATTGGTGGAACTCTTTTTTTATGTCTTTCCAGAACACTAATATTGATTTTGAAGGTACCCAACGGTATCTTATATTGTGTTGTTTAAGTGGGGTTAGCACTGTAGAAAACGTCTTTCTCCACAGTCTTATATAAGGTGATAAATCTTGGTATATGTTAATAGTTTTGAATCTTTCTTCTTCAATTTCCTTTATTTTGCATGCTTGTAAGATCTGTTGTTTTAGTTGATAGGAAAAAAATAAAACATACCACAATGTCTCTCTGTATAGATTTGGGCATATTTTGTGGTTTCTTCACTCTGTACATGTTGCCAATCACCATAACATGATTTCCCAGGTTGATGTCTAAGGCAGTGAAAAAATCCAATAGAAATTGTCTCATTTTATCATGAGTGACAGTCTCTGGAAAATGTCTTATTTGAATATTCTTCATTCTGTGTCTGTCTTCCATTAAATTTATTTTCTGTACTAGTGGTCTCATTTCCATTTCCATTTTTTCTTGCGCTTCTGAGACCATCTTGTACTGAAATTCCATCTGATCATATTTTTCTTCCATCTTGCTTAATTTCATTTGTTGTTTTAGTTGGTTTGAGATTTTTTTAATCTCTTTTTTAAAAATTTCCGTTTGACTTTCTAGATTGATTTTAATGAATTCTTGTAAGTCAGACATATAGTTTCTCCTATCTTCCATTATTGATTCTTCCATAGTCAAGCTATCTAAACTAGATTTGTTTGATTGAGGGGGGAAAAATGCTGACACACCTTTCTCTTGTTTGTTGTCCTTTTTTTATATCTTTTTTCTTCTGCATTTTAGCAGTAGCCATATTATCACTTATTTCTTAATTCAATTTCTTTTACCTTTCTCTTTATAAATCACTGATAATCTCCACCACCTTCCAATATTCATTAAGTTGTTGTTGAATAGACGGTTCACTTTATCCTTTTTATCTTTTAGAAAGTATAATGAAGCTAATTGAAAACCATATAGAAAACATTATAATATAATAATCAAAGGTATTTTATTTCTTCTTTTTCTTCCCTTTTATTCTTCCTTCCCTTTTTTCTATTCCGAAATTTCATCAGCCAAACCACCACGATCTTACACAATAATTACATGAATAATTACTGTTTTAATCAATTATCTTTTTCTTTTTCCTTCTTTTTGCTCACAGATAATCTCCACCACCTTCAGGATTCTTGTTGTTTGATAAACAATTCACTTTGCCTTTTGTCTAGTATACTTGTTGATTGAACCACATATTAGGAGTAGGCAGGAGGAGAACAATGTTGAACTAAAATATTTATGTTTTTCTTCAGCCTTATTTATTTTATTTATATTTAGTTAAGCTTCGCCTTAAATTAAAGCACTATATAGGAAATTTTCAATTGTTTAGCCAATATTTCACTGGGTATATGTACAGTTCACCATAATAAATTAGGCTTAGTGTCTCCCTATTAGTACATTACCATACTGTCATTGTCTTTCTGTTTACTTTTTCTGCTGGATCGGAACATCTAGAAGCCGTTTAGCTGGAAATCTGTGGCATTTTGCTTTACACGTTTTTCCCATCAACTAAGCCATTTCATCTTATGGCATCTCATTCTCTGTTGATGCTATATTTTTTTTATTCAGCTTGTTATCAGTTTTCGTCGCCGTCTCCTCTCCCATGGACGCGGCTACCACGCGGTTACATACATCATACAGTCGCCGGTCCGACTCCTCAGCAGGCCCTGCCTCTTGATGCGTGTGCACGTCTTCACGTCACTAGCATCATCAATGCCACTCCATCAGAAATTGGCAATGTTTGACCTTGTAACTTTCCAAATCACCATAAAACCTGTACTTGAGGTGTACTGTTGTACTTGTGCGACATTACTCTGGGCAGATATGAGTGTTTTAGAGCAGTAAAATGTATTATACTGATAATATCATCGGTGAAATGTCAGTTTGTGTGAAAAATGCAAAGAAACAAATATAAATGCTATTTTTTGCCAGAGTTTGTGTCTAAGTGGCTACTAAAAAAGACTGGACATACTCCATTTTGAATACTGTGGGTTGTCTACTTTTACAAATGGTATGCCATGATGAGATTAATTTTCTTTCCTAGGATGCCATATGGTCTCAAAGGCAATATAGGCCCAGCAAACCAATCTGGCAAATTTCAATGTGCAAACATGGAAAAGCCCTACATTTGACCCCTGTAAGTTTGCAAAAACCAATAAAACCTGTACATTGGGGGCACTGTTGTACTCAGGAGATGTTGCTGAACACATATTGGGGAAACAGCACTGGTCCTTAACGGTAAGAAAAACGGTTTGTTAACTAAGGGTTAAAATGCAGTAAATATTTATTAGGAGAGGAAACAGTATATTTATTTATAGGATTGGTATTTGACACATTTAATGAAATATTACAGCACACTTTTATCTAATTCAATACACACCTTCACCAAGACCTATACTGGGCTGACTTAAGCTGCTCAAATTAATACTTCAATAATGATTCCATTTGGCATGAGTCCCAAAGGGTGACCCACCATTCAGACTAAATTATCCATTAAATATTAGAAGTACTCTTTCCCTGTCATATAATGACTCTGTCTCATAGAATATAATAATCTCATAAGAAATGTATGAGTAATAAAAAAATAAATAAAAAAATAAAAAAGGGATTTTTTTAGAAAAATTAAAATTTGTGAGGAATAAAATTGATGAGTAAAATACACAAAATTAAAGTTAGTAAAAAAATTAAAAAATTTAACAGCTGTTTGTTGTTTTCAGGATTTCTGTGCAGATTGATGTGCTGCTGTTTAAAGGTCCTGGATAAGGATGATAAGGTGCCAGCTTCCAAACGTGCTTCTCCACTCCTGCGGCTTTATCAATGGATCCGTTGATAAAGCCGCAGGGGCGGAGAAACGCTTAAGGTAAGTATTCCTTACCTTGAAAGCAGGCTTGCTTGTAGTGCCTAGTCTATTCTACAGAAAGTGATATTTTATAGCATTACTGATACAACAAATGATTGTCTTATTCAGTACTGCTGTTATATAGAGGGTGTTGATGATTGTCTTATTCAGTACTGCTGTTAAATAGAGGGTACTAACCAAAGTAACCTCCTACTAAAAAAATCATGCTCACTGCAGTATAGGTTCTCATTATGTTTATAACATTAAATAATATATATGGTAAGTTAGGGATGGGGGAATGCTGCAAGGAGACACAGATTGGGGTTAACAGGATGATAGAGACACAGATGGGGTTAAAGGACCACTCTAGGCACCCAGACCACTTCAGCTTAATGAAGTGGTCTGGGTGCCTGGTCCAGCTAGGGGTAACCCTTTTTTTTATAAACATAGCAGTTTCAGAGAAACTGTTATGTTTATAAATGGGTTAATCCAGCCTCCAAATCCTCTAGTGGCTGTCTCATTGACAGCCGCTAGAGGCGTTTGCGTGCTTCTCACTGTGAAAATCACAGTGAGAAGACGCAAGCGTCCATAGGAAAGCATTGTAAATACTTTCCTATGAGACCGGCTGAATGCGCGCAGCTCCTGCCGCGTATGTGCATTCAGCCAAAGAGGTGGAGAGGAGGAGGAGAGCTCCCCGCCCGGCGCTGGAATAAAGGTAAGTTTAACCCCTTTCCTCGCCATCCGGCGTGAGTGGGACCCTGAGGGTGGGGGCACCCTCAGGGCACCATAGTGCCAGGAAAACGAGTATGTTTTCCTGGCACTATAGTGGTCCTTTAACAGGATGAGAAAGACACATTGGGGTTAAGAGAGACACAGATGGGGTTTGGACAGGAGGAGAGACAGAGATGGGAGTTTGAATGATGTTTGCACAGTAGGAGAGAGACAGATTGGGTTTGCCATAAAAGGAGAGAGGCAGATTGGGGTTACCAGAGGAGGAGAGAGACAGATGGTGGTCGATAAAGATGGAGAGATAAGGTTGATTATAGGAAGGGGAGATGAAGAGAGAATGAGGAGGGTAGTAAACTGTGGAATAAGAGTTGAACAATGCTATCCATAAAAATACATTACTTTATTAAAGAAAAAACAATAGTTTTTTATCACTATTAGGTAGATATACCTCCACACACACACACACACACACACACACACACAATAATTTTTTTTTTTTTTCTCTACACAGCCCCTGCAAACTTTCCTTTCTTTCCCAGACACTTTCAGTCTGTGCTGCGGAATACTCCAATCAAAGGCTTCTCACTGAGAACCCTCTTTGCTGGATCCTTGCATGCAGCTGCACGATTCCCTCAATACAGTTTCCAATGCTTTTCAAGCTTTTCGAGCTGTAGTACTGCTTATTGAGAAAGGGGAAAAGTAGGTGTGTTCTGTCTAGCTAGCAGAAGAACACTTCACAGCTGTATGAGTGACAACCGGGAGACATTTCGGAGTCTACTTTTAAAAGTGCCAATTTCAATTCAAATTTGCACTTTTTTTTAAAAATAAAATCTTTATTTATATTTTGTTCCAGTTTGTCACAATGCATGTCATAGGTAAAAGCATGGAATAGACCACAATAAATGCTTAGGAATAATATGCCACATTACTTTGCAATAAAAAATTAACAACTGGAGCAAGGTGTTATATGTAATATGGGCTCAGTGACTTTCGCATGAGAGTCTTGGAGCTATCGGTGTAAGGGTATGCGGGGTTTGTGTCCTGTAACGGTGTGACATGGAAAAGTTGGATCCCAAAATTAGTAGGAGCTGCATGGTATCACCTAATGAACGATAGGTATGAAAAGCAAAATCGAAAGGAAAAAGTGAAAAATCCAGAATCCAACTATATAGTGTGATAGCCATTATTACTATGATAAGAGAATAAGGATTAATATTGCTCAACATCCCTTGAGCAACACGTGGGTGGTAAATGTGTATTCATCCCAGAATTTCAATTGTAAGAAAACTGAAAGACAAAATTAAACATAAGAAACAACAAATGTAAAAAAATAAAATCAATTCTTTCTAACTGCTCGTTTTGCGACACTATGGTCTAAACATTTTCAGCTGGTGTCCACAACAGACCGACGCACAAAGGGTACAATATTCTGAATGTCCCAGGAGGAGACTGCAATTGTATTAGTGGCCCTCAGTTGGGTTAGGCCCAGATCAGTGAGGAAAGAGTCCTCTGGTGTGGTGAGTAGGTACATTGTACCTTATTTTGTGGCAATTAGGGTACGAGATGGGCCTCATTTGTGTCTTACTTCGGTAGGTCTGCGTGTCTCGGCGTACAGAATGTCTCCAATCAAATCCATAGCCCTGCAAAGATCCTGCAGGAATGTAAGCTGTGTATCTTCAAACTGAAAAGGTTCATGGATTTACTCATCTCTACAACAGCTAACTTGTCCCTGAATTACTGAAAATGGAGTAAGATATCAGAGTGGACTGCTTCTGGCACACTGGTGCGAAAGGGAAGAAACATCATTCTCTGTTGCCTTCACTCTACCAATAATGGCTGTTATCATCAGTTTCATGATTTCGAATTTTGTTGCCAGAGCCCTCAGTCCTCAACCTGTAAGTAGACAATAGAGTGGCCAGCCCCAGCTATGGCATCCATTAAATCCTCGTCAGAGGATGAGCTGAGATGATCCGCGGCACTGCCACCTTTGGCCTAGGCCTCATCTGAAATGTGTCTCTGATGCTCCTGTTTCCTATCCATGAGAGAGTTTTGTGCTTCTGGGTCAATCTCCCCATGATATCCCAGGTATCAAGAGCATCACTGGGGCAGAGTTGCCGCTGGAAAGGTGAGGAATATATATATATTTTTATAGCAGTTTCTCCCTGAAATTTGCCCTTTTAAAACTTTCTTATTAAAAAATGACAAACTCGAGACACATAGAGCACTTTGGTAAGCTGAATTGCTTCATGTGTCTACACCCTGTTCCAAACTATTATGCAAATGATATTTTTCTCATTTACCTAAATAATTGATGTAAATAACAGTCTGCATAATTCTCATGTTATCAACTATCAAGAGTACACTTCAAATGTTATTGAACAATCCTCCTAATGATAACAGTATTGTTTTTTTAAACATAAACTTACAATGCATGTTCCAAATTATTATGCACAGTAAGTTTCAAAACACTTTATAGGTTGTAAAGAACTGAAAATTTTCATTTGTTGTGTTTACAGCATATTTACTGAACTCAAAAGCTATTTCAATCAATCTTATAACAAAATTTTCACTTTTAAACATTTTAACAGGTCACGTTACATTTTAACATAGGACCCCTTATTTGATAGCAGCTTCACAAGTCTTGCATTCATTGAACTTGTGAGTTTTTGGACAGTTTCTGCTTGAAGTATTTAATATTCTGCTGTTTGGATATAAACTGCCTCCTACCCTCATAGATCTTTTGCTTGAGGATGTTCCAAAGGTTCGCAATAGGATTGAGGTCAGGGGAGGCACCATGACTTTCTCTCCTTTTATCCCCATAGCAGCCATTGATGCAGAGATATTCTTTGCAGCATGAGATGGTGCATTGTCATGCATGAAGATGATTTTATTACAGAAAGCAAAGTGGTCAGTCAGAAACTCCACACTTTGCAGAGGTCATCTTTACACCTTCGGGGACCCTGAAGGTGCAGACCAGCTCTCTTCCCATGATTCTGGCCCAAAACATGACTCCGCCACCGCCTTGCTGACGTTGCAGCCTTGTTGGAACAGGGTGGCTGTCCACTAACCATCCACTACTGCATCCATCTGGACCATCCAGAGTTGCACGGCACTTATCAGTGAACAGGACTGTTTGAAAATTAGTCTTCGTGTATTTTTCTGCCCAATGCAGCCGTTTCTGCTTGTGAGCATTGGTTAGTGGTGTCGAATAGAAGGTTTATGCACAGTTGCAAGACTCTGGAGGACTCTACACCTTGATGTCTGTGGGACTCCAGAGGCATCAGCAGCTTCAAATATCTGTTTGCTGCTATGTAATGGTATTTTAGCAGCTGCTCTCTTGATCCGATGCATGGATTTGGCAGAAATCTTCCTCAGTGTGCCTTTAATTACACCTGCCCACTCTCTGGCTCTGTCAAGGCCCACTCCCCCACTTTGTTGTTCCATGGGCTTCAGAAACAAATCCTGCCTAAGCCCTACAGTAAAGGAAAAGATTGTATAGCAAATGCTGATGCCAATCATTGATTATAGGGATGTAGTATATGCATCTGCATCGCAATCCCACATTAATAAACTCAACACATTGTCTAACTCGTTCTGCCGATTTGTGCTACAATGTAATTACAGGACTCACCATTGTGACATGCTAAAATAACTAAACTGGCTGTCGCTGGAATCCAGACGCACCCTTCATCTTTCCAGCCTTGTGTTTAAGTGATTTTCTGGGAAACTCCCACCCTAACTGAACAAAATGCTTTCCCCAGCTGTTCCCACTTCCTATAACCTCCGATCCAGTACCAACACTTTACTTAGTCTACCTCAATACAAAAAGAAAGCAGCCCGATCCTTCTACTCCTACAGAGCACTGCAATTGTGGAACGGCCTCCCGCACAATTTAAAATCATCCCTAAGCCTAGATCCCTCTCTACATACCTCAAAAAAGAATGCAAGTGTCATGGTTGATTAGATATTTCCTACCTGTTCTATGTTAAATTTTGTATTTATTGTGTATTAATATTGTTTTTGTATTTTATTGTACCCTAATGTAACAATGCAATGATTTGGGGACCCAGGACATACTTGAAAACAAGAGAAATCTCAATGTACCTTTCCTGGTAAAATATTTTATAAATAAAATACTACAGTCTGGGCGACTGGCCAGTATTAATGCTCTTTGTTGGGTCTGTCTGGGCAGCTCATTTGCCCAGACGGCAGTAAAGCCGCCACATGCGCAGCCCATTTTATTAGGGTGTGCACCAGGTAATTCTTTCCCTGTGTTATTTTGTATTGCTAGGTAAGTGAACATTTCTTAAAATGTTGAGTGGATGTGTGGTGTGGGTGTGTATCTTGTGTTGTAGCTATGTGTGATGTGTATGTTGTAGTTTTCTGTGCATGATACATGAGGCTGTGTGTGTATAGATTAGAGTGTCTACGTCTCGGTAGCTGTGAGTGGCATTTGTTGCAGTGTGACTACCTGTGAGTGACACTTCTGGGACGCTGTAAGTTTTATGTGTGGCAATGTGTGATGTGTGGAAAATGTATGTGAGAAGTAGTGAAATTTCCATTTAGTACAAGATGGGAAGGGAGAGTAAGCTCCCCCTCTGCCCAATATAGCCCAGGGGTGGGCGAGTTTAGGTGTGGTAGTGAGGGTTTAAAGGCAGCAGTCAGGGATAGGGGCTGTAGTGAGGGGACAGGGACATAAGTGGTAGGTTAGGAGCAGTAGTGTGGTGGTTAGGACCTGTAGTGGGGGGTAATGGGCTTTGTATTGGGGTGACAAGATGGCGACTACACGTCAAACTTCCCCTCAAGCATGTATCTCTCTTTGAACCCTGGCAGGTGGGGTGGAGTAGCATTATACCAGAGAAGAGAGGACCCCCTAGAGGTTGCCCACGTCCACAAGTGTCGCTGTATCCTACTGTTACCCTACCTGTGCTGAGAGCCTCATGAGGTTTTGCCTCGTCTCATCACCACGATGCCCGAAAATCAACATCAGACTGCGTAATCTACTACCTTGATCTTCCAACTGATCTTCATAGTCTTGGCACAAAAGAGTCTCCAAGTCTGTGGTATAAGGATGCTAGTTCTCTTATAAACTCAGGCCTGGAGGGGAGCCCTGCTTTGGCGAAGCCTACCTGTTTTCCCTTCGACAAGTACCAATCTTGCCACTTGTGGAAATTGGTTGAACAGAGTTCTAGGTCAACTTTGTGAGATTTACATGCTTTTCTGTTGGCGGACGCCATGTGATCAATGCAATATTACTAAGCAACCAGTTTTTACTATTTTTTTGTTGTCTCTCTTATACTTTCATTCTATTTTACTACCCTTTCTATCAAAAGGTGCAGTGAAGTAGCGAGTTCTATGATTTCAGTGGATTCCCACATAGGCAATTTTGGCATTTGAAAACCAACCTGAGTTGCAATTACATGCCTATCTTTGTTTCATAACCTTCATGTTTAGTCTGTCCCTCCTGTATTCTATATTACGCCTACGTCTAAAAGTATAGACTTTGACATCAAAATAAAGATTTACAAAAAAAAAAGATAGAAATATAAAGTGGCAAAAAACATTAGAGGTGCTTCTTAAGGCAGTGAACAATGTTCAGCACTGACGTTCAGCATCTCCGCGCTCTGCAAGGAGACACTGAACATTCCCCATAGAGATGCACTGAGTTATTGCTGATTGGCTAGCACAGTGTTTTGTTCCACATGCATAATAGCCTTCCAATGCTTTCCATGGAAAAGCATTGGATTCACTGAGATCAATTTTGAAGAAGGTGTATCAGGAGGCAAAAGATTTTACATAGGTTACAGGGGGGCAGGGTGCTAAATAGTGATATTACAGCTATAGTGACAGGAAAACATGTTTGTGTTCCTGCCACTATAGTGTTTCTTAAATTCTTCCACACAGACCATTCTTTGTTGCTATCTGTTCTTCATTTAGCCTGTTTCCTAATTTCTCTTCTTTGCCTGTGAAATAAAAATGTCAGCTTTACATAACTATACATACACTTGTCAGAGGCCTATTATTTTCATTTAACAAGCTAATTACCCATAATCCACCAGTCAAAATAATCCCATAGAAAACCAAACAGCAGATGACAGTGACAGAGAATACAATGGTGGCACCTAGACATTAGGACCCATGGAAAGGAAGAGTACACAATAAATAAAATAATGTGGCAAGAGGCGAGGGGGTTTGAGTTAAGGTGCAAACAGCCTAAGAGAAGAAAAAAAACCTAAAGAAAAAAATGACAGTGCCAGTTTAAAGTCCTAATCTCAGAGCCCTAATGAGTTAATTCATATACAATGGCATGATTACTTTCCATAAAATATTTTTTTACATGTTTTCCTAGAAGTTACTATTAATTTGACACAGTTTTTCTTCATTCTTATTCGTAGATGAAACTCACAACCTTCTTTTTAGATTATTGTCTATGGAGTGTCCTCCACAGGGATTTCAGAAGATTTACACTGACAGGTAGAATCTTTTTATTATAATTACTAGTATTGGACAAGACTAGAGTTGAGCGGACACCTGGATGTTTGGGTCTGGCGGGTTCAGCCGAACTTTGAACAAAAGTCCGGGTTCGGGCTCGAACTTGACCCCGAACGCGATTGAAGTCAGTGGGGACCTGAACTTTTGGGCACAAAAATGCCTCTAAAAACTCCTGGAAAAGGGCTAGAGTGCTGCAAAAGGAAGTAAAATGGGGGTAAGAGGAGGACAAGTACCCTGCAAACAAATGTGGATAGGGAAATCACTTAAAAATAACATAAAATAAGCAGTCGCTTAGTAGATAACTCCCTAATTCACACGGTATTAGGGAGCTATCTTCCAAAAGCTGAAAGACCTAAACTGGTCACCTAAATTGGTCTTTCAGGCACATTTACTAATACTAAGTAAAGATTACTTAGTATTAGTAAATTCAGCCCCTACTCGCTATACTGCGAGTAGGGGCGTGTCTAGTAAACAGTGAGCAGCACCCTTTAGGGTGGGGGCCCTAAATAAGAATGTGGAGGGGGACCTACTGTCCTTCCCCTGGCCCCCACCGCTCAGGGGTGGGGGCCATAAATAAAATTTCCCCCCAGGTGACTAGGGGTCCCCAAACTCCTAGTCACCCCCTCCCCCCAAAGAAATTACCCCTACCTACCCCCCTCATCCTAAAAATAATGAGAGGGGGACACTTGTCTAAATACCTGTAACAATGTCTACACTCTCAAGCCCGCGACAGGGGAATATATTGTTCCAGCCTCCTTACGCCTGCCAAGAAACCAGGAAGGCCGTCTCTCATTGCCGCACTCTCATGTTGAGGGCCATGAGGGGTCTTACCCTGTTGCCTATCCTACACCATCCAAGAGAACTCACTATCCACCCAACTTCACCATACTCCTCTTGGAACCTTGTTTGTGGTGTCACGAGCCGCCATAGCAGTGGAAATCGTACTTGGGCTCTTCCTAAGGCCTGGGGCCGACAGAGTGGACTGATCTGGTGCCATGGGACTCTGTTTGGTTGCGGGAGCTTGAAAATAAGCATGGGTATTGGGTGCCTTTTATATTGATCAGCATTGTGAGCCTCGGTCAACATTAGACCGACCCCTTCATACCTTAATGACATTGCCGAGTTGCTGGGTTACTTGCTCTTCCCATAGATGTTTTGAAACGCCACTGAACTTTTTTTTTATTTTCTGTATTGTTTATTGTGATATTACTTTCAAGGTGTACTATTTATACTGCGTGTGATAGGTTGATAGGTCATGCTGCCAACTATTTTTTATTTTTTTTATATGCACAGCAGTACCTTCAAGCAAATCTGTTTCATGTTAACTGCACTGGTGCTTTACTATGCCTAGTCGTCAAGAACATATCATGAATCGCTGTTGTAGCGTATGACTTAATAAGTTTTACTCTCCGAACGCCTCTCACAGCATTGTAAACCTTAAAGTCTTTACTTCTCGTTTCTGTGATTGTATAAGCCTGTCATCTCATTTTTTTTGCAAACAAAAACTAAAACGTACCATACTCATAACATGTTTTGACCTGTTACTGCTTGTCATGTACCTCATTACTGGTGTTACCGTTTTGCCTGTATGTTCATCTACGGCGTGAAAAATAAAGAATGTAATAAAAAACAAAACTGCATAATTAGTCCAATTCAGCAGAATTGAAATAAAATCTTACCTATTTTGCCAGTCAATACTTGAAAAAATCACTATTTCCTGATCCATTGTGGCAGCATTTACGCATGGGTTAGCTCCTCCCTCACAGCAGGAAGGACAGGAAATAGAACTCTGAAATTTGTATAAATAGATCCTTCCCCTTCCCATCAGGCAGTCTTCTCTATTTTTATTTATTTATTATCCATAACAAGATGGGTTCCTTATTTCTTACAAGAGTTTGTCTATCATGACCTTAATTCATATTTGGCTCTATATTTCTCCAGGTTATTTTAGATATTTGAATGCCAGGGGGTTGCTGACCTGGCAGCCTCTAGGGTAAATTAACTTGTCTGAACAGATTTTATGATAATATCCTATTGATTACTGGTTTGGCTTTTTTAAAGTCTTCTAAGGTTTTTGCAGCTCAATAATGGTTTTATAGCTATTAGCTGTTTTTGAACTCTCTCCCTCCCTCTATATATACTGCTTGGGTATTCCCCATGAGTAAATGCTGCCTTGATTGATCAGGAATAAGGAAAATTGTTTCATACTTACCGTAATTTTCTTTTCCTGATCATTATTCATGGCAGCATTACGTTCCCACCCATATACTAATACTATAAGTTGTGAAGTTAGTTACAAAGACTGCCTGGTGGGAAGGGGAAGGATCTATTTATACCAGTTTATATTATATATTATATATCAGAGTTCTATTTCCTGTCCTTTCTGCTGTGAGGGGAGGAGCTAATCCATGAGTAAATGCTGTCATGAATAATGATCAGGAAAGTAAAAATACGGTAATTATGAAATAATGTTCCTTATTACTGAATATATGTATTCATTATTGTTTGTAATTAGAATTAATACATTGGTGAAAATAAATATAAAACTGAATATTTATTAAACAGTGATTTAGTAAGCATTGACAACTAACATGGAAGTTAGGGCAAATTTGGGACAAATAGATGTGAGCTTAAAAAAAAATAAAAACTTAACCAAATATATATATATTTTTTCCAACTCTGCTTAAAATAGCCAGTGGCCTCACTGAAACACGGAATGCCCTGAACATTTACAAAGTTTAAAATGGAAAAGTGCCCATTTTAATAACGATAATATACATTTACTGAAAGTGTCTCTTAATTGGACATTGTAAGTATCAAAACCACAAATTCAAGTAGTGGTTTTGGTGTAAATCATGTCCCTGTAGTCTGATAAATGCAAGCAGTGCTGTTTGTAAGACATGGCAACTTTTACATTTGTCATTAACGGGCCTATAGCAGTTGTCTATCAAACAGTCAGTCAGACAATCACAAAAGGTACTTCCTCATGGCAGACATCCAATTATGGAGAGTTTTCATGCATTGCAGAATGCGAAGCATATTTCTCATAGAGAAACACGGCATTAAGTGCTTCTTTGTGAGAAGTATCCAAATAGCAGAGCACAAAGAACCAGAAAGAAGGATTAAGATCCTATTGGGCCCTAGGCAGATTACCAATTTTGACCCCTCTTCCTATAGGGTCCCAGGCATGTTATGATTCCAGAAACCCTGTCAAACCACATTATGTCATTTTTATATTTTATATCTACTTCGAGAGTGTTTCTTTAATTGTTCAATAACTGCACTGGTTATTTTCATGTTTTTTTCTACCTACCAGTTCTTACACGTTGTTCCATTATCTCTTCATATTATCATTTTGTATTTATTCTTTGGTCTTCCTGACCTGCTAACAGGAACAGCCTTGCATGGGTAAAGAGCATTCTTAGTAATATGCTGAGCTGTCGCTCTATAATTATAAAATTGAAGTCAGTTTCCATGTATTTCATTGTCCTTTAGAAATCTGTTTCTTCTGTGGGTTCTACGTACTAAACAGTAATTTTTATTTTTTTAAAGGGACACTCTAAGCAGAAGAATTTCCAGAATGTCAAAAAGCATGAACAACAATTTATCAAACTTCCTCCAAACTGGCACAGTGAGAGGCACATTCAGAGATTTATATGCTTCTACATTTAAATTCCCTTGGCTGGTTTGTTACTTGAGCTCGGAGTGATATTATGTGAGTGAAAGAAGCAAGGAACATGATTTACGTCCAATCCTGTATCCACAGATTTCATCACCTATGCTACAATATGGTAATTTGGGAGTTTTGGATGTTACAGGACAAGGTCAGGGGAGTAAAGAGAGACATATGGGATTTAGGGATTTTTGGTTAAGGCGCTATCCTTTTTTTCAGTCTTGTTTTGTATTCTTCTTTTTAATAGTAGCATTGAGCTGTAATGGATTTTGTTTATGCATTTTTTTGATCCAAAGAAAAGAAAACATTAGAAAAAATATGTTTTAAACAAATGTTTATAGGTATTAGTTCTAAGGACTTTTCGAAACTCATGGGGTGGTGGACGACAGCTTGTCAACCTCCCCATTCATTATCAAATAGCCCCCACCAGTGGGATGTACCCCCACTCACTGGCCACATGTGAGATTAGAGGGGTGGACGGTGACAGAGCAAAGTGTAAATAGGGTGGCTGTGATGCTTATAGGTTTAGCAGGGGTGGACTAGAGGGAGATAAAGTCCCTGGTGGTCCAGTGGGGCAACAACCTCTGCAGGTGCAGACCACAGGAAATATTCTCTCGAAGTAAGTGCATTCAGTGCGTCAAAGCGCAGCCAGCAGGTTTCCCAGCATCCGCTCTGGCTTAAAGAGTAAAGGAGATATTATGCCTTTGTCCTGGCACTAACCCTCCCAGATCCCCTATTTAATGGATACTTAGATTGGTCTCTTGATATCTACTTATTATCACATATTATGTCTATCTTTATTTTGTCTAGAAGACCTTTAAAAGATATCCTTAGTACTGTGTTGAGATTCATGTATACTAGCCACTTATTTTAGATACTCTTGTTCATTACCGGGTATTTTAATATGTACAATTAAAAGTTATATTTTATATACTTTAAGGGTTGGAGTTATTCTCTCCTTTTGTTTGTAAAATGAGTTATTCTCCTAGGTGGGAATTGTCTGTATTCAAAGTGGTTTCAAATATTAGGCAGGCAGGAAAATGGAATTTATAATGCCTTACACCTGAGACTTGTAGTTCTGGGTGTTGGGCAAGCAGTTTTTGGGGGCTTTCTTCCCTTCTGGAGGCTTGTGGTATGGGTCAGTGTGTGTGTGTCAGTGTTAGTGTGTATCAGTGTAATCACAGCCACATACAGCCAGTTTAGTATACATACCCCAAATGAAAACTTGCATGCATTTAATAATGCAATTTTTCATATATATAATACAACTTGCAAACGGTGCAAATCTCTTGTCTGAAGCCATTACAAACCATCCCCATATAACCCAGTTCAGACTTTCTGTGGCTGTCCACATACAGTCTTCCCAATGCAGTTCGATGAGAAATCTTTGCAAGGCAGTTACACTGACCATTACCTGCTTCTTGAGTTCAGCTTCACTGAGCTAAACAACCCGGAAGTAACAGAACAGTTATCTGATTGACAGCCAGGGATGTGTGACAAGGTTCATTTATGAAAGTGTCCATTTCTATTGAAATCTGCAAAAATTGGACACACTTCACAAATAAAGCACTTGGGCAAGCGGAACTGTTTTAGGGGTCTGGAGAGTCCCTTTAAGTAATATGAGTGAGGCAGGATTGTATTGAATACCTGGCTATTTTATCCTTAATTGCATA
>OW240921.1:38955722-39143777 GCA_933207985.1 Pelobates cultripes
AGAACAGGACTGAAAATCACAAGCACATGCTTGTGCGTGCTTGCGGCTCAAAATCCGATGCTTCTCGATGCAAACAGAAGGCTTGCATAGGCTGCAGGCTGCAGATCTGCAGGTTTTGCAAGCTGTTTTAGATATACCCTCAAAGTAAACAAGCAGCAGTAAATGCATGCATCTTTTTATTGGAGAAATATCTACCAATTTATTTTTAAAAATCACATTGGGCCCTGGGCAGTTTACCAGCATGTCGCGCCCTTTTCCCGTAGGAATGATTAATGGAGGCAAGCATTTTCAAGGTTTCAGGGACGTGTCAAGCCACCTTAGGTCACTTAATGGTTAATTCTTCTATGAGAGCGGTGATTGCCATGCATGGGCCATAGGGTCCAAACACTTCTCTATGAGAAGCATTAGACTTTCTAGAGATTATTGATCAGGATGATTTTTAGAAGTAGAGGAGCAACTGCCGTGGTAAGACAGGGGCAGCTCTGGATTTCAAGTGAGTTAACCTAAATAAAGTGTGTTCCAATCATCATAACTTGCTGGGGACACATTAACGTTATAAGTAAATATATTTATAACTTTAGAGTGTTAGTTTCACTGTCTTAGTAAACGTTTAATAACTGTACTGGTTGTGTTCTTGTTTATTCTACCTACCAGCTGTTATCATGTGTTGCTCCAATATCTCCTCGTATTTTCTTTTTTTATATAAGTCCCCTTTATTTGATCTTCCTGACCTCCTACATGGACCAGCCTAGCATTGGTAAAGAGCCTTCAATAGTTAGTATTTTGCAGAGCTATCACTTTATAATGTTAGGGGTGAAATAGTTTCTGTATACATTTCATGGTCCGTTAGAGCATTCTATGCTACTGTGGGTTCTATTTTCTAAAAAGCAAGTTGTCCTTAGTTAAAGGGACACTATAAGCAAAGTCAATTCCTGCATTTCTAAAAAGTATGTATCAATTTACCAGACTGTGCGAGTTAGGGGAGTAAAGTAAAATGCATGGGATTTATGGATAAGGAGAAAGAAGTAAAATAAAGAAGCATATATGGGGTGGAAACATGGGGTGGGGGGCGCAAGTGGAGCAAAACAGAAGGGGGTAAATTGAGGTATAAATTAAGAGAGAGGCACACATTTAGGACACATGGAAATAGTAGACAAAATGCAGGAAAAATGCAGCGAGACACAATAAGGAATCGGGGGAAGAGAGGGATACAAGAATGGTAGACACAAGTCCAGGAGAGATGAGGGTGGGTGGCCAGAGGGGGATGGAGGCACAAGTGGGGTACATGAGTAAGATACAGAAGTAAGAAATGGGAGAATAATAGAATGTGAAATGGATACCAGAAAGTCAAACATGTTTTCAGGCATGTATTCACACTATTTACAATCCAACTGCATTCACACACAGTGACACTACCTACCAAGGATGCTATAAAAGTTTTAATGTAAATCAGTGTGCCAGAATCCTTTCATAATATGTCAAAATATGTTAGGAGGATGAGGAAGTAAAACATGAAATTACAGAACCTACCTCCTGTATGCAGGGTCCAAGTATAAGGTCTGCAGCAAGTACAAGTAAGTCAAAGTTGCTTAAGCCTGACAAATAAATACAGAATTTTAGACTCCTGTCTTTTAACCCCCTCCAATCCCAAAAATAATTTCCATCAGATTCCTTGCAAAAACTGATAAGCTGATATTTTACTATTTTACTCTGATATTATTAGTTATTAATAATAATTAATAATGAATTAATAACCTAATGTATGTGGCAAAGCTAGCAAAAGTATTTCAGCATAAGGGATACTACATAATCTCCAAAGTTTTTGTCATTCTAATATTTCTGTAAAGGATGAACAAATAAATAAATAATACATTAATTTACAAAAATAGAACCATAAAAAATGGAAACATTACATAATTTTACACTTTTCTATACAGAAACCTGCTGATTTATTTCACGTGTATGTACAAGCGATGCATTGCATGTTTTGAAGATGTACTATAATCATTACAGTTTAGTATAGAGTTTAAGGTACAAGAAGGCTATGAGTGATGTCCCAACCTTTTGTGTCAAACTCTTAAGGAGTGGTTTGACAGAAACAGGGCTTTCCCTGGCACACGTAGAATGGGTGAATTCAAAGTCAATTTCAAATTTAAGGTCAGAGTAGCCAGATTCGAAGCCTAGCTAATATAAAGAATTATTCCATTTTGGCTATTCTGACCTTAAATTTTAAAATTTGCTTTGGATTCACCTTGAATTCTCATTTTAGCTAATAATCTTGATAATATACGTGGAGGAATCGAGGACTAGGTCTATCTCTATATACAGTACCTCCCTTTGCAAAATGATTTGTGATGAAAATGTTGGGGTATGCCAAATGTTTTTATGCTGTCACTTATTGATCAGAAGTCTGTCTGTCACCTATCTAGTCCATCCAAAACCAAGTATGCCAGTTTCACCATTATACATCTAATAGCGCTATACACTTTACTGTGAATAGCCATACTTGTCAATTTGCCCTTTAGACAATAAACCATTATGTATTTAGCAAGTGTTTCATTTTTCACACTATGACATTTACATATTTCTCAATTTATACATTTCTAATTGTTCATTTCTAAAAATATGTATTTTCACTGATTTAGATGAGTACAATTAAATTAAAAAGTATGTATGTGTTTTTTTTTGTTTTTTTTATCTAAAAATGTAAGTAAATGGAGAATCTGATTAAATGATCACATCTATGAATGAAGTCTCTTTAATAACTTTCAAATCATCCAAGTCACCCAGAAGTGACCTACAAGGTAGCTATTTTCATATGTAGCATTCTGCATCTTACCTGACATGGCAAAATCAATGTTAACTTTAAAATAATTAAAAATCCCAAATCAGTCGCTATTCAATTTGTGATACCACACACTGTCTGCTTGTAGAGTTTGTGTTCAAATATCTGTTGCTACAGAAACAAAATTTGAAAGATGCTCTTACTGAACATTCCATAAGTTGGCAGTTAAAACTGTTACTTTACCAGGCTGACTGTGGCATATGGAACACAGTTGTTCTAAAATTGCACTGTGTGGCTACATTTACAGCTTAAAGAACTGGCGTTTCAAATAAAATAATATAACTAAAGAAATGTAAATTTGCCAAAACACCTTCTTTATTGTACAATGTGATTATTTAGATAGAAGCATATAAACAGGAATGGTTAATAGTCTTATATTTGACTTCTAGCATAGGCCTCTGATTAATATTATTTTATACACTTTCCAAAAGATTTAATATTTTTAGATAAACGTTAAAATTGATTTATTATGAAAAGGATTACTTTTTGAACATTTTGATATTTTTTGATATGACATTTTTATATATATGTTTTGATATTTTAATAATTTAGTTAAAAAGTTTATCCAAAAATATTTTAAATAAATATTTGCTTATACAACAATATTAAATCGAGGACCGTAAGTAGAAAATTAAGATCTGGTCTTGATTTAATACTGTTAATACGTTTTCCAAATGATTTAATAATTTTCGATTTATTTTTTTTTTTTTTTGGTTTTTTTAAATACTTTATTTTTGAGCACAGGTAGTTTTATGACATACAGTTTGACATCCGTGCACAAAGTTAGAGTGTACAGGTCTTGAATGATGCAGCTTAACAATCAAAGTAGGTTACGTAGTTGATTGTGTTACAATATATGTGGTGGTGTCGGCTAGTATATGGTGTAGCAGTGCAGGGTGGGTTCATGGGATGTTTAAATTTTGGGTATGCAGGTCGTACTAATCCCCCGCCGTAAGTAGGCTTGTACTTGCTCTTAGGCCCTCCTTGTGGTAGCCCTCTCTACTAGCCTGACTTTACACCGTGTACTATCTCCTGTCTCAGTATATCTTTGATTTATCTAGGGGTGTGAAAAATAAAAGATAGAGGGAAGATGTGGGGGGAGAGGAAAGCAGTAGGAAGGGGTGGGGAGACAATAGTACGGGGGAGCTGAGGGTGAAAGCGAGGGAGCGACAGATCCTGACTCCTTAGTTGAGACCCACACGTGAGGAACCCCTGTTTGCCCGAGTTGATATACTTTTTAAATTATTTAATTTTACTGACCCCCCTCTTCCCTTTGATGAAAAAAATAGAAGAAGGATGTGGGTTCAATAAATTTGCCTTTTTGTTTCCTGGAGTGCCTGGAGCTTTCTTCTATTTTTCTTCATCAAATATTTGGTCCCTGTTACTGTGACTGGCCTGGTTGCCTCCGGATACATACTACTTTGGGATCGAGTGCAGTTCCACATCCCCCCCTCTTCACTTTATGATATTAGTAATCTTTTTTTCCCCAATGTAGATCTTTAGTATTTGCACTCTCCACTTAAATACCTGGAGGTTTGTACAGTAAATATATTAAATGAGTTCAAAGCTAAAAATCAGCCCCTCCTGTTTCTGTCTGCTTTTTGGTGCTCACCAGTTCATAAGTACCCACACTTTGTGTCATCCTGAGCTCCCCCTTTTATGTCATTGCATCCTACTTAGAAAACCTAAAGGTCCTATTTTATTCCATCCATTCATTTACTGGTGATCAACCCCTCACCCTATGTATGTAAATGGAATACTGGTTTTGGATATAAGAAGGATTACCCAATATATTGTGAGAGATGGGTACATTTATTGGTGGAGGAGTGTTACCTTATGGCAATTTCAGTTTTACATGTATTACAATAAAATTATGTATTTATGTTTCATGCTGCCCTAAGCCTAGCTAAATTTGTTCACCATATTCACAACTGCATGCTGTTCACACACACACACACACACACACCTAAAAAGCTATACTAACATCCTATAATTAGCTTTTCACATAACTATTTACCAATATACATAAAAACACAAATATTCAACCAAAACATACATATGTGTGTGTGTATGTATGTATATATATATATATATATGTATATATATATATCAGTCATCTTGTTTGAAAATACATAAACAAATTATCTATAAGATTAGGCAGAAAGAGGCTAAGCAAGTTATAAGAGCTTCCAAATCACACACAGAAGAGAAAATAGCACAGTCAGTAAAAAGGGGGATAAAACATTTTTAGATACATAAATGAGAAAAGAAAAGTAAAACAAGGATTAGTTAGATTAAAAACAAAAGAAGGAAGGTATGTAGAGGGGATAAAGGTCTAGCTGACTGCCTCAATTAATATTTTTGTTCTGTATTTACAGATGAAAATGAAGGAAAAGGACCTCAGTTGAGAAAAAGGATAAATGAGTCATTTATTACACGTGAGTTTACAGAGGAAGAGGTTCTATTTCAACTGTCAAAAGTAAAGACAAATAAGTCAGTGGGACCTGATGGAATACACCCAAAGCTATTAAAAGAGCTTAGTGGTGTACTAGCAAAACCATTAACAGATTTATTTAACCAACAGGAGTATTTAACAGGAGTAGTCCCAGAAGATTGGAAGTTAGAGAATGTTGTGCCCATTTACAAGAAAGGTAATAGGGAGGAGTCGGGCAACTATAGGCCAGTAAGCCTTACTTCAGTAGTGGGGAAAGTGATGGAAACCATGTTAAAGGATAGGATTGATGAACATCTAAAAACACATGGATTTCAAGATCAGAGACAACATGGGTTTACTTCAGGGAGATCATGCCAAACTAATCTTATTGATTTTTTTGATTGGGTAACTAAAATTATAGATCAGGGTGGTGCAGTAGACATTGCTTACCTAGATTTCAGTAAGGCTTTTGACACTGTTGCACATAGAAGGCTTATCAATAAACTGCAATCTTTAAGTTTGGATTCCAATATTGTTGAATGGGTAAGGCAGTGGCTGAGTGACAGGCAACAGAGGGTTGTAGTTAATGGAATATATTCGAAGCTTGGACTTGTCACCAGTGGGGTACCTCAGGGATCTGTACTTGGACCCATTCTCTTTAATATTTTTATTAGTGATATTGCAGAAGGTCTTGGTGGTAAGGTATGTCTTTTTGCTGATGATACTAAGATATGTAACAGGGTTGATGTTCCAGGAGGGATAAGCCAAATGACAAATGATTTAGGTAAACTAGAAAAATGGTCAGAATTGTGGCAACTGACATTTAATGTGGATAAGTGCAAGATAATGCATCTTGGACGTAAAAACCCAAGGGCAGAGTACAGAATATTTGATAGAGTCCTAACCTCAACATATGAGGAAAGGGATTTAGGGGTGATTATTTCTGATGACTTAAAGGTAGGCAGACAATGTAATAGAGCAGCAGGAAATGCTAGCAGAATGCTTGGTTGTATAGGGAGAGGTATTAGCAGTAGAAAGAGGGAAGTGCTCATGCCATTGTACAGAACACTGGTGAGACCTCACTTGGAGTATTGTACACAGTACTGGAGACCGTATCTTCAGAAGGATATTGATACCTTAGAGAGGGTTCAGAGAAGGGCTACTAAACTGGTTCATGGATTGCGGGATAAAACTTACCAGGAAAGGTTAAAGGATCTTAACATGTATAGCTTGGAGGAAAGACGAGACAGGGGGGATATGATAGAAACATTTAAATATATGAAGGGAATCAACACAGTAAAGGAGGAGACTATATTTAAAAGAAGAAAAACTACCACAACAAGAGGACATAGTCTTAAATTAGAGGGACAAAGGTTTAAAAAATAATATCAGGAAGTATTACTTTACTGAGAGGGTAGTGGATGCATGGAATAGCCTTCCAGCTGAAGTGGTAGAGGTTAACACAGTAAAGGAGTTTAAGCATGCGTGGGATAGGCATAAGGCTATCCTAACTATGAGATAAGGCTAGGGACTAATGAAAGTATTTAGAAAATTGGGCAGACTAGATGGGCCGAATGGTTTTTATCTGCCGTCACATTCTATGTTTCTATGTTTCTAACAAACAGCTACACATACACATATATGCTTACTAAAATTGCTAAATACACACATACACATACATGCACAAACAGCCTTTGCTCCTTCCTCCCATCTTATAACTATAAATTTAATTGCCTCTTCCTCCTATCTCACGTTCCCAAATTGCATTGCCTATGATATCTATTTACTTACCCCTATTAGGTAACCTTCACTCCTATCTTATTTTCTATGTTTATTTATGAATCGAATCTAAATGCCTTAGATCCTGTTTTTTTGTTTTTTTTTGTTTTACAGATTAATAAACTACCTGTTGGTGTGGGTGTGCTTAAATGTCCTTAGACTCACAGTCAACAGTCACCAGCTTTTCACTCCTCTAAATTTCTGTACAGGAATGTGATTATGGAGTGCTGGAACATCAGAGAATATCTGCATAATGTGCACTTAGCCTCCTAGTCCCCAGACAGTCAATGACTTTGGACTTCGGGATGATAATAATTAACATATTTTAGAACCACTTAAGGTTCTAGCCTGGGTAAGCAGCCCCTCCCGACGCCACTGGTGATGGCCAAACCATCACTTCTGTGACCGCTTTGGGTCGTTATTATTATGTTGTAGAATATATTTTGGTGAAATCAAATGCCTCCCTGATGGTATTGCATGATGGATAAGTATGTAATGTTTGTTTGTTTATCCCAGTGGTGGTATACTGTGGGGGACTGTCAGCAGTTTAGAGGCCGCTGGCTATCCAGAGGTCACATACTTTGTGAAGTGACTTTGGGGTGTCATGGATTTGGGCTGTCAACTTGTCTAAGTGGTACATTTCCCTTAGTTAGCATTTTACTGTTTCCAATTTAGGTATGCGTTAGTCTAGCCATAAGTCGCTGATTGCTTGTTGTGCCTCACTTTTATGCAGGCCACCCCAATTAGTGTATTACAGCAAATAGATAAAAATGTATTTAAAAACTGAATTTTGTTTTTAATCTGCTTACCTTTATATTATATTAAATTTTGTATGAAGACCTGAACACAACCTGAATGCACAAATATAAAAAAACACAGAAAATTAAGAAAGGGGTAAAAAAGAATTAATTCAATTGTATCAAGTACCATAATTTAGTAATTGGGGGATTTATGCATGAGCTTATGTATTTTTTTTTTTGTACTTGTATTATTGTATCAATCACAGGGCATCATATTTAATAAAGACTAGTAACTTTAGGTAAGCTAGGTTTATATATTTATTTTTCATGTAATATTTTGCAATACACGTGCATGTATCTCTGGCAATACTGGCTGCCTAGTGAAGGTTCCTGGCAGTATGTGACATAGTGTTGACTGTCGTTAATATTTCCAGAATGAATGTGTTCATTGTCAACATTGTTATACATAGGCGTTTTCCCATCACGTAATAGCTTTTGACCCTATTGGCTTCTAGGCGAAGCCACAATCACGTAATCATATTTCATGATAAAAAATTTTTATTGGGATATTTTCCTTGCTTTGAGGTATAGCAAGCTTTCCCCACACTGCCATGTCATCTACACCAACTAAATGGACACTGTATGGCTCATGAAAGAGTTTGGAAGACCGCCTCCATTTTAAAGACTAGGAGTCTTCTAGGAGAGGTCTTCCAGATCAGTACAAACCCGCTTCCCTGCCACTCCATTAAGGCTTCCATATGGTCCGTAGTAATTTGTCATGGTCTCTCCTGGAGAAGAACAGATACAATAACATGTTTAGGACTGGATCCAAAGTTGGGTTTAGGCACCTTGATCCTGTCTCATGGCATATTGTTTTGTATTCAAAGTATGTGATTTATGTAATTGTTTTAAGTTTGTACGGTGAGATCATGGCCTATGGAGTGCAATTGTTTAATGGATTCATTTGTTGAAGGCATTTAACTTTTTTTTTATTCACTTAATAATATAGGAGGCACACCATACAAAATAAAATAAAAATACAAATAAAGATCCTTGCACTACCTGCACTATCCAAGATGCAAAACAATTTACAAAAACATTAGAGCTGCACACCACAATTGTAATAATACATTATCAATTATAGTATACCCTTTATTACACTAAATACATAAACCAATAAATAGCTGGGCTAATATTTAGCACAACCTAAATCAACATTTGTAAACAACAAAATAAAAAAGGAAAATAATAGATATCTATAGACCGATCTGGCGGACTGCCGCTTCTGTGTCTCAGAAAAAAAAGATTGACAAAAAATAAAATAATTAATTTTTAATGATTTTGTTTTTACTTATTAATTTTGTTCTTTTGATTTCTGTTTTTTCTTGTGTCATTAATAAATTATATTATTACAATTATAATTTAAATATTTGGTTCTGCTGAATACTCTAATAAATTTAATTGCTGCTCTTGAATATTTCTAAAATTTTACATAAGGCTCCTACAGACATGAAGTTTGCCCACCCCTGATATACAACATACAAAATAATACTGTAACATAGAAATGGGACTACAAGACAGAATAAGCCATAACAGAACAACGTTTATAATAATTATAGTCGACCAAGGTTATGTACTAGACATGGCTAGTCTTCAAGTATACAGCTCATAATTCTCCAAAAAAAATATTGCACGTAGTTCATTTCATTAAGATCCCATTGGGACAGAATGTCCAAACTATATACCTTCCACAGTAGATTAAAGCTGTGCACCTGCCACCTCTGTGGTGACTTTTGTAGACTCTGGTCTTGGTCTACATCGAGAACCTATACCGGAGCCAAGTACAAGTCATCCGTTCACAAGAAGCTGGGTGCAAAAAGGGGACAAAAAGGCAAAATGTACAAAAATAGGAGGCAGACCTCCAATCAAGAGAATATGATACCTATTTTTAACTTATCACATTGAATCCTGACAGAGGTTGAGACTTCTATCCTCTCCAAAGACATTGTCCCAATATTGGTTATTAATCAGTTTGGCTGGGAACCGATAAACATAAATTTGCTAAAAAGCTACGTTTGGCTGAGCACTTTCATCATCAACCACAGCCTGACACTATCAGTATTTTTTTCAATGGGTGCTGCTATGAAAGGTAGCCCATTGTTTTGAAAATGGTATGCCATAATGGGGAGAACTTTCAGTTTGGCATTGTGTTTTGCCTCAAAGATGACATAAGTCTAGTAAATCTAACAGGGTTATTTATTAAACTCAGAATTATAGTGAGTTGAAAATTAAATATCAAGTTGTGGCTATAGCCAATTTGAGAAATTTTTCAATATCAGTTGTTTTTGCTATATTTTGTGTTTTTAAATGTAAACTTCCTACAATTCCGAGTTTAGATAATGACCAAGAAAATTGGAAAATTGCAAGCCCAAATTCAAAAATTACCATGTATCTTGTTTTGTGTCAGGCTGACATGCACTTTTTACAGGAAAGTACGCCCTCAACAATATTACAAATATGGCGTTCAGCGCCACTGGTTTTCTGCCTACTGCCTTACATGCAAACCTCCTGATGTCGGAAAGTTTGTGAATTCCTTTATGGTGAATATTTTGTCTCTTATATTATTGAGACCATACTAGATCTAAAGAATGACCAATGTTCTATTTGTGTTTTAAATATTATCCAGAAGATAAACAAGTAACATGCTGTCCTTGTGGCACTGTATACATACTAAATGTGCTCTTTTTTGCGGAATATTGTACATTTAATCTCAATGTACAAATGATGTCTTTGGGTGTAAGAAAGCCTCAAACAGGAAACATAGTGTAATTGTAGATAACAAGGGATGTGTATAGCTTTAACATGAAAAAGGCAGGAAATTAAGTTTGCATGTATTTAAAAAAAAGTGACTTATTGAGAAATAATAAGGGCATTCATATCAGAAGTAAATTGTGTCTCCTGATGTCTCCTCTTATTACATGCATTATTTTTATCGGTAAGTACTGAAAAATATAAAATGTATATATTATATAAACTGGTCTAACAGATTAACTGTTGTAACATGAAATTGTTGTATTCTACAGATTCTTAGAAGAATGTCATTTGCAAGAATCACTATGGGTTTTTTCCCACTAAATTAGGGATTGTAGAAAAATACTATGAGAAAATTCATGCATTTCAATTATGCTTTTTTTTTTCTTCAAGAAATACATTTACTTTGTCAATTCTCTACAATTCTTGGTTCAGCAATTAAATTGATCTATCACCTATGTTAAGTATGTGATATCAATCATTAAACTACATATCATCTTGTTAAAAGGTTTCAAAAGAGTGTGTGTATATATATCTATATATATATATATAATTTTTTTTTTCTGTTTTCATTCGTAAACCTTTGTGTTATCTTTTTTATGTTAGAATAGAATATGTTTAAGTAAACACAAAGTCATTACTTCTGATTGGTTAGTAATTTAGTACTTTATAACAAAACAGGAGAATATTACCTGCTAATCATTAAAGTAATAATAATAATCATAATAAACACACTTTCTGAGTATGGTAGTGATTGTTTTCGTGTAGGCAAAAGGTTGAGTTTAATCAATGATAATCCAGTAAGAAACCTTATTAAACCTTAGTAATACGTATGTAATACAAAAAGGAGTGCATCCCACACCCAGCAAGAGTGAGGGATTTCAG
This sequence comes from Pelobates cultripes, assembly GCA_933207985.1. Lineage (NCBI taxonomy): Eukaryota > Metazoa > Chordata > Amphibia > Anura > Pelobatidae > Pelobates > Pelobates cultripes. Next base: position 38,967,217 of record OW240921.1, read on the forward strand.
ACTGGTAAATCAATGAAAGAGTGATAAATACAAGGAAAACCAATGTATCAACAGAAACATAATAGGATAAACAACCACGAATCCTCCAGGGAACGAATTCAGAACAGTGTATCCAAATGTAAAAGTAAAATTAATTTTATTGTAGTCACGGAAATAAAAATCGATACAATTGTTAAAAATTTCCCACTTGAGGAGTGGTAAGCAATTGCCTCTAAGTATATGGGTGGAATGCCCCTGGTGACTATCCTGACCAGTGGCTATTAGATGCAATCAATAGTCAGGAACAAAATGTCATAGGGGGATAATCCACTAAACAGTGCACTGTTATGTTCACTAAGAGCAACAACCGCAGTCCGCTAGAGGGCGGATACAAAACTTGGAGTAGGATAGATCTGGCGTAAAATATAAGCAGGAATGTCTGAAAAAGAGAGATGCCAGATGGTCACTGCTACTGTGCAGATACAAAGTTCCTATCTATCTCTCTCTCAGGACTAAACAGAACAGCTCCTAGATTACTCCTACCTAAGTAGTAAAGCTATGGAAACTAAATACAGCTGATATCTATCTATGATAGTGGAAATGTCTGTAGCTCCTAGGAAAACACCTTTATGGGTGTTCTGTGCTAAAGTGGTAACAACCTAAACATGCTAACTCCTAAATAACACCTTCGTGGGTGTTCTAAGCTAGAAAGTTTCAATAACATAGTAAAGATGTCCTCTCCCCAATCCCTACCAAGATAAAAAAAATCTAAACCTTAAACTAAAGTGCTAAACGTGCATAGTGCTGCAAGTGCTCAAAGGGTTTTTAGTCTTCTCACTTTTGAGCACTTGCAGCACTATGCATATTTATCACTTTAGTTTAAGATTTAGATTTTTCTATCTTGGTAGGGATTGGAGGGAGCACGGGTTTGCTATGTTTGCTTTGGTGTTCCTCTTCTCTCTTCTCTTATCCCCTATTCTTCCTACTTGCTTTCTTCCTTAGTCCTTCTTTTCTTAATATTGTAAATCCCAATCTTCTCTTTCGTCTTCGTCCTTTAAAGCGTGTCCTTTTCTCTTATTATATTCTTTTTGTTTCTCAAATAAGATTTTTATTCGACAAGAGGATTTATCTTTGCATTAACTTTTGCGGGCACGCAGGTCTGCGTCATCAAGTTAGTCAGAGGCCGCGCAGGGCCAACGTTCCTTAAGCGGCAGTACGCGCAGGTCCGCCATAAACCTTTTTAAACTATCAACCAATTATTTATAAAAAAAATGTTCCTTGTTGGTTATCTTTACTCCTAGTGTAAGGTCATGCTGTTCGGTCGTGTGTCCGGTTCCCGGTCCCCTCTCCCTCCCGTACCATGCTGTCTCGCGTCGTTGAGGTCATATCGTTGTGTCCCCCTCGGTCCTGCCTGAGTTAAATGTTTGTTTCGTGTTCAGTAGCGCTGTCTTCCCTGGGGGGAGTTATTTGGTCTATTAGGTGGGTGTGTGCGAGGGGTCGGGGGAGAGCAAGGAGTGCTTTGTCCCTGTTCATGTGTTGGTCTATGTAGTGGGGGGCCCGGATCTCCAGGGGCGGTTTGTCTACCTTCCTCCTGTCCCCTATTCTCTTGAGGTTTCGTATGTCAGTAACTTTTGAAAGTCAGCTTTCTATGCAGTTATTGGCCAGTGTGTCTAAGTGTCAATGTATGATTGGTAGCTCATTAGATTATTTTATTATATTTATTAAACATATGACAATATATCTCTATATTCTATGAGGATGTTTTCTTTTTTATGTTGCTTTCTAAGGTTGGGTAATGTTTGATATTATTGTCCCCTTTCTGCAAATTTTTTAGGGCATTCATCTGACGTATTTCTCTCTTTCCTTTTTTTTTATATTGCCTATTTGGTAATCTATTATATCTTTTTATTTTATTTTTTTATGATATAATTTTTTTCTTTTTATCTACAACTACATTTATATTCTTGCAATTCTGTATACAAACTGCACTATTAGAACTATTTGGCATTGGAACATTTTGTATTTCACATTTTGTATGGGTATACTTGTTCATATTTGGCACTTTATTTCATGATATAATTAAATGTTTATACAGTTTTATTATATGCACTTTGAGAAAGGAAAAAAAATTGCACAAATCATTTCAAACTTGATTGCTGGGCTTTTGGGTTTTATATTTTTTATATGTCCTGATGAAAGGAGCTGAAACATTGACTTGGATCTTCTACATTAAATTCAAGATTTGGAAATCCCAAAGTGCCTGTATTTTTGTGGATTTACTATATATATTTAAACAAAACAATATAATTTACCCAGTGCTTGGCCGCACTTCTAATATATTTGCAATAAAAGGGTCAGCATCCAAGGAATTTCCTCAAATCTTCTTTTATTTGTAATCCACAAAAATAATATTTACATCATGAAGTCTACGTTTCAGTTCCCAAGCAAATTTTTATCAAGACATATAATGATATATATGTTTTTTATTAATCTAATTATTATATAGATAAGCACATTCACTTTAGACACTCTGCTCATTTTTCTGCTGATTGTTATGATTATATAATTATTTATTAAGCAGCAACATATTAACTAGCTGCGTAAACTGTGTATACAGTATACTGCATATACAGTATTAAGGTTTCACCTCTCTTATCGCGACTTGTGTTTATTGGTTTTGGTCATTATTATTATTAATGTCATTTATATAGAGCTAACATATTCCTCAACGCTTTATCATTATAAAATGGGGATATTGGACAACATGTAATTTACCTATGGTATAGAAAAGAGACAAGAGGTGAAGACGGTCCTGCTTAACCCCTTAAGGACCAAACGTCTGGAATTAAAGGGAATCATGACACGTCACACATATCATGTGTCCTTAAGGGGTTAAACAAGATGACAGTCTACGAAGAAGGGGTAAAGACAAACAAGAGAAATAACAGCATGCCACAGGGGGTAGGGATTGATGGATAAAATACTTGTGAAGAAATAAGCTGGTAAAAGTGGTGTGTGGAAAGACCAAACACTGGCAGGAGAGAGAGTCGGTTGGGCTATGGAGGCAAGAGAAGTGACGAAGGCAGTGTTCTTTTTGATTCATTGGATTTTAAATGCTCTTTCTAAGGTTTTTTTTAATGCACTTATTTTGGTCATTCAGCCCAATCCCCTTCAATCCTCATCTCAATCTTTCAACCAACCAGAAAAAAGAATCTTATCACTGCATTCTTTCAGTCTAAATAATTCTTCCAAAGATTTTTAATACCCATTGTACCAGTCTCTAAATAAATATCAATCTCCTTGTTCGGGAGGTTTAACATTTATGTTGTGTCAGATTTATTTTTACATACCAAATCTGTTTAATTTCCCCTTCCCATTATGTCCCTTTTAATCATATATCCTTTGCCTTCTACCCTTACTATTTCAGATTTATCAATATCTTGTTACTTGTCTGCTTTCCTTTTTCCCCAAGTTGTTGACCTCTGCCTTATGGCATTAACACTCTACCACATGTAACTTACCCTCTCTGTAGCTTTCATGTTCTTTCATGTTCTCATGTTCTTTAGGTCTACCTTCCCATGTCATTAGTCCATATTTTCCATCATGACACTTGACCCCAATCTCCACTCTTCTCTTGTCATTTCCCCTTCGCCATTCTAGAACATGAAACTTTCCTTTATTCTTTGCCCTGCATCACTGTCTCAAGCCCCCTTAGTTCATTTTTGCCTGTGCCACAGGCGGCCTAATTCATTTTTGTCTATGCCACAGGAGACTTGTCACTCCTAGTGCTCCCTCATAGGAGAAAGTAATGGGTTATATTGGTTTGCTAGGAGGAAGTAGTTACAAGTAGTGTCAAAAGATGCATGGACCATTACTTCCACATTATTACAATCAACAAGTCGGCCTGCAAGGGAAATAATATAGCCAGGGTGAAGACTCCATTGAACAATCCATAAGCAAAGTTTTTCTTGTGGGAGACTGACCCTATACAGCTCTGAAAAATTAATGCTTATGGCAAATCTTTTGCGCTCCACAGTTGGACTGTAAGACCATTATAAACAGGCCAAGTCCAGGTCAGATATATATTTAAAAAAACAAACAAAAAAACTGCCAAATCAAATGTTTGTGGGTTAATCATATTTTCTTAATCAGAAACACTGTGATCATAACTTCCAAATTATTCTTTTCTAACATAGGCCTCAATTAAATACTATTGTATAAGCTTTCCAAATTATTTAATATTATCTGAGCATTATAAAAGATATTTTCATTTTGTAATGTTTTGTTAGTTTTTGATAGATATATATATATATATATATATATATATATATATATATATATATACAGTTGCAAGAAAAAGTATGTGAACCCTTTGGAATGATATGGATTTCTGCACAAATTGGTCATAAAATGTGATCTGATCATCATCTAAGTCACAACAATAGACAATCACAGTCTGCTTAAACTAATAACACACAAAGAATGAAATGTTGCCATGTTTTTATTGAACACACCATGTAAACATTCACAGTGCAGGTGGAAAAAGTATGTGAACCCCTAGACTAATGACATCTCCAAGAGCTAATTGGAGTGAGATGTCAGCCAGCTGGAGTCCAATCAATGAGATGAGATTGGAGGTGTTGGTTACAGCTGCCCTGCCCTATAAAAAACACACACAAGTTCTGGGTTTGCTTTTCACAAGAAGCATTGCCTGATGTGAATTATGCCTCGCACAAAAGAGCCTCAGAAGACCTACGATTAAGAATTGTTGACTTAAAAGCATAAAGCTGGAAAGGGTTATAAAAGACCAAAGCTGGAAAGGGTTATAAAAGTATCTCCAAAAGTCTTGCTGTTCATCAGTCCACAGTAAGACAAATTGTCTATAAATGGAGAAAGTTCAGCACTGCTGCCACTCTCCCTAGGAGTGGCCGTCCTGTAAAGATGACTGCAAGAGCACAGCGCAGACTGCTCAATGAGGTGAAGAAGAATCCTAGAGTGTCAGCTAAAGACTTACAAAAGTTACTGGCAAATGCTAACATCCCTGTTAGCGAATCTACAATACGTAAAACACTAAACAAGAATGGATTTAATGGGAGAATACCACAGAGGAAGCCACTGCTGTCCAAACAAAACATTGCTGCACGTTTACAGTTTGCACAAGAGCACTTGGATGTTCCACAGCAGTACTGGCAAAATATTCTGTGGACAGATGAAACCAAAGTTGAGTTGTTTGGAAGAAACACACAACACTATGTGTGGTGAAAAAAAAGGCAGAGCACACCAACATCAAAACCTCATCCCAACTGTGAAGTATGGTGGTGGGGGCATCATGGTTTGGGGCTGCTTTGCTGCGTCAGGGCCTGGATGGATTGCTATCATCGAAGGAAAAATGAATTCCCAAGTTTATCAAGACATTTTGCAGGAGAACTTAAGGCCATCTGTCTACCAGCTGAAGCTCAACAGAAGGTGGGTGACAACAGGACAATGACCCAAAGCATAGAAGTAAATCAACAACAGGATGGCTTAAACAGAAGAAAATACGCCTTCTGAAGTGGCCCAGTCAGAGTCCTGACCTCAACCCGATTGAGATGCTGTGGCATGACCTCAAGAAAGCAATTCACACCAGACATCCCAAGAATATTGCTGAACTGAAACAGTTCTGTAAAGGAATGGTCAAGAATTACTCCTGACCGTTGTGCTGGTCTGATCTGCAACTACAGGAAACTTTTGGTTGAAGTTATTGCTGCCAAAGGAGGTTCAACCAGTTATTAAATCCAAGGGTTCACATACTTTTTCCACCTGCACTGTGAATGTTTACATGGTGTGTTCAATAAAAACATGGCAACATTTCATTCTTTGTGTGTTATTAGATTAAGCAGACTGTGATTGTCTATTGTTGTGACTTAGATGATGATCAGATCACATTTTATGACCAATTTGTGCAGAAATCCATATCATTCCAAAGGGTTCACATACTTTTTCTTGCAACCGTATATATATGAAGCAAAAGGTCCTTGCACACAGGCTAGAGGGTTGTACATGCCGGGTGCCAGCCAGGGCTGATATTATCCAAGTCAAGAGGGAAAAAAAGCTTTAAAAAGCAAAAAGGGTATGCTTTAAAAGATCAGATCGACGTTTCAGTCCTGCATCTAGGACTTTTCTCAGGACTGAAATGTTGATCAAGAGTATCCTCTCTTCCTCATGTCTGAAGCAATACATATCGATCTGATAGAGTTTAACACTTAAAACAACTTATGTTAGAGAAGGGGAGGGAGGGGTGATCATTTTCATCTCAAATGTCTTTTGTTCATGGGAGCCTTTGAAATTCCCTTTAAGAACTTTAATCCTAAGGTTTTGGATGGAGTGACCAGTCTGGGTGAAGTTATGACCAACATGGGTTCAATATCCATTTTCCTTGTGGTTCTTGATTGAGTGTCTGTGTAGATTTATTCTCAGCTGCAGCCAGTTTCTCCAATGTAGCAACCTTTGTCGTACACTGTATCATCATGTACACCACATTCACAGAAGTGCATGAATATGATCCCTTAATGTTGTGTGATTTGTTATTGTGTCTATCCATCCAAAACCTTAGGTTTAAAGTTCTTAAAGGGAATTTCAAAGACTCTCATAAACGAAAGACATTTGAGATGAAAATGATCACACATTTCAACAACAGAAATGAAGCACTTAATGTATACTCTGGCTTTCTCACACACTACCAAAACGCTTTATAAACACACATCATAATGCCTTACATAGCTCTATTTTTTACTTTACTTTTTTCTGGCTATTCTCAGCCAACCTGAAACTTTCACTTTCAGGCACTTCTTCTGCTTATTATGTCACCCCACCCACCCCCCTCCTTCCTTCCCTCCCTCCTTTCCCTTCTCTAACATCAGTTGTTTTAAGTGTTAAACTCTATCAGATCGAATTGTATTGCTTTCGACCCGAGGAAGAGAGGAAAACTCTTGAAAAGTTGTGTTTGAAATATAACGTTAGTCCAATTAAAAAGGTATAATTGCATACTGCAATATTCTGGTATTTTGGCATGATATTTATATATGTGTGTGTGTGTGTGTATATATATATATATATTTATATCATGTATCATATTTTAATATGAACAAAAAAATATCTGAAAAGTTTATCAGCAATATTAAAGGACCACTCTAGGCACCCAGACCACTTCAGCTTAATGAAGTGGTCTGGGTGTCAGGTCCCTCTAGGATTAACCCTTTTTTTTTATAAACATAGCAGTTTCAGAGAAACTGCTATGTTTATATTAGGGTTAATCCAGCCTCCAAATCCTCTAGTGGCTGTCTCATTGACAGCTGCTAGAGGCGCTTGCGTGATTCTCATTGTGAAAATCACAGTGAGAACACGCAAGCGTCCATAGGAAAGCATTGTAAATGTAAATGTTTTCCTATGAGACCGGCTAAATGCGTGCGCAGCTCTTGCCGCGCGTGCAAATTCAGCCGAAAGGGAGGATCGAAGGCAGAGAGGAGGAGGAGAGCTCCCCGCCCGGCGCTGGAAAAAAGGTAAGTTTTAACCCTTTCCTCTCCCCAGAGCCGGGCGGGAGGGGGACCCTAAGGGTGCGGGCACCCTCAGGGCACTATAGTGCCAGAAAAACGAGTATGTTTTCCTGGCACTATAGTGGTCCTTTAAATGAAGGTCATAATGTATTATCTATCTATGACATTGTAAGTTTTAACCCTTTCCTCTCCCCAGAGCCGGGCGGGAGGGGGACCCTGAGGGTGCGGGCACCCTCAGGGCACTATAGTGCCAGGAAAACGAGTATGTTTTCCTGGCACTATAGTGGTCCTTTAAATGAAGGTCATAATGTATTATCTATCTATGACATTGTATTATATATTATAATATAATGAACACTCACTGTTTATAACCATAAACATAACTGGCTTAAGTTTCCATTGCTTTGCATTGCAAATTGAAATATTATACAATACTATATTCATCTTCTTTCCATTGTTGATTCTGACTGATAAAATAATATCCTGATAAATACTAATATTCCAGACTGAGATCCAGTCATCCCGCAAACCTGCCCAGAGAACCTGCAAATTGAGGTATTATCTTCCACAATGTGCAGGAGCCGGCACGGCTCAGTATGCACAGATCATGTACACAGCATTCCGGAGGCAGAAGAGGGTTAGAAGGGACATTCTTCATGCTTTCTGGGAATCTGCATTAAACATAAATAAAAAAAATAAATAGATTCTTTAAAAATACTCATACACAGCATACAATTGTTATTACTTATATCCTAATTATTGGGACCCGGTATGCCATAATGAAAGACAAGTGATACATAAATGATATCCTAAATAAATACATTGGATTAATTTAATGAAAACCTCTTTATAATCTGAGGTCCCTGAAATTTTAACATGTCTTAGCATAATGTGTGCTGGCATAATTAATTTTATTTTTAATTGATAGGTTTCTTGCTGGCTGGGAATGAAATCAAACTAGGTAAGTTTCATATGCTATCAGTACTACATGTGAATATTGACTGTTGTTAAAACGTCTTAATTAAAAATTTCAAAGAGGACACAAAAATAACATACTTATGCTCAGGCTAATGAGGTAATAAAGAGCAGAAATAGACAGAAGTGGTTGGCTGAGAGTGTCAATTGACTGCTTTCAGCCTGCCTATCACAACTGCCCATTGCTGGTATAAATCCAATGTAGGTGGGCTTTCGAAAGCCGAGGACCCTCATTAGGTGCTTAACACTGAAATGTAGGGACATCATCAGGAGTGTACAGGCTCTGTAACCAATACAAATAGATTAATGGGTTATAGCACAATGAGTGTGCCTTTAAACATGTTTCATACTAGAAATTGATAGGGTGCATGGGTAAAATTAAAGCAACAGTATGAAAAATCAAAGTTTCCAGAGAATATTTGACATTGGAGTGTGCAGTTTTATATGTTTGTATACATGTGAGTGTGTGCATGTTTGTGTAAAGGTGTGTCTATATGAATATATCTGTGAAGGCATCTTCAGGTATGACTGTGTGTGTCACTATGTCTGGTATTGTGTGAGTATCTTGTTATGGGAGTGATTGAATAAGTGACCAGTTTGTTTACTAATGAAGACATTTAGGCGATTGCTTTAAAACAAAACACACACAGAACTGCAATCCCTACACACATACACCCCACACTACAGTCTCTAAACACATACACACACCCTACATTACAGTCCATATACAGATACACACTCCCCACACTACAATCTCTATACACATACATGCCATACTACAGTTCCTATACACATACACAGCTTATTACAGTCCTTATACACATACACACCTTATTACAGTCCCTATACACACACCCCACACTACAGTCCCTAAACACATACACACACCCTACATTACAGTCCATATACAAATACACATTCCCCACACTACAATCTCTATACACATACACGCCATACTACAGTTCCTATACACATACACACCTTATTACAGTCCCTATACACACACCCCACGCTACAGTCTCTATACATATACACACACCCCACACTACAGTCCCTATACATATACACACACACCACACTATAGTCCCCATACACATACACACACCACATTACAGTCCTTATATGCATACACCACAATACAGTCCTTATGCGCACACACCGCACTACAGTGTGCCGCCACCCCTTCTCAATGAGCTGTATTACAGTTAATTAAAAAAACTTTGAAGCCGCCATCACGTGCACACACCCGTTGCTCTAGCACAGAAGCTTCTCAAAGTCAGTGCTGAGGAAAGAGGGGAGGGCTTGCAAATGCTGCAGACAGTGGGGCTGCAGCTGTTACAAGCTGTTTTTTTCATACATCCACAAATAAATACATGCTTATTTTCTTTCTGTGTAAATCCACTAAATTGTTAAAAAAAATAATGGTTCCTTTAATTATACAGCTTGGTTGGGGTATTGAACACAAAAAGGTGTGGTAAATGTGGGTGCTACTAGAATTTGATATTTAAGTTATATTTTGTTTAGCTGCTAGACACACTCAGTGGGTACTCCCAAAATTCCACCACAAATTATAATCACCAAAAGAAAACACAGAAAAAACTTGGAGTCTTGTTGGTGTTTCCACCTTCCAAGCTCCCAGCTGGAGTGCAGCGCTCTCGATAACTTAAATATCAAATTCTAGTAGCACCCACATTTACCACACCTTTCTGTGTTCAATACCCCCATGCTACCAGAAAAACTAGTGAAGTTTAGAGGAGATGGGAGCAAAGCAAAAAAGGACTTAGGGAGATGGGAACAGATGCCCATAGGATTTATGAGAATTTGAAGGATATTGAGAGATAAACATGTCTCTATTCTCTTATCTCCCCTCCCCTCCCTTGTTTAGGGGGGAGTGCAGAGGTTGGGAATAGGCCTTTGATGCAGTTTTGCATGAGAGTTATCACATTTTGCTTTGGTATAAAGCTTCACTAGGTAGAAGTAAAAGAAAATGTACTAACATGGTAGCAAAATGAATGTAAAAAAATGAATATAAAGATACTTTTAAAACATAACAACCATTAGTAAACACAATATCTATAATAAATATGTAGATCCAATTATTTTAAAAAGGCATTCTTTGTGAGACTAATCTATTTTCTCTGTTTGGACAAGGATTGGCAAGCAACACAGAAATCATGGCCATCCCCAGTAGAGTTGTGCAAAAGGGGATGAATGTAACAATCCAGTGTAAATTTGTGAAAGATCAAGTCACGTTCTGTTTATCTAACCGTAGCAAGATAAAGGTGGAGAAGAAAGCTAATGGACGTGTTGCAAACTTTAACATCAATCCAATGGAGGATGATATTCAAGAGTATTACTGTCTTACCGTGCACAGAACACTTGAAAATAAAGTATCTTATGATAATGCTTCCACTGTTCTTCAATTATTGATCATAGGTGCGTAAATAATTCCACTGATTACATATTGGGGACAGATGTTTAATTTATTAAAAAGAACCTCACTGACATGTTTCATTGTCTTAAAAATGTTTAAACGGAACCTCACTCACGCTGGCTTTTGAGTGTCTTACAGGATTTTTCACTTAATGCCAAATTTGAGCAAACGAAATTGAAATAGCAAAATTAAGGCTAAAATAGCGGATGTGGAAATATTCTCCCATTTGGCTTTATTATGATTATTGTATTTATTTATAAAATATTATACCAGGAAAAATGTATTGATATTTCTCTTGTTTTCAAGCATGTCCTGGGCCAACGAACATTCCATTCTTGCAATATATAATGTTAAAATTACAAAATATTAAAATACACATATACATTTAACACAGACCAGGTAAGAAATAAATTCAACCATGATTACAGGTGCATTCTGTTTTGAGATAAGTAGAGAGAGCCCTCTTCAAGGATTTTAGACTGGAGGAAGATTTGATTGGGTCCTGGAGGTTATTCCATAAGTGTTGTGATCTGTGGGAAAATGAGGATCGAGCCACTTTATTTTTGTATTGTGGTACCCCAAATAAAGTGGTGGTATTGAATCGGAGGTTCAATTACATTATTGGCATTTATATAACTGTAATATATTCTGAAGCACTTTATAATATTATGAAGGGAGAAATTTAACAATAAATGAGACCATAACAAAATGTTACTGGGACATTAGGTAATTAAGGACCCTGTCCAATGGTGTTTACTATCTAGATGTAGTTACAGCTTGGCTTTTATAACGTCAGCCTTGCCATTCGATTTAAAAGAACAATGTGCACTTAAATATCCAACTAACAGCGGACGCAGAGAAACTATACAACCATAATTACGTACCCATGATAAAACTACTGATAAGGGATATGGAAAAGGGGACTGAAAAACCAATATCGTGGATAGGACGGATTCATTCAGTCAAAATTAATGTCCTGCCGAGAATCCTCTTTTTATTCTATACGCTACCTATACATCTCACTAGGGCACAACTGTTACCCTTACAACAAGCAATCAGGGCTTTTCTTTGGCAACATAAACGGCACAGGATATCAAGACATATCTTGTACCGATTGAAAATGCGAGGCGGACTTTATTTACCTAACCTATATTTCTACTATTTAGCAGCTCAATTAGTAGTGATGTGTCACTCTCCCCCAGACGAGAGGAAATGGGTGGACTTAGAATCCTTTATGTTGGGAGCAGACTTACCTCAACTCATCGTGTGGGCACTCAAAGAACATAGATCCCTGATTAGAGCTACTTGCCCGACAATACTTAATTCTTTGGGACTATGGGATTCATCCATGCAAAGTTATGGGTTGGCATCAACCCCTTCTCCCCTCATGCCTTACCTCAGCAACAGGGCATTTACCCCAGGTATGGAGGTCATTACGTTTGATGACCTTAAACAAAGGGGGCATCTTACGCCTTCCGACTTTTTTTTAGATGTCTACAGATTAAGGATTTTGCTAAACAATCCCACATAAAATAAGTGGCACATAAAATTGTAATGACATCCGTGCCCGGTCCCTTTTTGCAGGGGATACAAAACAGCCCTGGAAAAAAATGTATGCCAGCCCCTATAAGTCATTGTGCCATGCAGTGTGTGTGTGTGTGTGTGTATATATATGAAAGTCCACAGGCTGGACTGAAACGTTGATTTATTTTATGGGAATCTGAATAAAAGCTATTTTTTATTGGAAATCCGTGAGTGCAGCCATTCTACTTGTATATATATATATATATATATATATATATATATATATATATATATATATATATATATATATATATATATATATAGAGAGAGAGAGAGAGAGAGAGAGAAAGAGATAGAGATTATTGGTATGTTTCTTTTTCTAATTCAAAATATTGGTTCTGTCAGTCTGAAAAATGTAATTATACAGTAAGCATACTCATATGTAGACACAGACAAGCTCACTGACACAAGCACACAGACAAACAATCTCATTGATACATATAATATAATGGACATAAAAACACAAGTTTACTGATACACAGAAACAGGCTAACTGGCAGACAATCTCGCTGGCTCACACATACAAGCTTACACACACAGTAAAATCTCTGACACTCAATGTTACTACAGACAAACTCATTGGTATACAAACACAAACTCACTACAGACAAGCTCACTGACACACACATGCTCACTACAAACAGGCTCACTACAGACAAGTTTACTGATACACACATGCTCCCTACAGACAGGTTCACTGACACACAAGCTCATTGACACAGACATACAGACAAACAATCTCATTGATACATATAATATCATTGACATAAAAACACAAGTTTACTGATACACAGAAATAGGCTCACTGGCAGACAATCTCACTGGCTCACACATACAAGCTACTGTCACATACACAGTACAATCTCTGACACTCGAGGTTACTACAGACAAGCTCATTGGTATACAAACACAAACTCACTACAGATAAGCTCACTGACACACACATGCTCACTACAGACAGGCTCACTGACACACACATGCTCATTACAGACAAGTTTACTGTTACACACATGCTCGTTACAAAAAAGCTCACTGACACACATACATATGCATGCTACAGACAAGCTCACTGACACACATGCTCATTACAGACAAGCTCATTACATAAAAGCTCACTGACATACACATGGTCGCTACAAGCTCACTGACACACACATGCTCACTACAGAAAAGCTCACCAACACATAAGCTCACTTACAGGCAAGTTCACTGACACATATACACATGCTCACTGAGACATGCTTACTACAGAAAAGTTAGGTGACACATACAAGCTCACTTACACATAAGCTCACTGAAACACACATGATCCCAACAGAAAAGCTCACTGACACACACACACACACACACACACATGCTGATTAAAGAAAAGCTCACTGAGACACATGTTCACTACGGACAAACTCACCAACACATTCAAGCTCACTACAGACAAGCTCACTGACACACAAATGCTCACTACAAACTCACCAACACACACACATGTTCACTACAGAAAAGCTCACTGACACACATGCTCACTACAGACAAAATCTCTGATGCACACACACATGTTCGCTACAGACAAGCTCATTGTCACACAAACATGCTCACTACAGACAAACTCACTGACACACACACATGTTCACTACAGACAAGCTCATTGTCACACACATGCTCGACACACACATGCTCACTACAGAAAAGCTCACTGACACACACACACAAGCTCACAGACATATACACATGCTCGCTACAGACACGCTCACTAACACACACATGCTCACTACAGAAAAGATCACCGACACACACACAAGCTCACAGACAAGCTCACTGGCACATATACACATGCTCCCCACAGACACTCTCACTGACACAAATGCTCACTACAGAAAAGCCATCTGACACACACAAGCTCCCTTACACATAAGTTCACTGACACACACAAGCTCACTGACACACATACACATGCTCACTACAGACAAGCTCGCTGACACACATGCTCACTACAATCTCACTGACACACACACATGCACACTTACAGAAAAGCTTACTCACAATTGCTCCATAGAGACACACTCACTGACACACACACACAAGCTCACTGATACACACACTCATACCAGCTCACTCACTAGCAGGCACACACACACACAATCACAATCATGGTCATGGAATGAAGCCTACTTGTTACAGAAGTCTGTGTGAGACTGGGAGAGCACTGGAAGGTGAAGTGTCCATTTTCTGGCCTCTTCCTTCTGGAGAGGTCAGCAACATTAATGCAGGGGCGGGACATTTGTTCAAGAGGCGGTGCTTGCATGTGGGAGCAGAGCAAAGAGGCACAGAATATCTGGGGATTCAGAAGGTAGCCTCACAGTGATCCCTCTGGCCCCCGGCAGCCTAAATGGGGCTGCACCAGCCCCAAGCACCTCCCTCCAGCCCCCAGCACCTTCCTCTTTCCTTCCCTCAGACTAACACAAGCTGCCACCTTCCAAGGGAAAATTATTTCAAAGGCACCTGCCTCCAAATGCCCATGGTTCATTGGGTTCCAGTCAAAAGATCTATTTAGACAAAGTTTTTACTACGCTTAACAAAGTTTCACCATAACATAATTAAGCGCTTTCTATGGAGGGTCTCGCAGGATCCTCCATAGACCTCAATGTTGTACTAGCACGCATGTGCCAGAGTACAACACTGACGTTAGATCCTGGCAGCTGCAGTGCCAGGAGATGAAGAGAACCAGACGGAGGATGATGGCAGCACCCATAGGGACAGGTTCAGTTAAGTAAATCTCAATTTTCCCTGCCCTCCTCAACCACCGGCCAATGGACCCAATACCACCACTGGGGGTTTCATTTATATATGCAAATTAAATCATTCAACTAAAGTTGTTTTGGTGTCTCTTTAGATGTAAGTGATAAGTAAACATAGTTTTAAGATCATTAGAAGTGACAGTTCCAGAGACCTCCAATATTTAACATCATGGGAGCACCTTACCCCAAAACACCAGAGACAATAAAATAAAAATAAGATGACTGAGAGGCTTTATTTTAGTGAATGAATGTATACTTACCCCCCTCACCCCCTTTCCCTTTCCCCGATATAGAATGATAAATGATACGATATAAGTACATTGACGTAATAAACTTTTTGACTAGTATGAAGAGTCTAAGAGAAAGGAGGAAGAGAGAGAGAGAATTTACTTACGTATTTATTAATTTTTGATTAAATAACTATTTATCACGGTATCTATATATGTATCGTATTATGAAGTTTATATAATTTCTTCTTTTTTCTTCTGTTGTCTTTTAATGTATTTGTAATACATTATAAAACAAGTCAATAAAGAGAAATATAAAAAAGTCAGACAGATATTGATATAATATCTATTGAAAAATATATTATTTTTTTCACTAAAATAATTTAAATTCAAAATTGATAAATTTTTGCATTGTAAATGCACTTTGCATACACAATACAAGGTTTATTTGCTTCTGTGTATTTGTGTGTGTCTTTGTGTGTTTGTATGTGTGTTAACTTGGGTGTAAATTGAGCCACTTGGTATATGAATTTGTAATTTAGTAATTTAACTGAATAAAATTCATGTAGAAATAAAAAATAAAAAAATAGAAAAAGAAGTGACAATTCCTTTTTATTAAAGCCTCCAAGGATATGAAAAGGTGCCATTAACAATACACTGCGAGGGAGCCTGGTTGTGGGAGTAATGGCTATTTGAATATGCACATGGTGAATGTGTGAAAGAATATATATTTATTAAATGTGTGCACTCATATTATCTTTCATTTCACATATGTTAAAAACTCTTCTCATCTGTTACTATAGATTTTTTTTAAATAGAGATATAAAAAGCTAATGTATCTTATAACTCTTTCAGATCCCAAAAAGCCGATAATATCCTCTTGGAAGAATGTTAATTTCACAGTAAAGTACAAAATTAACTGTGCTGCTCCAGAACCTGTTGCAGAATGTGAATTTGGAATTTTTTTTCTATTCGAAAACAACAAGAGGAAAAAAAAAGTTCATAATCAAGGAAAGCCCAAAGTAAACTTTAATGGCCCTTTTAGTAGAACTGCTAATTACACTTGTGCTTATACTTTAAAAGTCAAAGAATCACCCAATCATATTATTACATCACCATTAAGTGACCCATTGATTCTAGAGAAAGGTAAGTCCCATAAATTGCTACATATGCAAATAGAGAATACCTCTGTAAAACACAAAGCGGTAGGTATACTAATTGATACAAGCTCTAACACCTGTGAGGTATCCCCTACACCTACACCTTTAAATCATATATAACACACAAACAATAGGTGGAGCAAGTATGGCATATAGATTAAAAAAATGTTTGTGATACTTCTCTCTCTTCTTGCTTTGTCACTGTAAAGATAGAGAGGTACAGAATAGTGCAGATACATAATATGTAAATTCAATATAACTAAAACACACTAACAAAGATAGAGCCATATACTGAACCTGGCTCTGGTGTGGATTTCCTTAGGATCTCTTTAGGGTGATCCAAACCCTCTTTGTTGATGCTCTGGAACAGTGGGAATATTCCTTCTCAAAGATAGGCAGCTAAGATGAAATAACTTGCCTAAAATTAAATTTATTGTTACATACACTGGATAAAACACTTCATGAATAGAGATGTCGCGAACTGTCCGCTGAACTGTTCGCGAACTGTCCGCTGGCGAACAATAGCGTGTTCGTGTTGGGCGAACATATCCGATTTCCGGTCCGCCCCCTATACGTCATCATTGAGTAAACTTTGACCCGGAACCTCACAGCCAGCAGACACATTCCACCCAATCAACAGCAGACCCTCCCTCCCAGGAAGTGTCTGCTGACTGTGAGGTTCCGGGTCAAAGTTTACTCAATGATGACGTATAGGGGGCGGACCGGAAATCGGATATGTTCGCCCAACGCAAGCACGCTATTGTTCGCCGGCGGACAGTTCGCGAACAGTTCGGCGGACAGTTCGCGACATCTCTATTCATGAAATATAAGTTTAAAAAGTCTACTATTGTCCAATTGTGTGCCAAAATGCGTTTCGCCAAAATGTGGCTTCCTCAGTTGGCATAGATGATGCCAACAGAATACTTCTGTCTAAAATAATCATCAAGTGGTAATGTTACTTTTTAGTTTTTCATAAAGGTGGATTCTTTATGAAAAACACATGTTCGCTGTTGGACTTTCTTTATTTCTTTAACAATCCAAAACTATCAGAAGATTTACGAGTTAAAGTCGGAAGCATTTTGTCTCATTTGGCAAATATGTGGCAATGGATGGTCCTTCAGGAGCATCAACTTGCCATTTCCCATCAGCCATTGCTCTTTGCATCTAATGGGAACATGCATCCTCTTGAGTTGTGCAAGAGATACATATGACATATAACTGTGCATATGTGAGAAGATCCATGGATCTTTTATGGTCTTTCATAGACCCATGTTGTATATACTTGCCCTAGCCATAGTGTAGAACAGGCTTCCCCAAACTCCAGCCCTCCAGATGTTGCTGAACTACAACTCCCATGATTCTCAGCCTATTTATTTCATTTGTAGAATCATGGGAGTTGTAGTTTAGCAACATCTGGAGGGCCAGGGTTCGGGGAAGCCTGAAAATTGTTTTTAGATGAAGAGGATAGAAGCTGTAGAGACATGGAGGTCGACAAAATTTGGAGGAGGGATAATAAAAGGTAAGTATATCTTGCTTTCTACTATGTCACCTTAGAAGAAGGTGGTTGAAAAAATTCAAAGTTCTCACACAGAACAGTGGCAGCTCTACAACGTTCCAAATAATGTAAGAAATTAAAAATGTCTGAATAGTACATAAATTGCATATAAACAAATCTGGTCTACTGTCATATCCTCGATGAATCTGCTACATAATTTCCAGATTAAAATTTTCATCGGAAATACAATGCAGCTGCGAGCATGATCTCATATAGTGAAAATAGATAAGTTCTTACACAAATACGACTTCTTTTCATTTGTGAAAGCAATTCTTATTTGTTCTATTTTTCACTTAACAAGATGCTGCATATCATTGCATGAATTGTATCACCGAAATTGCACATATATATATTTGATATGAAAAAAAGTAAAAAAAAAAAGTATTTTAAAAATGACAATACATTC
The DNA here is from genome assembly GCA_933207985.1 of Pelobates cultripes. Lineage (NCBI taxonomy): Eukaryota > Metazoa > Chordata > Amphibia > Anura > Pelobatidae > Pelobates > Pelobates cultripes. Next base: position 38,985,861 of record OW240921.1, read on the forward strand.
TCATTAAACATATAGTAACTGTTACTTCCCATGATTTAGATTTTTTTTGCTTATGTATCCCTATATTTAACACTTGAAAAATAAAATTAAATATAGAAATCCACACCTTGTTTACCATGCAACTAGGTGCCTCTCCCTCTCTCTTTCGTCATGTGCTAAATGTTTACTGTAGTTTTTGTTTAAAAAAAATAAAATAGCATTGTATGAGAAAAGGTTAACAAAAGGAGTTGTAGGTTATTTTCAATGTTTTATTCAAAGTTGTAAATTCCAGAGAAGACACAGCTCCTCTTTAAACTTTCCATAAAAAGCTTATTTCGTATACCTTGCCGTAGTAATTTGTCCTCTCTTATACCTCTGATCTTCTTTCTTTTGTAAGCGTAAAACTACTACTTCTTATCTCATGTAAAATTAATAGAATACAATTATTCTAAGTTTCAGGTACAGCTCAGAGTATTGAGAAGCATGCAGATTACACAAAGATGAATATAATTCGGTTGGTGTTGACTGCAGGACTTTTTATTATCACTTGTGTTATCATTGGCGAATATATAGTAAGCTGGAAAAGACAAGCATCAATAGTGTCTCGGAAAGAAGTGGATAATATGTACCAGAATTGCCATTTTTAAACATCTACAGACAGACTGTCTGCTGAAAAAGAAGTACTTCAATTAAAGTGGCACTTTCATGCCGAACTTACCTTTCCCCAATCGCTTCCTCTTCACTTCCTCTCTCAGGATCTGTTCTCCATTTCTTTTGTCTGCGCTAGTTTTCTTTAAAACATAAGACAAAGTAGGAACAATAGATATATAAGGGCTGCGCCAAAAGTCCAGTAAGCTATAACTAGGATACTAGTAGATCGTCTGGGATACTGGATAAGGTTTCTTGGTGGAGGTAGGTGCGTCTGGTGTTGACCGTTCAGTATATAAAAATACAAAAGAGGTAGAGGCAACCAATGGTGCAGTATGTAAAATTCGAGGTGCGGTAGGTAACAAAAGTAGAGAACTCACATTCAGGAGAGCTATGGCCAGCTCTGGTCTGAAAAGCGTACAGCGGTATAATCCCTGCTTATGGGATATGTAGGGGAAGGCTCTCCGTCAACACCGTCTGGTAATCCAAAACTCGGAAGAAGAGATAGAAAAAACAATAGTGCTCTCAATTGTGATATAGTTGAATGTGCAATAGATAGAAAAAGGAACTCACATTTGAGGGAGCTATGGCCAGCTCTGGTGTGGATAGCGTACAGCGGTATAATCCCCATTTATGGGATATGTAGCGGTAGTACGTCCGTCAGCACCGTCTGGTAGTCCAAAGCTCCAAGAGAGAGGGATAAAAAGCAACAATAGTGCTCTCAATTGTGATGGGATACAGGAGTAAAATAACAGATAAAGTAATACTCACAAAGATAGAGCAGAGGTACTGCTCTATGAATGGGCGTTGGTGGTACGATCTGATACCTCTGCTCTATCTTTGTGACTATTATTTTATCTGTTATTTTACTCCTGTATCCCATCACAATTGAGAGCACTATTGTTGCTTTTTATCCCTCTCTCTTGGAGCTTTGGACTACCAGACGGTGCTGACGGATGTACTACCGCTACATATCCCATAAGCGGGGATTATACCGCTGTACGCTATCCACACCAGAGCTGGCCATAGCTCCCTCAAATGTGAGTTCATTTTTCTATCTATTGCACATTCAACTATATCACAATTGAGAGCACTATTGTTGCTTCTATCTCTTCTTCTGAGTTTTGGATTACCAGACGGTGTTGACGGAGAGCCCTCCCCTACATATCCCATAAACGGGGATTATACCGCTGTACGCTTGTTACACCAGAGCTGGCCATAGCTCTCCTGAATGTGAGTTCTCTACTTTTGCTACCTACCGCACCTTGAATTTGACATACTGCACCATTGGTTGCCTCTACCTCTTTTGTATTTTCATATACTGAGTGGTCAACACCAGACGCACCTACCTCCACCAAGAAACCTTATCCAGTATCCCCGACGATCTACTAGTATCCTAGTTATACGTTACTGGACTTTTGGCGCAGCCCTTATATATCTTTTTCCCTACCTGTGTTTACTCACTGAAGGACTTGAGGGGTTCTCCTTCCTTTGGGTTGCTGCCTACCTTTACTAATTGTGTGGTAATTAGCGCTGAATTCTCTCTTTTTTCGTGTTTATTAGAAATCCATACCCTGTTAAAAATGCCTACTAGTTTTATGAATTAATACAGCAATGTAAACAATAAAGCAGGACTGATTGAGACTGCACAGGAAGATTGGTAAGTATGGAGTCCTCACAGTGGAGTCAATCAGTAATAAAAATAAGTTTCTAAGTGGAGATGATAGCAAGATGGTACTAAATGGTATAGAAACACTATCTAATCTGCCTAAAGATAACAGTTCAGCAGGACTGATTAAGACCACAAAAGGAAATTGCCAAATCGGTGATTTAGATAAACTGCTGAATGAAGGTAATGACAGGATAATACTAATGGTAAAAAAGGAGCTTAATTTACCAAGGAGAATTAAACTTATATTAGAAACCTAGATATAGTAACAGACGTCCTATAGTCAAAACTGTCTATTCGTCACTAGGTATATATGTCTATTAGTGTTCCAATTATTACTCCCAGAATACCATATACATATCAATCTGTAACAGGCAGAGAAGACCTCTAAATCATTTGGCAGGCAGAGAAGGCAGTCTAAAGACTCATGAGAGGGGGGGAAGGGGGTTAAGTTGCTAATGGGTTCTATAGATGGATCTCTATGTACTCAGTGTATAGAATTCTGTTAGTGATAACTCTTCAAGATATAAACAGAGACTTGTCAGGATGCTGATAGCTGCACAATCAACTAGCTATACTTCAAATCCTACAACTAGCACTCCCACTGTGCTTTCAAGGGCACCTGCCACCATTCCCACTAAGCAAGTGCCGATATGATAGTAGAAAAAATAAAATAAAAATGAATTAATGAAAGAAAATAAATAAACTAATAAATCAAATAGCTCAGGCGCAAATTCAAGTGCTGGTTACTGAATTATAGAAACAGCATGCTAGGAACCCCTGACGCGCACGTTTCGCCTGACCTGGCTCATCAGAAGGGACCAGCTATGACCAATGGCGAATGCCCAAGTGTTTAACTGGGTATGTGCTTGAATTTGACAGCGCTATCTACTGTGGGCTGATGACATGTCCCACAAGGACTTCATCTACCCAAACAAAGACCTAGGTCACAAGGGATTTCCAACCCCAATGCAGCGTAAAAAAATAGTGAAAGTCAAGGCTTACTTTTAATTTAATTTTTTCCATAGAATCTTACATTTTGTATGATGAACTCTGACAGTCACTGTTGACATGCCTCCTGTTATACCAGAGCACTCAACTTCGATAGAGATTTACCACATTAGCACCTATACACCCTGAGAGACCCTAGCCTAGCGCCCAGTGAAAGATAGTTACCCTCTGAGACAGGAGATAGGGATACCTCCATCACCAAGATTCGCATTTTGATTGGCTGCTCAGGTACATACCATCTAAAAATTACTATACAGTAAGGGATCCTTGGTGGCAAAACCCACAAATCTTCTACTACTTTGTCGTTGACCCTTTTCTCTGCAAATTATTATTTTTTCCTTCCTTCCTTCCTTCTCTTCTCATTGACAAGTACTTACTCTCCCTCCACATTAAAATAGGTAGTTTCACGTATTTACCAGGGATTCTTAGCTTTGATTTTGGGGTTTTTGTACATTCTATTGCAGTCCAATTTTTTAACATTAGGGGAAAAGGTCATACATTCTCAATAGCGAACAATTAACTATCTGCATCTCGGAAGACAAGGATGACCTTCCACTTCCCTGGCTTCTTTTAGCTAAACCAAATAAAAAGTCAAAATATTTTTTTTTTTAGCATTTATTTATTTATTTGTTGATTATCCTTACTGTTTGCTTATTTTATTCATTTATTTATTTGTTGCCTATTTCACTTTATATCTTATTCCTGCTTCTGGGAGGTTCTCCAAAACTTGGTCTGGATCGATCAAAGTGGATTGTGATGGGCCTTTTGCAATTCTAAATCTTGTGAGTGCAACTTACTCAAGTGTAATTTTATTTTGTATTAAGCGCTGCACAATGGTTTTGTATCTTCTTTTCTCCAACATGTAATTATCTGGATAACGAGAAGAAAGGATGTTCCGCTTTTACACATTTCATTCTGGCTTGCTTGGTGTTAGTATTTACTACACTATTGTGGTTCTTTTGTATTTTATATTGCTATATTTTTATTTTGTCTAATAAGAAGGAATAGATGAACCTTCGTATAACCTGCATATTCTAAAGACTAATTTTTACCTTTTTTTCACTGGTGTGTTAGTTTTGATCTTTTGATCTTTAATTTTGTACCTGCCCTGGTAAAGTACTTGTTATCTTATGGTTTCTAATAACAATGCTGTTTTTTTTTTATTGTATTGAGAAAGATTTCTGCCCAATGTTTCAATACTTGCATTGTTATTTATCTGTTTTATTTATCTGTTTTCTATACATTTACTGTATTTAAACTAAATAAAATAACACACATTTAAAAAAATTTAAAAATAATGATCCTTGTTAAAATTGTTTTGTAGTGCTTGTTTATACCTGGAACGTTCAAATATTTTCATTTTTCTTTAATATAAAATGTAAGCAATATGCAGGAATTGACCCACAATGTTGTAATGTATAGAATTGATAAGGCATTGAATATTAAAATGGAAAAAATTAATTGCGTTTAAAGATTCTAAGTCTGTTACACTTACATAGCAAATGTCAACCGCTGGAAGATTCCTCCAACCCTGGAAGATGGACCACCAATCAGAATTTCTTATTTTGGACTGTGAAGTCTACTCTTATTCCACGAATCCCTGCTTGACTTGTGTACACACTTTATCCCCCATAGGCAGTCCCATTCATCAAATTTCATGACAGGGACTTCTTTGTCCCCTTATAACAAATGATGTGGCCAGGACAGTCATAGAAAACTTGGGGAACATGGTTTGTGGCATGTAAACATGGGATGATTCTGATGTCTCTACAAATGGACCTGTCAGTAACAGTCAGTTATCCTCATTTTCCATAATACCATCATTCTCAAAGCATAACTGTGTGTCAGGAAATCCAGAATGACAAACAAAGCATTGGTAACGCAGTGTGTGTCAGCATTCTAAGCATTCGCACTCACAGTAATTTTGAGTAAGAAAGGTGCTAGGAGGGCAGTGATTAAACTGTCCCTCTCCCTCTTATGTCTTCCACTGGCATCACTCTTAGAAATATATTCATTGACTTTCTTTACAGAGTGTGTTTAAAGGTTTTAAACCTTTTGCTGCTACATTGGTACCAACTTGGCTTGCATCGTTTGGATTATGTTACTGGACATTCCCTCAACCCTCCTTTTAAAACATTGGTAATGAACCATTGTCTTGGCATTTGGACTATAATTATTGTATTCTCCCAATTTTCTTACCTTCTTTAGTTAATTCACTGTGTTCCTTCACTGACAACTACTGAGTGGATTGACATGATTTGAGGTGGTAAAAGCTGAAATTAACCTCAACAGTGCTATCCTAGCCATCAGGCCCCAACCCCTTATGCATTTACTTACTTATTATTGCTTTTTTTTTTCCCTCTATTGGTCACTTTCACTTGATTTATGTACCAAATAGAATAAAACTCCACTATTTTTAGATTTATACTATGTATATATTTTGCAATACATTACGAGGTGATTTTTTTTTTTCTAGAAATGATTGCAAGAACTAAATTCGTCAGAACCAAAATGCCATTTGGATAAAACTACACTTAACCAAAACAAAAAACAATAAAATGTAATAATACCTTAATTCAATTATTATGTGGTTTACATAACAAGCTAGGGTTTAAACTTGGACTTGGGTATAGACCATAGGGCATGATATAGAGCTAAATATGTAGGAGGAACAACTACCATTTGTCTTTAGTGGCCTCAATCCACTGACCTCTAGTCTTTCTGACACCTTTCTCATACTCTAGCCCCAGCACAAACATGTCTCCTTAACCTTCCATCAGCAAACAACAACTGGAAATGTTAGAAATGATTTTACACCTGACATGAACATGGACATAAATTAGATGGTGATAGCTCCATCTCTTGTCAAGTTTTGTAATATGTAGGACAAATGCATAACACAAAATAGATCCTAGCTTTCTTCTGATATCTTTTGACTACTTTGGAATTTAGGTGAATTTCCAACACAGTCAATATGAGTATATTTATAAAGATTACATCTTTATAAAATACTCAATAAGGAGGAGGGGTGGTGACAGAACCTCATGAACGCATTTTATAGGTTTTATCCACATATATGCACTAATGATTTTGAACGCTCAAATTATTGTAGTTTTAAGAAAAACAATATTGAAGCAAAAGCTGCCCTTAATGGCCACACCCCCAAAATACTTATTTTTTAGTGTATGTACACAGCTCAGCCATAAAAAACCTTCTGCAAGTTGGATGTAAAGTGACCTTCTTTATTATTTTTATTTATTTATTTATTTATAAAATATTTTACCATGAAGGATACATTGAGATTTCTCTCGTTTTCAAGTATGTCCTGGGTCCACAAAACATTGCATTGATACAATAGGGTACAATAAAATACAAAACCAATATTAATACACAATATATACAAAATTGAACAAAGAACAGGTAGGAAATATATAATCAACCATAACACGTGCATTCTGTTTTGAAGTATGTAGAGACGAATTTATTAAAGGATTTTAGGCCTGGGGAAGATTTGAAAGTGTGCGGGAGGTTGTTTCATAATTGCAGTGCTTTGTAGGAGAAGGAGGATCGGGCCGCTTTCTTTTTTGTATTGAGGTAGACTAAATAAAGTGCTGGTACTGGATCGGAGGTTATAGGAGGTGGGAACAGCCGGGGAGAGCATTCTGCTCAGGTAGGGTGGGAGCTTCCCAGAAAAACTCTTAAACACAAGGCTGGAAAGATGAAGGGTGCGTCTGGATTCCAGCAACAGCCAGTTTAGTTCTTTTAGCATGTAACAATGGTGGGTCCTGTAATTACATTGTAGCATAAATCGATAGTACGAGTTATCCAATGTATTACGTTTATTAAGGTGGGTTTGCGGTGCAGGTGCATATACTACATCCCCATAATCAATTGGCATCAGCCTCTGCTATACAATCTTTTCCTTTACTGTAGGGCATAGGCAGGATTTGTTTCTGTAAAGGGCACCTAGTTTTGGATAAAGTTTAGATGCAAGTTTTTCCATGTGGAGGCCAAAAGATAGATTGGGGTCTAACAACATAACCAGGTATTTCAAAGAGTGGACTGCGCTCAGTGTGCTATATGATTTTGTTTTGATGGATAGGGGGGAATTGTGTAATTTGTGTAATTTAGGTACTGTTCCAAAGATCATTGTGACAGTTTTGTCACTGTATTGTTTTGTTTTTTGCGATCCACTTTTCCACCTCTGCAAACTGGTTTTGGAGCACAGCCTCAAGCTGCGGTAGATCGGATTTGCTTGCATAGATTAATACATTCCTTTAGAAGGAAAGGACACCCAGGCAGACACATAGGGTTTGTTTACAACCTTGTCAGTAAATCATTGCTGTAAACTGTCACTATTAAAACTCAGAAACACACACCTGAGCATGCACACGTCATCCTGTGTGGCCAGTCAATAAAGGCAAGCAGCAGCTGGCTTACAATTTAATAAAAGGGATGAACAAGAATTCTTATTTTAAAAGGATGTATAGGGATTTGGTGGTTATTAACCTCTTTACACGAGGAAACAAGTGTTAAAGAACCACTTTGGGCACAATAACAACTTCGTAGCAATCAGGTTGTTGGCAGGAAAAGGTCTCAGTTTTAGGCATTCCAACTGAAGGCTCAGATTTGCATGAGAAGTGAAGGTACAGAGCAATATGGCACATTTAGCAGACTTTCATGAACGGTTCATGCGACCTCCTTGCACTATTATGACTTAATTGCAGCAAAGTTATGTTACTTTGAAGGTTACTTAAAGGAACATTATAGGGTCAGGAACACAAACATGTATTCCTGACCCTATAGTGCAAAACCGACCATCTAGGTGGCTTGCCCCCTGTAGCGGATGGCATTGGGCTGTCCTAAAAAGTGCATTTATGTCTATGTGTTCGGTTGAATTGTAACATGTATACGTGAAGTGTATGACGCATTCAACTGATTGTTCGGTAAAATCACTCCAGTTATTATGCGAATGAAACTACCGAACAATCAGACCACCCCAGGAGTATGTGTGCCTCCAATTACTGTTCGCAACAATGTTGCAAACAGTAAATTGGCGGTTCGTGTAATGGGTTCTTTGTTCCCATTCGGGAAACGAACACGTGGCGGTGGCCATTTTTAACTCCCGAACAGCGGTGTTTTGCCGTCGAGTGTCTGGAACCCAAATCGGACACTCGGTTAGGCAAACACCGCTGAGACCTCCACACTGCCGCCAATTTGTATATAAACTACCGAACGGGTCACCATTGGGTAGTTTGAACCCCACGAACAAGGGAAATTACCTCCACAACTCTCCTAACATAAGCCATTCGTGTGTTACATTCCCTTTTCTGTGACCGACCGCAGGGCCAAAACACATGGAACCCTTTTCGGTTATTAAACTCAGCGCGGTCTGTCTTTTTAGTACTTCCATAAATTTCCCGAACCCCTGGTCCGATCTGGGTGATTTTTGGATATGTGTCTTACCCAGATCAGGGCTACCAGGGGATGTAACATTTAAAGAGGTACCCCTATGTTTAGGAGTACATCCAGAAACTAAGGGAATTTGTGTCCTGTATAATGGGATTATGTGTCACACTAAGGGGAGGAGATGTGTGGGTGGCAACTCATGGATGATTGGCTACTGTAATAATTATTGCAAATCCCTCCCTTGCAGGGGAGAAGGCTTTATAAGGAAAGTGTGTGAATTAAAAGTCTGTTCTGCTCCTGATGCTGTGTGTCGTCCAGTCATTGGGATCTGGATGGGGATATTCGTAGATTACCTTACTTGCTGGAATTATTACTTTATGGTATTTTTACTACTTTTTCCTGAGCCTCACTGGGATCTCTAGTGGAGTTAACCTGGGGAATACCAGGCCTCCGCTACACCCCTCTTAGCCACCTTAAAATCTCACCTTAATTCCAGCGCTGCGGGTTCTAGAGGCCACTAGAGGGCACTTCCTGGATTATAGCACAGAAATCCTGTGCTAGAGCGTCACTGAAGTGAGGACCTCCAGCGTCGCTCACTTCCCCATAGGAAAGCATTAAAAAGCATTGCCGCGCATGCGCATTAGATCTCTCCGGGCCGGTGGGCGGGATCAGTCTCGCCCACCGGCCGACGCAATCACTGGGAGGAGCAGCGACGTGGGACATCGTCGCTGCCTCTGGTAAGTTCCTGAAGGGGTTTTCACCCCTTCAGCAACCGGGGATTGGGGGGTGGGAGTGAGAGGGGACCTGCAGTGCCAGGAAACGTATTGTAAAAAAATAAAAAAAATTGGTCCCCCCTTCCGAGCTCCCACCCGTGACGTGCGAGTGGGGGCTTTTAAACTAAAGGGGGACCTATTGCACTTTTAAACTAAAGGGGGAGGACAATAGGTCCCCCCATTATTTTACTTTAGGGCCCCCACCTGCCGCTCAGGGGTGGGGGCCTGGGGGGGCAATAGGCCCCCGTTCAGGTTAGAAGCCCCCACTCGCGCAGCACTGGTAGGGGGATGTGTTTTTTTTTGTTTTTGTGTAAAAAAAAGGAAGGAATAAAGGAAGTGAATAAATGAGCATGTTTTGTAGACCAAGCAGATTGTTAAAAAATTATAGTTTTAGATTGTGATTAGTTGCCCTTGTATGTTTAACATAGTTTAATTGTAATTTATGTTTTAACAGTTAAACAAGTTATTGTGCACATGTGGTTATATGCAGGGCCGGTGCTAGGATTTTTGACTACACAGGCGAAGATGCAATTAGGCCCCCAAAAAATAAACAATGCCTCTTCACCTCTCTCGTAGCCCCCTTTTGAATTTCTTACCCCCATTAGTGTTGCATATCCACTCTCTTGAATGTCTTATCCCTTTGGCCCCTTTGTGCCTTACACCCCCCTTTAGTGTGTCTCCTACAACACCTCTTATGTATTTCTTACTTCCCCGCCAGCCCCTATCTATCTCTCTTTTTCTCCCACATAAACATAGATACAGGCAAAAATACATACATGCACAAATACACAAACATACAGACACACAACCATACAAGCACACAGACATAATTTTTCAGGCACACAGTCACAAAGATATACAGACACACAGTCATAAAAGGCACACAAACAAACACAGTCATACAATCTACACATACAGGTACATTGTCATACAAACACAGACATACATTCATACAGACACAGGCCCTCACAGAAATACACATACATAAAGAAACATAGAGATAGGCATTCAGAGACATACATACACAGACAAACAAAGAACCCTGCACACTGATACCGTGTAAATGCTCCGGCCATCAACAGTGGTGGATGCTCCGTGTCAGGCGGACATCGCTGGATCCACCAGTAAAGTCTTCAAAAGGAATAAACGCAGGCAACACTCCAATAGTAAGGATGGTATATTTATTGGTAGGTGAACCACCCCATAGAAAGTGTGATGTTTCAGCTCATGCAATAAGGCTCTGCTGAGCCGAAACGACGCACTTTCTTTGGGGTGGTTCACCTATCAATAAATATACCATCCGTACTATTGGAGTGTTGCCTGCGTTTATTCCTTTTGAATACATACACACAGTCATACAGAGACATACATACTGTATGTCTCTGTATGACGGTCTGTGTATGTACACAGGATGGCTAAAAGATAGATCCCCATCTGTCGTGCAACTTCAACAATGCTTTGAAAGCTGGGGGTCTACCGATTCCCCATGCTTGCAGGATTGTATTTAGCATGGAGCAGTATTTGTGTGTTTGACTGTAAGCATGTGTTTGTATGGAGTATGTTTGTATGATTGTAGTGGTGTGTTTGTATGTAATGTTTGCATTTGAATGCAAGCATGCATTTATGTGTAGTGTTGGTTTTTGAACGTAGGTGTGTGTTTATATATAATTTTGGTGTCTGATACAGAGGTGTGTTTGTATGTAGTGTTGACATTTGAATGCAGGGGTGTGTTTGTATGTAGTGTGTACGTTTGCATGCAGGTGTTTATTTGTGTGTAGTGTTGGTGTTTGAATGCTGAGATATATGCACATATACACATACACTGCCACACACGCACACACTGTGATACACACACTGACACACATGCAGATATACATATACACAAACTGATACACATTCAGATAGACAGACACACATATACAGATACACACAAACACTGACAGACATACAGATAAACACACACTGACATACAGACACGCTGACAGACATAGAGATACACACATACACAATGATAGACATACACAAACACACAAAGACACACACACACTGACAGACATTTAGATACACACAGACACACGGACAGAGACATTTACATACACACACACACTGACAGACATAGATACACACACACTGACAGACATATACAAACACACTGACAGACATACAGATACACACATACACAATGAAAGACATACACAATGATAGACATACACAAATACACACTAACAGACAGACATACACACACTGACAGACATTTAGATACACACAGACACACGGACAGAGACATACATACACACCCACTGACAGACATGGATACACACACACTGACATAGATACACACACACTGAAATGGATACACACACACTGACAGACATAGATACACACACACACTGACAGACATGGATACACACACACACTGACAGACATGGATACACACACACTGACAGACAGATACACACACACACTGACAGACATGGATACACACACACTGACAGACATGGATACACACACACTGACAGACATGGATACACACACACCTGACAGACATGGATACACACACAGACACACTGACCAACAGGTTCAGGAGGGTGGCTTACCTGGGATCCAAAGTGCTGCCTGAGGTAGTTGGGAGTTGGAGGAGCTGGTCCTGCCCAGCCCCCCTCGTCTCTGCCTTCTGCTGCTGTAGTTTTCTTGGGAGGACTTCCTCCCATGCTGATTAGAAGGGGGCCCGTAGCTCCGCCCCTGCTGGGCACCAGCCGCAGTGTGTGCTTCAGTGGGAGCAGGGATATGACGTTCATATCCCCGCCCCCTCCACACAGTCCGCGGCACTGCAGGTTGGCGCTCGGCCACGCTACAAGAAGTGACCGGCAGGAGAGGGGAGCTGTGCACTTCCCTCCTGCCGGTCACCCGGACATTTGCGCCCCCGGGCCGGTGCGCCCTAAGGCGGCCGCCTGTGCCGCCTTATGGACGCGCCGGCCCTGGTTATATGTTACTATGGAAATAAATTGCTATCTTTTTTAACTATATATTTACCAAATTTTAAATTCCGATCTGATTTAGAGCTTTCAATATATTTTTGAAATTACATTATTTATTTGCCTGCCATGGTTTAGGTTGACAGCTTTTTTCAAGAATATGCTGTATTTGCTGGTCCATACATGTTTATGCACGACAATTACTATACCCCCAGCCATGCCTAGAAACTATAATCTTGGTTAGTCGATATTTGTGTTGCTTTTGCTTTAGTTTTTGTGTTTTCAAAGTTTATTAACCTCTTAAGGACCAAACTTCTGGAATAAAAGGGAATAAAGACATGTCACACATGTCATGTGTCCTTAAGGGGTTAAACCTTTTCCAAAATGTATAAATAAAAATTGAAATAAATCTTTTCATTGTACTAGAAATTGAGGGGTTACAAAATGGACAAGGGAATATTTATTTTAGAGTGAACAACAAAGTTGCAATTTTAGTACATTAAAAGCTCAAATGCTTGCTTGAGATTCCTTCGTGCCTGTAGGGAAACAATACGAGGAGGCAGTTTGATGAACTCCATGGACCCTTGTGTGATCTCTGCCAATTTCACCCAGGAAGGAACTTTTACTGCTGCCTTTATTTAGACATATTTGAATAATACTGGTAAAGAGATCTTGCAGTCAAATGAAAGAAATGCCATATAAGTTAATAATACATGCAATAATGTTTATATTTAAAGATATGAGAATGTATATAATTCTTGGTCACCTTCCGCATACTAACCGTTAAGAGGACAGGTTAGTCATGTTTGCATGAATGCAATATAATCGTTTCACTGCTTATACTGAGGATAACATAGAATAATGGTTAGTGAACAGTTTTTACACGTCACATTTTTTTCAAATTATTTTGAGTTTTCTGAAATTGCAGAAAATATAGACACCATAAAAAGGGGGAAAAACAACATATAACAAAACAAATGAGAAAGAACACATCACTTCAAGAACAAACCACATTTGTGATTTTAAGTAATTTCTATTGGTTTTGCAGCAAGCATGTTAATGTTATGTCAATAAGTAAGTAATAATTATGATACTTAGCTTTAAAAAATATTTTTTGTGTTAGTCATGGGACATGGTCAAAGGTCATTGCAATGGTGTTGTTTTTTACTTACATTTTTTTGCCAAAGATAAGTGAAAATAACTGTAACTGTAACTGGTAGTATTTTAGCTTTGAACCATACAATGACAATTTTCTGATTTACTATGAATATGCATTATAATATAGCTATATAATTACAGTAATTATAATAATAATAATAATAAAAAAATTATAATAATACCTTCAAGGGCTTAAACATGCAAATTTACCCAAGAAGAGTATATTGAGCTGGTCTAGAGGTACAATAAACCTCCTGTAGTTTCTATATTTCTTTGTCTTTGATGTATAAATCTATTCTATTAACAGACCCACTTTACCTAAATGGCTGCAAGGAAAAAGGGATTAATTGCTATTTTTGTAACTTTTTTGTTGTCTTGTGGAGTTACCCATGGCTTCAGAACATTTTTCAGGTAAGGATTGTGATATTTCCAGGTATAGTATAAGTTTGAGAGATACGCTCAGTTGTCACACATAATTACATCCATAATTTAAAATTCCCACAAGCCCACTTCCATTGGAGAGTTGTAAGTTAGCTCTGGTAAGTGGGAATTTAGCCTTCAGAAGTGTGCCATGGACCCTCGATGCACTTAATGTTGAGAGTAGCAATTCATTTGATCTCTATTTTATCTACATATGATACTAGCCAAATTCTTTGCACATCTACAGCTAAAAAGCTATTTCCATTTTAGTGTTTCTAATTAACAGCTGTAAAACCTGCAAATTTGACAAAATTCTAAGCAACTGCACAAGGGATCTTGCAACTTTAAAGGACCACTCTAGGCACCCAGACCACTTCAGCTTAATGAAGTGGTCTGGGTGCCAGGTCCTTCTAGGGTTAACCCATTTTTTTATAAACATAGCAGTTTCAGAGAAACTGCTATGTTTATTAATGGGTTAAGCCTTCCCCCTAATTCTCTAGTGGCTGTCTCATTGACATACTGGATACTTCACACTTAATTGAATAATTGAGTATCCAGAATTCAAAGTGAATTTCAAAATTTAAGAGAGCAGAGAGAGAAAAAAATGAAACAACTGCGTTTAGTTTGAAAGTTTTGGCCTAGAATTGAAATTTAATTTGAAATTTATTTCAAGACACGGAGGCACTGGCGTACATACCCACCAGGCCGCCCCTGCGACCCGGTATGTAGCCACAGGGCCAGCCTCTTCCCCTGGGGGCCCAGGAGCCGACCACCCCAGGGCCCCCCGAGGCTGGCCCTGCTGACCCCGGGTGGCCGGTCAGGCGGGCAGGCAGGCGGGCGCGCGAGGGAGCACTCAGTGCTTCCTCTTCAGCTCCCTCGCGCACCGCAATGATACCGGAGCCGGAAGATGACGTCATCTTCCGACGCCGGCATCCCTATGCGGCGCGCGAGGGAGCTGAAGAGGAAGCACTGAGTGCTCCCTCGCGCGCCCGCCTGCCTGCCCGGCCGGCCATCCGGGGTCAGCAGCACCACTGGACCCCAGGGAATCCCCCCAGCACTCCAAAAGGTAAGGAGGCTGGGGGGATTACATTTAAAAAAAAAAGTGTGTGTTAGTGTGTGTGTGTTAGTGTGTGTTAGTGTTAGTGTGTGTGTTAGTGTGTGTGTCAGTGAATGTGTCTGTTATTGGGTGTGTGTCTGCTAGTGAGTGTGTTACTGTGTGTGTCTGTTACTGAGTGTGTTTGATGTCTGTTAGTGAGTGTGTGTTTGTAAGTGAGTGTGTATGTATGTCTGTCGCTGAGTGTCTCTGTCAGTAAATGTGTGTGTCTGTTAGCTAGTGTGTATGCGTCTGTTCGTGAGAGTGTGTGTGTGTGTCTTCAGCATTTACCTTTCTCCAGCGTCGGACTCCCCAGTGTCCGCCACTCAGCTCCAAAATGCACATGCGCGGCAAGAAGCAGGCGCGCGTGCATTTAAACCGCCCATAGGAAAACATTACTCAATGCTTTCCTATGGACGTTCAGTGTCTTCTCGCTGTGATTTTCACAGTGAGAATCGCGGAAGCTCCTCTCTCAGCTGTCACTGAGACAGCCACCAGAGGCTGGATTAGCCCTCAGTGAAACATAGCCGTTTCTCTGAAACGGCTATGTTTTCAGCTGCAGAGTTAAAACTAGAGGGACCTGGCACCCAGACCACTTCATTGAGCTGATGTGATCTGGGTGTCTGTAGTGGTCCTTTAAGTGTGTGTGCATACCGCGGTCGCGGGGTCGCAGCCCTGCAACCCCTGCAACCAGGTGCCCGCCACCATGTGTTGCAACCCCGACCCGCGCCAAGTAAGCGCGGGGGGGGGGGCCCCACGGATCAATTTTTGCACCGGGGCCCCATGGGTCATGTGTACGCCACTGCACGGAGGGTCATATTGTGCATATCTCTTTCTTTACTTAACATACAGCAGCAAAGAGAAACCAATGAGAAAAAAGGATGTTAACATGTGACCTCCCAAACTCCACCCCCTCATGAGCAGGCATCCCTATAATCCAGGATCCCACCCTTCAACTTCCTCTTTCTTTGCTGCTCTGGATGCAAGCTAAGTATTTTTCAGACCTCCTGTTAACACTTGATAATTGCTGTATTTAATGTTTGTTTCCTATTAGACAAACAGCCTGCTGTCTGTCTGGTGTATGCAGTTATCTATTTGTGATTTTACTGCTTGTCAGCACCTGCATTTATGATTGTTTTATGCTTGAACTGTTACTTGCCTGCCTGTTTCCCCTGGCTCACTGTCCTCCTTGTAACTCCTCCCTTGCGTGTTCCAAGCTTCATTTTTACCCGGCGGCAATCTTGGATTTTCAGCCTTGACGTTTTTTGCATTTACGCGGCATCCTTCAAAATGCTCATTTTGGGATCCCATTGGTACCTACTGGTACCCCTTGGCCCTGTCTCACCATCTACCAACTTTTTTCATTTTTTTGGCAGCCAACACACATTTTCTGCGGTATCGAGCCGCGCACGTGACATAATCAGACCACGCCCCTTTGCTTTCCGGTCCTGCTCGGCCGGCCTCTCTGCTCTTGTGTATGCTATTTGGTGGCTGTACCTCCTGTGAGTTACCCTGTGTGCTCTCCTTGTCTGCCTCTGATCCATTATCTACTATGTCTCAGTCTAAGCATACCCCCCCCAGCAGGGAGCTAAATTCAGGTCCTTTCCCTGATCATGAGACCTATGACCCTTCCTCAGATATGTAGGTGCCTTCACTGCCCTTGACATGCGCAACACTCTATGTGCAGGGTTTTACCAAAAAGGTCTCCACCAGGGGCCGGTGGCAACAGGGGCGTCCCGCCGGCCGTGCCTCCTTCTTAAACTCACTCTGACAGAGTCGAAGCCCCTCTTTGCCTGCCAGAGGGGTGCTTACCAGGACGCAAGGACTCCATCCCCCTTTTTCCCGCAGAGGGGTCATCCCTAGCATTACAGAGGCTACAGAGGATCCTCCGACCATTCGGTGAGTCTCCATCTATTTTACCCTTTTTCCCAGTTACCTGAGTGAGGAAGATTAACCCATTTTTCTCAAATTTGGTCCGCATAGAATTTGTAATGACCCCTGTGCAGTTGTGTTCTCCCCATCCTATTGTATTTTCCAGGTTCAACCAGCACATGATCAACGCGTAACTGGAGGAATTACGCCTCAAAGGGGCGATAGAACCCGCATGTCCAACCCCTCATGCATACATGAGCAACATATTTCTGGTTCAGAAAAAGGGCAGACAGATGTGATCAACCTCCGTTCCTTGAATGTCCTGGTGTGCTACAGGCACCTCAAAATGGAAGGTATTCACTTTCTCCATGATTTACGCCTCACCGGAGATTGGATAGTGAAGCTGGACCTCAAAGATGCCTACCTCACAGTTCCCATTGCCACAGACTCAAGGGACTTCCTGCAATTCCTTTAGCAGGGAGAGAGGTGGCGGTTCACTTGCCTGCCCTTCAGCCTCTCATCTGCGCCTTGGTGCTTCACAAAGCTGTTACGACCTGTTATGGCTCTGCTGCATGCTCATGGTGTCCGACTGATAGTGTACCTGGACGACATCCTCATACTGTCCCAGGATCCGGACACCCTTCGGCTTCATCTATGGTGGACCAAGGACCTCCTCACTCAGCTTGGTTTTCTCATAAATTGGGAGAAGTCACAAATGACCCTGCAAGAAAGATGGAGTTTCTGGGATTCTTGATCGACTCAATTGACGAGACTTTGAATCTACCTGCCTCCAAAGTTCGCTCTATCAGGGGAGAGATCCATTGGACACTGTCTCATCGTCAGATTTCTCTGAGACAATTGGCTTGTGTGATTGGCCTGAGGTGATATTCCCTTGACCCCTGCACTACCATGCCCTTTAGTGCCTCAAGATTTTCCACTTGCTCAGATGCCTATCATGTGGAGATCACATCTCTCTGGATGTGGAGACAAGAGACGAACTCCGCTGGACGTCTGGAATGACAGAGCCATCTTTGGCCTGCAGCCGGAGGTGTCCATAGAGTCAGATGTGAGTTTTCATGTCTGGGGAGTCCGTTGTGGCCTGGTCTCCACGGGTGGTCGCTGGTCTCACAAAGAATCCCGGATGGCGAGGTGTTCGATATTTCTCTACAAACTAAGTTCTCCTGTTGGTCAGTGATTTAACCGGCATTTCCCGATCGACCGCGCTTATACCCTGTTTCCTGCCTTCGGGAGTACGAACGCAGAATAGCTTTCTACTGGCCTCTGGGAATTTTTCACTTGTTTCTCACCTTGCGACACCCCTTTCATCCTGTATCTAGCCCCACTTTGGCCCAACTTTGGCCCAACCTTTTGGGAGTTTTACTTCTGATATAGAAATTTATGATGGATCAATCATCCATGAGAGATAACCAGAGGCTCCGAATTATATGTACGAATTATATGTATGAGCGCTCGGGATAACCAATAATAAACCAAAGACACTTCGTTGTAGTTCAAAAATCATCTCTTGGTCTTTAATGGGAGAACATCGTATATATGAAATGGCAATTAATCTACTGCGCATGTGTGAGACCGAAGCAACAATGGCTTATTTTAGAAAGTGTTATGACTTACTTGAGAACATCTTATCTACAAGGTTAAAGCAAACATTCTCTTTCATGAGAAAGAGAACCAGCTGCAGAAATTGCTGAGAGAAACAATTAAGCTTTTAACCCCTGCAGATGTGGAGGGACTTAAACTAAGGCAAAGACTGATGACTGTAACCCTTTATTTACCTTTATCTATGACAATTCCCCTCTTTTGGCGCCACAGGTAAGAGTTTTAGGCAAGGTATATCCTGGTACACTAGTTATACCTGGGACTTTAATTAGCTCTTCACCTCGGTTCCCTTGCCATCTCACATCAAAGGAGCCATCAAAGAAGACTTACAGGTTACAGGATAAAATGTATTATTAAATCCACATCTCATTTTGCAATAGATCTAAAAGTTAAAACACGTAAGAAGACAGAAAAGATATATCACAACAATTAGTGGCTGCAGTACGATGTTTAAGACTCCTTTAGTGGAGGGAGAACACCCTGTAAAAATATCATACCAGTGATGTCCTATATGCGCCACTATCTTGGTGCCTATGTTGTGTAGTTTATTAGAAACTTTGACAGTTCTTTTCTCTAGTTCATGCACAGAGTGGTTAATGATGGCTAGATGTTCAGCTAGGTGATCAGGTTCGTTGACAATGTTAATTAAGGATTGTAGAGAGACAGAAAGAGTACCCAAATCCAGAGCTTGTGGGTGCCTGGTGGAAGGAATGGTTAATTTGCATCCGGGATGATGGTAATTGCATCATTGAACCACTTGAGCATTGCCAGGTTCTGAAAGCATCCTGCAAACGGAGTAGAGACTCCCGGAAGTTTGTTGGTATCTGGCTGAGAACATGTAAGGCAAATATACAAAGGGGTGAGTTCCATATACATGTCTATCAGATCAGGGGACACTGTCCAATCACAAACACTTATAGAATGTTGAAGCATACAAGGAGTAGTGGTCAGTCATATTTACCACCATACTAGCACTATTCACAGGTTGCTCTTTCAAACATTCCAATAGCTTAGTCTTTCATCATGGTGTTCCCAATCTAACTATTTCATGCATGTGAAACAGACACCCAAGTTATTCAACCCAGAGCCAGGTACTTAGGCTCTGGACAAGGTGAGCAATCACTTATATTACTATAAGTCCATACCTACTATTCACTATATATCCATACCTACTACACCATATTGTCCTCTGTTGTGTTGCTTTTGTTCCCTTATATTGAGGAAAAGTAGTGTGAACCAAAGGTCAAAGTGCCACCAGACGGCACTAAAGTGGAAGAGATTTGAGCCTGTCCTGTTTTAGGCTCTTCTACGTGTCAGTTGACACTTCACAAGTTTGCCTCATAATATACGGTACGTTTATCACACAGATTTATACTATGTGTTTCCTCTCATGTTTTCTTTTATATATACATTGAGACCAACTGGACCACATTATCATTTCTATTTTATGATAAGACCAGACAACCCTTATTTACGGTAGATGTCCAATCCATAATATTTATTGCTCCACTCTTGAGGATAATTGCTTTTCTGCTTTTTTCCACTCTTTCTTTGTTTGCATAATTTGGTGGGTGAGAGAGATCCCCACTAGAGTATTGTAGCGTAACTTCATCTGACACTATCAATATTTAAGCGCCTCTACCACACAGTTTTTTGTATATATCTTTCATGCATGAGCTGTTGAGGAACCCACAAGAAATAGAGACATTTTGGAGCCATGTCACATTGAAAGTAGTCATATCTTTGCCTAGGTACAGTCGACCCTGCTCCCCAGTATACCAATGTCTGTTATCTTTTGTGATGCAAGCCAGTCTGCAGTTGGGACGGGACATGTTAATGTTGGCAAAGCAGGTATAATTGTCCTGAGTCCTCTCAAAATGTTCTCTGTCCTAGCTAGAAAACATTATAGAGTCATCTGAACAGCTTGTTAAAGGACCACTATAGTGCCAGGAAAACATACTCGTTTTCCTGGCACTATAGTGCCCGGAGGGTGCCCCCACCCTCAGGGTCCCCCTCCCGCCCAGCTCTGGGGAGAGGGTTAAAACTTACCTTTTTTCCAGCGCCCGGCGGGGAGCTCTCCTCCTCCTCTCCTCCCTTTCGGCTGAATGCGCACGCGCGGCAAGAGCTGCGCGCGCATTCAGCCGGTCTCATAGGAAAGCATTTACAATGCTTTCCTATGGACGCTTGCGTGTTCTCACTGTGATTTTCACAGTGAGAATCACGCAAGCGCCTCTAGCGGCTGTCAATGAGACAGCTACTAGAGGATTTGGAGGCTGGATTAACCCTATTATAAACATAGCAGTTTCTCTGAAACTGCTATGTTTATTAAAAAAAGGGTTAATCCTAGAGGGACCTGGCACCCAGACCACTTCATTAAGCTGAAGTGGTCTGGGTGCCTAGAGTGGTCCTTTAACTTTGTCCCAGGGGTAATTCAGAAGGTCAAGGTCTGTATAGCAGAGGATATAAAAAGTAACTTCATTCTGGATCAGGCACCAATTTACAGTGACTAGTGTAAATCTAAGCATATTTTCCTTCTAGTTTTATGGATGTGGCAGTAGTCAACAGTACTTGCAAAGGACCATCAAATCTGGGCTCCAGACTTTTCCTCACATGTCTCTTTATCTTAATCTCCAGGCTGAAGCTTGTCGGTAGAGGAGTCACTATCAGGATCTGGAATAGAATCAAACACTAATCTCTGGTGTAGGGCCTGTACATAGCCAGCCATGTTGCTGTGTTGCAGCTGGAGGGTTTGTGGGGAGTGTAGTCCTGTCTTGGGGGCACATCCAAACAGTATTTCAAGGGGGACAGGTGTGTTTTAAGGTGTGGAGTAAATCTCATTGAAATGAGGGCTAAAGAGAGGCATTCAGTCATATAGACTATCTGCACTCTCTGGAACGGGTATAGTGGACTTTGCATGTGCTTGGAGAGTGTTTTTATCACTTGACCTGCATTATTCCAAGCACAAACCATGCAGCTTTAAGTGTGTTTTGCAGCACTTACAATGAAACCTGGAGCAATCCAATGTGCATTTACCAAACTGATCATGTTAATTTTTGACAGATGTGTAGGTCCGTGGGACACCTGGGCCAGCATTGTTTCAAAGCATCCTGATATTCTGCTTACAGCTTCTTCCAAAGTTCCTATTCTTCTGTGCTTACCTGCTTCTGTAGGCTTTGCAATATGTCATATGAAACAGATTAGACTACTGTCATAGTCTGTAAAGGAGTTTTACCTGCAAGTAATGGTCGCTTGGCAGCCTGCTTAGCCACTACATCAGCTCTGTGATTACCTTGGGATGCTTCATTTGTGATCTTTACGTGACCTACCACCTTGATGATTCCCCCATGCTTGGTTAGCAGGATTGCATCCATTAGGGCACTCATGGCCTTCCTGCAGATGTGAGAAAATCTCGGGCCCGCCAAAGAGGTCCAAAGTCATGGGCTATGCCAAAGGCTTACTGAGAGTCAGTATAAATATTAGCAGTCTTACCTGAGGCCAGTTTACATGCTTCAGTGAGAGACTTCAGCTCGCCTCCTGTGCAGAGCAGTGAGGAGCAAGTGGTTCTGCTTTAATTACCTTGTGTGTAGAGACAACAGCATATCCAGTATGGGAGAAAACCTTCTCATCAGTAAATCGGGAACCATCTACAAAATACTCAAAGTCTAATCCTCAACGTCTGGATTAGACAATGGTGAATCAATAACATGTGAAAAATCTGCAGTTTCCTGAGCCATTAAGGCTGCACAGTCATGAACTACCTGGGTACTAACTAATTCATCAGGTGATAAGGAATTCATAAAAAGGTCTGTGCCACTGCTACTCCCCTCTTTTAAATCCATAGGAAGTAATGTAGATGGATTTAATACCATGCACCACTTTAAAGTGAAATTAGTGGGCATACGCAAGGCACACTGCTTTCTGAGATGTCTTGCAGTATGTATGTGCTTATTATATGTACAAATTATATGTACGAGCGCTCGGGAGAACAGACAATAAACCACAGACACTTCGTTGTAGTTCAAAAACCATCTCTCGATCTTTAATGGGAGAACATCGTATGTATGAAATGGCAATTAATCTACTACACGTGTGTATTAAAAAAAAAAAAACAAAGCAACAATGGCTTATTTCTTTTTTTTTTTATTTCTTTTTATTCAATTTTTCAATACACGTATAAAATAGCTCTTTCGAGCACAATACATTCATAAAATATTACAAAATTTACTTTACGTTATCATGTAAGCTTGTTCTCATTAATCATTATACATAAAGAAGAAAAATTAGAAACTCTTCCTTTAGCATATTTTAAGAGTAGATTACATTAATCTGTGTTTTTATCTAATTATTCTTTGTGTGATATTCATTCTACCTAAATTAACATGCATTCAATATACTTACATACATACATACATACATCCGGTCAGCTAAGTTTCTTATATTAATACTTTATGTTGGGAGGTTTATATTTTTTGGTTATCATTTTCCAATGATGTGCAAAGCCCAGACCTCAAATGTTCCCAACATAGTAGGTTCAAAGTTGTAAATCCTTACATGCCTTGAATATGTTAGTCATCTATTCTCATCTCGTAGATCAAAAATAGGTCAAGCTTTAATATTTTTATTCAGTAATATTTTATATAGTAGTAAATGATTTCCTCTCATACCTCTTTCCCCCTTTCCCTGGAATCACCAACGTGAAGAGGGAAAGAAGAAACTTTTTTAGTCGTAATTCTTGCCCATTAGAATTTTACGCGGCTTATCCTAGCTTTACAATATCAGCAATAAGGCTTTTTTATACATCAAGCTATGTTTGGTTTGTATATGGATTATGAATTAAAACACCCAGTTCCATTTCGGTCCGCCCCCTATACATCATCATTGGGTAAACTTGACTCGTGAGACATCACTGATTACCAATATGTGCATTTTTTTGCAGTAAAACCTAGCAGTATTATGACATTAACAGCTAAAATGTCAGACGCAAATACAAATTTAAAAAAAAATCTTATTTTCTCAAATTTTTTAAAATTTTATTCATAATAAATTATGTTCCATATATGAATAGTTAATGATAAATTAAAGCCCTGTTTCTCCTGAACAAAATGATATATAATAAGTGTGGGGGCACTTAATGTGACAGCGGTGAATTACGGTTGGACAGACATATAGCGCAAATTCCAGTTTTTGTTTACGTTTTGTTTTGATCAGAACGTGCACTATTGACTCCGTCCTGAAGGGGTTAACTAACGCCAGTGCTGCAGTGCCACCGTATTTACATTAAAAGGCCTGCAGGGACAGGCCATAGACACCAGAACCACTACATTAAGTGTTTTTAATGTGAGGTACATTAGAGATTAGTGCCACGAATAATATACTAGATTGCCTACTTACAACCAGATGAGGATGATGATGGGCTCTAGCTGCAGTCTGGCTCCACTGGTCTGGTGCTCTCTGGAGGCGGTTTGTAACTGTGGTCACAAAAATCAATGTTCTGGGAGAACGGGAAGTAGCTCCATTTTTTTTAAGGCCCTTTACACAGCTCAAGGTCTGGGTCCCAGGGTCCACCAATGAGTTTGTTCACAGGGGGTGGAGTAGGGGGATGTCCTGATATGTGTGTAAGGAATGCATTGTGTGACTCTGTGTTTGTATGTGTAAGGGCTGCAAGGTGTGTTTCTGTGTATGTACGGGATGCAGTGTGTGCATCTGTAAGGGGTGCATTGAGTGTGTGTAAGGAATGAACTGTGTGTAATGGTTGCATTGCTTGTGTGTGTGTGTGTCTGTGTGTGTAATGCATTGTGTGTTTTTCTGTGTCTTTGTGTGTAAGGGGTGCATTGTGTGTGTGATGGATGTCAATCTCTCCCCCCTCCCTTGTCACTCTCTTCTCCCCCCTCTCCCTCCCTTGTCACTATCTTCTCCCCCGCTTGTCCCTCTCTTCTCCCCCCCTCCCTTGTCACTCTCTTCTCCCCTGCTTGTCCCTCTCTTCTCCCCCGTTGTCACTCTCTTCTCCCTTCCCCTCTCTCATTCCCCCTCCCTCCCCCGTCAATTCCCCTCCCTGTCAATTTCTTCCCCCCACCACCCTGTCAATTTCATTCCCCTCCCTTTCAATTTATTCCCCCCTCCCTTTTTATTCCCCACCCTCACTGTCAATTTATTCCCTCCCTTTCAACCCTCCCTTTCAATTTATTCCCCCCCGTCAATTTATTCCTCACCCTCCCTGTCAATTTATTCCCTCCCCCACCTCTGTTGTAACGTGGCCGAGCTCTGTATGGTCCGCGGGTACAGGGAGCTTTTGTTTCCTGTACCCGGCCGGACTAAAAGGAAGCGCACACTCAGGGCTCGGCCACGCTACAGTGAAGGAGTGACAGGAGGGAGCGCTGAAAGCAGGTAGCGCCGGCCCTGGTTGTTGTATTGATTCGGTCTTTTGTAAGTTTATAGCGTGTAGCATCATACTAGCCTGATAAGACTGACTAATTATTGGATAGCCAATACCTCTTAAAAAAAAATTTGACCACGAGGATGAATTAATTCTAGGTTTTTTTCCTCTCCAAAAAAAATTAGTGAAACTGCTTTGGACCAAGTTAAGCCAATGTGGGGATATGTAAAGAGGAATCAAACAAAACATGTATATCCACTTAGGGATTATATACGCCTTAATGGTATTTACTTTTCCCCACCATGATATTTCATATGGTCTCCATTCCTTTAATAATCTATTAGTTTCTTTTAGCAACTTCATAAAGTTTAGTTCCATACATCTTCTTGGGTCAGCAGATAGAATTAAACCTAGATATACAAAATCATCTCTTGGTCTTTAATGGGAGAACATTGTATATATGAAATGGCAATTAATCTACTGCGCATGTGTGAGACCAAAGCAACAATGGCTTATTTTAGAAAGTGTTATGACTTGCTTGAGAACATCTTATCTACAAGGTTAAAGCAAACATTCTCTTTCATGAGAAAGAGAACCAGCTGCAGAAATTGCTGAGAGAAACAATTTAGCTTCTAACTCTTGCAGACGTGGAGGGACTTAAACTAAGGCAAAGACTTAGGCCTGTAACCCTTTATTTACCTTTATCTACAACCCTTCAAGCCTATATCTCACGTTTTCTCACCTGTGGTTGCGCAGCTTTGAACTTGCACAATATGAGCCTCTGTGTCTTGAAATAAAATGACATGATTTTGCCCCACCCTGTTTGCTGTGGCTGCATTCTCCATCCCTCATGTCTAGTTGGCTTTTATGCTTCTTTGCAGTAACTTTTCTTCCCGTTCTTAGGTGGCTATATCCTCCGACAGGGTTGTACCATATAGCTTGCCATTGTCATTTCTATTGACACAGTATGATTGGGTTTTTGTTGCCATTGCCATGTTTCTTTCGATTTTACGGGTTGTAATCCATGTCTACTTGATGTTATACTATAAGTTGACTCGGTGATGTCTAACCGGGGCTACACCCTGTCTTTTATGGTTTCCAGCTTGATGTTCCTAGGCTTGAGCTGTTGGTTCTTGCTCGCCTCACCACGTTTTTCCTTACAGATTGGACTGCTGCTCTTCTCATTGTTGGAGATATTGGTTTGCCGCAGTTCTGATTCCTGGTTACTACTGGTCAGTTGCTGATCTGTTACTGTTGGACTGTTGATTCACCAAAGAAAGAGGAAGTTGAAGGGTGGATTATAGGGATATCTGATCATGAGGGGTTGGAGTTTGGGAGGTCACATGTTAGCATTCTTTTTCTCTCATTGGTCTCTCTTCGCTGATGTATGTTAAGTAAAGAAAGATATATTCACAATATTTGCCTCTGTGTCTTTCATAAAATCATGTAATTTCTGATAACTAAATAATGCAGTATGCTGAATATCGATACAAATTGTGCTTCCTCTTCATATAATAATGCTTTGCTTAAGCAGAGAAATTAATGTAGGCATTGAACAGTAAGATGGTATATGTTTAAGTAAAATATATAGGTGATGGTAGAACTTGATAAATAAAATATTATTTTACGAAAATAATGTAAATTGGCATCATAATCTGTATCTACATTTCTTTATATAATATATATTTATTGATTTTAATAATTCTAAGATCAGCCTGGGCACACCCTAATCCCCGCGGCACGCCTGTGGAGTGAGATCGGCAGGGGAGATCTCAGGATCTCCCCTGTCGGCTCATGCAGAGCCTGCGCTATCCGAGCACCGGCTCTGCTCTCAGCCTCCCTCCCCACTGCAGCATGGAGGGAGGCAGAGAGGACCCGGGGAGCTATTGCCACGGCAATGCTCAGATCTCGCGATAGTGAACTCTAGCCCCGCAGGCTAGAGTTCACTCACCACTGGACCACCAGGGATGGCAGAAAGGATCCCCCTTCCCTACATAAGGTGAGAAGGGAGGGGGCATATTAAGTAATCTGCCCCCACCTCCACTGGACCGCCAGGGAAGGCAGCAATGAACTATATAAAGTAAGAAGGGAGAGGGGATACTAAGTAATGTACCAACACACATACAGCACCCACAGACCTACACACATACAGCACCCACAGACATACACAGCACCCACACACATACAGCACCCACACACATACAGCCCCCACAGACATACACAGCACCTACACACATACAGCAACCAGCACCCACACGCATACACAGCACCAAAACACATACAGTACCCACACACATACAGCACCCACAGACATACAAAGCACCTACACACATAAAGCACCCACAGACATACACAGCACAGCACCTACACACATACAGCACCCACACACATACAGCACCCACAGACATTCACAGCACCTACACACATACAGCACCCACACACATACAGCAACAACACACACAGCACCCTCACACACAGCACCGTTACACACAGCACCGTTACACACAGCACCGTTACACACAGCACCCTCACACACAGCACCCTCACACACAGCACACAAAGAGCAGCCTCACACACAGCACACAAAAAGCACCCTTACACACACACAGCACACTTACAGTACCCTCACAAACACAAACACGACCCTAACAAACACACACACAGCACACCACCAGTACCATCACACACAAACAGCACCCTCACACACAGTACATTAACAGCACCCTCACAGGCGCGCACACACAAACACCCTCACCCACATAGCACACTACCAGCACCCTCACACACACACACATCACACTAACAGCACCCTCACACAGCACACACACACACAGCAGTGTATGTGTGTGAATATATATATATATATTATATATATATATAAAAAGAAAACGTGAACTTGGCACTCACCCTTTGTAGAAAAATATCCAAATATTCTTGCCTGGGTGCCCACCTCTGGCGTTGATAAATATAAATAATATATATAAGGTGCACTCACAGGTCTTTTTAAGTAAGTGATAAATTTATTCCAGCGTGCAAATTACTTATGCCACAAATTTATGATGATCATCATAAATTTGTGGCATAAGTAATTTGCACGCTGGAATAAATTTATCACTTACTTAAAAAGACCTGTGAGTGCACCATATATATATATATATATATATATATATATATATATATATATATATATATATACACACATATATATACATATATATATGCAGCGTGTGCTTGAGCTTTAGGGTGCACACCCTAACGCAATAGGCT
This sequence comes from Pelobates cultripes, assembly GCA_933207985.1. Classification (NCBI taxonomy): domain Eukaryota; kingdom Metazoa; phylum Chordata; class Amphibia; order Anura; family Pelobatidae; genus Pelobates; species Pelobates cultripes. Next base: position 39,014,125 of record OW240921.1, read on the forward strand.
GCGCATGCCTATGGTCGGTGCACTTGAATGTCTCTTATCTTACCAATAAGGAAAAACAAATGTTTGGAAGGTATATATTCTAGTCCTGACAAATGCCTTATTGCCAAAATTGATGGAAAACTTAAAACAAGACAATGACACTAGATTAGAATGTACAGTGAATTCAAAGAGAAATTCAAATTTAATGAGATACAGGCACCATAACTGGTTCATCTAATTAAAGTGGTTATAGTGTTTTGAGTCCATGGAATTGTACTTCCATTCAATATTAAACAGTTTTTAATGTTTTCATTCTAAACAAGAGTATCCAGCAACCCATCCCCTCTGTGCTGCCTGGGCTAATGTAGAAGCTGGGATTAAGGAGGATTAAAGGGAAACACTATAAGCACCCAGACAACTTCATCTTAATAATCTTGTCTGAATGACATGTTCCCCCCATTTTGTTCTTTGCAGGGTTAGCCTGCCTCTTCTGGCTGTCAATATGACAGCCACTAGAGGCACTTCCATAATTAGCAATTTATGGAAGTGCCTTCTAGCACACTGCTACTTTAATCATGGTCTGATTGCCTCCCAATGGCAGATGCACACTAGCCTCCCAATGCTTTCATATGGGAAAGCATTTGATTGGATGAGATTGTAAACATTAATAATCTCAGCTAAAGAAGTGGAGCTACATGGAGGAGACGAGGGCGGGCTGAAAGATAAGTAAATCCCTTTTTTTAAGCCCTGGCAGTGCTGACCTGGTCACATAAACAGTGACTAGGGAACTATAGAGTTAGGAATACATATTTGGATTCATACTGCTATAGTGTTCCTTTAAACCTATCACAATGCCCATTGCAGGTATCAATATGTATGGCTGCAAAGAATTGTGTGAATTCTGCCTCAGCCATATCTCCAGTCAGGGTAGGGCTTAGTGAAGCCATGGACCTTGATTTAATGTTAAACTGTTCAAAACTGGTTTAACACTTAATGAAGGACAGTACCAGGGGACTATGGACACTGTAGCCAATTCAGTGACATAATATAGTTATAATGCCTACAGTGTTCTTTCCAGGCCAGAGTATTTAAATGGGAAGTATAGTTGTCTTAGAAAATTAAATACAATTTGAAATTGACTTTGAATTCTCACTTCAACCCTTGAAGAGGCTTTGTGAAAATAATATTTTTAAATTTGATTCAAAAGTTAATTTCATTGCTTTACCACAGATAGAACTTTAAAAAAGAGTATCGGTTCACTTATTAATGTAAAATGTTTAGGTCAGTGTGGGGTAATGAGTACTGTATACAACGTTATTTACTAAAGTGAGAATTGCTGAACTTCAGGCCAAAATAGCTGAATTGGAAAAATTATTGTTCTGTTTATTTTGGACTTAAATTTGAAAGTAACGTTGAATTCCCGGCGCATTTCACATAGCAAATAACCATGACAATATAGAGATAGAGAGCTATAGGGAAAAATTATTTTTTTATTCAGTTAATGTTTAACAAAAGATAAAATGATGTACATTGTTATATTTTTACTTTATTTTAAGTATTTAACAAAATCTACATAGTCTGCAACTCTCTGCAATTGGTTCATGAGTTAATGCAGCTCCTGCTTAAATTACACAAGAGGTAAGGGAGGAGTACAGTCTATCCATAGTAAAAATGAATTGACAATACAAGAAAAAAACTAGATTAATTGACAGTAGAATGAAAGGCGGGGATTTATCAAGACAAAAGAGAGCTGTGTCGACTGAAAACAGTGGTTATTTCATTCAAGCCTGTAGAAGAGAAACATGTGCCCAACATGTGGTTTACAAGCCAACCAACCACAGTGTACAGAAGACCCTTCAAGCCTGTAGAGGCATATAAAGCCTTAGCTACTTGAAGAGATTTTCATTCTTGTTCCCATCAGGCTATGGCTGGACAGACTGGGTTCTTTTTTAATTTATTTTTTGTATGTTACATTGGGCTATAATGGCTACTTGGGTATTTAAAAACAGCCTGAATTTCTTTCTGTTGGAAATCTGATGATGTAGTGCCTTAAACTCCAAATATTATCTATTCTGTCCTCAAAGACAAGATATGACATAAATACCAAAAAATAACTCATCCTTTAAAATTTTTACATATATTGAATCCCTGATGCCGTCATCACTTGACATGATTATATGGAGAGGAATGATATTGATATAGTGACAAAGAAAGCAGGCAAGTGAAGTAGGGAGATATCAGAGTATCTACACTGGCAGACATTCTGTGTTAAAGGGAAACTCCAGTGCCAGGAAACCAATCCATATTCCTGGCACTACAGGTCCCCTCATCCTCCCACTCCCCAACCCCTGGTTGCTGAAGGGGTGAAAACCCCTTCAGTTACTTACCAGAGGCAGCAACATGTCGCTGTTTCTTCCTCCGCCACCGCTCCTCCCAGTGATTACGTTGCCCGGTGGGCGAGAGTGATCCCGCCCACCGGCCGGGGAGACCTAATGCGCATGCGCAGCAGCGCATTAGAGCTCCCCATAGGAAAGCATTGAAAATATTTTTCAATGCTTTCCTATGTGGAAATGAGCAACGCTGGAGGTCCTCACACAGCGTGAGGACGTCCAGCGATGCTCTAGCACAGGTTTTCTGTGCTATGATGCATCATAGCACAGAAAACCTGTGCTAGAGCATCACTGGATGTCTAGTAGACAACCATTAGAGGTGAAGTTAACCCTGCAAGGTAATCATTGCAGTTTAAAAAACTGCAATAATTACAGTTGCAGGTTTAAGAGTAGTGGGAGATGGCACCCAGACCACTCCAATGGGCAGTGTCCCTTTAAGATAGAAATTAAAAATGTATACTGTAAGTCACCATTAAAACAGAGGTGATTCCATTTTGTAACAAATTGCAAAGACAGACACTTTTTTACTTCTCTGTACTATATTCATTCAGCCATTAGCAAAGGAATGCGACTAATGTAAACATTGGCAGAGATAAGGCATGATGTTTGCAGCAGAAGGGGGGTTGAAAGCAATTATATATAATAGTAATAGTACTATATAAATAGTAATAGTAATAATATTAGAATATTCATGGATATAATATCAATGAAGAAAATGCCATATTATTTACTAACATTAGTGGAATATGTGTAACAGACATATATAAATTACATGTGTAACATTACTAAGTGCTACACACAGTTTCACACAAGAAAACCAGACACAGGATTACCAAAGACAGATAACACTACACTACTTAATTGACTTTTGAATATTAAGAATCTGATTATATAAAGTTACATTGTATTAAGAGGGTGAAACCAAGGCTAAGACGTGTCAAAAACAAATTTTATGGACCAAAAGGAGACAGTCAGACTGAGAAAAGCCTTTAAAGATTGACAGGTTTTTGACTAATGGTTATCCAAAAAATAACCAAGATGATGTCAAATGCATCACAAAATTTACTTAACTCTTTATACAAAGTGATTACTGGACTTCCTGGCAAGAATTGTTTGTGATGTTATGGCACCATCTACTGATCAAAATCTACGATGATAGTCTTTAGGGAAGACACGCCCACCTTACTCTATTGGTCACTGTCAACTAGTGACGTATAGAGAAATTCTTGTTTAAAAATTAAGGTTAAAGGAGAGAGAATATTATTTTTTATATTTATCACCCCATACATATTCTCACAGAGAGAAATGAGGGAGTGGTGCTATTCTATATTTCCTCCATCCAGCTCAACTTTACTCACCTCCTCACTGTACACATGTGTATAAAAAATGATGGTAGTCAGGGCTGCAACCGTCATTATTTCCTTTACCTGTCAATTGATATTTTGATTTCTTCTAACCTTCCCAGCTGATACCAATTTCACTGCCTCCAGTTAGTGTCTCAATTCTAGTGCACCTTTGTTTATGTTCACTTTAATGCTGCCTCCCATTATATTTCTTTTTTCTTCTGATAGCAAAGGTTAATCTAACACTTCCAATAATCTGTATTTATTTTTTCATTGGACCCATTATATTCTCATTTCTCTAACTCAAATTATATTTTCTAACTCCTTTACTCTCTTCCTATTATATAGCTCCCTTCCTTGTTACAGATTATATCCTCAATAGGGGTAATTGTCTCCAGTTGATATTATCTTCCCTTGTTACTTGTATCCCACCTGTAATTGATCATTCTTTTCTCCATGAATCCCCAGTTTTATTTTCTTTTACTGCATTTTCCCAGAGTTCAAAAAAAGAACACTTTCCTATTGCCACATATGCCACATCAATTTGTTTGTTTCAACCTGTTGCCTAAGCGACTTGGCTGCTTTTCATTGTACCTACACCCTGCTCACAGGCAGGACTGCTTTTGGCTGCTTTAAGACACCCCAAGAACAATAACCACTGTGACTCTCACCACATGGGAGCTCTGACTGGAGTTTGCCTGAAGAGACAGGGACTTATACTTTGTTGCAGCAATATTAAAGATGAAATAAACATTGTGGATTAGGTCCTTGATGACCCTCAAGAAAAACAAATAATAATAAAATATTTATTAAGAAACTGGAATAAACAAACAATGTGTACTGTGGTCGTTGCTGCTGCCCAGGAGTGACAAGATATCTACACCTTGGTGTTGCCCTAAGATTGATGAATCCCTTGATTTGAAATTTTAAAAAAAACCTTAATATTATTATTGTTATTATTTATATAGCGCCAGCAAATTCCGTATCGCTGTACAATGGGTGGACTAACAGACACGTAATTGTATCCAGACATATGGACGCACAGAAACAGAGGGGTTGAGGGCATGGGCGTCCGCAGGGGGGATTTTTCAGCTTGTTCTGCTATTTTTCGTGTGAGATTTAAAATGAACCAGCCAGTAGGTGGCGCTGTGCATGGAGAGAGACAGGGATAGGAAGCTGCATCTATCCCTGCTTCTCTCTGCTGACTGAAACCGCAGGGAAACAACACATACAGCCAGAGACAGCCTACAGATCAGGTAAGTGAGGGATGGGGGGAGGGTTTGAGATAGCCTATAGATTAGGGGAGTGAGGCATGGGGCGCAACCTATAGATTAGGCAAGTGAGGCATGGGGGCAGCCTATAGATTAGGCAAGTGAGGCATGGGGGGGCAGCCTATAGATTAGGCAAGTGAGGCATGGGGGTAGTTTATAGATTAGGCAAGTGAGGCATGGGGGGCAGCCTACAGATTAGGCAAGTGAGGCATGGGGGGCCATTTTATAGATTAGGCAAGTGAAGCACGAGGGGGCAGCTTATAGATTAGGGAAGTGAGGCAAGGGGGGTGGAGAGGCAGCCTAAATGAAGAGTCAGCAAGGAGCAGGAAGGGTCTGCAAGGAGCAGGAGCAGGAAGGGTCTGCAAGGAGCAGGGGCAGCAAGGAGCAGGAAGGGTCTGCAAGGAGCAGGGGCAGCAAGGAGCAGGAAGGGTATGCAAGGAGCAGGGGCAGCAAGGAGCAGGAAGGGTATGCAAGGAGCAGGGGCAGCAAGGAGCAGGAAGGATATGCAAGGAGCAGGGGCAGCAAGGGGCAGGAAGGGTCTGCAAGGAGCAGAAAGGGACAGAAGGAGCACAAAGCTAAAGTAGGAGAAAGAGCAGAAAGGGTCTGCAATGAGCAGAAAGGAATCATAGTGAGAAAGGAGCAGAAGGGCACAAAATAAGCAGAAATGAGCAGAAAGGTAAAGAAGCAGAAGGAGCCAAATATAGAAGACAGTGTCAGAAGAAAAAGAAGACTGTCAAATGAAGGAGAAGAAAAGGAGATTGGAGCAGGAAGGACAAATGACAAGCAGGATGGACCACATCATGAGGCTTTGGTACCTGGGCCTGGCAGGGAAACTCTGGACCTTCTCATTTCCCCAGGTAAAAAAAAAATATATCAGTTAATGTGTTCACTTTTATTTACTGAGTGTGAAGAAGTGGGTAGGGGTGTTGCTGATTGGCTAGAGCGGTCAGCTGGCACTCTAAGCCACTCAGTAGCTCCCCATTCATAAAAAAGTAAAGAACTTTTATGAACCGGGAACCAGCGATTGGCTTAGAGTGTCAACTGTCAACTCTAGCCAATCAGCGGCACCCATGCCTGACGTCAGTCTGCACTTGGTGCAGTGGTATGCCGAATACTTCTGAGCGACCTGGAGCTGGAGGAAGCCTTTGGGGTTAAACCATTTGAGAGCGGTTTAACCCCTTAAAAGAAAGAGCACCCAGGTGCTTCCTGGCATCATAGCATTTTCATTTAGATGAAGTTGTTATGGTGACCAGAATGATCCTTTAATTTGCTTAAAGGAACACTATAGTGTCAAGAATACAAACGCAATTCACCCTGGCTTTATGTGATAATGACTATGCTCCTCCCCTTCATGACACTGTCAAAAAGAAGCCAAGCATAGATGTCATTACAATTATCCCCCCCCCCCTCAGAAAAATTCCTGCGGACACCCATGGTTGAGGGCCCTGCTCAATGAGCTTACATGCTAGAAAGAGTGGGGTATAGTGACACGAAAGGTATAAGTAGGGGTAATGAAATATAAAAGAAACATATATTTTCACTTATTAAGGAAAAATATATCCGTCTTTGGGTTCTAAAGACTTCCTTGTAGCCACTGAGTATATCTAAACATGCATATTTAATATTTGCCATTCTGTCATTATGCTCTGTTCTTTACATAGATTAGTAACAAAACAGTTATTATGTTACTAGGTATACATTTAGATTGTTATTGGCTACTCAGAGAAAGACAGAGGTCATGTCAATATTTCTCAGTAGAGGAAAGTAGTAAATACAAGGTTAGATGAGATCACAAAAGAGGTTAAACATTCTTATCACAAGTAAAAGTTGTTGGTGAAATTAATTAATTATCATAGGCATTGCAGAACCATGTTTATTTTTGTTATATTCTTTTGATAATGGATGTATTTTGTTGCTTACTTGTGATTTTTTACGGTGATTTGTTCAATATATTTAACAAATACAAATAGATATGAACTTGCCCAAAGCCAGCATCTCAAATAAAAAATATTTTAAAAACTGAAAACTGTTCTTTGTTGATGATAGTTATGTGTCTTTTCTTTATATAGCTAGACATATAAATATAGAGGCAGATAAATACACAGATAGAATACAAGAGAATATATTATTTATTAGTAGCCAATTAATTAATTAATTGTCAAAAAAAGTTTTAAAATCCACTTCTTCATAAAAGCGTATCAATTAAAGGACCACTCTAGGCACCCAGACCACTTCAGCTTAATGAAGTGGTCTGGGTGCCAGGTCCTTCTAGGGTTAACCCATTTTTTAATAAACATAGCAGTTTCAGAGAAACTGCTATGTTTATTAATGGGTTAAGCCTTCCCCCTAATCCTCTAGTGGCTGTCTCATTGACAGCCACTAGAGGCGCTTGCGTGCTTCTCACTGTGATTTTCACAGTGAGAGCATCCAGCGTCCATAGGAAAGCATTATAAATGCTTTCCTATGCGACCGGCTGAATGCGCGCGCAGCTCTTGCCGCGTGCGCATTCAGCCGGGGGCGGAGGAGGAGAGAAGGAGGAGAGCTCTCCGCCCAGCGCTGGAAAAAGGTAAGTTTAACCCCTTTCCCCTTTCCAGAGCCGGGCGGGAGGGGGACCCTGAGGGTGGGGGCACCCTCAGGGCACTATAGTGCCAGGAAAACGAGTATGTTTCCCTGGCACTATAGTGGTCCTTTAAACTGTTAATAGCTCCTGACTGATTCCTCTTCTGCAACTGTCACTAGTCTAATACTATCCTTACCTTTTTGTGTCAATTTACCCCACTCCCTCTAGCATGTAAGCTCATTGAGCAGGGCCCTTAACCCATCTGTTCCTGTGTGTCCAACTTGTCTGGTTACAACTACATGTCTGTTCGTCCACCCATTGTAAAGCGCTGCTGAATTTGACGGCGCTATATAAATAACATATTAATAATAATAATAATAATAATAATTACTTTGGGTACCACTAAAATGGATGGACTTCATGGGAACAAAAACTTCTGGCTTTGAACATGGAAAAATATATCTATATCTCTTACAAAAGGCATGGATTCCCACTGCAAAGTTTTATGTTTTACTACTTCAAACATGACAAGTATGTAAGCCATCAGATTGATGAGATGGACAGAGGAAGAAACACCATAATGGTTGTTTGCATGAGACATCATTCTAGACATTTGCCCCTTCAACTATATATCAAGAGAGCCATCAATGTTCGCTGAGCTCTAGAACGTCTGTTCCTACGGAGCCCTGAAACCAAAGTAATAATCAAAACAGAAAATACTAGAGAAATTAACACCCAAGTAGAGAGAATTTGAGACTTTAATTGATACTGCCAGCATAGGCGTGCGCAGCCTATTGCATTAGGGTGTGCACCCTAAAGCACAAACACACGCCGCGCGTGTGTATATATATATATATATATACACACACACACACTCACAGACACACACACACACTCACAGACACACACACACACACACACTCACAGACAGACACACACACACACACTCACAGACAGACACACACACACACACTCACAGACACTCATACACTCACAGACACACACTCACACACTGACACACACACTCACAGACACACACACTCACACTGACACATACTCACACACTCACAGACACACACACTGACACATACTCACACACTCAGACACACTGACACATACTCACAGACACACACTCACACTGACACATACTCACACACTCACAGAAACACACACTGACACATACTCACAGACACACACTCACACTGACACATACTCACACACTCACAGAAACACACACTGACACATACTCACAGACACACACTCACACTGACACATACTCACACACTCACAGAAACACACACTGACACATACTCACACACTCACAGACACACACTCACACTGACATACTCACACACTCACAGACACACACTGACACATACTCACACACTCACAGACACACTGACACACACACACACAAATTATTATATTTTAATTTAAAAAAAAATAATGTCCACCCAGCCTCCTACCTGGAGTGCTGGTGGACTTTTCCCTGGGGTCCAGTGGGGGCGGGCGCCTTTCCGCAGTTCAGCCGCGGCGAGGGAGCTCTCTGCTGTCTGGGAGCAGAGAGCAGAGAGCAGAGAGCTCCCTCGCCGCGGCTGAACTGCAGGGTGGGTGGAATCATCACCTCTTGCCCTCCCATGACAGGGGCAAGAGGTGAAACAGGGGGCACTGAGTGCCTGCAGGAACGCTGTTCCTGCAGGACTCAAACCATAGGCGTGCCACGGGGATTAGAGTGTGCCCAGGCACACCCGGCACACCCCGTGCGCACGCCTATGACTGCCAGCACCTGGTACTTAGCTAAGTTTTTCATGGACTTAACCTTGGTTTTGTGGATGCCTGGGACGTGACTATTTCATCAGCATCGGAGATAGTGCATCCTCAAGGGAGCATACTGGAAGGCATAATGAGCATGACATTTAACTTTGCTTGTTAGTCTGTCTGCATTAAAAAGGAAATATTGGCTAATATGCTAATATGATGCCCAGTTATTTGTAACGGAAAATCGCAGCTTTTATTCCATAAATCATTTGCAAGAACACTCTAGTCACCATAACCTCTTCCCTCTCTTTTTCATAATTTGAAGTCCATTTAATTCGCCTTTTCAAACCCTTCTCTGCTAACATTGCCATTATTTATCGCCCCCCTGGTTCCCCTCTCTTCTTCCTTGACCACTTTGCTGCCTGGCTACTCTGCCTCGTCTCCTCTAACATAACATCCCTATTTCTCGGGGACTTCGGTATTCCCATTAACCCACCTCTGACCTCAGCAGCCTCCAAACTACTTTCAATTACTTCCTCCCTTGGACTTTCGGAGTGGGCTGATTCTCCCACCCAGGTAGCTGGCAATACCCTCAACCTCATGTTCACTTATGCATGCAAAGATGATCCCGTTGTGCTAAATGCTCCTGGAGGAAGTCTTGCACCCAGTAAGACTTTCTCCATTATAGATTCATATTATGGTCTTCGTCCTGCTGTGGCCACCCCTTAAACTAACCTTACAGCCGATAGCTTTGCATGCTACTTTACCAACAAGATTGTAAGCTCATTTGAGCAGGGTCCTTGTCAACCTATCGTTCCTGTAAGTTTTTTTTGTAATAGTAATATTTATAGTTAAATCTCCCCTCTTATAATATTGTAAAGCGCTACAGAATCTGTTGGCGCTATATAAATGGCAATAATAATAATAATAATAATAATAATAACCACTCATTTGTAACAGCTTTTGCTTGAGAGTGAGACCTATATGATCTTGGGCAAGGAAAAGTATGTCCTGGTGCTGACCTAAGATTGATGGTTCCCTTCCCCTGACTTGAAAAAAACAAATCACTTACTATAAAATGCACTGAACAAAATTATAAACGAGACATTTGTTTTGCCCCCATTTTTCATGAGCTGAAAGATCTAAGACTTATTCTATGTACACAAAAGGCCTATTTCTCTCAAATTTTGTTCACAAATCTGTCTAAATCTGTGTTAGTGAGCTCTTCTCCTTTGCTGAGATAATCCAGCCACCTCACAGGTGTGGCATATCAAGATGCTGATTAGATGTTTCTTTTAGTTGGCCACCAGGTTTGCACACATCTCAGGAGAAATTTTGTCCCACTCCTTTTTGCAAATCCTCTCCAAGTCATTAAGGTTTCGAGGTTGACGTTTGGTAACTCGAACCTTCAGCACCCTCCCCCAGATTTTCTATGGGATTAAGGTCTGGACACTGGCTAGGCCACTCCAGGTTCTCACCCAAGGCCCCGCCCATCATCTCTTTGATGCAGTTGTCCTGTCCCCTTAGCAGAAAAACACCCCTAAAGCATAATGTTTCCACCTCCATGTTCGACAATTGGGATGGTGCTCTTGGCAGAATTCCTCCTCCTCCAAACATGGCGAGTTGAGTTTATGCCACAGAGCTTGATTTTGGTCTCATCTGACCACAACACTTTCACCCAGTTCTCCACTGAATCATTCAGATGATCATTGGAAATCTTCAGACGGGCCTGTACATGTGTTTTCTTGAGCAGGGGGACCTTGCGGGCGTTGCAGAATTTCAGTCCTTCATGGTGTAGAGTGTTCCCAATTGTTTTCTTGGTTGCTATGGTCCTAGTTGCCTTGTTTTTTTCAGTCGAGTGAAGTTCCTATTTTTTTTCAAAATATCCAATTCTAGTATAGAGCATGCTGTTAAGTTTCCTCCTATTGTCTATTGTGTCTCAGAGATAGGTTACAATAATAAAACATACAGGATTAAACTTGCTCTGAATACTCCAACCGATTCTCCAGTGCATTCAAACACACACAACCTTTCATACAAAATCATTCCGGAATGTACACAATGACTCTCCACACAACTACACTCCTGTATTCACACTCACACAAATGCAGCCCTGTAATCACATACACAAATCTTGCAGTTATACACACTAATGCCAAATACAAATACTTCACTGCATTCACACACATTAACATTGTGAACAAATATAAACCTACATTCACACACAGACAGTGACAGCCAACAGAAATACACACAGCCAGCTTTTGTACATCTTCCTACACATTAATATACATGTTTTCACACTGGCACTATGCAGTTACAAACATGAATTCTGAGTCATACACACAAACATGAATTCTGAATCATACACACACACACATGGTTATTCGCTAAGGTGAGAATTGCTGGGAATTAAAAGAGAATTCAAACAGAATTTCACATTTAAGGCCAAAATAGCGAAACTGTAATCATAGTTGACTTGGAGAATATTCCGATTTTGTTATTTTAAATTTACTTTGATTCTTGACAATTCTCACTTTAGTGACTAATCCTGATAATCTCCTACATTTACACTGACAAAACACACTGACACCACACACAAATTTACCCTTGTCTTCGCAAACTTGCATATATATATCACTGTATTTGCACATTTGCACTACACGTGCAAGTACTCCCAGAGGCGTTACAAGACACCCTACTCAATCGCTCTATTTGACATTCGTATATATTTGCACATTTGTATCAATAATCATTCATATTCACACGTACTAACATCATGAACACATACATATGGACACATATATTCACAGACTCATCCATTCATATACATACACAAATAGGGAAATAAACATACGCAGACTCACACATACACACATACATTGATATACACACATGGACAAACACAGAGTGATAAACATACACACTCATACACAAATACACACAGACTAACAGACACACACATATACATACACAGGCTCATATACACACACTGACTAAAACACACATACTTTCATATAAACACTCATAATTGTAACTACAAACACTATTAATTTTTATTTTAATAAATAGTGGGGGAGTAACACTGGAGTCTATCCAGCCTCTCTGTTCTTACCTTGACAGGGATAGCTGGAGTGGAACCTCATTTCTGCTGTACAGTGGGGAGCTAAAGAGATCTTTCTTTACTGACTGCCCATCTCCCTGCAACTCTGCACTGTTGCCGGTTCTGTGATAACGTCAGATCCATAGCAGTACATGGTGCGCGTGGGAGCTGGGAAATCAGTGTAGAGAGTTCCCAGCAGTCTGCTTGGCGCATCACAGAACTAGAAGCTTTAGCAGAACCTAAGAGCAGGCACCTATCATGCAGCACCCCCCGCATTTAAGATGCCTGTAAGTAGGTGCCTGCTCACGAGGGAAGAGAAATCACCCTTGCCACTGGAAGAAGGGGCTAGAAGAACAGCCCCCTTCCTCAGCTGGGCTAAATGCCCAAGCTCAGTCTGCCCCTGAATGGCCCCTCTTAATGAGGGGCACCTGGGGCGGACCTCCTGCCTTCCTCTTAGTACGCCATTGAATACACTACTGCATTGACAAGAACTTTGTATATACCTAACCACATTCACTCAGTCTAAGAGCACACACAAATACATACAATAATTTAATAAAATTAATTGTGTATATCTTAAAACCAAACTGCAAAACAAGGCTAATACAGTCAAAAGAGAGCTGAATTACAGTAATATTGTAGTCTGCTATTATGACCAATAATAGCAGATTACTTAGCAAATTAAGTGTGCTGTTTTTTAGCTATAGCTTCTATTAATGTAGCAAAAGGTTAAAAAAAACTATAGTGTCTTTATATCAATATTAAACCAAATGTAAGAGTGTTTTACGATTACCTTTCCAAAAATACCTTTATATGTGAACACCTTTGGGCCCATGCATGTCATGCATCTAATGGCAAAACCCCCAACTCCTCCTAATTGCTTGTTCTTAATAAACACACACAATAATCAGATGTCATCTGGGCATTTATATTATTTGTTCTTAGATCAAAGTTGTGATTACCATTTTAATAAGCAATAAGGACTTGGCCCCTTTTTGAGGCACAGTTGGAAATTAAATTCTAAAAAAAATAAATTAAATAAAAACAGGTGGTTGCCATTGTTTACGTTTACAAGAGAGAAACATGTGAAATGATGAACTTGGTGGACGTACACGTTGTTTATCTTTTAATTTACAGTGCTGTTAAATTAGAATTAATATTAACAGCCCATTACATTCATTTCATGTTCCAATGCTAAACTTTATCTCTTGATATTTGAAATGCTATAAGAGATGGAAGCTCTCAGCTATGAGCTACGCTAAGCAGTGAGAGCAATTGGCTGCCATTCTCAAAACCAATGAATCAGCCTCTTATTGCAGGGATTAGCTCTGGATCTTTCAGTTTCCACTGACAGAAGAGATCTGTACCCAGAGGACCCCATGTAAGAAGTCAAACTGTCATCACTCCTGGCACCATAACCACTACAGTGCACTGTAGTGGTTGTGGTGCTATAAATGCTGGACATTTAACATCCATGTGCAGAGAAACCTGTAATGTGATGGTATCTGGGCATTAGAACTGAATATAAGAATTATGGAAATGGCAAGAATTTAAAATTTAAAGAAACACTAGAGTGACAGGAATACAAAAAATGTGGAGATGCAATGCAGCACTGACCCTGAAAGCACTTCTAGTGGCCATCTGAGTGACTGCCACTACACGTGTTTCTAGTCAGTAATGTAAACAGTGCCTTTTATCTAAAAAAGTGTTTACATGAAAATGTCTGCGGGGTCATAGTATACACGCCAGAACAACTGCATTAAACTGTAGTTGTTCTGGCAACTATAGTGTTCCTTTAAATTTTCAGGGACAACTTTGTAATGCAATTACCGTTACACTAAGCTCTAGTTAATTTGGTATTTGGAATGCCAAATTAGTATATGATAGCTTAATTATTTCATATAACTACGCAACTAGAGTGCACACACGCACACAAACAAAAAACCTTGAATTTCCTTCAAATATACACAATGAGTTCAATTTTACATCAGTAAGACATGGACTGAGCAAGTGGCTCTGATGTAACTCTCGAACTTATGACTGAAGTAATAAAGATAAAAGTAATAACTGGCAATGATTTCAAGGCAACACCTATCTATTAAACCATATCTTAGGAAAATGACTGTTTGCATAAATATCAGAACACTTGTTAAAATCACTTGTTTGATGAGGAAAGGTATTTTAATGTTCCATATGTTTGAGGTTTGCATATATCTGGTAAATAAAGAGTGTTAAACTACTGGAACGCTCCATCTTGCAGACTGCCCTATCATAGGAATATATGATAGAGACACTCACTACATAAAGACTATTTTTTTTCTTTTTCTTTTCAGTATTATTTAACATACTTTTTGAAAGGATGTCTTTTTTCGAAGGGTTTAAATTCCTGACGTACAATTTCCAGGATCTGGCAGATATTGCTAAAAGAAAATACAGATCAACACAGTTTTTAGATTGTCTGTTACTGATTTGCTTCAAGCTGAAAGAATAGAACAGTGTGTATCCAGCTAGGAGTCTATTTATATTTTTGGGGTGAAGGGGATGTTCCATATACACTAATCAGCCAAAACATTAAAACCACTGACAGGTGAAGTGAATAATATTGATTATATCGTTACAATGGCACCTGTCAAGTGGTGGGATATATTAGGCAGCAAGTGAAAAGTCAGTTCTTGAATTTCATGTGTGAAGAAATGGGCAAGTGAAAAAATCTGAGTGACTTTGACAAGGGCCAAATAGTGATGGCTAGACAACTGGGTCAGAGCATCTCCAAAACAGCAAGTCTTGTGGGGTGTTCCCTGTATGCAGTGGTTAGTACTTACTAAAAGTGGTGAAAGGAAGGACAACCACTGAACTGGTGTTAGGGTCATGGGCGTCCAAGGTTTATTGATGAATGTGGGTAGAGAAGGCTAGCCTGTCTGGTCCCATCACACAGAAGTGCTACTGTAGTTCAAATAGCTGAAAAACAGAATGCAGGTCATGATAGAAGGGTGTCAGAACACACAGTGCTTCACAGTTTGCTGTGTATGGGGCTGCATAGCCACAAACTAGTTAGAATACCCATGATGACCCTGTCCACTGCCGAAAACACCTTCATTCGGGATGTGAGCATTAGTACTGGACCATAAAGCCATGCAAGAATGTTGCCTGGTCTGGTGAAGCATGTTTTCTTTTAAATCAGGTGGATGGCCGGGTGTGGGTGCTTTATTTACCTGGAGAAGAGATAGCAACAGTGTAGCGAAGAGCTAGTATTGCATAGCCTATCTCCACTTTAGATCCCAGTAAGGCTCAAGAACAAGTATAATAAATCCACAGAGTAATAATTCCAGCAGGCAAAAAGTCTCCAACAATATCCCAAACGCAATCCCAATGACTGGATGACACACAAGATCAGGAGCAGAACTCAAGATTTATTCACAGCAGCTCCTTATAAAGGATTCTCCCATGCAAGGGAGGGATTTACAGTAATTACAACAGTAACCAATGATACAGAGGTTCCCTCCCCTACTTTCCCTCCCCTCAGAGTGACACTTAATCCTGGCACCTTTTCCCCTGTTTCTTGGATGTACCCCAAAACCGTGGGGTACCAGGACCTAAGTGGCATCCCCTGGTAGCTCTGGTCTGGGTGACCAACATATCACCCAGATCCGACCAGGGGTTCGGGAGTAATAGACAATAAACGATTTGACCGACTGCACACGAATAGGTAGCTGAAAGGAGTTCCATGTATTATGGCCCTGCGGTCGGTCTTTGTTTGGGAGATGAAACAGACAGAAATCCTTGCCATCCATAGATAATACCGGGTTCGCACGAACCCCCTTGTTCGGTATATTGAACTCACCGAACGAGGAGTCGATTAGCCCCTCCGTTCGTGAGTTCTGGAGCTCTGGAGGTCTCAGCGGTGTTCGCGCAATCGAGTGTCCGATTTGGGTTCCAGACACTCAACGACTAAACACCGCTGAGAGTTCGTACGTAAGATGGCCGCCGCCACATGTTCGTCTACCGAATGGCGGCCACCCAGATACAGCAATAAAACCTCAATTAGCTGCGGTTAAAAAGGGAATAAGGGTTTAACTAGGGACACACTTCGTCTCTAAGGTGGTCTATGCATTCGGTAGTTTCCATTCATATAACTATGAAAGAAACTACCGAACTAACATACGAACTTAGATACAATTTTCAATGTACGTTCAGTAAAAACAGGCGAACAGTCTTTTAACATATAATTCTGGCGGACAGTCACAGGCCATCCGCTACAAACAGGATGCACTATGGGAAGAAGTCAAGCCAGCTGCGGCAGTGTGAGGAACTGACTCTGCTGGGTTTCGAACCCTGGTTTACATGGTGCTAAACCTTTTCCTTACCAGTACACCAGCCTGCCTTTTGCAAATTTACCTGAGATCTGGTACCATTGCTTGTAGAGTCAAGGTTATCAGTGACAACTCACTTCAACTGTGTCTGGTCAGGTGTCTGGTTCTTGGCCTATAAAAGCCACTTCCTGTCTCTGTACCTTTGCCAGATTATTGTGGTTCCTGTACTCTCTAATCCAGCGTGTTCCTGTTTCTCCTTCCTGTTGCTGAATTTGGACTGTTTTGACTTTGCTGCTTCTCCTTCCAACTGACCTCGGCTTGCCTCACTACGATTATCATCTTTCTGTTCCAGTCTCCCATCTCTGCTTAAGACCAGAAGGCCACTCAAGGCTCAGGGGCTCAACCACCTGGGTAACGAGTGGCTACCTCTGGCAGAAAACATTGCTGATCTGGCTACTGGACTCCAAAACTTTGTAACATCAATATCATTACAGAATAATCTGGCCCATTCATGGAGACCGTCGGATCAGATTCTGCATTGGCCCAGCAGGTTGCTTTTAATGCAAGAACTATGCAGACCCAGGCACAGACCATTCAAGTGCTGCAGGATCAGGTAGCTGAACTGCAAAATGAAGTTCGATCAATGCATAGTGAGCTTACCAGCTACAGGGCACATGATGTTGCGGCTGCTGCTGCTACTACTACTGTTACACCTGCACAAGATGCCCGCTTGCCTCTACCAGAAAAATTTGAAGGAGACCGCAAAAAATTCAGGGGTTTCCTAAATCAATGCCGTTTGCATTTCATGATGTTACCTAACCATTTTCCATCTGAAAGAGAGAAGGTGGGATTTATTTTTTCCCTCTTCAAAGATGAAGCCCTGGCCTGGGGCTCCCCTTTTCTGGAACAGGACAGTCCAATCTTGGGAAATTTAAAAGACTTTCTTGAGGCCATGTGCCTAGTTTTTGATGATCCCAATCGCTGTGCTACAGCAGAAGCCACTCTCCTTCATTTACATCAAGGGAGGCGCTCTGTGGCTGAATATGCTGCTGAATTCAGACAGTGGGTTACTGATACTACTTGGAACCAATCAGCCCAGAGGTTCCACTTCAGAAGGGGTCTCTCAGAAGCTATAAAAGATGAGGTAGCTCGTGTTGATCTTCCTGTTGAGTTTGATGTATTTGTGCGGTTGGCTATCCGTATTGATCGGAGACTTTCAGAAAGAAGATTGGAAAGACAAGGCTCTTTTAAACCAAGTGCTACTCCTACTTTCTATTCAAGAATTTCTACTCCGACCCCACAAACACCTACAGACTCTGAACCTGAGGCTATGCAGGTAGATCTAATAAGAGGGCCATTATCCAATGAAGAAAAACAGTGGCGACGCACTCACAACTTATGCCTGTATTGTGGTAGTGCAGGGCATTATGCCATCAATTGCCCTAACAAGTCTAAAAGAACAATAGCTATGACTGCTGAGGGTGCACAGATTCAACACCAATCCCAGATTTCAGACCAACTGGATTCTGTCACACAACCCTTGTTTTCTCTGGCTCAGGGTGAAGAAGGTATGATGACTCAACATCCTCATTTGGTGGTGCCTATCACTTTGCAATATGGTGATAATAAAATTTCAACTACAGCTATGATAGATTCCGGAGCAGGCGGAAACTTTATGGACATTAAATTTGCAGCAGGAAATAAAATTCAGTCTATCCCTAAATCTTCACCTGTGTTAATGGAAACAGTAGACGGTTCTCCACTTACGTCAGGCCCGGTTACACATGAGACTGTGCCCTTAAAATTGGTTCTGAAAGTGAATCACCATGAGTCTATATCTTTCCACCTAATTTCCTCAACACAGTTTCCAGTGATTTTGGGTATACCCTGGCTTGCTCTGCATAACCCACAGATTGATTGGAAGACTAGAACTTTGTCCTTTCCTTCAGAACACTGCTTAATGAATTGTCAACCCTCTAAGGTGACACCTGCTACCACAACAATTAATGAAATGGTTGCTACAAACTTAACTAAGCTTCCGCTACAATATCGGGATTTTGCAGATGTCTGTGATAAGAAGAATGCTGATCAGCTTCCACCTCACAGGCCTTATGATTGCCCCATAGAGCTGCTACCTGGAGCTGCTATCCCATTTGGCCGTATATACTCCCTTTCTGAGCCTGAATTGAAAGCACTTCGTGAATACATACAAGAAAATCTTGCCAAAGGCTTTATTCGACCATCCACTTCTCCAGCAGGAGCTCCTATATTCTTTGTAGAAAAGAAAGATGGCAGTCTACGGCCATGTGTCGATTACAGGGACATTAATAAAATCACTGTTAAAAACCGTTATCCCTTGCCTCTCATTCCTGAACTTCTGGAGAGACTTCATTCAGCTAAAATATTTACGAAGCTTGATCTACGGGGGGCATATAATCTGGTTCGCATAAGACCAAATGATGAATGGAAAACAGCTTTCAGAACCAGGTACGGACATCACGAATATCTAGTAATGCCATTTGGGCTTTGTAATGCCCCTGCAACTTTTCAGCATCTAATCAATGATGTACTACGGGATCTCCTGGATCAGTTTGTTGTGGCATATTTGGATGATATCCTGATGTTTTCTGATAATCTTGAAAATCACAGAAAACAGGTCTGCATTGTCCTTGAGCACCTTCGTACCCACCACCTATACATTAAACTGGAAAAATGTGAGTTTGAACAAACAGAAATTCAGTTCCTGGGGTATGTAATAACTCCTAAAGGTTTAAGTATGGACGCAAGTAAAATTAAAGCTGTGCTGGACTGGCCCATCCCCAAGAATGAAAAAGATATACAGAGATTTGTGGGGTTTGCCAATTTTTACAGGCGTTTCATTAAGAATTTCTCTGCCGTTATTACACCGATCACTGAACTTACACGTAAAGGGACTCCTTTTCAGTGGTCCAATAAGGCTGACACTGCATTTTCCAGATTAAAGACTCTGTTTACATCTGCCCCTATCTTGGTAAATCCTCAGCCAGAATTGCCATTTACTGTAGAGGTAGATGCTTCTGATTCAGCTGTTGGGGCTATACTATCTCAAAGGACTGGACCTAAGATGTTGTTACATCCATGTGCCTTCTATTCCCGCCAGATGTTACCAGCAGAAAGAAATTATGACATAGGGAAAAAAGAACTTTTGGCTATAAAAGCTGCCTTCACCGAATGGAGACATCTCTTGGAGGGAGCCACCCATCCAATTACTGTCCTCACAGATCACAAAAATCTGGAATGTATCCAATCCACTAAGAGACTGTCAGCCAGACAAGCACGCTGGTCCCTATTTTTCTCAAGGTTTAATTTTTTTATTTCATACCGCCCTGGTTCCAGAAATGGCAAGGCGGATGCCTTGTCTAGGATAGCTGACCCCCTCCATACTACAGTAACCAAGGCCACCATCTTGCCGGAGAGCAGATTTTTAGGAGTTACCTTTCCTTCTGATCTAATGTCTCGCATTAAAAAGGGCTACTCTAAAGATCCAGTTTTTCGTGATCCTCCTCGTGATCTTCATATGACCATGCTTAATGGGTTTTGGATTTTTCAACAACGTCTGTTTGTTCCAGAATCAGTGCGACTGGACGTTTTACGCCTCTACCATGACTCTAAACCAGCAGGTCATCCAGGAATCCGAAAGACACAAGAACTACTTACCCGATCCTTTTGGTGGCCTAAATATTATGAGGATGTTAAGAAGTATGTGTCCTCTTGTGATGTATGTGCCAGACATAAGACTCCTCGCTCATCCCCTGTTGGCTTGCTTCAGCCTCTTCCGATTCCTCATCGTCCCTGGGGATCTTTATCCATGGACTTTATTGTGGAACTACCTCCCTCTAAGGAACACACTACTATTCTTGTTGTTGTGGACCAGTTAACCAAGATGAGTCATTTCATACCAGCTCGTGGTCTCCCTTCAGCTAAACAGACTGCTGACCTTGTTATTCGGGAAATATTTCGCTTGCATGGAGTACCTGATGAAGTAATTTCTGACAGGGGAGTGCAGTTTACATCTCATTTTTGGAAATATTTTTGTTCTATTCTAGGTATTAATGTAAATCTGTCTACAGCTTTTCATCCACAAAGTAATGGACAGACTGAGCGAACCAACCAGACTTTAGAACAATATTTGCGGTGCTATATTAGTTACCTGCAGGATGACTGGCTGGATTTTCTACCCACGGCGGAGTTTGCCTATAACAATGCCCAACACTGCTCCACTTCTCTGAGCCCATTTTTTGCCAATTATGGTTACCATCCAACCTTTCTAGTGAGTCTCCCAATTACTACTCCCATTCCTGCAGTCACTGACCGGCTAACCGCCTTACGAGATTCCCAAGAACTGTTGAAGGAGACTCTTTCGGAGGCTCAGGAATGTTACAAAAGAGCTGCTGATAGGCACAGAAAGGAGGCCCCAGTTTATCATGTTGGTGACAAGGTTTGGCTGTCAACAAAGAATCTTAAGCTTAGGATTCCTTCTCATAAATTGGGTCAAAAGTTCATGGGACCTTTTAAGATAATCGCTCAGTTCAATGCAGTCACCTTCCGTCTGCAACTTCCGGATTCCATGAAAATACATCCGGTGTATCACGTGGCACTGCTTAAACCTTTTCATGAAAATACTTTCCCTGGTCGAGCCTTGCCTGCCCCACCACCAGTCCTCGTGGATGGTGAAGATGAATACGAGGTGGAAAAAATTCTTGACTCCAGGATCTTCCGCAACAAGCTTCAATACTTGGTTCATTGGAAAGGCTATGGTGAGGAGGATAGATCGTGGGAACCAGTGGACAATATTCATGCTCCTGATCTTCTTCAGTCTTTCCATGAACAGTACCCTGCTAAACCAGGAAATAGGGCATCCAGAGGCTTCGCCTGTAGAGGTGGAGGTAATGTGAGGAACTGACTCTGCTGGGTTTCGAACCCTGGTTTACATGGTGCTAAACCTTTTCCTTACCAGTACACCAACCTGCCTTTTGCAAATTTACCTGAGATCTCATACCATTGCTTGTAGAGTCAAGGTTATCAGTGACAACTCACTTCAGCTGTGTCTGGTCAGGTGTCTGGTTCTTGGCCTATAAAAGCCACTTCCTGTCTCTGTACCTTTGCCAGATTATTGTGGTTCCTGTACTCTCTAATCCAGCGTGTTCCTGTTTCTCCTTCCTGTTGCTGAATTTGGACTGTTTTGACTTTGCTGCTTCTCCTTCCCACTGACCTCGGCTTGCCTCACTACGATTATCATCTTTCTGTTCCAGTCTCCCATCTCTGCTTAAGACCAGAAGGCCACTCAAGGCTCAGGGGCTCAACCACCTGGGTAACGAGTGGCTACCTCTGGCAGAAAACATTGCTGATCTGGCTACTGGACTCCAAAACTTTGTAACATCAATATCATTACAGGCAATGTTATGCTCTGAGCAAAGCTCTGCTGGGAAGCCTTGGTCCTGACATTCATGTGGATGTTACTTTGCCATATACCAACTACTTTTGTTACGGACCACGTACCCCTTTCATGGCAATGGTGATCCCTGATAGCAGTGGCCTCTTTCAGCAGGATAATGCACCCTGCCACGCTACAAGAATTGCTCAGGAATGGTTTAAGGAACATGACAAAGCGTTAAAGATGTTGCCTCGACCTATAAAGTCTCCAGATTGCAATCCGATTGAGCATTTGTGGTATGTACTGCTACAACAAATCCGATTCATGGAGGCCCCACCTTACAATTTGCAGGACTTAAAGGATCTGCTACTAATGTCTTGGTGCCAGATACCAAAGGACACATTCAAAGGTCCTATCTGCTGTAAGTATGAATACATTTTCCACTTTCAGGATGGGCCGTGGTTGGAGAACAAAAGCAAAGGCACATACCAAATACACCAAACAGACAGCCTCCTAGACCAGTAAGTCAGTGTCATCACTTTTATATCCGTTGTTTAGCAAAAAAACATCCCAGCAGAGTCAGCCAGCATTGCTTTATTCAGGTTCTTCAAGTCATGGTTATGACCATTTGAAATTTAATCTCCGAGAGACAGGACTAGAGAATCACAACGGTGTCTGCTTCAATTTCATGACTTGCACACTGCACTTCGATAATATACTGGCCAATATTTTTACAGTAGTGTATATCATCCAAAAGGCATGGCAAAATTGTTCAGAT
Source organism: Pelobates cultripes (assembly GCA_933207985.1). Classification (NCBI taxonomy): domain Eukaryota; kingdom Metazoa; phylum Chordata; class Amphibia; order Anura; family Pelobatidae; genus Pelobates; species Pelobates cultripes. The sequence continues at coordinate 39,037,030 of OW240921.1, forward strand.
GTAATGCTTGACTATTACGTCAGAAGTCAGGCAACAAATCTGTCTCTCTGCTAAAGCATAAAGAGACTATAATTTTTCTATGATAGTAGGACAGTGTACCCAATTAGGAATCCTTCCATTGAATGCCTATAATGACAATTCACTAGTCTATACCAACCACATGCTGCTAAAAGGCACATGCCCTTTTTTCTGTTGACTAATTTAATACATTTTACTTTACCATTGTATCCAAAGACTATAGGCACTATCTTTAAACCTTTATTAATAGCCGCAGACTAGGTACGCTGTATTTTTTTTCCTATTTTTTTCTATTTATATAGTTAAAGTTAAGAAACAATAGTGTTATGATAATAGTAACAATAGTAACAAAAGTCTCATGATTTCAGTATTACTTTTACGTAAACACTAAAATGTCATGCATTTAATTGCCAAACCACTGTAGCCTCCTTGTTGTAAATTAAGCCTGTACTTTTCAAAATGACACCTTACATTGCTAAATCAATTTTGCTACCTTTTCACTTGAAGTTGTTAGTGAACAATTATGGAGTTAATCAATAAAGTGAATTTCAAATTTAAGGCCGAAGTAGCTGAACAGGAAGTGCTGTTGAACTAGAGAATTTTTCCAGTTCAGCGATTTTGAACATTTTAAATTCACTTTGAATTCTCACTTTATTTTTTTTTTTTTAAATATAATCTTTATTTAAAGGGTTTTTCATAAAAAAAGACAATACAATACAACAGTTACGTACAAATGGTAAAGAAACAATTTCCTATTTAAGATATTCATCCATAAGATGTTTCTTTATACATTTCAATTAACCAAAAACAAACCATACTTTAGTCTTACACATCTACATAAACAAGACAGTGCAGCAAGAGAGAAGGGAAGAGACTCATCGAGTAAAAGTATATGTTTTGTCACATATTATATATTATATTATACTGTCCAAAGCATTAACATTCAACCTCAGTGTTCAAAAAAAAAAAAAAATTTGAATTCTCACTTTAGTGAATAACTGGAAAAAATATATAGTTTTGAGTAATTTTGGGTTTTGTCCTTCCGGCATTTTGGTTCGGACAAATTTCATCCATGTGATCATTTTTAAGAAAAACAACTCAGATGAAACAAAAAGGCACAAAACTTGGCCAATTAGTGTACTGCAAAATATATACATAATACTATTCGTATAACTTTTTAATTCCCTATAAGGTCAAGCCCAACTAGAGGGCTTGGCATCACTAATTACCTACAGGAAAATGTCACTTTAACTTGTATTTCTAAAAACGTCTCAAACAGTACAGACAGAAAGAAAAAGCTTAAAACAACAGAGCAAATACACAAGTGTTACAGTCTGTGTTAACAGGGTCTAATGCCTCTTAAATTAGTATTCTATAACCGGAAAGAGATATATATATATATATATATATATATATATATATATATATATATATATTATACACAAAGACTTCATTTACCAATCGGGTTCCGTTCTTACGACTCGGTCGTAAAACAAATTGGTAGGTAGGTGCAGGGCCAGATTAAGAGCCCAGTGGGCCTGGTGCTGACCATTATGACGGGCCTACTTAAAGAATCATATCGACCAAAAACAGTAAAACACTCCAAAGCATCATGTATCTGATGGTGCTGGAGAGAAAGAAAACAGCAGCTATAAGAAAACACATACCCTAGGCTAATCTCTCTCTAATTTATGTTTTCATCTTTCAAGTAAATCCATAACCCCTAACAGCAGTGTCCCATCAGGCAGGAAGTCAATGGGCATGGTAAAAGGGTGGGCCACTGACACAAATCACGTAACCTGCCAAAAGGGGCGAACATGCCCAAAAAGAGGACATGTCTGCTCAAAGAATTAGAAGGCCAGCCTGGCATGAATGCATGTCAGGCTGCCTGCCAATCATGCAGCTGGCCAACTAAGGGCATACTATGCAGACAGCACCCTGAGCTTGGCATAAATGCATCTAATGATGCGCTCACTCAACGCTTTCTAAGGACTGTCCCCTAGCACTCGCTGGTCCACTTGTCTCCTTACCTTCTTACTAGCAGGCAGAAGCTCCTGGTATTTGGTCTGGGACAGAGAAAAGCTGTAAGAAGTGAGTGTAGAGGAAAGGGAACATGCCACAGTGTTAGAGAGACCAAAGTCAGCATTACTTTAAAGGATCACTATAGGGTCAGGAACACAAACATAAATTCATGACCCTATAGTGTTAACACCACCCTCTAGCCCCCCCGGGCCCCTCATGCCTCCATAAATATAGCAAAATCGTACTATATTCAAGCCTGAAGCTGTAACTCTGCATGCTGTTAGACTCATAAAAACAAGCAGTCTGCTGACATCATTAGAAGTGGTGGCCTGATCCAATCACAGTGCTTCCCCATAGGATTGGCTGAGACTGACAAAGAGGCAGATCAGGGTCAGAACCAGAATGATTCAAACACAGCCCTGGCCAATCAGCATCTCCTTATATAGATAAATTTAATTAATGAATCTCTATGAGGAAAGTTCAGTGTCTGCATGCAGAGGTAGGAGACACTGAATGTTTGGATGCATTTTAGGCAGTCATGACCCAGGAAGGACCCATAACAGTCATCTAAGGAGTGGCCAGTGAAGTTATCACTAGGCTGTAATGTAAAGACTGCATTTTCTCTGAAAAGCAGTGTTTACAGCAAAAAGTCTGAAGGTAATGATTCTACTCACCAGAACAAATTCAATATGCTGTAGTTGTTTTTGTGACTATAGTGTCCCTTTAACTATATTCATTGTCAGCCAGTCCACACAAGTTTTGTTCCCATACATCCCACTTAAGTTTCCGTACTTAAGTAAGAGTATGTGAAAAGTAGTTAGGGTTGCCACCTTTCTTGGAACAACATACTGACCTTACTAATTTGCATAATTAAATATATATGGATGACATCACATGATGTAAATCACAAGGAGTGACTTAAGAGAAAATGCTGTAAAATCACCCAAAAACTACTTAGTTTGATTCTGCTGTATAGATGGATTCCTCCCAGTGCCCCCATGTCTCCCAGTGCCCCCATGTGTCGATTACTCCAGGTCTCAGTGTTCCTACGTATCAGTGTTTCAATGCCCCATGTCTCCCAGTGTCCCTTAGTGTCTCAGTGTCTGCCATAATGTCTCCTGGCAGCCTTTCCCCCCATCCCTCCCTTCCCTGAGCTGTAGGCTGCCTCTGCAGGGTGGGAGTTGCTGTCTGTACTCTCTGTGGCTGCTCCCCTGCAGATCAGTGATTAGAGATAGGCAGGGAGGGATATGCTGGAACGTCTTATCCCTGCCTCTCTCCACATACATCGACCCCTACAGGCCAGTGCTGGTATTGCATAGTAATCTCTTGTTTATACTGATAAAAATACCAGCATTTGTATTGCCAGTATCCCTGCAATATTGGCACCAGCCAGGCAGCCTCAAATACTGGCTGTGCCAATAAAATAAAAGCCAGGTGGAATCCCTAAGAGTAGTGTGTGAAAAAAAAATGTTAAAAAAGTTTTTTTTTTTGTTTTGTTTTTTTTAAATCAATGGGCCTATTCCATGGGCCTGGGCCTGGAGCTGCAGCTCCATCAGCCCCTATGTTAATCCGGCTCTGGGTAGGTGAGTATGCATGTGCAAGGGTGCAGGTCTACTTTTGGGGGAATCCCCCCGAACATCTATGTTCAGGTAATTTTCCCTTGAATGCCCACGCTAGAGAGGCTTTTTAAAAGTGTCACTTGTGTGTGAAGGTGAAACGCGTTAGTGTTTTATACTATACTTTTGGTTGTATAATTTTGGGTTATAAATAAAACTATTTTCTATCCAATTTGGACCTTAATATTTTTCTCTTTGAAGATTTTAGGCTAGGAGAATTCATACTTCGGTTTCCAAGGTGGAAAGATACCACCTAAGCTATATAGGATTGAGCATAACTTTACTGTGCTCTCCGCTTGTGAGTATACCTCCTTTTATTATTTTTTAGCTATACAGAGAGCACTATCTGCTATTTTTATTTTCGTTTTACACGCTGGTGAACTCACACTGTGACAAAACAGCATAATGAAAGAGACCACTTCTATGAAGATGATCACCACACGCTGCTGACCAGCCTAAGGATAACGTCCCACATAAGATCAAGACCAAGATCAGAATCTCCACAGACTGGGATTGTACCGTCCAAGCACATATATCTGGAGCTGATTTTAAGCTCCAGAAGATTGTAAGTGCATTTCCTTTTTTTTTATTTATACTCCCCAGCATCAAAAATACTACACCATTTTCCATTTTATTTGTCCTCTTTTTTTTACGTTGTACGATCTTTATTTGAATTGAGAACACTTGTGAAGGTGCTGCTTCCCAGCATTCCCTTTCTATATTTACCTACAACCAGAAGGAAAAGACTCTGGTTTGGGAAGTCCGAACTGCCACATAGACTTAGAACAAGCTCTAGAAATTCCATCTTTTATTTATTTGCACATTAGTCAGACAGCAAGTCCCACTGGTGGGACAAGGGTATGCAGTTGTAGACTGAGATGCCCACAGGACTCCACATACAAACTGATATTGGTATGTACCAATATGAGGTTTCAAAGGGTAGGTTAATCAATTATATGTGGAAAGTGCAGAGGAGCCCATGCAAGCTTCTACCAACCAGTTTGATGGTCAGGCACCGCCCCCTTATCTACATACTTGTTATATAAAATATCTTATGCAGCTCTCAGCTGCTAGAATCTCATCTTCACCCTAGGGTTCTATACTTATATATTCAAACTTCATTTATGATTAACAGAGGTTTTAGAATATCTCTGGCAATAAGCAGTTTTGTGTTACTCACCGTGTAATTTCAGCGAGAGAATTATAAATACTACGCTGTGGATCACACTCCTGACTTGATTAAGGGATATATTTTAATCAACATTTAATCTACACCTATAGGTCAAATGTGTAAATTAGCTCTAATGATATCAGATTCTAATAAACTCTGTGTTGATAGCTTTGAACGATGGCTGTAATTTGAGACTGTTTGTTTTAAACTGACACAGTATTTAGAGTTATGTAGCTTCAGTTTATATTCTTTCTTGCTAGTCGTGGTTGACTGTCATGGCCGAATCCCATTTTTTAACCCCCCCTCCCGACTCCACTAAATCTAATTGTCCCCCTATTTAACCCCAAATGCCCCGAAGCCCCCTATATAACCTATTTTTTTTAATCTTTATTTTTTGCCCAGACCTAGGTCTTGGATGCCGCCATCTTTGTGTGGGTAGATGAAGTACCTGTGGGACATGTCATTTGCCCACACTTGATAGCGCTGTGACATTCCCACGCATGCCCAGTTAAACGCATGCGAATTTCATCCATTCATCTGTCAGAAAGATGGATAAATAATGAGAAATTTCAAACGAATGAAGACCTCTTCGTTCGTTCGTTTTGTTTATTACAAGGAGGGAGCTACCGGCGCGCAGCTTCCTCCTTGTAATATGTAAAAATAAAAGTGGCAGGGAGCAGTGCTCCTCACCACTTCCTAAGTCCCCCATGTCCTCCATCACTCCATGGGGGTCAATATGACCCCCATAATAGCATAAGGGAGATTAAAATCTCCTGAATGCCTCTACTCGCTAGGCTATGAGTAGGGGCATGTCTACTAAACAGTGAGAAACCTGTGGCTGCTCACTGTAAAAAAAAAAAAAAAAAAAGCCCCCTATTGTTCCCCCTCTCAAGCCCCCACCCGTGCCGTGCGAGTGGGGGTTATTAAACTGAAGGGGGGGACCTAGCTTCCCCCTGGCCCCCACCCATGAGCCGCGGGTGGGGGCCCTAAATGAAAAGAGAGGGGCCTATTGTCCTTCCTCCCGGCCCCCACCCACGAGCGAAGGGTGGGGGCCCTAAATGAAAATGGGGGGACCTATTGTGCTCCCCCCCAGCCTCCACCCATGAGCGGCGAGTGGGGGCCCTAAATGAAAATGGGGGGGTACTTTTTGTCCTCCCTTTCCTGCCCCCACCTATAATCAGTGGGTGGGGGCCCTAAATGACTATGGGGGAGTCCTATTGAAAAGCAACCAATCAGTGTTATGAATCAAATTACACAGCATGGAAAAATTCCAAAGAACTTTCCCACACTGTGTAAAATAACACAGAACACTCTGGTTGGATTTCAAGCCAACCAATCAGAGTGCTGTGACAGGTAAATGTAGAGACTTACCTGTCAGTCTCTTCATTTACCTGTCAGAGCACTCTGATTGGTTGGCTTGAAATTAACCAATCAGAGTGCTCTAAGTCAAATTTCAGGGCATGGGAAGGCCTTTCCCCGCCCTGTGGAGCTCAGTCTGCGCAGTGACCTAATTGGATCATTTTTTGGCGTTGTTTTTTTATTTTAACAGTTGTAACGGGTATTATGGATTTTTATTTGCCCTTTTTTGGGGCTAAAAAAGATTTTAGGAAAAAGACCTCAAATGGTAAGTTATTTTTTTATTTACAGGTATTTTGTTTTCTTGTTTCACCCCTTGTTATTTTTAGAATGATGAGGGTAGGTAGGTCTTTATAAAAAAAAAAAAAAAAATGTGGGTGGGGGGGTGACTAGTGGCTTGGGGACCCCTAGTAGTCACCTGGGGGGGCGGTTTACATTTAGTCCCCACCCGTCACCCATGTGTGGGGACTGGGGTGGGATGACAATTAGGTCCCCCCCATTTTCATTTAGGACCTCCACCCGCTGCTCATGGGTGGGAGCCTGGGGGAAGACAATAGGTCCCCCCCATTTTCATTTAGGGCCCCCACCTGCCGCTCATGGGTGTGGAATGGGAAGGAAAATAGGTCCCTCCCAATTTCATTTAGGGCCCCCACCTACTGCTCATGGCTGGGAAGTGGGGGGGGGGGGACAATAGGCCCCCCATTTTCATTTAGGGCCCCCACCTCCCCATTTTCATTTAGGTGCCCCATTTTAATTTATGGCCCCCACCTACCGCTCATAGGTGGGGGCCGGGTGGGGGACAGTAAGTCCCCCCATTTTCATTTAGGGCCCCCACCTGCCGCTCATGGGTGGGGGCTGGGGTGGGGACAATAGGTCCTCCCTCCATTTTTCTTTAGGGCCCCCACCCGCCACTCATGGGAGAGAAGAGGACTCAATTGGGGATAGGTAAGTTCGGCATGACAGTGCTGCTTTAAGAGGAATTAGACTCTGTGAACACAATCTATTTTTTTTTTTTTTTTTTTAAATACATACTGATTAATTTCTTTCCCCTCCTCCCCTCTCGCTATTGTGTGTTTCTCACATAGAACACTAGAACACTTTTGTATTTGCTCAGTTATTTTTTTGCTTTTTCTTTCTATCTTTACTGATTAAAACTTTTTTTTAAAGTACAAATTAAAGGGACATTTTAATATAAGTAATTATTGTGGCCAAGCCCTCTTGTAGGGCTTGACTTTATATAGATATATTTTAAATTAGGTTTAGGCCCTTTAATTACCTTGTCGGCCACTTATTTGCTACAGCGGTTTCTCTTAACACTGTGGTTAATTTTTTTTCTTTTGTAACTTAATTCTTTCACAAATTTTTTTGACGCAACTACGTAAGAAAAAAAAATCCTTATTTTACAGTAAACATATACAATAGGTTCTATTTTATGTCAGCAGTAAGCAATTCAGTGACTTAGCAAATGGTTCTGACGTACTTTTCAGAATTATGGTCAATGTAATAAAGATAAGAGTAATAACTGGCAATGTTTTCAAGACAGCATTAATCTATTTAACCATATCTTAGGAAAATGACTGTCGGCATAAATATCAAAACAAGTAAAACATGGGTCATTGCCCCCCATACTCCGCCCTCGCATCCTATTCCTTCCGTTAACATATAAAGGGCAATGACCCCCATATAAATAACATATATATATATATATATATATATATATATATATATATATAATATATAACATACATCAACATTATTCCAATACCTATTTAAAGTGCCAACCATCCATTAACCACGGCAGGGGTATACCCGGATACCCCTACCCCACCAGGTTCTGAGCCACCGACAGGACTCAAAACCTATCAACCACCGATGACCACCACTTGTTTGTTTTCCATTACGTTCATCCTGGGGAGCCTATTTCTTCTCCTTCAGCTCCCCATCCCGCCGCTGTGAAAAAACGGGACAACCCCACACGTAACAAAACAGGGAGGGTGGGTGGAACAGACTCAACCAGGTAGGAAATTAGAAATGACTCACCAAAAATGGCTGCCAATTTAAATAGCCAAACCTACTTACCCATAACTCCACTCCCTTGCTTACTTCCTCCTAAGCCCGCCTCCTAACCCTTGTCAAGGCCTTTTTCCGCTTAGCTGCGCTCTAGCTACATGGGGCTACATGACAGGTGTATAGTCGCCATTTGGGCAGTCGGAATCCAGGACAATCACCCCATATCCTAACCCAATAACGCACGGACACTAGGGGATATGGGAAATTTTATCCACAGCTTTATTAACCAAACAATAATAATAACAATAATAATAATAATAACTTAACAAGTAAAACATGGGTCATTGCCCCCCATACTCCGCCCTTGCATCCTATTCCTTCCGTTAACATATAAAGGGCAATGACCCCCATATAAATAACACATATATATATAACATACATCAACATTATTCCAATACCTATTTAAAGTGCCAACCATCCATTAACCACGGCAGGGGTATACCCGGATACCCCTACCCCACCAGGTTCTGAGCCACCGACAGGACTCGAAACCTATCAACCACCGATGACCACCACTTGTTTGTTTTCCATTACGTTCATCCTGGGGAGCCTATTTCTTCTCCTTCAGCTCCCCATCCCGCCACAAGCTCAGACCTTGACCCCTTAAGCTGTCTGAGCTCCGCCACCCCGAAGAAATAGTGCCTTCTGCATACCATCCTGCCAACCCAAGTTTAGCAGATCCCAACCCACCTCCGAGAGATGAACCCCATCTGAGCGGTAGTACCCCGGCAACCCATCTTCCAACTCGCCGTGTCGCACCACCACTCCCCCCACCTTCCTAACAAAGCTTGCCATCAAGCTGTTCACTTTTTTCCTGCACTGATTGATAGCCACCGGATCCCGCGCGTGCCGCCACCGACGCCTTGGGACCATCTCCGACCAAACTAACATAACCCCCGGAAGCAGGTCTCTCAATTTGTTGATGTCCTGCTTCATCCACTTCACCAACCGTCGTTGCGGCGTGAGGCCCAAGTCGTTACCCCCGGCATGAAGGACCACCAGGTCCGGCGTTTTCCCACCCGCAACCATCCTGAACATTGCCCCAAAAACTTCCCCCCAGCAAAATCCCTGATACCCAAACCATCGGACTGCCAACTGGTCCCTCAGAAAGCCCAGCTGCTGGCCCTGTGCTCGAGCTGCGGCCCTCCTCTTGGCCCAGAAGACAAAAGAATGTCCCACAATCCAAGCAACCTGTCCTGGGGAGGAGAAGAAAACAAATTGTGAGGGAAGGCAAAGGGAAACTCCCTCCTTCTGCCCTCCCGCCCCCCCGTTACATTCGTTTTTTTTTTTCAATCCAATAAACCCAACCGTACATATGAACGGAACCGCACCAACTCCCATCTCCCTATTCGCTTCACGACCTCATCCCCCAGCCCCAACCGTGCGGCCTCCGTGGCCACCCCAATGCGAAAGGAGTGTGTACCAAAACGCCCAGCCTGAAGCCCCAACTTACCTAGTCCCAACCGAAAAACCTTCGTAAATTGGAATCGGGAAAGGGAAGAGCCATCCGCATGCACCAACAGAGAACCCCCTACCGCCGGCCTCCGAGCCATGTACTCCGCCACCGCGGCCACAATGCTGCACCCGGTAGGGCCCATAGTGTTACATCCCGACCCACGCCGTGGACATCCGTTTTAGATTTACCCAGGTGCACTACCATCTTACCCTCCAAAATACAAACCCCCGAGGCCTGCAAACCCCCGGGCACGACCCTATTGGCACTCACTAACTCCCCTATGCGGAACGCCCCGAAAAATGCCAAGAGAAAAGCCGCTCTGAACAGAGAGACCTCAAACCCGCTGAAACAAACCTCAGGCAACATACCCACCAGATCCCCCAACACCCGCACCGAAACCGGGCGCCTAGAGTCAGGCGACCTGCGGCCCTTCCGATATCCCTTTAACGCCTGCCTAACGAAGAAGGTCTTGGTAAGATCCTCCTTCTTGCGCAACTGGAACCAAAACGCCATTGCCGCCATGGACCTGTCAACCACTGCCGGGGACGCCCCCTTCGCCAGCAATTGACAAGTGTACCACAGAAAAGCGTCCCGTAGCGAATCCCCTTGTAATACATGATCCAACCCGTCTAATGACCGTTCCCAAGAATCCCAGACCTTACTGTAGGAGGCCCATGTGGCCGGTGCCAGCGAAGTCTTCACAAGTCCCCCAAGCAGGATGCTCCCAGCTGCCATATCTCGTCCGGGCAAGCCTGCCCTTGCTTCAATGCCCCTGGCGCCGCCGTCCAAAATCAAGACCACTGAAAATGAGACAGAGCGTCAGCCACTTCGTTCAAGTACCCAGGGACATGACGCGCGCGAAAAACAACATTCCGTGACATACACATTAACACAAAATGCCGCAGCAACCTAACCACCGGCTTAGAGGCAGCAGACTGATTATTCACTGCGTGCACCACCGCCATGTTGTCCAAGAAAAAGACCACTTTTTGGTCGCGCAGCCCCTCGCCCCACAGCGCCATTGCGACGACCAACGGGAACAATTTCAGGAAAGCCAGGTTGCGCATGATTGGGCTGGACCCCCATGTCTCCGGCCACCTCTCTGCACACCATCTCCCACCAAAGTATGCCCCGAAGCCCACACTACCCGACGCATTCGTGAATAGCTCCAGCTCCGCCGCCGACTTGCCCTCATGCCGGAAGAACACCATCCCATTGAAATCCTGCAAGAAGGCATCCCATATGCCCAAATCGGCCCTCATGGCTGCCGACACCCGAACGAAGTGGCGTGGGGATCGAACCCCCGCTGTAGCAGCCGATAGGCTGCGGCTGAAAACCCTCCCCATAGGTATGACACGGCATGCAAAATTCAGCATCCCGATCAACGACTGCAGTTGCCGCAGAGTAACCTTGCGCGCCACAGCCACAGCAGCCACTGCTCCTCTTAGCCCTTCCAGCTTGTCCCGTGGCAGCCGGCATTCGCCCAGAACCGAATCTATCTCCAACCCCAGGAAACTAAGGCACGTCGCCGGGCCCTCTGTCTTATCCGCTGCCAGCGGCACCCCGAAGTGGCCCACCACCCATTCGATTGTCCGAAGCAGTTGCAGGTACGCCGAGGAGGCAGCCGGCCCCACGCAAAGGAAATCGTCCAAATAGTGCACCACCGAACGGCTCCCCGCCTCCACCCGCACCACCCATTCGAGAAAAGTACTAAATTTCTCGAAATAGGAGCATGAAATGGAACAACCCATAGGGAGGCATAAGTCCATGAAATACGCCCCTTCGAAAAAACATCCCAGCAGGTGGTGACAGTCCGGGTGGACCGGCAGCAGCCGAAACGCGGCCTCAATATCCACCTTGGCCATAAGTGCCTCACGCCCGGCCCGCTTAACCAGCTCGACCGCCCGGTCGAATGATGCATACGAGACCGAGCACAAGTCCTTACCAATACCATCGTTCACCGACTCCCCTTTCGGGTAGGAGAGATGGTGAATGAGCCTGAACTTCCCCGGCTCCTTCTTTGGAACCACCCCGAGAAGGGAAACCCAGAGGCCCTCCAATGGAGGTACCGTGAACGGGCCCGCCATCCGCCCCAGGTTGACCTCCTTGCCCAGCTTTTCCCGCACCACTTCCGGGAAATCCGCAACCGATTTCAGGTTGTGCAACCTCCCCGACCCCCCTCGCTCCCGGAATGGAATAAAAAATCCGTGCCCAAAACCCGCCCGGAGTACTGAGGCATCAGCCCTATTACCGTAGCGGCTTAGCCACGGCTCCATTGCGTCTAGCCTCACTGGGGTGAAGCCCCGGGGCAGGGGAAGCACCCCCTCCGGCCGCGGCAGCCGCTCCGGCGTTTCCAGACTTACCCTTTTTGAAACAGCGATTGAGCCCATGAGCACTCCCGCAACCGGAGCACTCGTGCTTAAATCGACAAGTGGTTCCCCATTTGCACTGGCCTTCATTGTAGAGCCAGCAGAAGCCCTTTTGTAAAGCGGCCGACGAGGCGGACTGCCCCTTTGCATCGGCCGAGTGTTGAAAGGGCTGCGCCTTCTGCGCCATCATCAGTTTCATCCAGAGAGGCAGATCCATTTGATCCCACCTCATACCTGGATTAGCCGCCAGCCGTTGCCTGAACTGTTCGTCGTACCGCCACCACGCCAGCCCCCCATAGGTACGGTATGCTTCCCAAATGCCGTCCAAGTAGCAAAACAGGGACGAGCATAACCCCGGCGATTTCTCGCCGAGCACGCTGGCCAGCACGCAAAACGCCCTTAACCAGTTACCAAAGGATTTCGGAATCTTACGATACCGCTTCCGTTTTTCTTCCTCCTCCTTCTTCTCATCCTTTTTATCGTCCTCCTTGAGGTCAATAAAGTCCTCCAAGGGGAGAAGGGAGAAGATCTCGCAAAACTCACCCTTCCAAAGCTTCTCCTTCACGTCCTGTTTCAGGTGAACCCCCAGCGGGCCCGCAAAGGAAACGTACGCGTGCTGCCTAGCCGCGTCCGGAATACCCCCGGACAATTCCGCCCTGTCACTCCCCGTCTCCGGCGCCACCCCAGCGTCCCCGCCCAAGCTAGGCCCCGCGGAAACCCCACTAGAACCTCCCGTCACGACCCTGGGAGCGCCTGCCCAATGCCAAAGCCTCCCGCTGCGCACCCTGTACGCATCGCGCGCGGGAGCCCCTAGGACTGCGACTCCTCCTGTCCCCACCCGGGGACCGCCCCCGCCGACCACCCCTGGGGACAATGGCCCTGCCCTCCGCTGAGCTGCCTGACGTGGATCGGTGCTGCCGGGACCTACCCCTCCTCCCCCTGGACTCCAAGGTTCTAACCGGCGAAAGACTGCCACTATTACACCCTGAACCAGACCCCCCCTAATGCTCCGCACCCCCAACTGCCTACCCTCCAAGCGAGAACCCAACCCCCCACCTAAGCTGGCTCCTAGCCTAACAGCTCCCTGACCCCCCTTAACCTGACTGGCAGCTGAAGCCCCTCCATCCCCTGTACCAGGCTTAACCGGCCCAAACTGATTAGGCCTACCCCCAGAACCCGCGGAGGACCCGCTCCCTATGCCAGCAGAGCCCAGCGTCTCCTTACCACCCCCAGCCCCCACCCCCCTCCTGGCACTCCCCCCTCCCGTGGCCCTTGCGCCCCCCCATCCCCCACTACGGATCCCAGGGAGGCCTGCCTGCCACCCACCGTCACTCTCCGGCCCCCACCCCTTGCTGAATCCCCCCCAGCACTTTTCCCGCCAAGGGGGCCCCGGCCGGAGCCCCCTGTACTTGCCTGCTGCCCCAGGGGCCAGCCACGTGTCTTCCCAGTCCCGGCCCCGTCGTCCACCAGTCCGACGGGGTGGGAGCCCTCCTGGGCCGCACCTCCGTGCTACCCGCTCTTCCAGGGGACCGCCCGGCCACCTCCGACCCGGCAGCCGCAACAGCCCCGTCCCGAACTTCCATCCGGCGCCGGGCACTGGTCCTAGGCCCCGGCCGCTCGCGGGGAGGCGGGGCCTCTACCACGCGGCTACCGGGCCTGCTGCTGCCCGCACCGGAACCGTCAGGGCCACCAGGGATGCCTTCACCGGGCCCCCCGCTCGGGCTTAGCCTCTCCGGGGGCCTCCTGGCCCGGACTGGTATGCCACCGCCGCCGTCCCGGTCCGCCGCCTCCGCCAGTGCCGGACCCAGCTAGGCCCTCAGCCAGTCCGCACCCTGATGCCTCGCCGCCGACCGGATCCCCTCAAGCAGACGCTCCACGTCGTCCATCGGTCCTGCAGGGAGACAAAAGAAGGAAAACCCTACCAAGCCAAATCTGTGACCACAGGAGCGAACACAGACTCAACCAGGTAGGAAATTAGAAATTACTCACCTAAAATGGCTGCCCATTTAAATAGCCAAACCTACTTACCCATAACTCCACTCCCTTGCTTACTTCCTCCTAAGCTCGCCTCCTAACCCCTGTCAAGGCCTCTTTCCGCTTAGCTGCGCTCTAGCTACATGGGGCTACATGCTAAAGTGTTGATTTGAGTGCTTGTTTTAGGAGGACAGCTATATTAATGTTTTATATTAAGGTTTGCATGTATCTGGTTTTAAACTATTAGAACTCTACATTTTGCAGAGTGCCCTATCGTAGCAACAATGTGACAGAGACGCTTACTACATAAGGACAATATTTTTATTTTCAGCGCAAGTTAACTTTTTTTTTTTAAAGGATATCTTATTCAAATTATTTAAATTCCTAACTTGCAATTTCCAGGACATCTGCCAGATATTGCCAAAATGAAACATCGGAGAAAACAGGATTTTCTGTTACTGTCTTGCTTGGACTATACCATTTATAGTTTTTGAGTTGGGGGTGCTGTTCAATATAGTTGAAACATTCTATGTAATAAGAGAACAGATTGATATAAAGAGAGTGGTTGATTTTTATTTGTGAATAAATATTGAAGCAAAGTTTTAATTTTGTTGTTTCTAAAGGTGTTACTTAAAAGAACACTGAAAATTGTTTGCAGAAAACATTGCAGATAAGAAACCAGAATAAACCAGTAATACACTACAATGACAGTGTTTGTCATGCTTTACGTTTTACAACTTCTAAAATAAGTTTACAGTGGCAGTAAAAAAAAAAGTAAATATTATTATATTTCCCATCCGAATGCTCTCTTCCGTGTGATAGAAGTGTTAATTCCGCATAACATATAAGGCACTTAAAATGCAAAGTTAATGGAATATGAGAAGTGGCATTATGTTTGTCAGGTTACTAACGGGAAGCCAACAGAATTGTCAGTGTGCCGATCAAAAGTGGGTGCTATCTGTGACCTCATAAAGACCAACCGTAAGACACGGTGCAATCTGGTAAAAGGAGGATAGGTCAGGTTTAATTGGAAACTAGATCAGGCATAGGGGATTTTCGGAGAGTGGGGTCCAGAATAATTTCTAGTTTCAAGGCAGAGAAGGTATAGCAGTGTTCAGAGTACATTAAAGAAACAGCCTTATACATATATTCTTGAAGATGCATCCACTGTATGCAGCAGTAAAATAGTATAAGCTATACTATCATGGCAATAACACTCGCAATAAAGTTTAGTAGCCAGTGTAACGGATCACCTGGCACCCCGACTGGGTACCTCCATTGACGGATGCTCCTAGCGCTTCCTGAGGACTCCAAGCGCTGCAGCAGACACCACAACCACGAACCGCAGAAGCATATGAATATTCTCAAGCATATGAATGCTGTAAGCAGCTGAACAGGAAAAGCATACAATCAGCTTGCACTCCTGGCAATTAGCATACAATCCAATTCCCCAATAACGAGACGACACTTCGTTTTGAGGTCAAGCAGAACTGACTGTACTGGCACATACAGCCTCTTTTATTCACAATCCACAAACCCTGCCCACAGGGTTTTGAAATACAACCAATCAATCCGTACAATACACACAGACGCTCCCACACAAAATCCCCCCCTCTGCCTGTGATATGATGACTGAACACAATGGTTAATCTAATTATCACAGGCAGAGAAATACAGTATCATAAAACACATCACAGAGACCCCAAAACATGCAATAAATAAAAAGTATATCCTCGGAACCGGGTGATCTGAGTGAACCACATATCCAAAATTCACCCAGATCCGTTCAGTAGTTTGGAAGATGCAGTTTAATGCAGATTCCGCAGAACATATACAGGCTATATGAAAATTAATTACTGTATAAGGTGTCCCCTGTTGTATAGTTTAAAACTACTGAACGATGTCTTCGTGCACCAAATACTGGCGAGATGGCACCATGTAGAAAGGTCCAAACAGTGTCTGTGAGTTAAAATGGCCGCCATCCATTGTTCTAACCATGTGCTTCATCCATTGTTCTCATCATGTGCCTCTGATACATGAAACGGTGGCCACCCAGTAACTCCACAGTATGTCCACAGATGGTTCTTAAAGGGCCAGCAGCAGCATAATAAAATACAATATGCCAAAATAATGTATTTAAAGGGCCAAAGCTCCTAGGGGCCATAGTCAGCAGGCAAACAGGCTTCTCCAATGCCCAGTGGCGAGGTTGGTTTCTCCACAGCCAGTTTATAGTTTAAGTTAGAATTTGTGTGCGAGATCAAAAAATATCTTGAGCTTTGTAAATTTTCAGTCAATGAAATGTGTACACTTTCATTAAAACACCTCAGTTAAACTTTTCACCCCAAGTGGGTGATCTTTGAGGTCTACGTTGGCAAACATTCTTCTTCCTGGTGCCCATACAACAACATACATCTGACATGTACAACCTGCTGCCACAAGCCCCTACAGCTGTGCATCCCCCAAGTTATCTTTTCAAAGAATGCTACAGTAAAAATTGCAAAAGCATCAAATAACACTATTCTGAAAAATTCTGAAGTTTACAAAACAGAATTGTAAAAATGGTGAATGTTTAAAATGATACGGATGGCAGGCTTGAAAGTTCTGGGTGTTTCCTACTCCAACCAGATGAACACAATCCTTACTTTGATATTAAATCTGCGTGCCACGTTTCAGCATCAGTTAACCTTTTCCATAGGGATTCAAGGGAGACAGGGAAGCAAACTGGAAGTACAGATGGATAACCTCCTTACGGTTGAGCCGATCTGATTTCAGATCAGTAAAAATGCCATTATTACATTCCTCATAATGCAATAAGTCTGCAGTGGTGGCGAAGGGGAAAGGGCACATGGCCATATGATATGCTGTACAATTTTGGGAACCTGTTCTATAGAAGGATATTATGGCACTAGAAAGAGTGCGGAGGTGGGGTACAAAATTAGTAAAAGGAATGCAACATTTTAGCTATGAAGAAAAGTTAACATAAAGTAAACCTCTTTAGTTTAGAAAAATATCGCCTCAGAGGGGATACGTTAACAGAATACAAATATGTATGGGGCCAATACAAACCATTGTGTGGAAATCTGTTCACAAACAGGACTATACATAGGACACGAGGTCATGCGTTTAGACTGGAAGAAAGAAGATTTAGTCTGTACAGATAGAAACATAGAATGTGACGGCAGATAAGAACCATTCGGCCCATCTAGTCTGCCCAATTTTCTAAATACTTTCATTAGTCCCTGGCCTTATCTTATAGTTAGGATAGCCTCATGCCTATCCCATGCATGCTTAAACTCCTTTACTGTGTTATCCTCTACCACTTCAGTTGGAAGGCTATTCCGTGCATCCACTACCCTCTTAGTAAAGTAATACTTCGTTATATTATTTTTAAACCTTTGCCCCTCTTATTTAAGACGATGTCCTCTTGTTGTGGTAGTTTTTCTTCTTTTAAATATAGTCTCCTCCTTTACTGTGTTGGTTCCCTTTATGTATTTAAAGGTTTCTATCATATCCCCCCTGTCTCGTCTTTCCTCCAAACTATACATGTAAAGTTCCTTTAACCTTTCCTTGTAAGTTTTATCCTGCAATCCATGAACGAGTTTAGAAGCCCTTCTCTGAACTCTCTCTAAAGTAACAATATCCTTCTGTAGATATGGTCTCCAGCACTGTGTACAATACTCCAAGTGAGGTTTCAACAGTGTTCTGTACAATGGCATGAGCACTTCCCTCTTCTACTGCTAATACCTCTCCCTATATAATCAAGCATTCTGCTAGCATTTCCTGCTGCTCTATTATATTGTCCGCCTACCTTTAAGTCATCCGAAATAATCACCCCTAAATCCCTTTCCTCAGATGTTGAGGTTAGAACTCTATCAAATATTCTGTAGAGGTTAGGACTCCATCAAATATTTACATCCAAGATGCATTTTCTTACCCACATTAAATGTCAGTTGCCACAACTCTGACCATTTATCTAGTTTACCTAAATCATTTGGCTTATCCCTCCTGGAACATCAACTCTGTTACATATCTTCGTATCATCAGCAAAAAGACATACCTTACCATCAAGACCTTCTGCAACATCACCAAGAAAAATATTAAAGAGAATGGGTACAAGTACTGATCCCCGAGGGCCCACTGGTGACAAGCCCATGCTTCGAATATACTCCATTGACTACATCCCTCTGTTGCCTGTTTAAGCAGCAACTATATGCATACTTGCAAAAAACATAATATTCAATCATATAACTTTTCAAGTGGAGGGTAATAGCTCCTTGATCCAAGGATAAATCTGACTGCCATCTGAGGTCAAGAAGGAATTTTTATCCTAGTTTGTTGCAAAATTAGAAGTTCCTCAAACTTTGGTTTTTGCCTTCTTTTGGATCAACGCCAAAAAAAACAGATGCAAGTAAGGCTGAATTTGATAGGTGCATGTCTCTTCCCACAAACACTGGCCAAAGTTAGCGTTCATATTTGTTGTGTGTGAAAAATGCAAAAAACAAAATTGAATGCTAATTTTGGCCAGTGAATAAGTGGCTACTTTAAGACGGGACATAGCCTATTTACAATACCTTGGGTTGTCTACTTTTGCAAATGGTATGTGTGATGGACCACCTGGCACCCTGACTAGGTGCCTCCGCCAATCGCTGCTTCCTAGTAGCCTGGAATACTATAAGCACTGCACACCATAGGCATAGCCCCTTAGCCGCCGCACCTTGGCTTGGGTCTCACTGTCCTCAACCCACCCTGGACCCAAGCCCAGGATTATAGTGATTATAGCCAGTATAGCAATCCAAAGCAGGTATAGCTAGTATAGCTGGTATAGATATTCCCTACAATCACGAGACGAGGCTGCGTGTTGACGGTGAAGTAAACTGACTTTCCCCATGCAAGGAGAACTCCCCCCTGGACCAGGGAGTAAACCACAGTAGAAACAAATACACAAATACAAACCACATTGGCGCTCAGATCCAGGACACTCCCATACAAACTAGGTCAATCCTTCCTCTGTACCATTGAGATAATTGAGTCAAGCACTATATTATGGAGAGAAAAGCACAAATAAGGGTGCGCCTAAGACAAGTAGAATGAATGTATAAAAATATGTATCAGAGAGTCCAAGCAGCGATACCTAGAAAGTCCGAATATAAATAATCCACATATGCAGGAGGTAGTCCTAGTGCTACATAAAATGGTATGTGAAGTCCCAGATGTATATCCGCAGCTTCAAAATGGATATGTGAAGAAAACAGAAGACAAGGGAAACTCCAATGGTATAGTATGAATGGTAAAATAATATTGTATATAGAATAGTAGAACTACTCACAATATTCAGAGCTTATATCCAGCTCTGGTGTAAATGGCACGTAGTGGAATAATCCCCACTCAAGGATATATGTTGCTCCTCTTTTGTTCTTTAGCAGAGTACTTTGGTGGAGTAGTCCAGCTCGAGGTAAAAGAATAAAATATAGTGCTCACTGTGTAGTTGATAAAATGTAAAAACAGAATAAAATATACTCACGGTATATAGAGCAGACGTACTGCTCGGTGGATGGCGTATGGGTGGTATAATCCCCACCTTAGGATTCTTGGTACTCCAATATGGACAAAAAGGTAGTAGTAGTCAGGTCTGAATAAAATAAACTTGCAAATAGTAAAATAATAAAATTATACTAAAAGAAGGTAATATAATACTAAGGTGGGAAGAGGAATGTGGCAACCAAATGTATAATAGCCAAATATTCCTTTATTAACACTTAGATTATATAAAAAGTTCCTATACGCGTTTCGCCACAATAGGCGTCATAAAGTAGAAACTTATAAAAAGAGAAAAACAGACCTAACATATAGCACTTATATAAGAAAACATAAAATTGCACAGATAAATTGAAATTCCCGCCAAAATGACGTCACCAGCGTCATGGGAGTGGACACAATTCAATAAAAATGTGGAAAATATAAAAAGTCAATATAAGAGTGTTTAAAATATAGTATAGAAGTCAGAAGCATTATTTGTACACAAAATATTAAAAAACGAGGTTTTACAGTGTAAGAAATTATATAAATTATAACATCATGTGACACGGAAGTAAATAAGAACATGTCATGTGATATTAGGTTAAGTAGGAGCCTCTAGGTTGAGTTTTATGATCAGACTAGCAGGTTCAATACTCAGAAAAGGCTAGCACACAGTTATATGGTGCAGGTGACTGCACCAGTAGAGTATCAGACTAGGAACACACACTCCACAATTTCGAAACCCCTCAGAGATTACTAACATAGTCCAATAGATTAACATAGGTGAATACTATTAGAACAGAATATAAACATAGATACAACTGTAACATTAATAAAATACAATATATGTATACACAAAAATATAAATACAACAATATAATACATTAAAAAAAGGTAAGTATAAAAAGACATACTTAAAATAATAGGGAATTTCAATTTATCTGTGCAGTTTTATGTTTTCTTATACAAGTGCTATATGTTAGGTCTGTTTTTCTCTTTTTATAAGTTTCTACTTGATGAAGCCTATTGTGGCGAAACGCGTATAGGAACTTTTTATATAATCTAAGTGTTAATAAAGGAATATTTGGCTATTATACATTTGGTTGCCACATTCCTCTTCCCACCTTAGTATTATATTACCTTCTTTTAGTATAATTTTATTATTTTACTATTTGCAAGTTTATTTTATTCAGACCTGACTACTACTACCTTTTTGTCCATATTGGAGTACCGGCCTTTGACCCCAAAGTCAGTTACCAGGTTTCATTTGCATAATTGCTGCTCAGCATTAACCCTTCTGTGGATTAGGTTGCTGCTCGGCACAACTTTTCCTGTGTGGACAGTAAAAGTCATTAACCACATTTCTATAAGCGGATGAATACGTGACATTACCCCCCACCTGAAGAACGCCCACCGGGCGGACAGGACCAGGCTTGAGAGGAAATTTAGCGTGAAAAGCGCGATCTTACGGCCCGCATGCAGGTCAGGAGCCGAAACCCAAGAACGATCAGCAGGACCGTAACCTTTCCAAACAACCAAGTACTGTAAAGTGCCCCGAGAAAACCTAGAATCCACGATAGAAGATACCTCATACTCTTCCTGACCACCAGCCACCACCGGAGGGGGAGGAACACAAAGAACAGTATATCTATTGCAGACAAGAGGTTTGAGTAAGGACACATGAAAAGTGTTGGGAATCCCTAAAGATGCAGGAAGAGCCAGAGAGTAAGACACTAAGGTGGGGATTATACCACCCATACGCCATCCACCGAGCAGTACGTCTGCTTTATATACCGTGAGTATATTTTATTCTGTTTTTACATTTTATCAACTATACAGTGAGCACTATATTTTATTCTTTTACCTCGAGCTGGACTACTCCACCAAAGTACTCTGCTAAAGAACAAAAGAGGAGCAGCGTATATCCTTGAGTGGGGATTATTCCACTACGTGCCATTTACACCAGAGCTGGATATAAGCTCTGAATATTGTGAGTAGTTCTACTATTCTATATACAATATTATTTTACCGTTCATACTATACCATTGGAGTTTCCCTTGTCTTCTGTTTTCTTCACATATCCATTTTGAAGCTGCAGATATACATCTGGGACTTCACATACCATTTTATGTAGCACTAGGACTACCTCCTGCATATGTGGATTATTTATATTCGGACTTTCTAGGTATCGCTGCTTGGACTCTCTGATACATATTTTTATACATTCATTCTACTTGTCTTAGGCGCACCCCTATTTGTGCTTTTCTCTCCATTGTATTCCAAGGGGCTTAGAGGGGATTCCCCTTTTCCATAGGTGTGCTGCCTTGCTGTCATATTCTCTGTTTTCCTATCAGCGCTGAACCTCCTTCCTGATCTCGATTACAAGCACTATATTAACTCAATTATCTCCAGGCACAAAACCACATGTTTTTATAAACCCCCCCATAATACCTTTAAAACATACACAATCCCCACAAAAGTTACATCCCCTGATATCCCCGACCTGGGTGAACAACATATCCAAGAATCACCCAGATTGGTTAAGGGGTTCAGGAATTTCCTGGAAGTCTTATTTTTGAGTGACCGCACACATGGTCCTATGCCCAAAATAGTTCCATAGAAACAGGGCTAGCAGTCGGTCTAGTTTGGTAGTTTAAAACCAACAAACTACCGAACATAGCCAATGGTCTTACCCTGGAGCTTGTTCCCCTTGTTCAGAGGTACGATTCCACCTAACAGTGTCCTTCTAACTTGTGTGGAACTGAACGCAGGCAATGGAAGTCCAGCGGTGTTCGAGAGTTTCTGTGTCTGATTTCAGTTCCATGAGATTCATGCCCAAACACCGCTGCCTGCGTTCATGTGAACAAGATGGCTGCCATCTCGTGGTTTTCCATAGGAATTGCGGCCACCCAGGTGAACAATTAGAACACTGCGGTGAGAACCAATCCAAGGTGTTAGTAGGTGTTAACAAGCTTCCTAGTGATCCCTGGTTGTTCGGTAGTCGAACGGGACAATGTTAGAATAGGAGGGGAATGCAATCTACCGAACAGACAGGCAAATGGAACAGAAAACTTTATAATCCAGGGACAGGGAATCTGTCATATTTCTCCCATTTTGTGGAATGAACCCCAGCTTGGGGTCAACTTGGGGATGTCCGGGTAGTCTATATAAAAAACGGTGTATGGGATCAAGTGCATAAACAGTGCAGGTCAGCCTCTCCAGATAAGGGATCACTCCCAATTCCCAAAAGATAGACAAATATATAGGTAGTATAGTTTAAAAAACATATACCAATGAGGGCGCCACAGTCACAAAACGTGCATATATTTACCAGGTATATATTGAGATGAACATGGAAGAGAGAGAATAAAAAATATACATGGTGAAGTATTTAATAACAATATGGTACAAAATAAGAATTAAAATACACACTCACAAAGAAGGTGGCACAAAGAGATATATATCTCTAATTGTGCAAAATACGCTTGTCAACCCTTCTTGGGCGAAGTCCCCTTTAAATGCAGGTCCAATATCGATGCTTTCAGGGTGTAGAATACCGGGCAAAAAACGGATCAAGTATTTTTAGGGAAGTGCTGGCAAGCCTCACCGCTCGACGCGTTTCGTCGACCGCACTTTTTCAAGAGCTATGTGTCCTCAGCTGTTTTCGCCTTTTAAATCATCATTTTCGTGTGGCTTGTTTCGTGCGCGCATGCGCATTGCGTGATCATCTCTGCCGCAATGCGCGCACGAAACAAGCCGCGTGAAAATGATGATATATTTGTCCGGGTAGTCTGGCTGACTTCCAAACAGGGTTTTTTGGACCTGACCCGTAGTCCTTGGGCAGGAGGCTAGCTAGCAGGCTCCTCCAGGAGTTTGTGGCATATACACGTTTGCCCCATATCTTCCTCCCCAAAGGAAGACTAAGCAGGTACCAATGGAGAGACTTTGGTCCCATCTCCACCTGCCAGTTGGGGTTCCTCACAGGACAAGTCTGTAAGGTCCACCTGTAATTGGGAAGAGGGAATTGAGCTGAGCAGGTGTTGGTCATCCTGCTCCAGCTCCCATTCCAGCAGGGCCAGATTGATCAGGTCTGGCCCTATGTCGCCAGCTCTAGGGAGATCCAGCATGGCTTCCCTATAGTTATGTATGTCGCAAAAGCGTGACTCTCTAGCAGTCCCATAACAGGCCAGGGCCATTGTGCTGAATCGCGTACCACCACAGCGCCTGGTATGCGACGTCGAACCACGTTCCCTTCTCTACTCTTGAGCTTCGTGTCAGGATTACTGTTTGATCCAGCACGTAGAACTGTACAGCACGAATGACAAATAAGTAACGTATTACCGGTCCTTAGAATGGCCGGATTTAACGTACAAAGAATAGTCAAAAATACTAGCGAGGTCAGGGAACACAGAAAGGGACACAGCGATGAGGAAAGCCAGGAGTCAGGATACCAGAATATAGAGAAGTCAATAAACAAAGCCAAAGTCAAAAACCAGGTAGAAAACTATAAACAGGAACGCGCTCTCAGACAACCACAAGGGAAACCACGACAGGGCACTGAGCAGGCTGAGAACTGGGCCTAAATACCCCTCCTTTAGTTCTGATAGGCTGTAACCGGCCTTTGACCCCAAAGTCAGTTACCAGGTTTAATTTGCATAATTGCTGCTCAGCATTAACCCTTCTGTGGATTAGGTTGCTGCTCGGCACAACTTTTCCTGTGTGGACAGTAAAAGTCATTAACCACATTTCTATAAGCGGATGAATACGTGACATTACCCCCCACCTGAAGAACGCCCACCGGGCGGACAGGACCAGGCTTGAGAGGAAATTTAGCGTGAAAAGCGCGGATCTTACGGCCCGCATGCAGGTCAGGAGCCGAAACCCAAGAACGATCAGCAGGACCGTAACCTTTCCAAACAACCAAGTACTGTAAAGTGCCCCGAGAAAACCTAGAATCCACGATAGAAGATACCTCATACTCTTCCTGACCACCCACCACTATCTATTGCAGACAAGAGGTTTGAGTAAGGACACATGAAAAGTGTTGGGAATCCCTAAAGATGCAGGAAGAGCCAGAGAGTAAGACACTGGATTGATCCTACGAAGCACTCTATAGGGACCAAGGAATCTGGGGCAAACTTCATGCTAGGGACCTTAAGCTTGATGTTGCGAGATGACAACCAAACCCGGTCCCCCACTTGGTACACCGGGTTGGCACTCCTACGCTTATCAGCAAAATGTTTGAAGCGTTCAGCAGCAGCCCCTAGAGCAGTTTGAACCTTAACCCAGGTATCCCGAATGGAGGCCAGACGCTCATCCAGAGCAGGAATGGCAGTATCAGAAAATACCGCAGGGAGAACCGTAGGATGCCTACCATTATTGACAAAAAATGGACTGTGCCCAGAGGAGTCATGAACAGCATTGTTTCTAGCGAACTCGGCCCACATGAGTAGTTCGGACCAATTGTCTTGTATGCTATTAATGCAGAGCATAGCAATCCCCAGTGTTATTATAACAGCTCCCTCCAATAACGAGACAAGGCTACGTTTAGAGGGATCAAGAAGAACTGTCAAAACCTTTATTTCCCTTGGGACCAGCCAATAGGGTCACCACAATAACATTGTTGTGAAACCTCAATTAAATCACAAACAGTCAAACCATATTAAGCAACACACAGTGACTTATCACAACACAATGGCACATTTTTAAAGGGGTGGGGGGAGACAATATTTAACAGTAAATATCTCACCTGCCTGCAGAATTAGCAATATGCAAATCTACCCGAATATGCAAATGAACCAGTCTTGCAATTCAGGTAGTGCATATTGCTGTTGCTACCAACAGAGGGCACTAGACAAGCTCCATAGCCAAACCCACCTAGTTGGTAGCAAACCTCAGCAATACAAGAGAGCAGGCAATACATTACACAGTACATACACACACACTATAAACAATTAGATTACACACACCCTGCACCTATAATGGGTACAGGGTGACTAAAACATAAGATAAATAAAGCAGCCTACATAAATAGTCTGTCTGAAGGTAGACTAGGGGCTTTAAAGCCAGATACATGAAAGAGTCATAGTCACAGGGGAGGAGGTTGGCAAGTAGGCCTCTCCAGGACCAAGTGGCGAAGGCCACTTCGTCACACCATGCAAACGGACAATTTCACGTATGAAAATTAGAACCAAATCTTGCGAAGATGGCAACTTCTTGAGAGGAATGAAGTGAGCCATCTTAGAAAATCGGTCTACAACCATGAGAATAGTAGTGAACCCAGCAGAGCTAGGAAGCTCAACAATAAAGTCCATGGATAAGTGGGACCATGGAATCTCAGGAACAGGAAGAGGCTGCAACAGGCCACAAGGAAGTGCATGAGTCACCTTAGAAACTGCACACACAGAACATGCCTGCACATACTCCTTTACATCTTTCCTGAGTGAATCCCACCAAAATGATCTAGTGATCGCGGCAGTGGACTTATTGATGCCCGGGTGTCCAGCAGTTATATTGTCATGGAACACTTTCATGATATTAACCCTTTCACATAGGGGAACGAACAGTTTATCACACGGTTTACCACTGGGCGCCTGAGGCTGGGCCTCCAGTATGGTGCCAAGCAGTGGAGAAGACAGTGAGAGGACAGTAGTAGCAATAATACACTCTGGTGGAATAATAGGAGATGTCACCTGTTCGGAGCTGACTCATTATCAAATTGCCTGGACAAGGCATCAGCCTTGGTATTTTTAGAACCAGGTCTATAAGTAATGAGAAAGTTAAAACGTGAAAGGAACAGTGACCATCTAGCCTGTCTGGAAGACAAACGTTTGGCATCCCCTATATATGCCAGATTTTTGTGGTCGGTTATGATCAACAGGGGGTCCTTGGAACCCTCCAAAAGATGTCGCCACTCCTTGAGGGCAAGAATAATGGCCAACAGTTCTCTATTGCCAATATCATAGTTGCGCTCAGCAGGAGACATCTTTCTGGAGAAGTAGCCACAAGGATGCAATGGTGTTCCCTGGCTTTCTCTCTGAGAGAGAACAGCCCCTACCCCTGTCTCGGATGCATCAACCTCCAATATAAAAGGTTTACTAGTGTCGGGATGTTTTAGTATGTCCGCAGAGGCAAATCTTTGTTTAAGAGTCTCAAAAGCATTCACAGCCTCTTTGGACCATACCGTGCTACTAACCCCTTTGCGAGTCATATTTGTGATTGGGGCTATTACAGAAGAAAATCCCTTGATGAATCTTCTGTAATAGTTGGCAAAACCAATAAACCTTTGAATGGCTTTTAAACCAGAGGGTAATGGCCAGTGTAGTACAGCCTCTAGTTTTTTATGATCCATTTGAAATCCCGATGCAGAGATGTTGTAACCCAAAAAGTGGACTTCAGGCTGGTCAAATATGCACTTTTCTAATTTACAATAAAGTTTATTTTTCAACAACGTCTGCAGAACCTGTTTCACATGGGAGTGGTGAGTTTGAAGATCAGGGGAATACACCAAAATATCGTCCAAATAAACCAAGACAAATGAATAAATGAATTCCCTGACTACATCATTTATAAAGTCTTGGAATACGGCCGGGGCGTTGCATAACCCAAATGGCATTACCAGATATTCATAGTGTCCACTACGGGTATTAAATGCCGTCTTCCACTCATGATTCTCTTTAATTCTAACCAAATTGTAAGCGCTCCTAAGGTCAAGCTTAGTAAATACTTTAGCTCCCTGAAGTCTATCGAACAATTCGGAAATGAGTGGGATAGGGTATGCATTTTTTACAGTGATTTTATTAAGTGCCCTGTAGTCTATGCAAGGGCGTAACTCACCACCCTTTTTCTCAACAAAAAAGAATCCTGCACCAGCTGGTGAGGATGACTTTCTTATGTGCCCTTTGCTCATGGATTATTTGATGTATTCCTTCATTATTTTACTCTCCTGGGGAGATAAGGCATAAACTGTCCCCTTAGGTGGCATAGCGCCTGGAAACAGGTTAATGGCACAGTCATATGCTCTGTGGGGAGGCCATACATCGTATTGAGCCTTTTTAAACACCTCCTGAAGTTCTCGGTATTGTATGGGAACTCCAGGAGTTTGGGGAGTGGTAGTGGGAAGGTCAATAGTATCCAATCTCTTTAGTACTGGTTTTATACATCTCCCCATACACTCTTTACCCCATTCTAATATCTCCCCATTAGCCCAGTCAATATAGGGATTGTGCTTACTCAGCCACGGAAACCCTAATATGATAGGACATGATGGAGAAGTAATAACCTGAAACGTCATCTCCTCCCTATGGGAGGCCCCAATGGAGATCGTAATAGGGACAGTTTCGTGGGTTATAAGCGGTTGTGTGAGTGGTCTACCATCAATAGCCTCTACAGCTAGCGGCGTAGGTCTCTCCCTGACCGGTATCTCATTACCCCTAATAAACTGGACATCAATAAAATTTCCAGCAGCACCTGAGTCCATTAGGGCACTGCAAGAAAACTTCTTGTTATCAAGGAAATAGATACCTCAAGGAGGAATCTACTTTTGTTTTTGTTAGAGGACAACTCCATCACACCTAAGATCTGTCCCCTTAAGGTTCTTAGGTGCGGAAGTTTTCCGGACGCACTGGACAATTAGTTATAATATGTCCCTTTCTACCGCAATATAGGCATAACCCCTCCCTTCTCCTATACTGTTTTTCGGCCTCTGACAGTCTAGTGACCCCAACTGCATAGGTTCGGGTTCGGACTGTACAGGGAGGTTAGACAAAACAGGTTTAGAGAATTGAGGTGCTAGGGACATAGCCGTACATCTGGTCTTGCTTCTGGTGACTTCTCTGAGTCTTAACCTATTATCAATATGCATGACAAACGTAATAAATTCGTTAAGACTCTAGGTAATTCTTTAGCGGCTATCTCATCTAGTATAGTCTCTGAGAGACCCTTTTTGAATGCTGAGATTCACCCATTGTTAGTCCAGTCTACCTCGGAAGCTAAGGTACGGAATTCAATAGCATAATCCGAGATAGACCGGTTACCTTGTCTGATGTGCATTAGGGCAGTGGAGGCGTCATCCTCTCTACCCAATGGCTCAAACGCGAGCTTGAATTTGGCAAGGAATTCCTGGTAATTATGAGCTATGCTCCGATTACTCTCCCACAACGGATTAGCCCAGGCAAGGGCCTTGCCCTTTAATTGATTCATTAGATAACCAATTCTTGCTCTGTCCGTGGGGAATGACCCTGGTGAGGCCTCAAAATGGTACTCCACTTGATTAAGAAAACCCCTGCATTCCTGGATATTGCCATCAAACTGTAGGGATGGTGATAAGGAGATGCTAGGAGTCCTATTAACAGTGGGTGAAGGTACACAGGGTAGAGGTGCTATAGGAGGAGACGCTGCAGGCTGCAGATGCTCCATTCTAGCGAGAAGCGTACTTAAAGCCTGAGTGAATTGATCCATGCGGTGATCATTCTCCTCTAATTTCCTCTCGCAAGCAGCTATGTGCTGACACAGTTCTACAGGATCTATGGCAATGTCGTAATGTCAGGATTACTGTTTGATCCAGCACGTAGAACTGTACAGCACGGATGACAAATAAGTAACGTATTACCGGTCCATAGAATGGCCGGATTTAACGTGCAACGAATAGTCAAAAATACTAGCCGAGGTCAGGGAACACAGAAAGGGACACAGCGATGAGGAAAGCCAGGAGTCAGGATACCAGAATATAGAGAAGTCAATAAACAAAGCCAAAGTCAAAAACCAGGTAGAAAACTATAAACAGGAACGCGCTCTCGGACAACCACAAGGGAAACCATGACAGGGCACTGAGCAGGTTGAGAACTGGGCCTAAATACCCCTCCTTTAGTTCTGATAGGCTGTAACCGGCCTTTGACCCCAAAGTCAGTTACCAGGTTTCATTTGCATAATTGCTGTTCAGCATTAACCCTTCTGTGGATTAGGTTGCTGCTCGGCACAACTTTTCCTGTGTGGACAGTAAAAGTCATTGACTACATTTCTATAAGCGGATGAATACGTGACACTTCGTCACCCACTCATCCAGAGGTTGCTCTCCCAGGAGCAGCATGCGCAGTGCTACTCTGCCTGTAGCCACTGCTCCTCGCTGGGAAGACTCTCATCCCGCCAACACTGTACACCCTCCAGAACTTCGTCCTAAAGCTCTTTTCTAACGACCTCGTTGTAGTCCAGTATGTGCAACTCTGACACAGGCCCAATAATGTATGAATACTAGCATTGCCCTCAATTATAAATCCATAACAACCTCTGCTACTTGCCTAACTGGTACCAACACTACCACTGATGGGGATCGGTTGAACCTGATGCTGGATACAAAGCTTGAGTTCTGTGTCCTCTGCCATGGACGCTGCACACTATGCCATGGAAATTGTGTGCTCATTTAATTCACGCTCCACACAAAGAGTTTCTCACCTTGCTAACAAGTACCATTTACAACAAAGAATATTAGTCTTAGCTTTGTTCTATAAATGCAAATGTATATAATCAATCTTCCTTTTGCTTTTCTCTCATGCATACTCTGCAGTTTAATCGATCTTGTCATAGAGCTAATTCTATATCTTGTTTCTATCTACTCGTGTTCATTACTCTCAGCAATAATAAGATAGAATGTAACTCTTTAACAAGCGACATTAACCCATAAAAATGTGCAGTATTTTCTAATGCCTAACAACTGTAAAACTATGTTTGAAATAATGCTTATGTATTGTCGCCATATGTGCATCCGGACCCTAGGACAAACTCCCAATAAAACACGGAGTCTAGGGTATATGCGTAAAATTGTCCACAGCAGTGACCCCCACTATAAATAATTTATATATATATATATAAAACATTATACCAACATAACATCACTTAAAGTGCCAACCATTTATTATAATTTAACCATGGTAGGGGAATACCCAGATACCCCTACTCCACCAGGTTCTTAGCCACCGACAGGATTCGAAACCTACCAAAACATACCAATAACCATTAACATAACCTTCCTACTGGGGAGCCTATTTCCTCTCCTACATCTCCCTACCCCGCCATGAGCTCAGACCTTGAAACCTTAAGCCGTCTTAAGTTCCCCCACCCCGATTAAACAGTGCTTTCTGCAGCCCTTCCTGCCAACCCAGGTTTAGGAGATCCCACCCCACTGCGGAGAGGTAAACTCCATCCGAGTGATAGTAAACAGGCAACCCCACCTCTAATTCCCGGTGCCTTACTACCATCCCCCCCCACTTTCCTGACAAAACTAGCCATTAGGCTGTTAACATTCCCTCGGCAGCGAACATCTCCCCATAGCTGAGCCAAATTGCCAACTTGTCCCTCGGAAAGCCCAGCTGCTGCCCTTGAACTCTAGCTGCATCTCTCCTCTCGGCCCAGAACACAAATGAGTGCCCAACGATCCAGGCAACTTTTCCTAGGAAACAAACAAAAAGCATCACACTTAGATGAGCGAACCTACCGAACATTATGATTTTTTTGCCCTGAACACAAGCCCGGACATTTCAGTAACCGTTCAGGTTTGAGTTCAGTGTTCGGCGATTTAATGGCGCTTTAATGATTAAAAAATTTTTAAACCATGCCCCCTCCTGAGCCCCCACTCGTGATGTGCGAGTGGGGGCTTTTAATCTAAAGGGGGGACCTATTGCCCCCCCCAGCCCCCACCCCTGATCGATGGGTGGGGGCCCTAAATAAAAATTGGGGGAGGGGACCTAATGTCCTCCCCCCTGGCCCCCACCCCTGAGCAGTGGGTGGGGGCCCTAAATAGCAATTGGGGGGGACCTAATGTCCTCCCCTCTGGCCCCCACCCCTGAGTGGTGGGTGGGGGCCCTAAATTAGAATAAGGGGGGGCACCTACCCCTGAGTGGTGGGTGGGGGCCCTAAATAAAAATTTAATCCCCCCACCCAGGTGACTAGGGGTCCCAAAACCCCTAGTCACCCCCCCAAAAAATGTAACCCTTATCTATCCCCTCACCCTAAAAATAATGAGGGGGGGACCTTTAGCTAAGTACCTGTAAAAATAAAACTTACCATTTGATGTTTTCTTTCTTCTAAAATCTTCTTTTTTCAGCCCCAACAAAGGCCAAATAAAAATCCAGTACTTTGGAATTTTCCCACGCTGTGTAATTTGACTCCTAACATTCTGATTGGTGGATTAAGTAACCAATAAGTGTTATGAGTCAAATTACACAGCAAGCCAGCCAATCAGAGTGCTGTGACAGGTAAATGTAGAGACTTACCTGTCAGTCTCTTAATTTACCTGTCAGAGCACTCTGATTGTTGGGTTTGTGTGTGGGTGCTGTATGTGTGTGGGTGCTGTATGTGTGTTGGTGCTGTGTATGTGTGTTGGTGCTGTGTATGTGTGTTGGTGCTGTGTATGTGTGTAGGTGCTGTATGTGTGTAGGTGCTGTATGTGTGTAGGTGCTGTATGTGTGTAGGTGCTGTATGTGTGTAGGTGCTGTGTGTGGCAAACCTAGCCACTTACAGAATGTCCTTGTATATATCTTGCTATTACTGCATTGCTATTCCTATCTGTGGCCAAACCAGCCACTTAAAGTGTAACCCCCCTCTGAATGTAATATGATGTAAAGTGTATCCCTGTGTACTGCTTGGTATCTCCTAAGGTGGGAGATGGCTATCTGTAACCCAACCCCCTCCTGCCTGGGACTAAGGGAAGTGTATTGTGTGGAATGCAGACCCCCCTGCGGATGTCTGTGCTTAAAGGAAGCTGTAATCATTAAAGAGTGTGACTCAGCCTGGTGAGATGCCAGTGTTTAAACGTCCAAGCTATGTGTCATCTAGTACTTGGGAGAAAAGGAATGTAACTACGCTACCTGCATTTTTACCTACATTTTACCTGCTTCATCCTACCAGCGGAGATACCGTGGATAATACCACTATTCCGCTACACTGTGTATGTGTATGCAGGGCCGGATTAAGAGCACAGTGGGCCTGGTGCTGACAATTATGATGGGCCTAATTACGGAATCTTATCGACCAAAAACACTAAAACAATCATACCTCCCAAGCGTCATGTATCTGATGGAGATGGTGCTGGAGGGAAACTCATAGGATGCAGCTATAAGAAAACACATACTCTATGCTAATCCCTCTCTAATTTATGATTTCATCTTTCAAGTAAATCCATAACCCCTAACAGCAGTGTCCAGTGAAGCAGGAAGTCAATGGGCGGGGTAAAAGGGTGTGCCACTGGCGCGAATCACGTGACAAGACCTGCCAAAAGGGGTGAACATGCCCAAAAAGGGGAACGTTTGTCCAAAGAATTGGAAGGTCAGCCTGGCATGAATGCATGTCAGGCTGCCTGCCAATCCTGCAGGCTGTCCAACTAAGGGCATACTATGCAGGCAGCACCTTGAGCTTGACATAAATGCGTCTAATGATGCGCTCACTCCATTCTTTCAAAGGACTGTCCCCTAGCACTCGCTGGTCCACTTGTCTCCTTACCTTCTTACTAGCAGGCAGAAGTTCCTGGTATATAGTCTGAGACAGAGAAAAGATGTCTGTAGTGAGTGTAGAAGAAAGGGGACATGCCACAGTGTTAGAGAGACCAACATCTGCTTATTGTATTTGTTCTGGTAAGTAGAATCATTCCATTCAGGCTTTTTGCAGTAACACTGTCTTTTCAGAGAAAATAACTCCACTGGCTGCTCCTTAGATGGCTGCTAGAGGTGCTTCCTGGGGCAGTACTGCCTAGTGTGCAGCACTGCCATTCAGTGTCTCCACCCTCTGCATGCAGACACAGAACTTTCCTCATAGAGATGCATTGATTCAATTTATCTTTATGAGGAGATGCTGATTGGCCAGGGCCATGTTGGACTTGTGCTGGCTCTGCCCCTGATCTGCCTAGTTGACAGTCTCAGCCAATCCTATGGGGAAGTATTGTAATTTGCTCAGACCACCACTTCTGAGTCAGCAGCTGCAGAATTTAATACAAGTAATATTTTACTATATTTAGGGAGGCAAGAAGGGTGGTGGTTTTAACATAATAGGGTCAGAAATACATGATTGTGTTCCTGACCCTATAGTGCTCCTTTAAGCAAGAGTATGTGAAGAGATAATTAGGGTTTCCACCTTTCTTGGAAAAAAATACCAGCCTTAATAATTTGTATAATAAATTAGTTATGCATGACATCACATGATGTAAATCACAAGGAGTGACATCAGAGAAAATTCTATAAAATCACCAAACTACTCACAGTTTGATTCTGCTGTATAGATGGATTGCTCCCAGTGTCTCCCTGTCTCCCAGTGTCTCAGTCTCGCAAGTCACCCAGTGTCTCAGTGTCCCTATGTATCACAGTGTCCCCATGTCGCCCAGTCCCCTAGTCTCCCAGTGTCTGTGTCCCCATTTCTCCCAGTGTCCCAATGTCTCAGTGTGTCCCCATGTCACTAGGATACTGGGGACACTGAGAGACCCGGGGACACTGAGACATTTAGGGAAACTGGGAGAAATGGGGACACTGAGACACTAGGGACACAGACACTAGGAGACATGGGGACACTGAAACATTTGGGGACACTAAGACACTATGGACAAAGACATGGGAACACAGACACTGGGAGACTAGGGGACGCTGGGAGACTAGGGGACACTGGCTGGGAGACAGACACTTGGGGACACTGGGAGACATGGGGACAGTTGTGGACATGTGGACACTGGGACATATAGGGACACTGGGAGACATGGGGACACCAGGCACACAGACACTAGGAACACACTGGGAGACATGGAGACACTGAAACATTTGGGGACACTAAGACACTAGGGACACAGACACTGGGAGACTAGGGGACGCTGGGAGACTAGGGGATACTGGGAGACTAGGGGACACTGGCTGGGAGTCAGACACTTGGGGAGACATGGGGACAGTTGTGGACATAGACATGGGGACACTAGGCACACTGAGAGACATGGGACACAGACACTGGGAGACTTGGGGACACTGAGACACTAGGGACAATGGCTGGGGGACATAGTGTCTTCATGTCCCAATGTCTCCCAATGTCCCTATGTCTCACAGCGTCCCCATGTGTCTCAGCGTCCCCATGTGTCTCAGCATCCCCATGTGTCTCAGCATCCCCATGTGTCTCAGCATCCCCATGTGTCTCAGTGTCCCTGAGTGTCTCAGTGTCCCCAGGTCTCCCAGTGTCTCAGTGTCCCCTAGTGACAGTGTCCCCTAGTGTCTGTGTCCCCTAGTGTCTGTGTTCCCATATGTCCCCAAGTGTCTCAGTGTCCCCATGTTTTCCAGTGTCCCCAAGTGTCTCAGTGTTCCCAGGTCTCCCAGTGTCTGTGTCCTAGAGTCTCAGTGTCCCCTAGTGTATGTGTCATCATGTGTCCCCTAGTGTCTGTGTCCCCTAGTGTCTAAGGGTCCCCATGTGTCCCCTAGTGTCTCAGTGTCCCCTAGTGTCTCAGTGTCCCCATGTGTCCCCTAGTGTCTCAGTGTCCCCAATGTGTCCCCTAGTGTCTCAGTGTCCCCATGTTTCCCTGCTGCCTTTCCCCCGATCCCTCACTTACCTGACCTGTAGAGCTGCTGTCTGGACTCTCTGTGCTGTGTAGCTGCTCCCCCACGGGTCAGTGAGTAGTAGAGAGAGGCAGGGATATTCTGTAACTTCCTATCCCTGCCTCTCTCCACACACAGTGACCCCTACTGGCCGGTGCTGGTATTGCAGAGTAATTTCCATTTATTCTGAGAAAATTAGCTGCATTTGTATTGCTGGTATTACTGCAATACCGGCAGGGCCAGGCAGCCTCAAATACCGTCTGTGCCATTAAAATACCAGTCAGGTGGCAAACCTAAGAGTAGAGTGTAAAAAAAAAATTTACAAAAAAAAAAATTTTTTTTAAATGGGCCTATTCCATGGGCCTGGGCCTGGAGCTGCAGCTCCATCAGCCCCTATGTTAATCTGGCCCTGTGTGTATGGGTGATGTATGTGTGTACGTGCTGTGTGTGTCTGTGGGTGCTGTATGTGTGTGGGTACATTACTTAATATCCCCCCTCACTTCTTACTTTATTTAGGGAGGGGGTTCCTTTCAGCAATCTCTGGTGGTCCAGTGGTGAGTGAACTCTAGCCTGCGGGGCTAGCGTTCACTCTCGCGAGAGGAACCCGGCGCAGCTGCCGGCAATAGCTACCCGGGTCCTCTCCTGCCTCCCTCCCTGCATGTGGGTCGGTGGGGAGGGAGGCTGAGAGCAGAGCTGGTGCTCTGATAGCGCCGGCTCTACATGAGCCGACAGGGGAGATCTTGAGATCTCCCCTGCCAGTCTCACTCCACCCGGCACACCCCGTGTGCACGCCTATGCTTATAATTCCCCAAATGGAAGCATAGGCTCATTAAATCCGTCTCTCAAAATTCTACTGTGAATACTGAAAAGGACAGGTCTCCTATATGGCACTGTAGCTTCACGAAATAGTGCCAAAGACATGCAATGGGGGTGTCATTTTACTCAGCAGATGTAACTGAACACAAAATAAAACTTTGTACAGGAATAGCACACACCAACTTTACAAAATACACATGAGAAGTTCTTTGTTATAAGTTTTTGTGCTAAAAACCAAAAAAAAAAAACAATTTTATTCCAATATTTAGCAGAGGTTGGCGGTGAAATGGCTACGTAGAAAGTGTCAAAACCACCTTAGGTAAATAGCCTGTGATGTCTACTTTATGTAAATATATACTTTTGTGTGGCAATTTTGTTAAGCTTACAAGACAAACATACCAAATTCTAAAATCGCTCCACATTAAAAGTTTATTTTACTCCTTGTGTTTGTGACCTGTAACTACCAAAAAAACCTTAAAATCCCAGACACATTATATATTCTGTAAATCAGAACAACTAAATAAATTTGCTTTTAATTACTTTCCTTAACCTGCACTAATTATGCACACATTATTATTGCAAAAACTGTAAAAAAAAAACACACAAACATTTTAATTTTTTTGCATTTTTCTGTATTCTTTTTATAATAAATAAGTATATATATATATTTATTACATCAAATTAAAGCCCTTTCTGTCCTTTAAAAAAACGGTATATAATATGTGTAGGTGAAATAAATTAGTAAAATGCAAATTGCAGTTGAACGCAAACAGCAAAAAATGCTGTTGTCATTAAGTGAAAGACAATCTTCTGAAGCTCTTAAGGGGTTAAGGACTGAGCCAAATGTACACGTTGTGATCAAAACAAAACATAAACAAAAACTTGAATTTGCGCTATATGTCTGTTCAGGCATAATACGCCTCTTTGATATTATGTGTACCCACACTTCTTATATATAATTTTATTCAGGGGAAACAGGGCTTTCATTTAACATCAAATATTTAGCTATAAAACATAATTTAATATGAATAAAATATTTAAAAATTGGAGAAAATAAGAATTAAAAAAATAGTTTTAGTTCTACGTGACATTCTAACTGTGAATGTCATAATACTGTTTGCTTTTACTGCAATAAAATACACATATTTGTATTCAGCGATGTCTCACGTGTAAAACAGTACCCCCTATGTACAGGTTTTATGGTGTTTTGGGAAGTTACAAGGTCAAATATAGCATGTTACATTTTTCATTTTTTTCTCAATGAAATTTGCCAGATTGGTTATGTTGCCTTTGAGACCCTATCACAGATCACTTCCTCCCAGCACTTGTGAATGGGTATCCACACTGGAGTAGAGCAGCCTTGCAGCTGCTATTGCAGCTCCTGTCCTTGACCTGTACCTGGCCAGCCTGGTCCCCACTGGAACCCAGGGAAGCCACCCACACTGCTAGATATACACAGAAATGCAGAATAACCCTCCCTCGTTCAAATAATACAAACAGCCCACACACATACATACATACAATCCACACAAACGCAACACCACTAACAATCCACATACATGCACACAACCCCACATGCAGCCTCTCACATGCAATACCCCAAACAGCCACACACCCACACACAATGTGAAATATCCATCCACACACAATTCCACAAGCAGCCCTCATACACAGCCCACAGTCATATGTATCATACACAATACCATAAACTAAATAAATAGTACTACCTAGTTAGACAGCCCAACTTGGAGTACCGAAAAATGAGTGAATGGGATGGCAAAAGGGCATAACCCTATAATGGATACAAAAAGAGAAATAGCAGAAATGGAGAATTGATCGCCTCATGAAAAACCGGGCTGATCATCTCCAAGCCACCCCACAACAACGTCTCAAAAATAACAAACAGTTTATTGGGAAAAAACCTTATTAAAATCAAAAAGAGAAAACACATCTAACCATAAGTCAA
Source organism: Pelobates cultripes (assembly GCA_933207985.1). Classification (NCBI taxonomy): domain Eukaryota; kingdom Metazoa; phylum Chordata; class Amphibia; order Anura; family Pelobatidae; genus Pelobates; species Pelobates cultripes. The sequence goes on from OW240921.1 coordinate 39,074,929, forward strand.
GTGAATAGCTAGAGCCCAATATAAACAGAGTATGGCCGATATATATATGTACATATAGTATAGTATGGTATGTCAGGTACCTATATGTAAAATACAGTACATATATGGGTACATACCAGCCATAGACTGTGCACTATAGGCCCAATACAGAATATAGAGTATAGCTAAGTTATAGATGCCGTACTACAATAATAAGTAATATAAGTATCTGTACAGAAGAGTACATACAGTATTAAGTATGAAAAGCCATAAATTCTGCACTGAAAAAATCACAAAAATAAAAATAAAAATATACTCTGCAGAGTATGGCTAGCGATGTCAAAATGTGGCAAAATAATTATGAAGTGAAACAATAAGTAACAGTGTAAGCCACAATAGTAGCCAAAAAACTCTGCTGCTGTACCTACAGGGTTAAATATGGAATGGAAATCGAAAGGATAGAGGAGGCAAAAATGAAGGGAAGAAAATAAAGCAGAAAGACCTAATTGTAGATCTATATACAGAAAAAAATACCATAAACTACTAATGAACTTATACAATATAATAGCTCATATACGCACAAATACAACGATACAAAGCAATTACAGTAAAAATAACACAAGCAGAATACGGCAGCATACACTCCTCAATTTAAAACAATAGGATCAGCACGCTACGGGACATCACAATCCTATATCGGCACAGTGCTGCTAAAAGGTTGCCTACCCCTGGTATAAATCATTCCCCTGCAATTTCACTGCTCAATTCTCTGTCATTTAGGAGTTAAAGGAACACTATAGTCACCTAAATTACTTTAGCTAAATAAAGCAGTTTTAGTGTATAGATCATCCCCCTGCAATTTCACTGCTCAATTCACTGTCATTTAGGAGTTAAATCACTTTGTTTCTGTTTATGAAGCCTTAGCCACACCTCCCCTGGCTATGACTGACAGAGCCTGCATGAAAAAAAAAACTGGTTTCACTTTCAAACAGATGTAATTTACCTTAAATAATTGCATCTCAATCTCTAAATTAAACTTTAATCACATACAGGGGGCTCTTGCAGGGTCTAGCAAGATATTAACATAGCAGGAGATAAGAAAATATTAATTAAATAGAACTTGCAATAAAGAAAGCCTAAATAGGGCTCTCTTTACAGGAAGTGTTTATAGAAGGCTGTGCAAGTCACATGCAGGGAGGTGTGACTAGGGTTCAAAAACAAAGGGATTTAACTCCTAAATGGCAGAGGATTGAGCAGTAAGTCTGCAGGGCCATGTTCTATACACCAAAACTGCTTCATTAAGCTAAAGTTGTTCAGGTGACTATAGTGTCCCTTTAATACATGCTTCACTAGTAGTATCCATTTTATTGCATTATTTTCATTAAGGGCTATGGCAGGTGTTAGGATTTCTTTAATGTGGACCTACATTCTATGTAATGGTCAGGCCATGATTGGTGAAAGCTACACTCACAGGTATTACCATATTTTTCCTGTGTATAACATGCCCCCATGTATAATACAACCCCTATTGTTTGAGCCCAAAATTAAGAAATACATATTTAAACATCTATAGCACTGAAGTCCAGTTTGGCTGATCAAGATCCCCCACCAGTCCTGGGCACCCTCACACTCCGGTAGGCACTCCCTGAGGTCCTGCCATGCCCGGACACTGGTTCCCAGGACCGCTGTATTGCTGTTGGCAGCAATGATGCTCTCTGCCCGAGTTACCTTATGGGGAATGCCTGGCATGGCCTCACCCGGTGGCATATATCTTTAGTCCGGAGCCGTGAGGTCTTGGTGTGGTGCAGAGTGTTGCGAGGAAGCATGCGGCTGCATAGGATCTCCCAGACCCGCACACACAATCAAATTCACGGAGAAGCACTTCCTCTGCTTTAAGTTTGTCAGCAAGTAGCTGAGGTGTATAACACAGTCTATCCCCGCAAAAACCTGGCAGTAATGAACCCAACAGTCAGCTGAGTGTTCTGTCAGTGAGTAGCCACGTTTTGTGGCTAAATTGCACTAGGTATTTTAAATATTTGGCTTAGTAATTCTATTTTTGAAGGAGCTTCCATCACATGTGGCTTGGTTGGCTGTCAGGCCCCCCGCAAAAGTGCTTTTTTTTAACCCCTGCAGTGACATTCCATGTATAAGATGACCTCCAATTTAAGACTGAAAAAAATTAGAAAAAACATAATTTTCTACTCCAAAAAAGTCTTCTCCTGTTTAGGCTGCTCACAGTTTACTAGACATGCCCCTACTCGCGGTGTAGCGAGTAGCGGCAGAATTTACTAATACTAAGTAATCTTTACTTAGTATTAATAAATGTGGCTGAAAGACCAATTTAGGTCTTTCAGCCTTTTAGTAGATAGCTCCCTAATACCATGGGAATTAGGGAGTTATCTACTTATTCATTCCTGTCATTACACTGACTGGCCACGTAACTTCCATTTTATATGAATGTATGTTACTTGATTGTTGTAAGTGTTGCAAATGCTTACAGCTGGATCCTGGCTATGTTTGTATACTTTTTATTTAAACTGCTATACAGTGTAACATTCTTCCTTCTTCCACTGGGTATATTAGTACTTCGGCAATTCTGTGCTTCGGAACTTCGACACTTCGGCAACTTCGAAAGTATCAAAATGTCCGAATTGCCCGAAATTCGTCTGAATTGACATTCGGAACGAAACGAATTGCACATGTCTAGCACTGTGTACCATCTCCTAGCTGCACTGTGTATCCCTTCCTAGTTGCACTGTGTATCCCCTCCGAGCTGCACTGCGTATCCCCTCCGAGCTGCACTGCGTATCCCCTCCGAGCTGCACTGCGTATCCCCTCCGAGCTGCACTTTTTACCCCTTTCTAGCAGCACTGTGTATCTCCTCCTAGTTGCACTGTGTATCCCCTCCTTGCTGCACTGTTTGCCCCATCCTTGCTGCACTGTGTATCCCCTCCTAACTGCACTGTGTACCCCCTCCTAGAAGCACTGTATATCCCCTCCTAGTTGCACTGTATACCATCTCCTAGCTGCACTATTTGCCCTTTCTAGCTGCACTGTGTATCTCCCTCAGCTTCACTGTGTATCTTCCTCAGCTTCACTGTGTATCCCCCTCCTAGCTGCACTGAGTATGCCCTTCTAGCTGTACTGTGTATCTCCTAGCTGCACTGTGTATCCCCTCTAGCTGCACTGTGTACCCCCCCTCCTAGCTGCACAGTGTATCCCCCTCCCCTCTAGCTGCACGGTGTATCCCCCTCCTAGCTGCACTGTGTATCCCCCTCCTAGCTGCACAGTGTATCCCTCTCCCCTCTAGCTGCACGGTGTATCCCTCTCCCCTCTAGCTGCACGGTGTATCCCCCTCCTAGCTGCACAGTGTATCCCCTCCTAGCTGCAGGAGCTTTCCCTGACATAGTGTGTATCCCCCTCCTAGCTGCACAGTGTATCCCCCCCAGCTGCATGTGTATCCCCCTCCTAGCTGCACCTTGTATCCCCCCCAGCTGCACCGTGTATCCCCCTCCTAGCTGCACCGTGTATCCCCCTCCTAGCTGCACAGTGTATCCCCCTCCTAGCTGCACAGTGTATCCCCTCCTAGCTGCACAGTGTATCCCCCTCCCTTCTAGCTGCACCTTGTATCCCCCTTCTAGCTGCGCAGTGTATCCCCCTTCTAGCTGCACCTTGTATCCCCCTTCTAGCTGCGCAGTGTATCCCCCTTCTAGCTGCGCAGTGTATCCCCCTCCTAGCTGCACTGTGTATCCCCCTCCCTTCTATTTGCACCTTTGTCCCCTTCCTGGCCTGCTTGGTGTATTACCCCCCCTTTCTAGCTGCGCCAGTGTGTCCCCCCAACTCTAGCTGGCGTGTGTCCCTATAGCTGCACTGTGTATCCCTCCCCTCCCCTAGCTGCGCCATCCCTCCTGGCTGCACAGTGTATCCTCCTCCCTAACTGCACTTTGTGTATCCCCTCCCACAAGCTGCACTGGTATACCTCCCTAGCTGCACTGTGTATCCTCCTCCCCTCCCTAGCTGCACTGTGTATCCCCCTCCCTATCACTGTGGCCAATCCCCTCCTGGCTGCACTGTGTATCCCCCCTGCAGCTGCAAGCATCCCCTCACACTCCCCTAGCCACTGTGTATCCCCCTCCCCTCCTATCTTGCACTGTATCCCCTCCCTCCTAGCTGCACCAGTGTATCCCCCCTCCCCTCCCTATCTGCACTGTGTATCCCCCTCCCCTCCCTGGCTGTTGTATCCCTCCTCATCTGCACCAGCGTCCCCCTCCCCTCCCCTGGCTGCTGTGTATTACTCCTCCTATCTGCTGTGTATCCCCCTCCCTCCTAGCTGCATGTCCCCCTCCCCTCCCTAGCTGCTGTGTATCCCCCTCCCCTCCTAGCTGGCCGCATCCCCCCTCCCCTCCCTAGCTGCACTGTGTATCCCCCTCCCCTCCCTAGCTGCACAATGTATCCCACCCCTCCCCTCGGCTGCAGTGTATCCCCTCCTAGCTGCACTGTGTATCCCCCTCCCCTCCTAGCTGCACAGTGTATCCCCCTCCTAGCTGCACTGTCTATCCCCCTCCTAGCTGCAGGAGCTTTCCCTGATATAGTGTGTATCCCCCTCCCTCACAGAGCTGCTGTGCTAGGAATAGGGAGTGCTCCCTAGCCAATCAGTAGCTGAAGCTGCAGCTCCATTGTGCCAACAAAGCAGAAAAGATGCAGAAAATGACAGGCTAATCACCCAGGTAAAAGTTTATGGTTTTATTGTCTGTTTGAGGCCACAAAAGGAGACACAACAGAGAAAACAGTCTCATTTTTTAGTGTTAAAACCTTTGCTGCCTTTTATCATTACTTGTACACTTTCTAGGAATTCTGTGTCTCTGGAAACTTTTTCACACGCTGTCAGTCGCTGCCACATGTTTAACTCCAGCTTCTGTGGTCTATAACCCCCACCACACTCAGGCAGTGTCAGGCTGTGCATGTTGGAGTTCTGATCCATATACAATATTAGTAAGAAAAGGGAAGCTCTGGGTTCCGAGATACATTTCATTTTAGTGCACAGCTTGTTCTTTCTATCCTCAGCTCTTACTTCCAGTCATCTTCTCTCTGTGGTTTTCCATGCCCATCTACCCTTCTAGTGCTCTGTACGGTAGGAGCAGCCTCAGCTAAGTCCATGTTTTGTTTCACGAAAAAAAAATGCTTAAAATTAACACTCTCTAAACACCATAGCCACTACTGCCTTATGCAGTGGTTATAGTTATACAAAATAATCCATCAATCGGATCCAGCTGGGGAATGCCAAGAAAAAAAACAAATACCAAAAAAACAAGTCCTGCACTCAAACTCCCATTACTCTGGGGCAGCAGCAACAACCACAGTACACATCAGCCCCAATACATACAGTAAAAGCCAAAGAAAAAAGTTACCTGCGCTCTTCCCAAATCCCTATGTATAATTAAACAAATGGAGGTTATTTAGTTTCTCCAATGGCCATTAGAGGGAATACCCACCTGCCACGTCAGGGCAAACCTCCTCAGGCGGGTCCTACGCTGACCCTTCGCCTTGCTTCCTTGAGCGTCTGGCAAAGATATCTCTAATGAGACAGAGAGGGGTATTTTTTATATACAGCCCTACATACTTATTAACTCTTACTAAGGAACACGTGGGATGAGCAACAGCATTGTAACATAGCTGTGTGATACAAAAGTGAATACAAATACAAAACAAGCCCTGTACTCAAACTCCCACTACTCTTGTGCAGCAACAACTACAATAGTATACATCAGCCCCAATACACACACTAAAAAACTAACCAAAGAATGGTTAGTGTAGGATCCACCTAAGAGGTTTACCACTTTTTTCCTTTGGTTTTTACTGCCAGAAAAAAAAAAACAGCTTCAAATCGTTATAGAAGAATAAAGCATTCATAACTTTTCTTTCTTCGTAGCCAAATGACAGGTTGTAGACATGGAGGGGGGATAGCAAAATTGGAAAACCGAGACCACCATCTAATGCATTCTGTGCTATTTATTTATTACTGGCATTTAGAAAGCGCCAACATATTCTGCAGCGCTGTACAATCGGGAAAAAGACAAACACAATACGAGCTTCATGTGACAGCAAGTACAAAATAATACGGTAGTAAACTACAAGCACTCTTGAGTCTGGTCACGTACAAAGTTACATTGTGACTACATCCTGACTTGTATTATTGTCTCATTCTCTAATAAAAATAATATCACACAGATATAATTATAACTTACTTCACTCATTAAATCTGTGCACAATAGTCATTCATTCAAGTTGTATAACGTGTTATACATAAATGGGGAAGAAAAAAAAAACATTATCGCAGTATAATCAGTTCTCAAAATAAATGTATGAAAAACTGATCATTCAGCAGAAGCCACGCAGTTCAGACACCCCAATGTTTTGACCGCTTGCAGTGTTTGCTAATGAATAAAAACCTAACTTTTACTTATATCAGTTTGTTTTCGTGAAAATCAAGTTTAAAGGAAAACTGATAGTTCACTGGATTTTTAATAGTATGTTTGCTTATTACTTAAATTTAACAAATATGTATTTGTGAGGTATGAGAAATAAATGTAAATGAAGAAATACACATCTTTTTATTCTACAACTGGGCGCCTCCATCTTAGCTCCCGGTCTGTCCCTGTTATAAGCTCTGTCCTTTGTACCCGGCAGTCAGTAGTGAGAAAGCAAACAGAGAGGATTAGATAAATTAAACGTTTCTATTTCTTACCCTCATTTGCAATGTTTGCCCTGACTGAACTGAAAAATTCAATTTTTTGCAAAATCTTTGCTATGCAGTAAAAAAAATTATAACAGAGCATCACATTAAAGATAGCTTATCTATGTTATTTACTAAAGGGAGAATTCAAAATGAATTCCAATTTCAAATTCAAGGTGAGATTAGGCAAATTGAAGCATAGCTGACTTTTAATTTTATTTTCTAGTTTGGCTAATTTCACTTTGAATCACTTTCAGTTCTTTGAAATAACCCTGTAATTGAGCTTTTTAACATAGGGAAAGACTCCTTAATAAAATCCGATTTTCCAACAATGAGATCGTCAAGCAACGTACAGCAATCACAGTAACCCGCCAATCTAATGCTTCTCTGTGAGAAGCATTCTCCATGTTTAGCATCATCATGCTGTGTGTGATTACGCCAAATGTTAAGACCCTCAAAAATCTAAGTTCTTAAGGGGGGAAGCCGCCCGTGTGGTTCTCTGTCTGAGCCACGCGAGGCAGGTTTTCAGCCAAATTCAAACAAATTAAATTGTCCAAGATAAGTGACAGAACCAAGCACCAAAACCACTCCATTAAGATGTAATGTTTTCAGCACTTAGAGCGTACCTTTATCACAAGTTATAGGTCTTTTTCACAAAGATATTCAAAGATATGTTTTCCAGAGAATTTACAGCTCCCCTTTAAAGAATCTGTAGTTCTGCCTCATTTTGTGATACCCAGTCAGAAAAGTCCCTCCTGATTCCTAAGGGAGAGTCAGGAATTATAGGAAGTAGCAGTGTTTGTAATAACATGCTACATGATATTACCGTGCTGTGAAGCCAAGAGTACATTCAGGAAACAGTTTGCATGCACCTTGGCAATCAGCCTACAAATCCACGGTCTATGTTTCCCAGCTGGATGTAGTCTCCTGGCCTTTTTTGGTTTTTTTAAACTAACACATGTAAAGCATGCTGCTAACATTCCATAATAATCATATAGTGAACAGACCAGAAAGTATTCTACCGACTGAACAAAACTTGGCTGTAAAGCTTGCCTTATCTTGTTTGACCCTTCCTTTACAGCATGATTACTATAAAAACATTAAACAAAAAAAAACAAAAAAACACAGCACAAACAAAAAAAATAAAAATAAACAAAAACACATAGATTCGTGTCAGGGAATACATGGCTATTGTGGGCCCACTGTAACCTATTGATTTTCCAGATGAGGTGTGATTCAAAAAGTAGCTCTTCAGCTATTGTAGGTTTACAGTCTTAAAGTTTACTGTAGTGGTTATGGTGCCAGGAGTTTTCCTGGTAACTTGCACTTTAAGTAGTCAAACCATTTTTAAATGCATGTGAGTGAGTAGAGAGACGTACTAAGTGGACATGTTTATATACGGGACATGGGAAGATCTGCTGTTTGGATTTGGGGCAATGAATTGGGGATGTAGCTGAAGGAAGATGTATGGAGATTTGTTGTGGGAAGGGTGAAGACAGATGTTCTCTGTGAAGGTGTAGGAAGACACTCTGGGGGACATTATTTGGAGCACTAGGAGTAGGTGTGTGAATTAGGGGTATTATGTCTGAGAGGTTGGAATTTGTGGCATATGAGTATGGAATGTGGCCTGGGGAAATATGACTGGGAGATACGAAATATTCCATGGTGAGGTAAATTGGGGGGGGGGGAGGGAAGTGTCATTTAGGCGCTTGGACAAATTACTATAGAAAAAGATGCAACCACACGAGAATGTTCCCCAATTAACACAATAATTGAAACAAGAACAAAAGATTTTTGTCTGCACACTACATGAGAAGAATAGTACCATGGTTGGTATGGGATGTGTATTCGAAACCAATCAGGAAAAATTAATGTTGAAAGCAGATACAACATGAAAGATGATGATTCAAAATAAACCTAAAACAAAACTTAAAACAAAAGAAGCCTAGTGTGATTTAATTTGAAAGAGGGGTATCTCCCTTTAAGACGCCCAAACACACACACAGAATGGAGCCATGGACACACTTCATAATCAACGTATCAAGGGCGCCTTCCTCAAAGATTCAGGTAAAATTGCTGGAGCCAATATAAACAACAAGGAAAGGACTTCATCAAATATCATCCCCCATGTATTTAAAGACCAGATTAAAAACAGTAAAGAAACTTGTAAGAACAACCTTTATAGTACTCACAACCAGAGGTGTATCTACTGAAAATAGCGCCTATGGCAAGCACTGAAATTGCACCCCTTGCGGCCCCTGTCCAAACATTCGATACTCATCTTTTTTTTAGATAACTTTACTATAAAATCAGCTCAAAAATACAGGCTGTATGTAATGTTTGAGTGTGTGGTGTGTGCTGACTGTATATGATGTGTGTGAGGTGAGCTGGCTGTATGTAATGTGTGTGTGTGTGTGTGTGTGTGGTGTATGCTGGCTGTATGTGATATGTGTAAGGTGAGCTGGCTGTATGTGTTGAGAAATGTTGAGAAACGTGCCTTTGGGCCATACCTTATGTATGCCAGTGCTCACAACAAAGCGTAAAATGCAGGAATAATGATGAAGTATTTCAGCATTCAGCAAAAGGACACAAACCATGTCTATCTCACAGCAAATATAATTTCTGAGAACTCCACATGTCCTTCTAGAGTCCACCTGTGTCTGGTACCCCCATGGTTTATGCAGCACTATTAGTTGCCTTTTGTGCTGGTGAAACATTAACTCCACAAAGAATTACCCATAAAATTAACTACCTCACCAGGCTTCTGTTTGCCAGAGCTCTTGTCCATCAACGTATGTCTCTCTCAGTTAACCGTTTGATGACTTGGTTTAATTACTCAACCCTTTCCATTTATTCACAGTAATTCTAACAATATCCACCATCTTTACAGTTCATCCTGTGCAGGGTTATTCACTAAAGTTAGAAATATCACATATTTATTGTGAATTGCAAGTTCAAATGGTTATTGCAACCATGATAAGTACTACAGCCCATTGTAATGGGTATGATGGGAGAAGTACATTGGCACCAGTCATGGTGAAAAACGGTGTTACAATAGTTTGTTCTCTTATTTTGTTCTGCTAGACGCCGAGGGTCCCACAAGGTCGGCTGGACTGTGCCTGGATGCCAATCCCACTAATCATGCATTAGCTGAAAGTATCAGCTGACTGCTTTCAGCCAATGAATGTACGTGCAGAGTTTCATAGCAAAACACTCAACACACAGACAACATGCATCACAACCACTTCAAATCACAGAAGTAGTCATAGAGTTTGGAATTAATATTTGAGGCCAAAATAGCAAACTGGAAGCATAGCTGACTTTGACAAATGTTCCACTTCAAACATAGAGGGACACTCAACTGCCCAATTACAAATAAAATAAAGATCACTATTTAGTAGATAAGCCCACAATGAAAGAATGCGTGCATTTATTTATGCATTTTTTTCAATCAGGGGTATATTTAAAAACAGAATGTAAAAGCTGCAGATCTTTTGTCGGAAGCCCTTTGTTGTTAGTATTTACAGACCTCACATACTCTACGTACTTTGCAATTATTAAAATATACATCGGAATTTTAAAACAAAAAATATGCGTGTGGGAGATTTGGTCTTATTAAGGAGCTCCTTATTAAGGAGCTAAAAATAAAAAAGTACATACCCTTTAGATGTGCCTCATTCAGAAATTCCACCCAAGAAAACTGAGAATTTTTAAAATGCCTAGGGTTTTAGGAATGACAAATATTTCAACATTAGAATTGATCTCGATAGAAATAATTAACATTATAATTAGACAGGTAAGGAATTCAATTTAGAGGGAAGGAACAACTCCCCACCCAGATGCTGACAAACTCCAACTCCCATGATGTTCTGGCCATTCACTGTCTTCAAAGAATTCTGGGTGCTGTAGGTCATCAACATCGGGCGGCCACATTTTTTAATTAGATGCTGTAATAAATGACATTCAACAAATGTTGAATTCCTTTATAGGGTACTGAGAACTTTGAATCGGTATCGAAATAAGTAAAGTAAAGTAAATTGAGCAGGATAGAAAAATATTGAGTTAAAAAACAAAACATATTGTCACATGGGAAAAATTGGGAACTCTGGATAAAAATAGGTACAAAGAAGGAGGAGCCCTGCTCAACAAAATTTTCATTTATAGAATTCAATCACAAATGCAAGATATATACAGAGAGTCCCCACCAAACATGTTTTGTTTCTTACAAAGCGCTTAAGCCTAGGTCATCTATAATTATGTGCTTTGTAAGGCACAACATTTGTTAGGTTGAGGTCTTTGTATGTATCCTGCTTTTGCTTGGTGATAGTTTAATATAATTAAAGGAACAAGATATATTTGAGTCAAGCAGATGCGTGGAAGACTTCTTTTACATTATTCCTTCGAACCAAGCTATTTGCTTTATTTACGGTTTTATTTTTATAGACGGCTATATTTTGTTATTTTATGTCTTATTCCTTCCATGTACTCTTTACTGTATACATGTTTTGCTATGTATTCTTTGCATACCTTGTCAAATGCAAATACCGTAAAGCAGTGCTGCTATAAATAAAAAAAAATAGTAAAAGTTTCCTAAAAGGCCTGTATTGTCCAGCATTGAATCATTGTTATAGAAGGGGGCGTACCTAGAGCATTTGGCAACAAAGGCGGGTCCTATTTTTTTCCCACCCCCTTGTTTGTGTAATTGAATGTAAGCATGTTTTGTTGTATGGAGTATTTGTGAGTAAATGTAGGGATGTGTGTGTATGTATGTAGTGCTGGCGTTTGAATGCAAACATGCATTTGGATGTATTGTAGTTTTTGAATGCAGTGGTTTGGTTTTTGAATGCAGTGCTGTGGTTTGTATGTAATGTTGACATTGAAATGCATGAGTGTATTTGTGTGTAGTGTTGGCGAGATTTTGAGATGTAGGCATATATACACATACACACACATATATACACACTGACACACATGGATATGCATATACACACATGCAGATACACAGAGTCACACACAGATACACACTGACACACATGCAGACATAGAGGAATCTCTAGGAATAATATGTAGGGGGTACATAAGACACCACAGTCAAAACGGGGAGGGGGGGAGGGCACTAAAACCTTTCACTAGGCAATGGGGTAATGTGCTGTTATTAGCTATCTGATGCCAGCATGCTGTGCTGTGCGTGCTGGCATCTGACAACACATTTTCATAGAATTAACATTAGCCACCCAGATTTCTTGCCGTGGGCTGTCTGACACCTCTTAACTTCGATATTTGTTTATCAGATAACTCCCCTATTTGCTATCACGCCATCTGTGCTGTATGTATCAGTGTCATATGTATATATGTGTAGTATGTTTCCCTGTGCAATAGTTCTCTCGTTTATATGTGTGTTGTATCTCTGGGCTCCATGGCATGACTACACCTGGGATTGTTATGTATTGTTTGTGTGTCTCATGTGTTTCTTTGTTTAGTTCTCTTAATCTTATGTGGTGTGTGAGTGTTTCATCGTGTTCCATTGCTATTCGTCTCTGACTGTCACGTTTATGTTCGTTGTCTGTTGTCATGTCTTGCATTTTGTTGTGTTGTGCATGGCTTGTTCCATTTCCTACTTCACACTGCCTGGCTGGCTGGGGGGTCTGTCCTCACTCTTGTGCCTGCCTGTGGGGTGGGGGGTGTCGGGTTTCCCTTCACTGTTTTTTGGTGGTCTGGCCGTTTGCCCACGGCATTGGCCGTGCTCTCTCTCTCTCGCTCTCAGGCTCCCTGTCTCTTGTTTGTGTCTCTCCCTCTTCCCTGGTTGGCTGCTCCTCACCCCCCTGCCATTGCTCCTCTCCCCCTCCCTCCCCTGGGGTGGCTGCTGGTGGCTCGGGGGTGGTGGGGCTGGGGTTTTTGTTGGGTGGGGTGTTGTGCTGTTTCGTCTCTGGACATTGGTTCCTTGTCCTGGGTCGCTGATTGGTTCTGTTCCTTTTTGTCTTTTTGGAGTGGGTCGCTTTTTTTTTCTTTGTTTTGGACATGTTTCTCTACTCTATGGTTTATACCCGGGTTTCGCTTATCTGGGTATCACACCATATTATGCTGCCAAGGAGCTCATCCTTCTAGGCAGCGTTTGCCTTTTCCCTCATGTCTACCAGTGGGGTAGGTCACTTTCCCTTATTTTCAGTTGGCGATCTGGCCCACGCCGAAGCATGCGTTCTAGGTCACTGTTCTACATGGGTCCACAATCTGGCCACGCAGAGGCATACTTCTTAGTCACTATTCTATTTGGATCCACAATCCGGCCAACGCAGAGGCATACGTCCTCAAATTCCAGTCTGATTGGGTCCACGACCTAGCCCACGCAGAGGCGTTCGTTCTTGGACAAGATTCTACATGGGTCCACGATCTGGCACACGCCAAGGTCCCCTATTAGCAGATAAGTACTGGTTGTTAGGGATCTAGGTGCCCATTATGGTAGGTTTCTGGCCTCTGTGCCATAGTCTAGTGGTCCAGTGAGGCCAACACCCATCCTCATACTTTGAGGTACCCTTTTACTAGGAGTACGCAATCAGTCCAACGCATAGCTATTCGCCTCGCATTGTTGCATAGGGAGGGCCTCACCTGTCACTCCCATTCTATCTTATGCTTTAGTAGTACCGAGAGGCCATCACCCCGCCATTCGCGTTCGGTGGCCTCTACCTCCCCTCTGGCCAACGCATAGATAGAGCCTCTCATGTCGCTTGGCAACTAGCAGGGCCTCACCTGTCACCTTCATTAGTTAAATTCTTCACCACTTGGCAAAAGCTTGCCCTGCCAGTACGTTATAGATCAAACTAATGGTGGCTTCGTAGAGTCGTATGTCTCGGGTTCCCCAAGTTCCTGGGGAATGGTCTCTACCCAACACCTCATTCACTTATACATTACATATACCAGAACCGGTTAGGGATTTGTCAGCCATTTGTGACTTGTCCAAGTAATTGTGTGGTAGAATGTATATACTTTCTATGGTACACTTCTTTTTGCCCTCTTTATTACAGGCCTACTACTTTGTCAGTTCTGGCACACCACAACTGACTGGTGTTATTAACTAGGATGTTATTACCTATTATATGTTATCTAACCATTAGGGCAACATTGCCCCGACCAAAAATAAACATACAAAAAAAATTATATATCTATAAGCTAGGATACGATCAAATCAAACACACTAAAAAGAGAGATGTCACAGATAATGAAAAACTAAATCTCTAAAGTGATAAACAAAATGAGTGAGTGAATACCGTCATTATCACTCCATTACTAAAGTAATTATCAATAGGGGTAAGTAAATACCATCTCTATCTGATAGTAGCTCATGCAGCTTACTCCCCACTCTGTCAATTAGTATTGAAGTACAAGGTAGCACTAAAAGGGAGGATAAGATAAAATAATAATAATAATAATAATAAGATACAATGTATGTAAAATGTATCTGTACTTTGAAAGTTTAGAATAGCCAATCTTGCAGCTGCCCAAATAGACACAATAACTACATATGTAACCTTGAAACAGACATCCTTGAATAAAGATGAGCCTGAACAAAAAAAAGGGGGAGATTATCTAAGCTGTCACAATTAGAGATGGCTAAAAAGGGAGGAATCTAAGCAAGAATGAGAGGAGATGAAGCAGTAAGCTGTTGATCGCTACATGTATAGATAGCTAAGTTAACGTGGTAAACATCAAGATTCTAGGAGATCCTAGATCTAAACTGTGCCTTCGAGGGCATCTGTGCTATTTAAAGGTAAGTAAATCGACCTAGCTATCTATAATCTAAAACTAGAATCAAGTAGGCTTATAACAATTAGCTTTATAAATCCTAAAATGTTCTTACCTGGTTTGAATGTCAACTTACAATCAGCAAAGATCTCCCTCACAACCCATAGGCACACTACTGTTTTCGCCAAACACTTCTTAAGTGAAAAACACAACAAACAATAAGAGCAAGGATGACCAACATTATCAGGACTGCCACACCTATTTGAGCCAGAACTTTCTGCCAACCAGTCATCCACCCAACCCATCTTTCCCATGGATCAGTGACCCCAGAGTTCCTTTTTAACTCTTCTGAAATACTCTCTAACTTCTCTATTGCCAGGATTACCTTACCATTAGGGCCTGTGTTGTCTGGAATGTAGGTGTCAGGGAGTATTTTACATACCCCCTCTTTCTCCGCTAGGATCATGTCTAGGGCCATTCTATTCTGGAAAGTTATCTGGGATGTGGCCTGACGTTGCTCTGCCAACCCCTGGAGGGCATCTCTTGTATAGTTTACAAAGCCGTTAATTATAATATATATAATTAATCCAATTCAAATTCTTATTGGCCGTGATGATAGGGAGGATGGATTCAAACCCTGCTGCAACTTCATCTCTTGCCTTGAATTCATAAGGCACCCCCCTTGGCACTCCAATAGCATCTATATATACATGGGGGTCGAAACTGCCCTTTACAGGAGTGCCTTTTCTGGTCCTCATGTGTGAGTGTGACTTGTTTTGTGCTCCTTGAGGCATGACAGTCCATGTGTATTGCTGACGGTCATGGGTGAAGGCAAACAGATATTGGCATGAGGGGTCAGTGGGTTACACTGAAGAAAGCATTAGCCAGATCCACCACTGTGAAGAACTTGGAGGTAGGTGGGTCCCCAGACAGAAGTGTGTGAGGGTTCGATACAATGGGGGTTTCCAGGACAGTAGCTTCATTGACAGCTCTGAGATCTTGGACCATCCTGTATTTTTCAGGCTCACCCTTTTCAGTTTTCTTCTTCACGGGGAACAAGGGAATGTTGGAGGGAGACACACACTTGACCAGGGCACCATTGGACAATAGTCTTTCGCCCTGCTGAGAGATAGCAAGAGCTTGGGCAGGCTTCAGAGGATACAGTGGCTTATGGGGCAGGCTGGCTCCTGGGAGTAACTTCACCAGAACTGGGGGAACTTGGAGGCGTCCAATGTCTTCTGGGCCCATGGACCATAGATTGGAAGGTATTCTGGCAAAGGCACTGGGGGAACCATCTAGGACCTTTGCATTCCTATCAGGAGTCTCCATGTGGAGCAGGATGGGTATGGAGCAGAGGGCTGGAGTATCAGCAGTAGACAGGGGGGAGGACAACTGAACCTGGCCATCTGGGGTGAAGGCGATAGAGGCTTGTAAGCGGGAGGGGACATTTGCTCCCAGTAGGTTAATTGGGCAGGTAGAGGAAACCACAAAGCGGGCCAAGAGATCAGGGTAAGTGCCAATTTGTAAGGGCTTAGTTAGTGGGCTACTTCGTGGGGTGCCATCTACACCTACACAAGAAACATCAATATTAGACAGAAAAGAGGAGCCAGGCAGGTCTTGTTCTCTAAGGACGCTGCTGGCTGCACATGTGTCAGCTAAGAAGGTGGTTGGGTGGCCTTCTACAGGAAGGAACACTGTGACAACAGGAGATGGAGCGTCTACAGCCACGGAGGTTAACCCTACATGCGCCTTTGCGAAACATAGACTAGTCACTGGATATAAGAGGAAAGTAACAAGACATAGACTTGCACGTTACATTTTACACTTATTGCAAACAAAAGAGACATATAAACCAAGAAACCCAGAATATAAATGTAAACAAAACACAACCCCCCCCTTAACTGTGTATATATATCTCAAAAACAATGCCACGTGCCTTACTGTGCTAAGGCTAACAATAAACCCCGGCCGCGCAGTTACGGTGCTACGGCGGTCAAATAACTGAGCATCCCCTGCCACACGCTTACGGCGTTATGGCGGTAAAGCAGCAACCCCAGCCACGCGCATATGGCGGTCAAGCAACAACCTTATGCAACCCCAGCCACATGCTTATGGCGTTATGGCGGTAAAGCTATAAATGCACCCCCAGCCGCGCGCTTATGGCGCTACGGCGGTAAAGCAACAATAAATCCTGCAAAATTCCTTCCCCTTATGCAAAAATACATTCATACCCAGAAGGCAGATAGTCAATATACAGGTTCTATACAAAGGGACTCGGGGCAAGCTATTTACCTGTCTTTGATGCCCTCCAGCAGCTGACGCAAACACGGAGACAGGCCACTCACAGGGACAGGAAATATAGGCAAGGTGCTGAGGCAGTCATTACCGTATATTCAGAGTTGATCAGGCTCCGTCTCATCACTGCAGGTCTGCTCCGGTGTCTTCTAGGACAATTGTCCAAGGGTCACAGCGTGGAGACCCACGTTGGGCGCCAAATGTTTTAGATCAAACCAAGTGTTTGCTTGAGTATCTGCCCTGTCCAGATTGCTTAAAATAGAATGTGTGCACGCTGAGTAAATCACACTGACACAAGTTCAGATAAATGAAAAACTCTGGAATGTTTAATCAGGAGGGCTGCAAGCCCCTTATAAAGGCAGAAATACATCATATGCAAAATGCAATATAACAGAGAGAATACATATTTAATTAGACAAGTGTTAAGTGTCTTATCTAATGCACTTCCTCCAAAATGTGATGTCACCATCATCTCGGGATTTTACTCCGGGTGGAGACACCATCTTGTTACACAAGGTGTTCAGTCGATGGGAGGGGCTGCTCTAGCAGCCAATTTAAGTAAATACTGAATACAGGTATACAAAGTAAATAGACATTTTACCTACATTAATTTCTATCCATAACACACACACACCACCCTCACAAACACACACACACACACAGCACTCTCACACACAGCACCCTCACACACAGGACCCTTACACATACACACACACACTAACAGCATCCCTCACACACAGCACCCTTACACACACACACATACACACACTTACAGCAGCCTCACACACACACACACAGCGCCTAGACACACACACACAGTGCCCACACACACACAGCACCCTCACACATACACACACAGCAGTGGATGTGTGTGTCTGTGTGTGTGTATGTATGTATTATATATATATATATATTTATATACGCGGCGTGTGTTTGTGCTTTAGGGTGTACACCCTTATGCAATAGGCTGTGCACGCCTGTGATGATTATTGCACAGGTGTGCCTTAGACTGGCCACAATAAAAGGCCACTCTAAAAAGTGCAGTTTTACTGTATTAGGGGGTTCCGGGGGTCCAAAAACAAGTCAGTATCTGGTGTGACCAACTCTATACAAAGGCGTCACCCACACGACGCCATACATGCTGTCTGCCATCTGCTCTGTACAGTGAAAACAAGAATCCATCCATGAAGAGAACACCTCTCCAAAGTGCCGGACGCCATCGAATGTGATCATTTGCCCACTGAAGTCGGTTACGACGATGAACTGCATCCTCAGGTGGAGACCCCGATGAGGATGACGAGCATGCAGATGAGCTTCCCTGAGACGGTTTCTGACAGTTTGTGCAGAAATTCTTTGGTTATGCAAACCGATTGTTGCAGCAGCTGTCCGGGTGGCTGGTCTCAAACGATCTTGGAGGTGAAGATGCTGGATGTGGAGGTCCTGGGCTGATGTGGTCTGAAGTTGTGAGGCCAGTTGGATGTACTGCCAAATTCTCTGAAATTCCTTTGGAAACGGCTTATGGTAGAGAAATGAACATTCAATTCACAGGCAACAGCTTTGGTGGACATTCCTGCAGTCAGCATGCCAATTGCACGCTCTCTCAAAACTTGTGACACCTGTGGCATTGTACTGTGTGATAAGACTGCACATTTTAGAGTGGCATTTTCTTGTGGCCAGCCTAAGAGACACCTGTGCAATAATCATGCCATCTAATCAGCATCTTGATATGCCACACCTGTGAGGTGGATGGATAATCTCAGCAAAGAAGTGCTCACGAACACAGATTTGTGAACACTATTTGAGAGAAATACACCTTTTGTGTACACAGAAAAAGTCTTAGATCTTGGGGGCAAAAATGGGGGCAAAAACAAAAAGCGTTGCGTTTATAATTTTGTTTCTATATAGGTTATAGAAAGAGGTTTAAGTAGGCACATTTCCAAAATGAGACAAGGTCAGAATTCCAGAACACAGGGAATTGAGACATGCTGACGTCAGGGTAGGCAGCAAACAGGGATGGTCGAAAATCGAGCCGAGTCAGCAGCACAGTAAAACAAACGAAAAGCCACAATATCACAAGCACTAAAACCAGGCAAGGACCGCTAACTGGCAGTGCACCAAATTGAGACCAGATGCATCAAATTACCCCAAAAAAAGAGTGCGATAGCTGTGTCAAAATTAGATGCCGAAAACTGGGTGGATTAAAAAAATATTACACAAGGCTTTAAACATCTGGAGGGCTGGACTTTGGGGAAGCCTGATTTAGAGGGACACTTTAGGCACCCAGGTCTCTTCATCTCATTAAAGTGGTCTGGTTGCAGTGGCATTGCAGTTTTAGAGAATTAGTATAGATACAAGAAAGTATTTTCGGTGAATAGTATATATACGGCACTATGAAAAAAATAATGCTTTTATTTGAAAAATAAATAAAAAGCTTGTTCCTTGAAATTAGAACTAGCATTTATAACCTTATATTTTTTTTTTTTCTTCTCTCTCTACACTCTACTATTTTATGTTAATTTCACATAAAATTAAAAGGCACCCGTTTTGTTCACATGTTAACAAAAGAAGACTGTTTCTTTAAACAATGAAAAGCAATATTTAGTAAACAACACCTTGTGTATTTATTTATTAGCAATTCAGGTTTATAACATGAGACAAAAATCAAGATTCCCAGAAACATACGCAAGCAGAGCATATTCGTCACAGATAGTGCACCAATTTTTATATAACAGAATCATGTTAAAACAATGGACAAAAAAACCAACTGAATTTGACATGTGAAATGACCTAAGCAAGACAATTGCATGGTTGTCCCTGATGTGTCAGCGAGTATATGCATCTTGAGTATTAATGCGTATGATTAGTGTAACTAGACGATGGACAGCATATTTGGTAGAATAAACATATGTACAGGCATAAGAATAGGATGCACAAGGTGCATTTACAGTTAGATATGGGACTTGAAAAGCAAGAGGAAGGCACAAGCCTTAGAAATGGAGAACCCGATGGGGGTGTTAAGTCAAGGCCCTAGGCATCCAGGGTGGGAGCACGCCAAGTAGTAATATTTGGGCCGTGAGCAGCTGCTTATAACAAGTGTATGTATGTTTTATGGTGGTGGTATCAGACCTTAAACAGTAAGTATTCCGAAACGTAATGTAATACAAGGAAGCAGAAGAAAATGTAAAAAACAATAATATAAATAAATAACTATAGCCAGTTGAACCTTTAAGAAATTAAGATATTTGACACGTCCATGCAGGTTCCTCGAGAGTTCCGATGCATGTACAGCAGAGTGCCTGAGCTCTTGCAGTCATGGGGCCACCAGCTGCAATCTTGACTCCCTTGGGACAAAGGGGACTACAGTGGATGGATCTCAAAGTTCCGCTGGTAAGCTCCCATTTGGAGCCGGGTTTAGGGTGCATAGTCCCAGATTGCTTAGGAACATTGATGCCTCCTTCGGCTATGTCAAAGTGTGAGAAGTCCCTGCGTGGGTTACCATAAAAGAGTGTAAAATATTATATATTTTGGAAATGTTTCTTACATGCATTTCACACTCACCTGGGGTTCATATTGAGTGACATGAACAGATGATAATAAGTGTTGAAATCTCTTTTCTATTTCTGGGTGTCCATGGAACGTAGGATGACCTAATAGGGTTTTGCTGCAAGAGGGATTGTGCCTGCATTTGCCTCTACACCAACTACCTCACCGGCTTGCATACCGGCAATGGGTCTACACTCTCAAAACCGTATGCTGCAGCTGAGAACAGATATTGTAGCAATGCATATTGTCACCGGGGCCCCCACTCGCCGCCCACAGGTGGGTGCTGGGGGGGACAATAGGCCCCTCCCCTATTGTCATTTAGGATACCCACCAACTACTCAAGGGTGGGGGCTGAGGGGGAACAATAAGTCCTCCCCCCTGTTGTCACTAGGGCCCCCACCCAGTGCACATTGTCTCCCCTATTGTTATTTAGGGCCCCCACTGGCATACATTAGGACATTAGGACCTGTCCTCCCTATTGTCAGTAGGGCCCACACCTGCTGCCCATGGTTGGGTCCCCCCTATTGTCATTTAGGGTACCGACCCACTGCTCAAGGGTGGGGGCTGAGGGGAAACAATAGGTTCCCCGGCATTATATCTTAGGGCCCACACCCGCCGCTCATGCATGTGGGCCGAAGGCGGGTACTAAGCGGTGCACTGTGGTGGCTCAAAGGGGATACTATGTTCCCCCATTAAATTATTTTAATAAGTGCCACACTAAGAGGCACTTTATAAGAATAGCGGGAGGTCTTTTTTACAACAATGAGCTGGTACTGGCTGCTCACTGTTTAGTAGACATGCCCCTATTTGCGGTATAACAAGTAGGGGCAAAAGGGAGATTTTACTCTCCCTTAATTAGTATTAGTAAATATGGTTGAAAGACTGATTTTGGTCTTTCAGCCTTTAAGCAAATAGCTCCCTAACACCAGCTACAGCATAGGATCGGAGTTTCGTTTATTCAAATTAAATTTCGATCTGAACAACAACTACCGAATTGCATCCTAACACGAATGGACAAACTGGTCTCATTCTGTTAGGATGAAATTTGGTAGTTTT
Source organism: Pelobates cultripes (assembly GCA_933207985.1). Lineage (NCBI taxonomy): Eukaryota > Metazoa > Chordata > Amphibia > Anura > Pelobatidae > Pelobates > Pelobates cultripes. The sequence continues at coordinate 39,096,272 of OW240921.1, forward strand.
GCTGGCATTCGAATGGCGTATAAAGTAACAGGAGCAGAGGTGAGTATTGTGGGAAAATTGCTTTGACCACAGGACATGGAGTGTACTTAGCTCCTCCTCTGGGTCAAAGCTGGTCAAGCATAGGAAAAATACATTATGTTTTAAAGACAACTAGATCAGTTAGGAAGAAAAGAAGAACAGATCCTGAGACAAGATGAGCAAAGGAAGCAATTGGGGAAGAGTAAGTTCGGCATAATAGTGCCACTTTAAGCACCTTTTTTGTTCAAAGAAGGTCAAGCATAAGAAAAATACATAAGACTGATACATAATACATCAGCTGATAGCTTTGCATGTTTACTGACAAGATTAAACAGTTAATAATGAATTTTCTCCCCTTCTCCCCTCTCTATCACAACTTCACTTGGACCATACCATCCCTACCCTCCAAGACTTCCCTCCAGCTACTGAACAGGAGGTGGCTGCGCTTCTCCTCTCCTCTCGTCCCACCACCTGTCCTCTTGATCCAGTACCTTCCCACCTCAGAACTCTCACACCTTGTCTTGTACCATCCTTAACACACATCCTAAACTTCTCACTTTCATCTGGTGTTGTTCCTGTTCCCCTTAAGCATGCTACTGTCATACCCATCCTAACAAAGACATCTCTAGATCCGTCTTCCACTTCCATCTATCGTCCCATATCCCTGCTTTCTTTTTCCTCAAACCTTCTAGAAAGACTTGTCTTTACTCGTATGACTCACTTCCTAAATTCCAACTCCCTCCTCGATCCTCTTCAATGTGGCTTTTCCGACCTCCACTCTGAGACTGCTCTTATTAAAGTTACAAATGACCTAATCACAGCCAAATTCAAAGGCCACTACCCCATACTATTTCTTCTTGTCCTCTTGGCTGCCTTTGACACTGTTGATCATGGCCTCCTCTTCAATCGCTTGGTCTCTGTGACACAGCCCTCTCATGGTTCTCCTCCTATCTCTCCCAACGCTCCTTTAGTGTCTCTTTTTCCAACAGCATCTCCTCTCCTCATCCTGTCTCAGTCGGAGTCCCTCAAGGTTCAGTTCTTGGTCCCCTTTTGTTCCCTTTTGTTCTCTCTCTATACTGCCTCTCTTGGTAAACTCATTAATTCATTTGGATTCCACTACCACCTGTACGCTGACGACACACAGATATATCTCTCCTCCCCGACCTCTCCCCTGCTGTCCTACAACGTGTCACCAATTGCCTTTCTTCTATCTCTGATTGGATGTCCTCCCGCTTTCTGAAACTCAATCTCTCTAAAACTGAGTTTCTTACTTCTCCTCCTCATAACACTGATCCTCCTCCTTGTCTCTCCCTGCAGGTTGACAGTACCACTCACCACATCCTTTCTAGCTCATTATCTTGGTGTAACTTTTGATCCTGGCCTCATCTTTGCGCCTCATGTCCAGTCTTTTGCTAAAACCTGTCGATTCCAGCTTAAAAAACATTGCTCCCATACGCCCCTCTCTTACGCAAGATGCTGCCAAGAAGCTTGTAATCTCACATGGATTACTGTAATTCTCTCCTAATTGGTCTCCCCAGAACCCGTACTGCCCCTCTACAATCTGTGGTGAATGCTGCTACCAGGCTGCTATTGCTCCTGTCGATCCTCTCAAACCTCACCCCTCTGTCGATTCTTACACTGGCTTCCAGAATTTTTTTCCCTACAGGTGTCAATTTAAAATACAAACCCTTAACTATAAAGCTCTAACCAACTCTAGCCCTTCTTACATTTCTTCATTGATTCATAGGTATGCCCCCTCTTGGTGTCTCTGCTCTACTGGTGACCTTCTCCTTTCTACTGCTCGCACCCTTACTGCAAATTCACGCCTGCAAGACTTCTCACAGGTGGCTCCTTTCCTTTGGAACAGCTTGCCTACCCCTCTCAGACTCCCCTGGTCTTCAATTCTTTAAGAAGGCCATCAAACCCCATCTTTTCAGGAATGCTTATGGCCTCCAAGAATAACTTCTATCTCTCAAACCTTCCTCTCGCTCTCTCCTATAGGGCAACACTCCACTCTCACCTCCAGCTCTACTACTTTCCCACCATGTCTATTTGCTGTCTCCCTCAATGCCCTTCCTATTGTGTTTTTATACCCCACCTCTTCTAGACTGCAAGCTCGTTTGAGCAGGGTCCTCAACTACCTATTGTTCCTGTTACATTTTGTTATTGTCTCATTTGATAAATTCCCCTTTTTTTGTAAAGCGCTGCGGAATAAGCTGGCGCTATATAAATACCAATAATAATAACAATAATAATAATAAGACAAAGTAGTCCCTAGTTTGTCTTATGTTTTAAAGAAAACTAGTTCAGATAGGAGTAAAAGAAGAACAGATTCTGAGAGGAAGAGAAGAGAAAACAAATGGAGAAAGGTAAGTTTGGCATGACAGTGCTGCTTTAAGGTCAAAACAGATGAACTGAAAAAAAATCTTTGTCAGATATCCTTGAAAGATTCAATCCAGTCACCATAGCAACTTCATGTAAATTAAGTTATGGTGGCAGGAAGCCCCGTGGAGCACTCTTACCTTAAGGGGCTAAACCGTTTCAGAATGGTAAAACCCTAAAGTGTGCTCGATCTGCAGGTCTCCCAGGTGGCACCTGGCTTCTGAATCTCAGTACTCTATGCTTCTTGAAACTGAGATTCAAAAGCTGAATGCCACCTGTGGGACCTGCAGCTGGAGACACTTTTTTGGGTGAAACCGTTCAAAAACTATAACCCCTTATGGTAAAAGTACACCCAGGGACTCCTGGCACTATAACAACTTCATTTAGAAGAAGTTGTTATAGTGACTGGATTGTCCCTTTAAATTTGGCTTCTCTGGCCTTAAATTTGAAATGGACTTTTTAATATTTAGTAAATAGCCCTGTAAATCTCTAATTTCTTCTCTACCACAAGTGTATATTCATGTTTTTATTTTCATTGTATTTGCAAAACAAAATTCATAAACTATGACTTCATATAAACTCCAGGTCTGATTACCAGCTAGTAAAGGAACACATTCCTCTGCCAGGAAAACATTACACCCATTTAATATCTGAAAAGGCCCTATAGATTACAGCCACCCTCCTCCTTCCAAACAGCAAAGGAAGCTTCAAAGGTCATGCCATGCCTACAGTCGGAGAGGGAGGCGTGAATGACGTCTTTCATATCTGTATCAGTATTCCAGAAATTGAGATAGACATAACTGTTCTTACTGCATGTGGGCATTGTGCTTAAAAGGTAGACAATGTTTTGGCATTTTTAGTAAAATGTGCTGCCAGTGTCCCCAAAAAAAATAAAAGCAGAATTGTGACCATTTTTATTTATAGAAATGTGAAATACTGCAAGTTAAGGGATAAAGTGTTGAATGCCCACGATATTTCTACAAAGCATGAACAAATAAATGTAAAATAATAATTTGCATATTTTTAATTTTTAGTTTTCTAGGCAGCAATCTATATACATCAAATGGAACGTTACTCTAATAGTTTTGCAAACAAAATGTGCTTGGTAGTGAAGGAGTTAACTTTGCAATTGTCACTGTGATCAGTTTGCATTGTCAATGAGTCAGGTTGTTACTGAACTAAAGAATTCCTGTTCAGTGGTGAAGCTGGAGGAATCAGTCAGACTGGAATCCTAAGAGTTCAGTGCTAAGGATTTAAAAGGAACATGGTGGAAAAGTTTCCAAAATCTACATTTTTTTTTTTTTTTTAACCATGTAGCATAAAGGCTTATTACAGGTAAGTGGTCACACTGTTATGCAAATATGATGCCCATCTTTTTTGAATGGTGTTTTGTTGTAAAAGTTAAATATGTTGTTATATGTAAACACAAATTATTATTTATAAGGCTCCAACAAATTTCATAACGCTTTTCAATAGTTGGAAAAACAATTTACAATGGGTTATTCAATAAAATGAGAATTCAAAGTGAATTTAAAATTGAAAGCTAGAGTAGACAAAGTGATAGCATATCTGACCTAGATATTTTTTCCATTAAAGCTATTTTGACCTTATATTTGAAAATCACTTTGAATTAACTTTAAGTTCTCGTTTGAGTAAATTACCTTGCATGTCTTTTTAGAGCGCACAAACAAAACAAGCTATAAAAGTGTACGTGTTTTTTTAGACTATCAAGAATCTAAGTAATATTGAAAACAGGCACAAAAACTATTAAAATGTAATGTATCAATATTTTTTTTTAAAAGTCTTATGTTTGTTTGAATATCCCACGTTTATTTGTAGCTAATAGCAGCTATAATTGTTAACTGGTGCGTTCTTCCAGTTAGATTTTGGGATATTCTAGACTAACTTGAAATGCAAGTTTACCAGGCACCTGTCATGGAACAGGTTGAACTGAAGTCATTTTTTTGAGTTGGGCTGTAATTGAAGGCACTGGTTATTTGCTGTGAGAAGGAGAACTCTATTTATGGACACCGGAGATAAGAGAAATACTTTCTGTCCTTTTCTATTGATAAATGAATTTTAAATAAGAAATAAAAAACGAACGGAAATAAGGCAAGTTAACATTTTGTTTATGAGTGATGGCAATGTACAGGATAGTTTAGTTGTCATGAATAGTGTTAAATAATTTTGTATAGAGTATACAAATGAAAGAGGACTCCAACGCCTACATATCGTAGGTTGTAGACGTTGGTAATAAAGGCATTTTTAGTAATGATTATCTTCGCTCTTTTTTGTGCATATTGTCAGCTGATGAAGACGTGTCTACAATCGTGAGTGGGCTACCATTTTTCAGTTTGACATAATTTTATATTGTTAAAGAATACTACACTAGTTGTTTTCTCTCTTATTTTTCTCTCCTTATCTTTGAGGAAATTCATGCAGCAAAGTTTGCAATGCATAGAAGTATATTTTATCTAATTAACCTCTTACGGCGTTATTCACTAAATTGAGACTTCAAAGTGATGTTCAAATTTAAGACCAATGTAGCTAAAGTGGTAACACAGCCAAATTAGAGAATTGTTAGCTAATTTTAAAACTTAAATTTCAAATTCAGTTTGAATTCTCAGTTCAGTCGTTAACCCTGCTGGTCTGAATGAGAGGCTCCTAACTGGGAGTGAATCTTTCCGCTTAAGAAAGGATTTTCTCTTATCTAAAGCTTCAAGATCTTCGTAAACAAACATTTTATTTTGATGCTCTATTTGTTAAATGCCTTATCTAAGGTATATCGTGCAGTAAAGCATAGTGGGTAATTTTTACCCCACCATTTGTGATTTTCAACAGGTCACAAAAGACTTGGTAACACATTGTGTCACAATTGATAATTCACTGGTGCTCAAAAGGCTTAATCTGAAGTGTTTAAAAATAAATAAATACATGGAGCTTCTGACATGTTCTCATTAAATGTGAGTCACTGAATAGCTGTGCTGCTAATAATTACACTGTTATAAAAGAAAAGTGTCACTCTTTTTTTCTCTTTAAATTTGTAATTATAGTCCGTGGAGTCTAACTTTAGTGGGGATATAGAGGGATATAGTTATCCTGCAAAATTATAGATTCATCATTTTACTATTTGATCTTTCTGGATATAAAGTAAATTGTTAAGCTTTAAAGTATCTATTTACAGAATGCACACTCCATAATAGGAAAGTTAATAGACTACCTCTGTCTCTAATTTTCCGCGATAGAATTTGCGTAACTATGCATAGTTGAATGTCTGCATATGGCGCGTATAAAAAAACTCATAGCCTTCACGTAAACAGTAACAGGTTAGATTTTATAGTCAATAAACTGTAACATCTGTCATCTGTTACTTGTGTTCTTCTTTTATTTATTGAGATCAAACTAATTCCATTCCAATGGTCAGCTCTCCAAAAAGGCAGAAAATTTAATGAAAATGTACATAGGTACAAAAGCTGAAAGGAGAAAAAATTCCTTCTTGACCCTAGTATGGTGGTCAGATCTCTTCTTGTGACACCACAAATTAAAAATGATAGTTCAGAATATTATGTTTTTGCAAATATTCATCAGGTTGCTGTTGAAACATGTATACAGACTCTGATATTTCTCTTCAGGCAGATAATTCCACATTCTTATTGCTTTTGCTGCCTTAAACTAAATCATTCCAGTCTAAATACGTGACCTCGTGTCCTATAAAATCCTTTATTTATTTACCTTTTCCCAGCGCCAATGTCCCTCGACGCTGGGTCAATGCTCTGCCCACTTAGACAGCCCATGACGAAGGGGGGTTGGTGCATGTGCGCATTAGACCTCCCTGTAGGAAAGCATTGAATCAATACTTTCTATGGAGACAAATCTAAGCGTGAGGATGTCCAGTGTCAGATTCTGGACCAAAGGCTGTTTGATTCACGAAGCCCTTTAGTGGCTGTCTCACCATGTTTCTGTTATGCCTATTATATCATATTGCTTAGTGTATGATATTGCCTCTGGTTCCCTCATATTGTTATTTAGGATACGTATATTACTAAGCATACATTAATATTATCTTGTACTTTCTGTGAATATTTATGACTATTCAATACCTCCTCTGTTCTGATCTTGCCTCTGCCCTACCTACACCCTCCTTATGCAGAGTTAAATCCCATCTCTTTTCTGTCCTATCTCCATTTTGTAGATTTTGTTCCCTACCACGAGTTTAAAATCTCCTCCAATCTTCTAGCCATCCTGTCCCGCAGCACGGCAGACCCTGCAATCCAGCACAGCTATAAAGATTTATGGAAACACAAAATCAGCTCAGTGCTCTAACAAGTCAAAGTCCTCCTTCCAACACCATGACTTTAGCCACACATTAACCTTTTTAATCTCCCGCTGCCTTTTTACTGTAGCGTGCCACAAAGGTAGCATTTCTGGAAATACTACCTTGGAGGTCATTTTTTTTCAGTTTACTTCCTAATTCCCTGAACTAATTCTTTAGGCCCTTTATTTTACTTTGACTTTGTCATTGGTACCAATATGGACAATGACAGCTGGGTCATCCCCAGGCCCTACCAATAATCCATTCACTCTGTAAGCAACACCATGGAGAGAGCAAACTGTGAAGCTGAGACCATCGGAGTGGCAGATTACCCTATCTACTCAGGGCCATCTTTCTGGATGGGCAGTCTGGGTAGTTGCGTGGGGGCCCCACAAGCATAAGGGCCACACCGCATTCAACAGTCTGTGTGTGTAATCAGCATTCTACCAGTATTATATGTGTACTTAGCAGTCTGTGAGTGTATTCAGCATTCTGTGTGTGTGTGTGTGTACACATAGCAGTCTGTGTGCACTCAGCATTCTGTGTGTGTGCATTCAGCAATCTGTATATATGTAGCAGTCTGTGTGTGTGTTTATTTAGCAGTCTGTCTGTATATTGAGACGTCTGTGTGCATTTAGCAATCTGTGAATGTATTCAGCAATCTGTGCATATGTATTGTATGTATGCATGTATTACATTTATTGGAGTTACCAATTAATATAAGCTTAATTTTATTGATAGTTTACATTTTTATTCTGGTGATTGTGTAGGCAGAGCCCCAGTACACTCCTTTGCCCGGGGCCTATAATGATGTTAAGACGGGCCTGAATTTACTCTCCTAATAATAGAGTTCCCTACTACCACAACCTGTTGAGAATTTTTTAAATTATTAAACCCCACCCATACTAGAGGAGCTGTTAGAATAAGCAGTTTGCCCCAGTACAATTACTCCGGACAAGTTGCTACTAACATCTTCTCTCAAATCTGTTAGGTTGCCTGCAGTAAATATGATTAAATTGAACTAGCTAAACCAGCTGTCTTATCTCTTCACACTGCTCTAAACAGACCCCTTTCAAGATTGCCAATCTGTCTCAGTTGTAATGAGTTTTCCTTCTCCAGGTCTCTAATAGGAGTAATAATAGAAGCCACTCACTCATACCTGCCACATAAGTATGGACCCTGGTGAGATTCATCCCGGCATGAATACATGTAACAATATGCACACTGAGTTAAATCTGCAATCTTGCTAGCACCCATTTCCACAGTTACCAAAAACAAGTACAGGACAGTAAAACAATAATTACCTTTGTTTAAATTCCTGTTTTCCAGGAATTTTCACACAGGTTAAAATAAAGGGACCACTCCCCTAATTAACTCAGCAGCAGTACACAGGGGTGCCTGCTTTTTCACCCTTTCAATTTAATCAGATTTACTGAATAAAAAAAAAAATGCCAACCTCGGTCCACGATTTGGCAGTTCTTCCCGGGAACTCCTGTTTTTCAACTTCTACTTTAAAATAAACTACTTAAATGAGATTAATTTAAAGCAACGCCAAGTGAGCAGCTCCTAACTTGTACTTTCGAAAAGGATATTTCTGGAAACCACCTCTGGGCACACACTTAAGAGAAGTATAACAAGGGATTTGGGTTCTGTACAGAACCTGCCTTATTTGATGACAGTTTCTGAACTTTGTTGATAGTGTATATTTGCTTTCAGCATGATCAAAGTCCTAAAATGTCTAATCTTTACCTGCCAATAAAATAATATTAGAAAGGCGATTTTGAGATGTATATGCCGAGATTAGAAGGTTAACATTAAACAAAATTTTGATTTTATAGACCTCCAATTGCATCACTGGTAAAGCTTAACTAGCTTATGTTGAATGCCTTTATTAGAGTTATATATATATATATCATTATACTTACCTGAATGAATATAATATGCTGTAATTGTTCTGGTGATTATAGTGTCCATTTAATGTTTGTGTTTGATTGCAAGGGTGTGTTGAATGTATTGTTTACTTTTAAATGTGGATGTACATTTGTGCATAGTATTTGTGTGTAAATGAAGGGATGTGTTTGTATGTAGAGTTGGTGTTTGAATGCACTTATATACACAGACACCAGCATGGGGTCTCAAGCAAGGACATAGCAGGACACTCTCAGAACATGCCCAAAACACTCCCAGGCGTCTCTGTGTCTGGGAGATAATTTAGTGTACTTTACTTAAACACATTATCTCCCAGGCACTAGAGGTACAAATCATAAAACATAAAATACCCCAAAACACATATGACACATAGGAACCCATACAAATATTATACCACCGGATAGCCTGGATCTGTGCGCCTAAGTTGTCCAAATAACGCTCAGATTCCATGAACACAGCCGAATCACCACCGGGATAAAGTTTTGACCGACTGCACACGTGGCTTCTGCCTAATTAGTTCCAGAGAAATAGTGGTAGCGGTCGGTCATTTTCAGGAGTATGAACAAACAGATGAACGGTTCCCCTGGCTCATAGATAGGGATTGTTTGCCTTGTTCGTATGAACAATCCTACTTAACAGAGCTCTCCTGGCTTGTCGTGGAAAAAGCAGGAATTTGTGTGAATTTACCGGTGTTCGCAAGGTTGACTTATAGTTCCAGACTCTCAATGACCAATTCCTGCTCCCTGCTTTCGTGCAACGTTTTTTCAGCATGTGTTGTTCGGTTATACGAACAGCAGCCACACAGAGAGAGCACTTAAGTTTGTGGTTTATCTAAAGTTAATGAGCCAAGGAGGTGGTCGGTGGTCAGTCAATCCATCTACCAAACACAGGGAAAGTAACTGGGTAAATAAAATACATTGTTTTTGTCACAACATATATCACACGCTCTTTGTCAGGGTGGTCTTTAATATCGATTGGACCCTTGACAGTGGGCCAACCACTTTCCCCATATTCCCTCCCCCAACTCACTGGCATGCAATCACGACCTGCACCCAAACCTAGTGACAGAACTAATGTAGAGAGTGCACTGGTGCAAGAATTTGTTTGGCCCTCCCCTCTAGCGCAAGAGTGGAGAAGAAATAGATCCCCATCTGTCATACAACTCCCACAATGCAATGCCAGCTGTGAATCTACCATTTGGTCATTCTTGTAGGGTTGCATTTGTGAGCAGTGTTTGTGATCTCGAATGTAAGCATGTTTTTGCATATAGTATGTGTGTGCATGTAGGGGTGTATTCATATGTACTGTTACCATTGGAATTCAGTGGTGTACTTGTGTAGAGGTGAGTATTTGTATGTAGTGTTGGCTTTTAAATGCAGGTGTGCTTTTGTGTGAGTTGATGTCTGTTTATAATTTTAGTGGTGTAATAAAGGGGTGTGTTTATATGTAACATTTGTAATTGCATACAGGGGTGTGTTTGGATGTACTGTTGTCTTTTAAATACAGATGTACATTTGTGTGTTGTATTGGTTTGAGCTAGGGGGTGTGTTTGCATGTAATGTTTGTGCTTGCAGGGATGTACATACATACTAACACATTGACACGCAGTAACCCACATAAACAGACTGATACATGCACACACCTTGAAACACAGATACACTAGCACATACACACATACACACTCTGGCACACCCACACACAGAGATACATGCTTACACAGATATGTACACACACTCAGATACACACAGGTACACATACAGTGTTGGCATTGGAATGCTGGGATGTATGCCACATACACTCAGATGCACACTTACACAAACACTACGATACACACAGGAGCACAGACACACATGTACAAATGTAGTGCTGTATTTGTGTGCAGTGTTGTTGTTGGAATGCATGGGTCTATTTGTGTGCAGTTCTAGTGTTGGAATGCAGGCGTGTATTTGTATAAAAGACACAGAGGAAGTGGGACAGTGTCACCTTAATACACAACCACTTAAGTGACCTGAGCTGGTGCTATGTGACTCAGTTACATATTATACTCAAACTATATGGTCATATACACTATACTGGATATACTACTCTATGTTAGTATTTTTCATTATAGGATAATATACCTCATCCGTACAGTGAGGTTACGTGGAAATATATTTTTCAGCGCTTCATGTGTTCACTGGGGTGTGTGCATGTACCACACAATGAAGCTTTTTACTAATACAATTGGTGTGAATATGATGGATATTCACATATAGGTAGTAGCAGCTCGTCATCATTATAATATTGTACTTATTGTTTAAGCGCCTGTTACACTACTTTTACTTTTTGGTGTATTTGTGTGCAGTGTTAGATACATACTTACACAAACACAGCCAGACACACACAGCCAGATGCACTGCCAGATACACACACACACATGTAGCCAGATTCACACACTGACACACACAGATACAATACATGCAGCCAGCCAGAAAACACACTGACACCAACACAGCCAGATACACACAGACACAGCCAGATTCACGTAATTACACCCACAAAACTAGATACACACAACCAGAAACACACACTGACACACACAGAGATAGATACACACATAGAGCTAGATACAGTCATACACACACACAGCTAGATGCACACACTGACACACCCAGACAGATGCGCACACACACACACACAAAACCAAATACACACAGCCAGATACACACATAGCCAGATACACACACTGACTCAGACCCAAGTACACACACATAAAAATTAACATATTTTAGCCACACTCCTGTCTCCTTACCTTTTGGGTACAGACGGGTTGCTTCCCTGGGGTCCAGTGGTAGCTGGATGGCCAAGACTGATGGAAGTCAGTCTTCCCCACTCTCCTCCTCCTGGGTATGCCTCCTCCTCCTCCCTAGTGGTACTGTGGTACTTGGGAGGAAGAGATCTCATCTCACTTCATCCCAGCAGGCAACATGACAAAGGCCTGGTCCAGAGTAATCTTCAAGGGCCAGAGGCCCCTGATTACATCAGGTACTGCAGCGCACGGGGTTTGGTCGCGGGCAGGAGGCCACTGGGCAGCAGCTTTTGGCCCCCCAGGAGTTACTGGGCACATGGCAGCTGCCCCGTTTGGCCTGAATTAAAGACGGCCCTGCTCTTTGTGAGTAAGACGATCCACGCAGAGATCTGTGAGTTTTGAACACAGAAAGTGCAGTTCATTTGTACTTGCCCATTTGGGACAAGTTGCCAGCCTTCACAGCTTAGCACCACCATTTTCCGGTTCAGATCCCTCTTCAGCTCCTAGAGGCTTCACTGGGGTATAAGATGAAAAGGTCAGTAGCAAAGCCTTAGGGCTTCTAGGAAGGCAAGATGTAAGAAAAAAATTTACAAAATTTTTATGTCTAAACCTGAATAACAGACAAGCATATATTGCATGTCATTGCTTGTAAAGCAGATAGCCTCCAGATGGAAGCTTACTAAAATGTAGTCATCAGTCACATATAGCAGATTGGTTACTGGAAACTTGATGCATTGATATTTCTGGTCAGACTGGACAGAGAACCATTCCAACAGCTTGAAGATCCTGCTTCAAACCAAGCATTGATCTTCAACAATGTGAGCAGGTATAACGTCACTTAATAATAGGGTTGTTTCACAAACTGTCATTCTGTGTCATGGGTAAGTTAGCCTCAATTCAATGAAAGGTGAGGATTATGTGAGAATAAGTTATGAATGGACTGAGATAGCGAGAAATTTAACTATAATAACATACACATTTTTAGTGAACTTCTGGTTAACGTGAATTTTGTTCTAAAACAATCACAGATTTCAAGGTATATGAATTGTTTCATTTCAGTGGAATGGGGATTAGAATTGTAGAAAGTGCACACAATGGTTTGTTTATCTCAGACAGTGTGCAATGAATATGTATATTAAAACAAGTATTTCTTTTACAGGCTGCGTAATCTCTGTACCTGATCCTTAACTTTCTACAGCCCACCCCATGAAACCTCTGACCAGCCCTGATGTAAAGGTATACACTAAGTCAATGTAACTGTTCTACAGCAATGAATATTATTAGATACGTTTACTCTGCTGTCAGACAAAAGGAATTGGTCTGATTTTTCTAAATGAGAACACCAGAAGTACAGGCTGCAGCTGCTGCATAGTTGTCAGAACATATTAAAACGTTTTGACTTATTACACGGGGGTGGCACCAGGACACTCCTATCGCCATAACTACTACAACAAGTTGGTGCTTGGAGTGTTTAAGTGGAGCAGTACCGTAAAATACAAGAATTTATGTGATTTATCTAATCAAAAGGCTATTTGAAAACTGTGTATCTTGATGTCACGTACACAATAACAGTTTTCAAACTAGAAAATGACAGAAGCCCTCTTGCAGTTTCTAACATCCAGTCTATGTATGGCTATTATAGTGACAAAGTCGTTAGTTATGTAATTTTTTATTGGCATCCTTTATATAGTATAGGTGTGTTGGAAAATATGAAAAATAAATAATATATAAATAAAAAATAAAAACTTAAAGGTGTTACATAAAACATGCGTACAAACACAATACTTCCTCAAACGCAAGCACAAGACAAGCAGAAATGAGTTTTACAGTTTATTGGGTGTGAGTGCATCATTTTATAACTAAATGTGAAATGGATTATGTAGCTTAACAATCCAGTATAAATAATAAAGATAAAGACAAGATAAGATCAGATTAGTACGTCTAAGAATCAGAATCACTTCATTAAACTGAGAAAATAACAACTGATGGTATAGTATGTCCCGAAAGGGGTAGAAGCAATAAAAGAGTATATGGTCCTACTCACGTTTTCAAGAGCTGATCTCCACTTGATAAAGCCTAAGGGCGAAACGCGTTGTGGTTTTTTAAACTATATTGTTTTAAATAAAGGTATTTTGGCCACTTTCTTACTGTGAGTTAGCCATCTTACTTTTTATTACTATTATTATTTTACTTTTTTATTACTACCATCCTTTTATCCGGCACAGAAGTGTTTTTACTTTCCAGTGAGGATATTACTCCCAAGAATCCTAGGTGGGGATTATACCACTCAAGCTGTATTCATTGAACAGTCAGTCTGTTCAACTAAATGTGAGTAACCACTTGGTTTTTTATCTTCTCACCTCTGGCATTTTATACTTTGAGCACCATTGTTGTTCCTGCTTTTATTTCCACATATGGTCCCCTAATCAAGAAAGAATACTAAGACCTCACGTATCCCATAAGTGGGGATTATACCACTGTACGTTATCAACACTAGAGCTAAGTCCATAGCTCTTGAAAACGTGAGTAGGACCATATACTCTTTTATTGCTTCTACCCCTTTCGGGACATACTATACCATCAGTTGTTATTTTCTCATTTCATATGATGTACAAAGACGCATCTACACCACTCTGAAGAATCCCCCACTACAAAAGACTTTATTCACCTCTACAAGGATATACCTTGTTGTTTGATTCATCTACCAGTCAGACTATTTATTCTGGACTTCTATTTGCTTAGTATCTATCATATATATTGTATTCTAGTCTGCCTATTCTGTGCTCTTTTAATTTATGTGGTTTATAGTGGCGCTGCCTTCCTTTCTTTTTTCTGTACCATTTCTGTTGTAAGGCCTGTGAGGGAGCCCTACTTTTTAGGTGTGCTGCCACTTTTTACTTATTTATTATTGTTTCTGTTGTATTTTGTATAGATAGAGAGCGCTGATCCCTTTCTTCTGTTCTATACTTCATTAAACTCCCTGGTTTATAACACTGGGTAGAGCTCCAAACACCCAAGTGGGAATGTGGTTCATCCTGATTTTTCTCAGTGGATATTAGGGCGGTACCAGGGACAAAAATAACTTTAAACAGGATGGCAGAGTTCTTTTCTGAATTGAATTATCATCACAAGACAATTATAGAATTATTAGTTTCAGTGGGTTGTACCATACGTTCTGTCATGGTCCTTGAAGAGTTGTGACTGCATACATTTCCAAAGAAGTCTCTAGACCAGAATTTGCTCAGTGTACACTTCACCAATTGCTGGTCAAACGGATGAGTACAGACAAGTAGTCTAACAATGTGTGGCAATTATACACAAATGTGTTTTTCTCTTGACATTTATGACCTAGATTCCATCCTGCTTACTAATTAGAAAATACTATGTTTGTGACTCCATGTGTATACTAGTCTGTCAGTTTTCTGAATATACAATGGTTACTAACTGTGTGTAATAATCAGTCCTTAGTTAGGTTTACAGTGCTGGTTTTATAGTTCCATATTAAATCATCATCATTCCAGCAAGGTGGATACTTAAAATTACTTAATGTATTTGTGCAATGTACAACATAGTACAAATACAATATAACCAGACCTTAAACGTGACAGGGGATCCAGATAAACTCTGTATGTGTATGTGTATATGTGTGTGTGTGTGTGTGTATATATATATATATAAAATTTATTTTTTAATCTGAGATCTCTACACTTGTAAGAAGGGGGTTGGGGGAAGGTGATGAAGGCTAGGTATACAACCTAGAAGGGCTCTGGACACGTTTCACCTTCACCCTAATGCTTTATAAACATCTACGTGATATTAGACAAATTTTTTAATGTTTGGCTGATCAGCGTATGCTCCAAAGTGTAAATTTGTCATGTCATTCCACCCTTCCACCCCCAACTTATTATTTGATAATTACGCCTATGAACATTGTTAATGTTTCTTCAATAGTGCAAACCAAGATAGCCTTGACAGAGAACTGCCCTGAGACTGAATGTTTGTTGATCTCCTTGGCTAATGGCGATCCTCCTTTCATTTCTTGCAAGTATGCTATACATAAAGGTGCACTGTAAGCAGGATAACAATCATAGCTTGTTGTTAGTTGTCTACAGTGTCCTGATGTTAAAGTGGGCGATGAAACTGGACACTCTAATATAACCACTACAGAGATTAGTGGTTATTTTGCATGGAGGATCCTTTTAATACTGTTATATAAATATTGAACAAACACACACAATACATTTGTATATGTCTTTGTCTCCTACAGGAAATGCATGCATGGTTTAGAATGAAAATACCAAAGAAAATAGTGGTGGCCGGTGCAATATGTGCAGCAGTCCTTTTCCTTTTTTACAATCAGAATCAAGTACACGTATGTATGAGCCTAATAACATTAATATTTTTCAGTTTCCTATATAATTGTTGAGCAGTTGGGCACTCTCGAGTGGCAATTACCCTAACTCAAATATAACATTATATTAATATTATATTAAAATTATCCAACAGTCATCGGGAATGGTGACAGCTAGTTTTCACACGAGTTATTTTAAACTACTGTTGTCTTCATAATTTCAGATTCCGAAAGTTACCTATTTATTTAGAACATGCAATGATGATCAACCACAAAAGGAAACATCAACAAATATGTTTGGGAACGATCCAACGGAAATCGACCTGATGGTTGAGAAAATTTTTCAAAAAGTTGACCAACTCATACCCAAGGTGACCCTACAAGACTTAAACAGAGCAACCAGTGGAGAAATGACAGAGGCTACGATCATGAATCCAAAAGATAAGTATTGCATTGGAAATCAGTTGCATGTGAAAGTACAAGCCTATGATTATTTAGGAGAAATGAAGACATTTGGTGGTGACTATCTAAGGGCAAGGATATATTCACCAGCGACAAACAGCAGTGCGAGTGGAAACATCACAGATTTTAATAATGGGACCTACTTGGTAAACTTTACATTGTTTTGGGAAGGCAATGTCCACATATCCATTTTGTTAATGCATCCAAGTGAAGCAGTGTCTGCCTTATGGAGGGCAAGAAATCAAGGGTTTCAAAACATCAAATATACCGGCAATTTCACAAGTGCTACTGAATATGTAAATAGTGAATGCAATTTCAAACTTGATACAGAAGATGAAATTTGCCAATACGTAGACCAAAGGGATAATGAAGCTTTTTACTGTGTGAAGCCTCCAAATTTTCCCTGTGAAGCTTTGACCCACATGAATTCTGTCAACAGAAACCATACCTATCTTTCAGAAGCGGAGCAGCAACTTCTCCAAAGGTATGTGAAATACTTTCTAACAATTTGTAATACTAACAAAGTAATTAAATCATGAAAGAGCTTTTACATTTTAGCAATTGTCAAGCACATCCGAAGTTCTAGAGGTTACCATCCAACATGCAGGGTTATCCGCTAAGCTCTAAATTGTCATAGTTACATCAGAATGGCAACATTTAGAGACAAAAATAATTGGTACTGTGGCAGAGTATTGATTTTTTTTTTTTATAGATTGTCTATTTGTCTTTATTTTCAGAAATTATATCAGAATGGAAAAACTAAGTGTTTAGTGAATATCCCTGTAAGTGATATTCACTTTTTTTAAACCTAGTAAGAATCAAAGATCAAATTGAGATACTGCAGCTGGAACAATATCCACTGAGCTACCTCATTAACCTTGAGGATGTATCTGGATAGTCTCATGTTAATGCCTCTACAGAAAAGTATCACAAAGTCCTGGAATTGCTGCTGATATCACTTCTACAGGGACCCATCTCTATAAATTTTTCAAAATGTATATTTCTAAAATTTGCTTTTGCACACTTGCAAATTCTACTGTTTTACAAAGAATAAGATGGGGCCTAAATTCACTGAAATTTGGTAATTTCAGTAAAGTCAGGCTCCCTCTTTTTCTTTGTGGGGTTTGTCTTCATTTATTTATTTTTTACATTCTTATTGGGTGATGTTCAAATGACCTACCTAACCCATTTGAGCAACAGAGTAAGACCGTATATCCTACGTCTGCAGTTATTTTTCTCTTTTTTTTCTAGTTTAGATAACTGAATCAGATTAATATACCAGAAGCTTTTATTACCTCAAGCCAAACCAAAATAATAAGTCATGTTTAAAGCATAGTTATACGCATTATGGGAGAGAAGTTTATGCAAATATGGGCAGAGCATCCATGTATGTGTGTGTGTGTGTCTCTGTTTGTATGTGTGTCTGTATGTGTGTGTTTCTGTTTGTATGTGTTTGTCTCTGTATGTGTGTGTGTGTCTGCATGTGTATGTGTATGTCTGTCTATCGTTATGTCAGTGTGTGCCCTATGTATCTGTATGTGTATCACTGTTTGAATCTGTATTAGTGTAATTCGGTGTATTTGAATGTTTGTCATAAAGTGTTTGTGTATCTGTTAGTATGTGTGTCTGTGTGTGTCAGTGTGTGTCTGTGTATCTGTATTTGTGTCAGTGTTTGTATATATAGGAGCAGGGCCGCCATCAGGGCATGGGCCCGGCGGTCCTGGGGGGCCTGGACTGCTCAGGTTGTCTGGGCCCCACTTTCAGTGGTGTACATACCAGGTCGCAGGGAGTCCACTGGGCCAGCCTCTTCTCCTGGGGGGCCCAGCAGCCGGTCACCTCAGGGCCCCCCAGAGGCTGGCCCTGCTGACACCCGGCGGGCGGGCCGGCGCACGAGGGAGCACTCTCCCTCATCTTCCGGCGCCGGCATCAGTACGGCGCGCGAGGGAGCTGAAGAGGAAGCACTCATCCAGGGAGAGTGCTCCCTCGCGCGCTGGCCGGGTGTCAGGGGGAGAGGAAGGAAATTTGAGGGAGGGAGGGAGGGGGAGGAAAGAAATTTAGGAAGGAGAGGAAGGAAATCAAGGAGGAGGGAGAGGAAGGAAACTCTGAGGAAGGAGGGGAGGAAAGAAATCCTATGGGAGGAGGGGAACTCTGAGGAGGAGGAAGTGGTGCACCAGGAAGGAGGGGAGGAAGGAAATCTGAGGAGGAAGGAAATCTGAGGAGGAGGAGAGGAAGGAACCTGAGGGGAGCTGAAATCTAGCAGGAGGGAGGAGGAAGGAAACCTGAGGGGGAGAGGAAGGAAACCTGAGGGCAGCAATGAGAGGGAAGGGGAGAAGGAAATTGGAGAGGAGGGGAGAAAGCCAGAAGGAAATTGGAGAGGGGAGAAGAAGGAAGCTTGGGATAGGAGGCAGAAGAAGGGGAGAAGAAGGAAGCTGGGAGAAGAATGAGCCTGAAGGAGGTGGAGAGGAAGGGGAGAAGAAGGAAGTTGGAGGGGGGAGAAGAAGGAAATTTCTGGGAAGGGGGAGAGGAAGGAAATTGGAGGTGGGAGAAGGCAATGAGAGGGAAGGGGAGAAGGACATTGGAGAGGGAGGGGGAGAAGAAGGAAATTGGAGAGGGGGAGAAGAAGGAAATTGGAGGGTGGGGGAGAAGAAGGAAATTGGAGGGGGGAGAAGAAGGAAATTGGAGAGGGAGGGGGAGAAGAAGGAAATTGGAGAGGGAGGGAGAGAAGAAGGAAATTGGAGAGGGGAGGAGAAGAAGGAGAGGAGGGGAGAAGAAGGAAATTGGAGAGAGGAGGAGAAGCAGGAAATTGGAGAGGGAGGGGGAGAAGAAGGAAATTTGAGAGGAGGGGGGAAGAAGGAAATTGGAGGGGGGGAGAAGAAGGAAATTGGAGGGGGGGAAGAAGGAAATTGGAGAGAGGGAGGGAGGGGGAGAAGGAGGAAATTGGAGGGTGGAGAAGGAAATTGGAGGGGGGAGGGGGAGAAAGAAAATTGACGGGGGGAGGGGGAGAGATTGACATCCATCACACACACACACAATGCACCCCTTGCACACAGAAAAACACAGAGCACTTTGGGCAGACTCGGGTGCAGGCACCGGGGGGGCCCAGACCTTGAGCTGTGTCAGGGGCCCCAAAATTTCTGATGGCAGCCCTGTATAGGAGTGTCATTCTGTGTATCTCAAAGTGTGTAATTCTGTGTGTCTGTGTATCTGCATGTATGTCTGTGTATGTATCTGTATGTGTTATATGGTGTGTATCTGTGTGTATGTCAGTGTGTGTTTGTATGACTGAGACACATTGAGGGGCGTGAGTGTGACACATGGAGGGGCTGGGGTGGGGGAGTGAGATGGAAGGGGAGCCCAGGGCAATTTTCGCACCGGGGCCCTATGGTTTCTAGTTACGCCTCTGCCTGCACCCACTACAGCCCCTATGCCTCCTGCACCCACTACAGCCCCTACAACTCCTAGGGCCCCCCTACATCTACTACAACCATAACCCCTTCTGCACCTCCTATACACACTACCATTCTGGGTACTGGGCAGCGTCCACATAATATCTGCGCGAGAGTAGCATAAAGAATGGGAAGAAGAGTAGTGGTAGCCAAAAACACCTTGCCTCAGGAGAGGGGTCTTTGATCTCCCATTGCCCCTGTGAGTTGTCAGTCCGCCCTTGCTGTTAGTCATTAAAGAAACACTATGATGTTAGGAATACAAACCTGTATTCCTAACGCCAATTGTGTCCCTGTCCCCAATTTAATAGATCCCCCACCACTCCGAACTTGAAAAAGTTAAATATTCTTTTACACTTGCTTTTTTGCAGCACTGATGCTAGGTCTCCTCCCTCAGCATCACGGTGATGGGGGGGACCTAATATTAATGCACAGCAACTTGATATGGACTTAACCTTGCAATGTAAATATTGCAGACCCTGCACCCAGACAACTTCAATAAGATGATGTGTTCTGGGTGCCTTTACTGTCCCTATAAACGACACTATAAAATTACTGATATGCCTGCTTGGCTGACATCATCAAAAGTGATTCTCTGAGATCTGCAGATCAGGGGCAGAACCAGCACAATTCAAACACAGCCCTAGCCAATCAACAGCTCCTCATAGAGATACATTGAATCGATGCATCTCTATGAGGAAAGTTTAGTGTCTGCAAGCAAAGATTTGTCATGGGTGGCGGTCCAAAGACCGGGACCCTTGTGTGCCTGATGCAGATGATAGGAGTTTCAGCGTGGTATTGGACTATCAGGGTCTGGAGCAGGTTAACCACACGCCCCCTGGTGTTGAGCACCAGTGTTTGTGCGGCCACAAACCAGAACCGTGATGCAGCTTAAGCGGATGCCAGAAGCTAGATGATAGATTGAGATATATCCAGTACTAGAAAGAAGGTAAGACTAGAATAGACACCAAACAAGAAAACAAGACAAAACTAGAAGAACCCAGAACCGGAGAAGGATAGAAAGCAGAACCCAGAACATGTACTCACTATATAAGGGAAACAATAACAGAACATGGGCAGGACAGGACTGTACATGAACTGGGAATACAAAATAAAACAAGACAAGAGATACAAGGCAAAACAAGAGGAGACATAACTAAGTACTATTTATGTAAAACATTGGAGATTTAGACATACATAAATAGCCAAGATGTAAGCAGCCCAGCACTGCGCCAAAGTACTCAAATTACAGTTGGTCCTAACTGCCTAGATATGCATGACTAAATAATCAATAAAACACACACAGTACTTATTTGCAAAGAAAGGAGCAGAGGTAATGAGACCACTGCCTGCAGGAATCAACTGAAAGAAAAGGATTAATGGAAAAGGAATGGGTGTGGCAACAAAAACAAACATTAAAAGGAATCCATAAGACTGGGATTTCCAGGAACGGAGTAAAGGAATGAACCCAGAATACCCAGAATAAAGAAAACCAGACATAAAATAAAAAACAAGAACAACTAAACAAGAATCGTAAAAAGAGTACTGGACATCTGAACAGAACAGATTGTGACAAGGGTGGAGACACTGAATGGCAGTGCTGCTCACTGTGCAGACATCTGAGTAGTGGCCAGTGGAGTTATTCAGAGATTTATGACAGATAACAGTGTTGCAATGTCACTATTGCTAAATTTAAAAAATATATATTTTGAAACGTCAATTTCCTACTTGTACTTATAGCCCTATAACTTGCAAAAAAAGCTAAGAACATGTTAACATTTGGTATTTCTAAACTCAGAACAAAATTTAGAAACTATTTAGCATGGGTGTTTTTTGGCGATTATAGATGCGTAACCGATTTTTGGGGTCAAAGTTAGCAAAAGTATGTTTTTTTAAAATGATTTCATCATATTTTATAATTTTTATATAGTAAATTATATGATATGATGAAAACAATATTATCTTAAGAAAGACAATTTAATGGCGAGAAAAACTGTATATATTATGTGTATGTACACTAAATGAGTAAGAGGAAAATTACAGCTAAACATAAACACCGCAGAAATGTAAAAACAGCCCTGGTTCCTAACGGTAAATAAATTGAAAAACAGTCTGTCACTAAGGGGTTAATGGGTGTGAAGGACCGCCTGGCACCCCAACTGGGTGCATCCGCCAATCGTTGCTTCCTAGAGTACTTCCTAGAGTACTTCCAAGCACTCCACCAGACACCATCAGCACCATATCCGCACTTCCAGCATTACAGCTTGGCAGGGATCTCGCCGTTTTCCACCCACCCTGGACCTAAGACCAGGATCCAGCTTCCAGTGGGCAGACCTCTCCTACTTCAGAGAGTGTAACAGGCTGCTCTTACAAGAGCAAGTGATTATAACCCAGAGGAGAATAGTCATATAGCAATCCCCAGAGCAGACACAGCTGTTCCCCTTACACATGAGATGAGACTCTATGTTGAGGGTAGGCAGGAACTGGTTTTAATGTAGCCACAACTGACCTTATATGCAGGTCCCCATGCAAGGGACACTACCCCCTGGACCTGAGAGTAAACCACAGTAGAAACAAATACCCAATTATATTGGCTGTCAGATCCAGCACACTCCCATACTTAATAACATAATCCCTTCTCTGTCCCTGGGAAATAATTGGATCAGGAACTGTACTAATCTAATCCAATTATCCCACAAAAGTCACATCCTCTGATAGCCCTAATCTGGTCGACCAACATATCTAAAAATCACCCAGATCGGTTCAGGGGTTCGGGATTTCCATGGAAGTCATAATTTTGGCCTACCTGGCACATGGTCCTATGCCCAAAACAGTTCCATGAAATTAGTGCTAACTGTCGGTCAACTTCGGTAGTCTTTTACAGGTTTTCCTGCAGGGCCCATAGTCTATGGGCAGGAGGCTGGCAAACAGGCCCTGTAGGGGTTTTCACCCCTTCAGCAACCAGGGATTGGGGGGTGGGAGGGAGAGGGGACCGGCAGTGCCAGGAAAAGTGATTGTTTTCCTGGCACTGGAGTTTCCCTTTAAGGATCGCGGACTACATGATATGTCCTTAGTTATTTAGAGCTCAGGAAGTGATCATGGTCGCTTCCAGGAGCTCTAATGGTATTACAGCGATGCCTCAATGATGAGGCATCACTGAAATACCCTCCTCACTGCCGGGGGCCACTGGAGATTACCGGGTGATTGCTCCCCCCTTCAGGCAGGCTTCCGATTCTCTGTCTATACTTAGTGCCTGAGGCACTCAGTATATATACACACAAAAAAAATTAAGTAATAAAAATGTAAAAATCACTCCCTCTCCCATGTACTTACCAATTGCCGCGTTCTCTGATCGGTCTTCTTCTTTGGTGGGACTCTCTGGACTGAGTCCAGAGAGTCCCCCCTCTGCAATTTAGGACCCCCAGGGGCCATGTGACTGCTCTAAAAGAGTGGTCACATGGCCCTCATAGGTGCGCATAGTGCTGCCAGCAGGGGGACTGCCTGAACTGACAGGCAGTCCCCCTGCTGGTGAAAAAGTAAAAATAAAGTTTTAAAAAGTATAAATAAAAAAAATATAGTTAATAAATGTAAAAAAAAAGTGTGTGTGTGTGTGTGTGTGTATGTGTATATGTATATATATAATATATATATATATATATCATATATAATGTCATACTAAGTTTATTTTTTTTATTAATATATAAAATTACACGTGTGTGTGTATATATATATATATAATATATATTGTATATATTATAAAAATAAATAATAATTAAAAATAATAAAAAAAATAATATAGATATATATCTATATATATATATATATAGATATATATATATATATATCTATATATATATATATATATATATATACAGTTGCAAGAAAAGGTATGTGAACCCTTTGGAATGATATGGATCTCTGCACAAATTGGTCATAAAATGTGATCTGATCATCATCTAAGTCACAACAATAGACAATCACAGTCTGCTTAAACTAATAACACACAAAGAATGAAATGTTGCCATGTTTTTATGGAACACACCATGTAAACATTCACAGTGCAGGTGGAAAAAGTATGTGAACCCCTAGACTAATGACATCTCCAAGAGCTAATTGGAGGGAGATGTCAGCCAACTGGAGTTCAATCAATGAGATGAGATTGGAGGTGTTGGTTACAGCTGCCCTGCCCTATAAAAACCATACACTAGTTCTGGGTTTGCTTTTCACAAGAAGCATTCTGATGTGAATGATGCCTCGCACAAAAGAGCTCTTTTGTACGATTAAGAATTGTTGACTTGCATAAAGCTGGAAAGGGTTATAAAAGTATCTCCAAAAGCCTTGTTGTTCATCAGTCCACGGCAAGACAAATAGTCTATAAATGGAGAAAGTTCAGCACTGCTGCTACTCCCCCTAGGAGTGGCCGTCCTGTAAAGATGACTGCAAGAGCACAGCGCAGACTGCTCAATGAGATGAAGAAGAATCCTAGAGTGTCAGCTAAAGACTTACAAAAATCACTGGCAAATGCTAACATCCCTGTTAGCGAATCTACAATACGTAAAACACTAAACAAGAATGGATTTCATGGGAGGATACCACAGAGGAAGCCACTGCTGTCCAAACAAAACATTGCTGCACGTTTACAGTTTGCACAAGAACACCTGGATGTTCCACAGCAGTACTGGCAAAATATTCTGTGGACAGATGAAACCAAAGTTGAGTTGTTTGGAAGAAAGTGTGAC
Organism: Pelobates cultripes; assembly: GCA_933207985.1. Lineage (NCBI taxonomy): Eukaryota > Metazoa > Chordata > Amphibia > Anura > Pelobatidae > Pelobates > Pelobates cultripes. The sequence goes on from OW240921.1 coordinate 39,120,696, forward strand.
GAAAAAAAGGCACAGCACACCAACATCAAAACCTCATCCCAACTTTGAAATATGGTGGTGGGGGCATCATGGTTTGGGGCTGCTTTGCTGCGTCAGGGCCTGGACGGATTGCTATCATCTAAGGAAAAATTAATTCCCAAGTTTATCAAGACATTTTGCAGGAGAACTTAAGGCCATCTGTCTACCAGCTGAAGCTCAACAGAAGATGGGTGTTACAACAGGACAATGACCCAAAGCATAGAAGTAAATCAACAACAGAATGGCTTAAACAGAAGAAAATACGCCTTTTGAAGTGGCCCAGTCAGAGTCCTGACCTCAACCTGATTGAGATGCTGTGGCATGACCTCAAGAAAGCGATTCACACCAGACATCCCAAGAATATTGCTGAACTGAAACAGTTCTGTAAAGAGGAATGGTCAAGAATTACTCCTGACCGTTGTACACGTCTGATCTGCAACTACAGGAAACGTTTGGTTGAAGTTATTGCTGCCAAAGGAGGTTCAACCAGTTATTAAATCCAAGGGTTCACATACTTTTTCCACCTGCACTGTGAATGTTTACATGGTGTGTTCAATAAATACATGGCAACATTTCATTCTTTGTGTGTTATTAGTTTAAGCAGACTGTGATTGTCTATTGTTGTGACTTAGATGATGATAGAAACATAGAAACATAGAATGTGACGGCAGATAAGAACCATTCGGCCCATCTAGTCTGCCCAATTTTCTAAATACTTTCATTAGTCCCTAGCCTTATCTTATAGTTAGGATGGCCTTATGCCTATCCCACGCATGCTTAAACTCCTTTTACTGTGTTAACCTCTACCACTTCAGCTGGAAGGCTATTCCATGCATTCACTACCCTCTCAGTAAAGTAATACTTCCTGATATTATTTTTAAACCTTTGTCCCTTTAATTTAAGACTATATCCTCTTGTTGTGGTAGTTTTTCTTCTTTTAAATATAGTCTCCTCCTTTACTGTGTTGATTCCCTTTATATATTTAAATGTTTCTATCATATCCCCCCTGTCTCGTCTTTCCTCCAAGCTATACATGTTAAGATCCTTTAACCTTGCCTGGTAAATTTTATCCCGCAATCCATGAACCAGTTTAGTAGCCCTTTTCTGAACCCTCTCTAAGGTATCAATATCCTTCTGAAGATACGGTCTCCAGTACTGTGTACAATACTCCAAGTGAGGTCTCACCAGTGTTCTGTATAATGGCATGAGCACTTCCCTCTTTCTACTGCTAATACCTTTCCCTATACAACCAAGCATTCTGCTAGCATTCTGCTCTATTACATTGTCTGCCTACCTTTAAGTCATCGGAAATAATCACCCCTAAATCCCTTTCCTCATTTGTTGAGGTTAGAACTCTATCAAATATTCTGTACTCTGCCCTTGGGTTTTTACGTCCAAGATGCATTATCTTGCACTTATCCACATTAAATGTCAGTTGCCACAATTCTGACCATTTTTCTAGTTTACCTAAATCATTTGCCATTTGGCTTATCCCTCCTGGAACATCACCCCTGTTACATATCTTAGTACCATCAGCAAAAAGGCATACCTTACCATCAAGACCTTCTGCAATATCACTAATAAAAATATTAAAGAGAATGGGTCCAAGTACAGATCCCTGAGGTACCCCACTGGTGACAAGTCCAAGCTTCGAATATATTCCATTAACTACAACCCTCTGTTGCCTGTCACTCAGCCACTGCCTTACCCATTCAACAATATTTGAATCCAAACTTAAAGATTGCAGTTTATTGATAAGCCTTCTATGTGCAACAATGTCAAAAGCCTTACTGAAATCTAGGTAAGCAATGTCTACTGCACCACCCTGATCTATAATTTTAGTTACCCAATCAAAAAAAATCAGATCAGATCAAATTTTATGACCAATTTGTGCAGAAATCCATATCATTCCAAAGGGTTCACATACTTTTTCTTGCAACTGTATATATAAAAATTAATTCTAACTGTATTTTGATATATATATATATATATATATATATATATATCAAAATACACTTAGAATGAAAATATATATATTATTATTATTATTATTGCCATTTATATAGCGCCAACAGATTCTGTAGCGCTTTACAATATTATGAGAAGGGGATTTAACTATAAATAGGACAATTACAAATAAACTTACGGGAATAATAGGTTGAAGAGGACCCTGCTCAATCGAGCTTACATTCTATAGGAGGTGGGGTGTAAAACACATTAGGACAGGAATTTGCAGTCAAATAAGGGGGGCTGCTCTTTAGGAGAGAGCAAGAGACAGGTATGTGAAGTAGAGGTTACTCTGGGAGGCCATAAGCTTTCCTAAAGAGATGGGTTTTAAGGCACTTCTTAAAAGATGCAAGACTAGGGGAGAGTCTGATGGCGGTAGGCAGGCTGTTCCATAGGAAATGAGCAGCCCACAAGAAGTCCTGCAAGCGTGAGTTGGCCATATGGGTGCGAACAACGGACAGGAGGTGGTCACGGGCAGAGCGGAGAGACCGAGAAGGGACATACCTATGGATCTGTGAGGAGATATAAGAGGGGCTAGAGTTGTTCAGTGCTTTATAGGTGTGAGTTAGTGCCTTGAATTGACTCCTATAGCACACAGGAAGCCAATGTAAGGACTGGCAGAGGGGTGAGGTGTGAGAGAGCCGACTAGAGAGGAAAATCAGTCTCGCAGCAGCATTCATTACAGACTGTAGGGGTGCAGTACGGCTTTTGGGAAGACCAAGCAGGAGAGGGTTACAATAATCCATGCGTGAAATTATTAGAGCATGGACAAACTCCTTGGTAGTATCTGGTGCAAGAAAAGGGCGGATGCGGGCTATGTTTTTAAGATGGAATCTACAGGATTTGGCAACATGCTGGATGTGAGGCTCAAAGGCTTGCAAGGATGGACTGATGTGGGTACCACAAACTTGAAGGGAGAGCGAAAGAGGAGGATCAGTATTAGGAGGAGGAAAGACAAGGAGCTCAGTTTTAGAGAGATTGAGTTTCAGAAAGCGGGAGGACATCCAGTCAGAGATGGAAGAAAGGCAAGCAGTGACACGTTGCAGGACGGCAGGGAAGAGGTCTGGGGAGGAGAGATATAACTGGGTGTCATCAGCGTACAGGTGGTAGCGGAATCTAAAAGAGGTAATAAGTTTGCCAAGAGAGGCAGTATAAAGAGAAAATAGAGGGGGACCAAGGACAGAGCCTTGGGGGACTCCAACCGAAACAGGACGAGGGGAGGAGGTATCATTAGAAAAAGAGACATTGAATGAGCATTGGGAGAGATAAGAGGAAAACCACGAGAGGACAGAGTCACAGAGACCAAGTGATTGAAGAGTTTGAAGAAGGAGAGCATGATCAACGGTGTCAAAGGCCGCTGAGAGGTCAAGAAGAATTTGTATGGAGTAGTGGCCTTTGGATTTAGCTGCGATTAGGTTGTTAGTAACTTTGATAAGCCCAGTCTCAGTAGAGTGGAGAGGGCGGAAGCCAGATTGAAGAGAGTCAATAGTGGGACGATAGTTAGAGTGGGTGGATGGGTCGAGGGTGCTTTTTTTAGTATAGGGCATACTACAGTGGCATGTTTAAGGTCAGCAGGGACAATGCCAGAAGAGAGAGCAGTTGAAGATGTGTGTTAAGGAAGGCACGAGACAAGTGGAGAGAGATCTAATAAGGTGAAATGGGACAGGATCGAGTGGGCAAGTGCGAGAGAAACAGAGAAGAGCAGCCACCTCTTGGTCAGTAGCTGGGGAGAAGGTATGAAGGGTAGGAAAGGCATGATCTATGTGTGGTTGAGAAACAGAATGGCAAGGAGGGGAGAGTTCTTTCCTTAGCTGTTCAATCTTGTCAGTAAAGTCACATGCAAAGTTATCAGCAGTAAGGTTAGTTTGGGGGTGGCCACAGCAGGGCGAAGAAGAGAATTAAAGGTGTCAAAGAGACGCCTGGGATTGCGGGAGCATGAACTAATGAGAGAGGAAAAGTAGGACTGTTTGGCAAGGGCAAGGGCTGCGCTGTATGAACACAATATGAATCTATAATGGAGAAAGTCTGACTGTGTGCAAGATTTCCTCCAGGAGCGTTCAGCACAACGGGAGCATCTTTGCAGGTAGTGTGTTGATTTAGTATGCCATGGTTGGGGGCGGGTCCTCCTTGAGGTGCTTGTTTGGAGCGGTGCTGCAGCATTCAAGTCAGAGGTGAGGGTAGTGTTATATGTGGAGATGGCCAGTGAAGGACAGGAGAGGGAAGGGATGGACAGTAGTCGTAAATCAATATCAGCTGACAACTGCTGGAGATCAAGAGAATTAAGGTCCCTCCTGAGTTGAGGGGGGTTAGGCTGAGGTTGTTGGGTGAGGGGGTACACGAGAGCAAATGATAAGAGGTGGTGATCAGAGAGAGGAAATGGAGTGTTGCAGATATTAGATACTGTACATGCATAAGTGAAGATTAGGTCAAGGGTATTGCCAGCTACATGGGTGTCAGAATTAGCCCACTGTGATAGCCCAAGGGAGGAAGTAATTGAAAGTAGTTTAGAGGCTGCAGAGGTCAAAGGTGGGTAATAGGAATATTGAAATCCCCAAAAATTAGGGATGGAATGTTAGAAGAGAGGAAATAGGGTAGCCAGGCAGCAAAGTGGTCAAGGAAGAGAAGAGGGGAACCAGGGGGACGATAAATAACAGCAATGTTAGCAGAGAAGGGTATATATATGCCCTTAACGACCATGGACGTACTATGTAAAACGGACTTACCTAGTACGACTGCGGCAAATAGGAGCCCTGGACTTACCTGGACCGGCGATCACTACCAGGGGGGAGAGCCGGAGACCCCAGCAGTCCCCCTGCAGCAGCTCTGGCCACCCCAGCCCTCCAGGGCCATATGATCACCATGATCACATCGCCGCAATAGGAGTCTAGGAGCTGCCAGCAGGAGGACTGTCTGAGCTGTCAGACAATCCCCCAGGCTGCTAAAAAGTAAAAAAAAATAATAATAACAAATATATATATATATATATGTGTATATTCATATGTATGTATGTATATATGTATATGTATATATATATATATATATATATATATATATATATATATATATGTATATGTATAATATATTATAAAATAATTAAAACCTTTTATAATATACTATACATATATATGATTTCATTATAAGGGTACTTTGAGATATATACACATGTAGAAAAATTATAGAAAGTCAGGTGTGGGGTGCCGAAACCGACAAACAGTTTCTCTAAGCCTGTAAAAAGAGGGCACAGCTTAGAGAAAGAGATTGAAAAAGAGGAGAGATAGGTGGGGTAACAACGGGCTAAATAGCTTGGAATTGTGGGAGAGATTATCCAGCTAACACATATATATGTTCTTTTTTTAATATAAAATATATAATTTTTCCATTAGTGTATTACAACTCTAACAATTCCCAGCATACTCTGCCAACTAATGGAAATCTAGTATGTATAAATTACATAGAAACATAGAATGTGACGGCAGATAAGAACCATTCGGCCCATCTAGTCTGCCCAATTTTCTAAATACTTTCATTAGTCCCTAGCCTTATCTTATAGTTAGGATAGCCTTATGCCTATCCCATGCATGCTTAAACTCCTTTACTGTGTTAACCTCTACCACTTCAGCTGGAAGGCTATCCCATGCATCCACTACCCTCTCAGTAAAGTAATATTTCTGATATTATTTTTAAACCTTTGTCCCTCTAATTTAAGACTGTGTCCTCTTGTTGTGGTAGTTTGTCTTTTTTTTAAATATAGTCTCCTCCTTTACTGTGTTGATTCCCTTTATGTATTTAAATGTTTCTATCATATCCCCCCTGTCTCGTCATTCCTCCAAGCTATACATGTTAAGATCCTTTAACCTTTCCTGGTAAGTTTTATCCTGCAATCCATGAACCAGTTTAGTAGCCCTTCTCTGAAGTCTCTCTAAAGTATCAATATCTTTCTGGAGATACGGTCTCCAGTACTGCGGACATCATAAGGAACATAATAACAGCTGGAGTAAAGTTACTAAAACAAGGGGCTCAAAGTCCTACAAGAACATATTTCTTAGAAACTTTTATGTTTCCAATAAATCTGTTCTTCTGAAACATGGTGTATCTTCATATCATTTGAACTGCACCTTGACCTCCCTTATGAAAGTTTCTTATCCATGTACTTTACTGAAATTTGATAAGCATTGTCATAGACTTAACGAGTTATCTACTAATGGGAGAATTCAAAGTGACTTTCAAATTTAAGACCAAAGTAGCTGAACTGGAAACATAGCTGATTTAGCAAACTTTTCCAATTATATTATTTTTACCTTGAATTATTTGAAATTCACATTCAATTTATTTTCAATTTTTAATGTGGTGAATAACTCTGCAAAAATGTGAATTGTGGTACTGCAAATTAAGAACAGAAATGGATTATTTTAAAATTTTAGGTCAAAGTAAAACACAGATGACTTTCAACATTCTGCAGTTTTCGTAGTTAGGCGTTTACTTTGAAATTCCAAAAATTCACACTTGAGTCAATAGCCCTATTTATTTTTATTCTGATTTTTTTTTTCTCATCTTTCTATTGTTTTCGCCAGAAGTACCTAATTCAAGGCTTAAACCCTGGAAAGAAACCTGCATCATAGGTATTCTTCCTTCAAAACAAATGCCTAAAATGTATTCAACAGTTTCTATGGTTTAGAATTAGACCATGAACTCACATACCTCCCAAGTATCCCAATTTAGGAGGGTCAGTCCCTATTTTGAGTTCAAATCTCTTTTCTATTCTAATGTCCTTCTAGGAGCTCCACATTATTGCTGTTTCTGAGTGTATAACAGAGCTCCATATCAATGATGCTCACAGTATTGTGTCTTTAAACGACAATAAACAATAAAAAGTGTTTCTGGTGTGAGTACATGACTGAAAAATGATGCGTCCACTTCCTACACACTGCATTACCAGAGGTTCTGTGAGGCAGTTGTCTGCAGGAGGAAGCACATGCAAGCCTTGGTCTTGGAACTTCATTGAGAAAGCACATGGTTTTAATGGGGAGAGCGTAATGTAAGTCATCAGAGTGGCAATCATAGTCCCAGGAGAGGAAGGATAGAAACAAAACGTACAGGGCAGGAAGGATATTTAGCATTAAGGGTGAGAAATAAGAGATGTACAAAGACAGAGTTACGAAATTCAAGAAGGGCAGAGACACTAAAGTGGTGGGGGATACTCCAAAGAGGGTGAGGTAAGATGTAGACAAACTAAACAAAATAGGGAGATGGGGAGAAAAGCTGGTAGCTGTGGTGGAGATGCACTAAAGGGAAGGGGAGTTGATTTGAGACATGGTGTAGGATTAGGGGTAAATTAGAAAAACATACGAAGAAGTCAGAAAAGTTGGAAAGATATACAGTGGAAGTGTGTGGAGAACAAAAGCATCTAATCGCATTTTTTATATAATGTATGGTGTCTGTGGGGTGTGCAAAAAAGGAAAATATGTTTCTTTTAATTACTGTGACAAGGATCATCCATTTGTTGGGGTGCTAGTGAGTTGATTTAGTGCATCTGGGCTGGAATATGATGTAAGATAAGAGTGACAAGTGTTTACAGGATAACGTAATAAGTTAACAGGTAGGGCTTGATCTTACCAAGCCAGTGATTGCACTCCTTGCTGAGAGTCAACCGTAGGTCCTTCGCTTGTTAGAAACTGGCAAATCCCTGGGGCTAAAACCTGTACAAAACAAACCAAATGGACAAATGCAAAAATGCGGTCATAGTAAAAATAACTAAGCAAGATGGCAACACATACTACCCAGGGGGGCACAGGGTTTGCGAGACAAACATAAAAAGTGACCAGCTATAATTTGTTCTCATGTGTAGGAAACCGAGGGATGAAGGGATAAGAGGCCAGATCCTCCTCACTCATGATGGTCTAGCTGTTAAGAATGTATGCCTTACTGTTTAAACATGAATGAATGAATGAATGAATGAATGAACGAATGAATAAATAAATAAATAAAACAGTGAGATGATAATGGTTTAAAAATGTAACCATGAACAACTCTTTGTTTAGTGAATAACCTCAAAGTCAGAGATTCATTCAAATGATATCTCCTTTCCAGTATTTCAGTATACACAGATATGGTATTTGCATCTTATTTATTAAAATTCACAAGTTTTGCTAGTCACTGCTTTACTATTTTCACCTCAGTTTTGCCATCCTGTTTTTAATTCGCTACAACTCAAGAGTTTTTAATATTTGAACTGACATTGATTTATTATGTTTAATGTAAAGTGCTCATTTTAACTTTATTTAATATTTGTGTTTTCAGGTCAAACATTGGTGTGGAAATTTCTCAAATGTTGAAGCCGGTTGATGTCTTGAGCTGTAGTAGTAAGTGATCATATGTTTCCTTTCTTACACACAAATACACCCACACTACCTTGCGCGACTCACAAGAAGTTGAAGGTGTTGCCTTGGCTCCCAAATTTTCAGATCTCAATCTGATTGAGCATCTGTGGGACATGCTGGAACAGCAAATCTGATCTGTGGAGGCCCCACCTCGCAACTTGCAGGACTTAAAGGATCTGCTGCTAATGTCGTGGTGCCAGATACCACAGGACACTTTCAAGGGTCTTGAGGAGTCCATACCTCGGAGTATCAGAGTTGTTTTGGCATCATGAGGGGGACATACACGATATTCAGCAGGTGTTTTTAATGTTGTGGCTGATCAGTGTATGTGCACACACACAAATAATTTCTAATGCTGCCAGAGGTGTACTTTAACCTCAGTTAGACATCCCTGAATGAGAGATCTTTGTGTATATTTTCTCGGTAGACTTCTGCAGCGCTGCAAAAGCCGAATGTGATCAGCTGCAGTGGAGGGAGTAGTTATGATGGCTGGAGTAACCCTTAGAAAATAATGTTTTTTTATTTATTTCTTTTTGAGGGAAAAAGAAAAAGCAGAGTTATATAGAAACATATCATGTGATGGCAGATAAGAACCATTCGGCCCATCTAGTCTGCCCAGTTTTCTAAATACTTTCATTAGTCCCTGGCCTTACCTTATAGCTAGGATAGCCTTTTGTCTTTCCCACGCATGCTTAAACTCAATCACTGTGTTAACCTCTACCACTTCAGCTGGAAGGCTGTTCCATGCATCCACTACACTCTCAGTAAAGTAATACTTCCTGATATTATTTGTAATTTTATCTATATTAAAAATAATATATTTTTAAGTAAGAGTTTTTTTGTTTTTGTTAACATGTCTGTGCAGTATAGGGAGTAAACTGCAATACATGATAAGATCAGAGAAAATAAATATATGTGTATTGCAAGCATACCATAATATATTTTTTTCTTGTTTAGGAGCACAAAAAGCACACACAGAAAAATGCAGTCTTGGTAAATATTACCCTATACCAAGCGGATACTTCTCATATAATCGGTGGAATCCTATACACTGTAAAATGAGCATGTTCACTGAAAATGAAACCCTTAAAAACTTCCTTACAGGAAAAAAATTGTTTCTTATTGGGGATTCTACAGTGCGGCAATATGTCCGACACTTTGCGGAAGTGCTCAAAAGTAAGTTCAATGATATTTTAAGAACCATCTTGAGATTAAGAAAATCAATAAATAAAATTGTACTACTTTAGTTATACATCTTCTCTCCAGTCTCTCCACAATTTTGTTTCCCTTTGTAGAATATTACACATTCTAGGCATACATTACATGGTCCTCTAGGTGAATATAGGACATATGGTATCAATAAGTCACATGGCTTTCTTGGTCTGTGAATTCTGGAATCTGAGAGTATATCAAGAGGACAGAGGTTCTTCTTATGTGTCCTTATATAGCCAGAGTTTAGCCAAAAATTCTGACATCGTTATAGTCATAAGCTATATAGAATAGTGGACAAACCCAAAACCCAAAATCCAGGACATATTTGAAAACGAGAGAAATCTCAATGCATCCTTCCTGGTAAAATATTTTATAAATAAATATAAATAAATAGTGGACAAATGACCTCAGGTTTTGTTGTCTGTCTGTTCTTTGTCTTTAACCCCTTAAGGACACATGACATGTGTGACATGTCATGATTCCCTTTTATTCCAAAAGTTTGGTCCTTAAGGTGTTAAAGACTCTGTATCTCCCTTCCCGAGTCCAGCAATTATCATCTACTGTTGAATATCTATCATCTTATAACATACTTTGTTCAGCCCCCAGATATTCCCCCCTTATCCCTATTCCATAAAGGGTAAGTTTTGGTTAAAAAAAAAAAAAATGCTGTTCCATTTGCTAAAAAGATGGTCAATTGCATCTTTCAGCAGGTTAACATACAAAAAGGTCAGTCCAACAAAAACAAAGAAGCAGAACAACTACAACTATGGAAACAGAGTTCCAAAAGGTTGGTAGAAGAATAAGCGCCACTGTTTCTACCCAGAGAAACGCAATTAGTCCTGAGATCAGAGAGGTACTAGATGTATTGAATGCATTCCATCTAGATAAACGTGTCACAGCAGAGAATTTACAAAATTATTTTAAGGTTGAGAATAATAGCATAATATAACCGTCTATTTTATCTGGTTCAATAATTCTTCTCTTTTTTTTTTTTCCAGTTGTGGATTATTTCAACCATACAGAAGATGAAATGCAGTCCTGGCAGAAGACACTCCTAGCTATTAACCTAGAGAAGTTTATCTATGTTCAGTGGAAAAAACATACTTTTCCATTTGTTAGCCAGACTTTCTACTCGATCAAAGAAGATGCCTACATGGCTCGTCAGATAGATCAGATTGGTGGAGGAGTAAACACGATAATTGTTCTGACCATGGGCCAACATTTCAGACCTTTCTCATTCCGCATTTTTATCAAGACTGCAATTAATGTCCGCAAAGCGGTAGAGCGACTCTTTATTAGGAGTCCGAGGACCAAAGTCATCATTAAAGAAGAGAATGTTAGAGACATGGATATTAGTATGGAAAGATTCAGTGACTTTCATGGTCATGTCCAATATCTTATACTCAGAAAAATATTTGACGGATTGAATGTTGGATTTGTCGATACATTAGATATGACCGTTGCCTATGCATCTCATGTTATCCATCCCCCAGTGGAAGTTCTTGAGAATATCATTAGTATGTCTTTTACACAAGCATCATAACAGGACATACCTCCATTTATCAAAAAATAATTGAAGTCTCACCTTCAAAGGCACAAAAATGTATATAAGTACTTTTCATCTGTTTGATGAGCTAATTAGTTGTAACTAAAGTGATATAAAGTCTCCATAAACAGCATTTTTATAAAATTATGGGAGTGTATTTATCTTAATATAGAGTTATTTTAAAAGAGGGAGCATGTTATAAATTTACAAGAAGAAAAAAATATTTCTAAGTATGTATATATATATATATATATTTTTTTTTTTTTTAGATCTTATAAACTTTTAAGACTCACTTGAGAGATAGTGATCTTTCTAGAAAACAACCATTTTGTACATTATTTTTCTACTGTAAAAAATAGTTATGTGTCACAATATACCATGATGTACAATATATTAAATTACTATTTAATTGTTTATATTTTTAATAAATAATACTGCATTTAGTTTGACTACAATTTGCTTGAAAACTACTTCAATATGCCTCTGTATATTAATAGGAATGGCTTGAAAAAAAGTAATGTTACTTGTCGTGACCATTGCAACTTATGTTCTTTTGAAAAAGCATGAATTTCATTTGTACATTGTGCTAGGATATATGCTAGCAAATGCATAGACTGGGAAACTATTTAAAAATTGGTCTTTCATCCCAATTCTCTAGACTCTGTTCTGAAGAATTGACTGACAAGGAGAGCAAAAAAGACCTCTTATGGACCTCAATGCATGTGCTGTGGTTGCTATGGAAATTCCGTAGCTGATGTTGCCAGCGCTGGCTAGGGAGTATAGCAATGTAGTGACTGACATCATCATTACAGTTAAACACCAGCAAACTGGTAATGAAGCCAGTGTGTTGTCACATGGGACGTTTGCCCTGCTTGTGGAATCAGGGCAAGACTACTAGTGGACCGAAAGTGGATTTTACACTAAGAGTACGTGGCAGTGGAGTTGAGTATATCTCAAAACTTTACACTAAAAACAGAATGTATCTCTCTAATAAATAACATAGTCAACAATTTGGGACCAATTTAAAGTAAGTTAAAATTTTAAGGACAGGTTTACTTTAAGTGATGTCAAACACTATGATAGCTTGTAATATACAGGGCCGGCACATCCAGGGGGCGCTAGATTTAGGTGATCGGCAGGAGGGAAGCACACAGCGCTTCCTCCTGCCGGTCACTCAATGTAGCGTGGCCAGGCAGCGCGGACCGCGGGACAGGAACTTCTGTTTCCTGTACCCGGCCGCCAGCAGACTGACAGGAAGTGCTAACATAATGCTACATAGGTAGGAGGCTAAACATGGAGGGGGACCACCAAGAAGGGGGGCAGGGGGTTAGGAGGGGAAGGACCACTAAGGAGGGGAAGGACCACCAAGGAGACAGGGGAAGAACCACTGGGGGAGGATTACCAAGGGGCTGAGAGGATCACTAAAAAGAGAAAGGAGAACCACTACGGGGAAGAGGACCACTAAGGGAGGGGAATAGGGGCTGAAGTGGGGGGAGGGGGTTGATCACTAAGGGGGGAGAGGGGGTAGTGAGATGACCACTAAGGGGGGAGTGAGAAGACCACTAAGGGGGGAGAGTGGTGAGTGAGAGGAGCACCAAGGGGGGACTGGAGAGGGACAGGGGGCCAAGAGAGTGCACTAAGGGACAGGAGGGGAGGAGAGAGCACTAAGGGAATGGAGGGGAGAACACTGAGGGGCAGAAGTGAAGGGGAGATCACTAGATGACAGGAGGGGACAGGAGGGGAGAGCACTATAAAAAAGAGCTCCTCCCCTCTCAGTCCCTATCCTACCCCACAAACCTTCTCTTTTACACTACACACATACACAATGCATCCTTACACACACACACAGAATCATATCATGCATCCCTACTCACACACAGACACACCGAAACACACAATGCATCCCTTATACACACACACACACACACACAGCTTCTCTTACACACACAGAAACAAAATGAATCTCTTACACACACTGAATGCACCCCTTACAGACACACACTGCATTAAATTATATACACAGAAACACACCTTGCATCCCTTACACACACACACACACACACAAACATACAATGCATTCCTTACACACAAACACACACTGCATCCCCTATACACACACACTACATCCCTTACACAAATTGTTATCCCTATACACTACATTCCATAAGAACACACACACATTACATCCTCTACAATTACACATAAATATCCCCTACACACATACACTCCACTCCCTGTGAGAAAACTCATGGGTGGGCCATGTAGTTGGATTTATGGGTGGGCCTTGTAGGCATACTCACGGTCAGGCAAATTTTTGTTTGCCTAGTGCGGCAAAAATCCTTGCACCGGCCCTGGTAATATACTATTCACGGTTAATGTTTTGGGGTTCATTAACCTCTAGCACCAAGGCTGTTTTATGTTCCAACTCATTTGTTACCAAGGCCTTTTGGCATTTTTGAAAAGCAGTTATTCTACACAATTTTCCCCTTTCTGTTTAAGTGAATCCATACATATTGTATAGCATTTTTAATGGAGAAATAGTGCTTTCTTTATGTACCCTATATGTATACGTAACACATTATTAAATAGTAATCAACTATTAAAAAGTTGGGGTGAGGGACAAACAGGGCCAGACTGGCCCACCGGGATACCGGGAAATTTCCCGGTGGGCCGTCGGCTCCTGGGGCCGGGCAGACACCTGGGTCTGCTGGCGGCCGCTGGGGAGGTCTTCTGGCGGCCGCTGGGGGACTTGTCCTGGCGGCTGCTGGGGAGCTGCGCTGGCTCTGCTCCCCAGCGCGCAGCTGAATGAGGCCGGCGCCGGAATATGACGTCATATTCCGGCGCCGGCCTCATTCAGCAGCGCGCGAGGGCGGGAGAGCACAGACAACGCAGCTCCCACAGCGGCCGCCAGGACAAGTCCCCCAGCGGCCGCGAGAAGACCTCCCCCTGGTGGCAGGTACTAGTAATGTGTCTGTCTGTGTTATGGTGTCTGTCTGTATGGTGTGTGTGTCTGTCTGTATGTATGTATGTATGTTGTGTGTGTCTGTCTGTCCCTGTCATGGTGTCTGTCTGTATGGTGTGTGTCTGTCTGTCTGTCATGGGGTGTGTATGTGTCTGTCTGTCCGTCATGGGGTGTGTGTGTGTGTCTGTCTGTCCATCATGGGGTGTGTGTGTGTCTGTCTGTCCGTCATGGGGTGTGCGTTGGTCTGTCTGTCCGTCATGGGGTGTGTGTCTGTCTGTCCGTCATGGGGTGTGTGTGTGTCTGTCTGTCCGTCATGAGGTATGTGTGTGTCTGTCTGTCCGTCATGGGGTGTGTGTCTGTCTGTCTGCCATGGGGTGTGTGTGTGTGTCTGTCTGTCTGTATGTATGTTGTGTGTGTGTCTGTCTGTGTCATGGTGTCTGTCTGTCCATCATGGGGTGTGTATGTGTCTGTCTGTCCGTCATGGGGTGTGTGTGTGTGTCTGTCTGTCCGGCCATGGGGTGTGTGTGTCTGTCTGTCATGGGGTGTCTGTCCGTCATGGGGTGTGTGTCTGTCCGTGGGTGTGTGTGTGTCTGTCTGTCTGTCATGGGATGTGTGTGTGTGTCTGTCTGTCATGGGGTGTGTGTGTGTCTGTCTGTCTGTCCGTCATGGGGTGTGTGTGTGTGTGTGTGTTCGTCATGGGGTGTGTGTGTCTGTCTGTGTGTCATTGTGTGTGTGTGTGTGTCTGTCATGGGGTGTGTATCTGTCATGGTATATGTGTGTTTCTGTGTCTGTCCTGGTGTAAATGTGTGTTTAAAAATAGTGTTTTTGCTCACCTTTTTTTTTTTTTTTCACGCAGCGTGCTGCCTCTATAGTAATAATGCTTTGCCATAGGATTGGCAGCAAAATGCCACTCCAATCAGCATCTCCTCATAGAGATGCATTGAATCAATGTATCTCTATGGGGAACGTTCAGCACCTACAGGGTGTGGAGGCCCTGAATGTAGGTGCACTAACACAGGAAGCACCTCTAGTGACCGTCTGAGTGACTGTAACTAGCAGTGTCACTTTGAAGCAATGTAAACACTGCCTTTTCTCTGAAAAGTCAGTGTTTACGTTGAAAAGCCTGTAGGGACATGCTATAGACACCAGTACCACCACATTAAGCTGTGTGTGTGCGTCTGCTAGTGAGTGAGCTTGCTTGCATGCGTGTGCCTGCTAGTGAGTGAGCTTGTGTTTTTATGTCAATGAGCTGATGTATATCAGTAAGATTGTTTGTCTATGAGGCTGTGTATCAATGAGCTTGTGTGTCATTGAAATGTCAGTGAAATTGCCTAGGTCTGCATGTGAGTATGCTTACTGTATAATTAAACGTTTTACCCTGAAAGGACCAATATTTTATATTAGAAAAAGCAATAAATATATATATATATATATATATATATATATATATTACTCAATCATCTGTCCTGGCAAGACATAGCCTTACATATTACACGCGACAACATATGGCGCAGTGACTTATGGGGCTGGCACAATTTTTTTTTCCAGGGCTGCTTTGTATCCCCAGTCCGGCCCTGGGGACAAACAATTTTTTCTTAGTTTTACATTTAATAATTTCTGCATACCAAGTGCACATAAAGAAACCTAACTCAAAACATATTTAATAATTAGTCTTGAATGTTAAAATGCCAAATATGTCTAGGATTTCAATTAATGTTTAGGAGTTATAAAACACATACTACAAGGAGTGAATTATGGTTTAAAGCCTACAACTGTCACAGCACTGCCATGTACTCACCCGCTCCTGGGTGCCCGCGGCATCCTCGCGGCGGAGTCTCTGCACTCGCCGCTCTGAGACCCCTCTCTCCGGTCTGTGGCGGTTCCCTCTCACCGCAGAGGTCCGCAGCGAGCAAGATGGCGCCCGCCACACAGACCCAGCGTTCTGCACAGGGGGGAGGACGAGAGCTGCAAACCTAGATGAACTTAATTTATCTCATTAATTTTCCAAACAGACAACACATTTCCCACTACTGCAAACACCCCATATTTGTATTCTGCTACTATGCTCGAGTGCAATGAAGCCCTGCATGTATATACTTTACCTTAATCCAGCTCCTAATTCTACCCATAATCCTACCTCCAAACCCTGTCCTAATGAATAGGATCTGAAGAAAAACTCCCAAATTGCATCCTAACATGAATGGATAAACTGTTCTAATTCTGTTATGATGAAATTCAGTAGTTTCAACAGTGTTTTAACGCCGAATGAAACAGCAGGAGAAAGGTGAGAATTGTGGGAAAATTGCTTTGATCACAGGAAATGGAGTGGACTTTGCTCCTCCCCTGGGTCAAAGCTGGTCAAGTGTAGGAAAAATCCCACCTTTTAAGGCATTCTCTCTGCTGATGTCAGTACTGATGCAGGAGACTGGGGGTAGTGATAGAAATACCATAGGCGTGCGCACGGGCTGTGCCGGGTGTGCCTGGGCACACCCTAAACCCCGCGGCACGCCTATGTATATTGAGACCGGCAGGGGAGATCTCAGGATCTCCCCTGTTGGCTCATGCTGAGCCGGCGCTATCCGAGCGCCGGCTATGCTCTCAGCCTCCCTCCCCACGACCCACATGCAGGGAGGGAGGGAGGCAGGAGAGGACCCGGCGGAGCTATTGCCGGCAGCTCCGCCGGGTTCCTCTCGCGAGATATGAGCGTTGCCACGGCAACGCTCAAATCTCGCGAGAGTGAACTCTAGCCCCACAGGGGCTAGAGTTCACTCTCCACTGGACCACCAGGGACGGAATCAGCAGCAACAAGGATCCCCCCTCCCTACAAAAGGTAAGAAGGGAGGGGGGATAGCAAGTCATGTACCCCAACCTCCACCCCCACAATCACCCACCCACATACAGCACACACACATACAGCACACACAGACATACAGCACACATACAGCACCCACACACATACAGCACCCACACACATACAGCACCCACACACATACAGCACCCACACACATACACAGCACCCACAGACACACAGCACCCACACACATACAGCACCCACAGACATACACAGCACCCACACACATACACAAGCACCCACAGACATACAGCACCCACAGACATACACAGCACCACAGACATACAGCACCCACAGACATACACAGCACCCACACACATACAGCACCCACACACATACAGCACCCACACACATACATCACCCACACACATAGAGCACCCACAGACATACACAGCACCAACACACATACAGCACCCACACACACATACAGCACCCTCATAAACACACACAGCACCCTCACACACAGCACACAAACAGCACCCTCACACACACACAGCACACTAACAGTACCCTCACAAACACAAACAGGACCCTAACAAACACACACACAGCACACTACCAGTACCCTCACACACAAACAGCACCCTCACACACAGTACATTAACAGCACCCTCACAACGCACACACACACAAACAGCACCCTCACACACAGTACATTAACAGCATCCTCACAAGCACGCACACACAAACACCCTCACCACATAGCACACTACCAGCACCGTCACACACACATCACACTAACAACACCCTCACACAGCACACACACACACACACACACACAGTGTGTGTATGTGTGTATATATGTGTATGTATGTATATATATATACACATATATATATATATATATATATACATACATACATATATATATATGCGGCGTGTGCTTGTGCTTTAGGGTGCACACCCTAATGCAATAGGCTGCGCATGCCTATGAGAAATACCAAGGCTGAGTGAGATAGTTCAGCCACGATATTTAAAGGGCACTGCTCATAACTCATCTATCAGTATCCCCCAGAAATCAAAAGATACCAAGAGTTCTTTGGAACCTGCAGGTATTTAACCCCATCATGGTACATTTAGTGCATGGTGGTCTATGCCATCACTGGGCACTGTCATTCTGTCATTAAATGGTAAAATAAACTGTGAATTGTGGTGAATTGGAATCCAAACTGCAACATTTTAGACATAAATAGAAATTGGAAAAATTCTTCAGTTCAACTCCTTTTCCATATAATATATTGTTTTAATCTCAGCATTCACGATTTTCAAATCACTTCCATTGTGTATTGTCACCGTGACACTTTTTTACCATGAGCTATCACTTTGCACTTTCACCAGTTTTAGTTTTCATTTCAGTTTATATGTAGCTCAGTTAGAAAAATATAGGAGCACACAACCAAAGTTGCAGAAGATTTAGAAAGTAAAGGTGGGCGTAGCAACCCCCCAGGTAGCCACAGTAGCTCATACCATGTGTAGTAAAAATATATCTCTTTATGTCATTAAAATTGGTGTCCGTAAAACAAAATACATTGTTTCATCATACGGCTATGATTTGACATGAGAAGGTTAATCAATGTTGCAGCTTTATATTTATTGTTACATTTAAATATTAGCCTATTATGACTTCCAGTTGTGTGTTTTTGGGTTTTTTTTTTAAAGTTAAAACAAAACACCCTTTTTCTTAACATTGTCATGATTTGGAATGAAAGGTTAATTACTGTAGTTAGTATAGCCTTACTGTTAAGCCTAAATATAGTAACATAGTTTGGTAGCTTACACAGGGGTGACACCTAGTGGCTCGACATTTTTTTTTTTCTCGCCAAGTTTTGATTACAAACATTCTGAATGGAAAAAAGTAATTCGGCTCCAGGGCTAGATTGGGGATTCCAAAGCAGCCCTGGAAAAAAAAATCTATGCCAGCCCCATAAGTCATTATGCCATATATTGTCGCATGTAATATGTAAGGCCATGTCTTGCAACCCTAGATGATTGATATATATATATATAAAACCAAACGGATCTTGCACTCCACCAATTCAATATTCAATGCCCGGTGCTTGTCAGCCAAAAATGCTAAAAATATTGCCAGAGACATCTCCTGACGAAAGCTTGAGGGGATCAAGCTGAAACGTTGACCTTGTGTTGTTTTAGTGGAGGTAATAAAAGTTATATTTTATATTAGTCCTTGGAGTGCTATCTCTGGCAATATTATATATATATATATATATATATATAGCTTTTTCCAATATAAAATATTGGTCCTTTCAGAGTAAAATTTTTAATTATACAGTAAGCATACTCACATGCATACACAGACAATCTCACTGACACAAGCTGATTGATACACAGCCTCATACATAAGGTTATTGACATAAAAACACAAGCTCACTCAGTAGCAGGCACACACACACAAGGAAGCGCGCGCACACACACAGCTTAATGTAGTGGTACTGGTGTCTATAGCCTGTCCCTGCAGGCTTTTTAATGTAAACACTGACTTTTAAGAGAAAAGGCAGTGTTTACATTGCTTCCTAGTGACAGACACTCAGACGGTCACTAGAGGTGCTTCCTGTGTCAGTGCGGATTGGCTGAGATCATCAAGCTTGATGATCTCAGCCGTAGAGGCAGGGCCAGGCGAGGGGAGACCAGCATAACGTGAAAAAAAAAAGTGAGTAAAAACACACATACACACACACATACCATGACAGACACACACCATGACACAGACAGACTGTGACACAGACAGAAACACACACACACCATGACAAACAGACACACCATGACACAGACAGACACACACACACACCATGACAGACACACACCTTAAAAAAGACACACACACACACACCATAACACAGACAGACCGTGACACACAGACACACACACCACGACACAGAGAGACTGTGACACAGACACACACACCGTGACACAGACACACATTACATGACACAGACAAACACACACACACACCATGACACACACAGACTGTGACACAGACAGACACACATTACATGACAGACACACACCATGACACAGACAGACCGTGACACACAGACACACACACCACGACACAGAGAGACCGTGACACAGACACACACACACACCGTGACAGACAGACACACATTACATGACACAGACAAACACACACACACACCATGACACACACAGACCGTGACACAGACAGACACACATTACATGACAGACACACACACACCATGACATAGACACACATTGCATGACACAGACAGATGCACACACCATGACAGACAGTGACACACACACCATGACACAGAGACACAAACAATGACACAGACACACATTGCTGACACAGACAGACACTCACACACCATGACAGACACACACACACACATACAAAATTTCTACCTGTGGGGAGCTCCTTTGGCGGCCGCAGGGTCTGCTGGCTGTTCTTGCGGCCGCAGGGGGAGCTGGCTGTTGTGTCTCTGCTCCCCCTCCCCTGCGCGCCGCTTAATGAGACCAGGGCCGGTTCAGGACCGGTCCTCAAGGGGATTTTTCTGATGATGGTCCTGTACCGCCACCGGTTGGGAAGGGGTTAAAAAGGACAAATGTTTTGGGGGAAATTGGCAGATATGTAGCATACAGTATGCAATCCATCTACAATCACACACAGTACACAATCCATCTACATTCACAGATATGGGCACACCAGACAAAAAAGGAGCGTGAGGAAAGATAGCATTAAATGTAGAAATCCAAACCGTTGTTTTTAAATCTGCCCTTAAAATAAGGCTCCTCCATCTTAGCACCCTGTCTATCATTGTTAGAAATGTAATAACAGGTTGAACACAAGTAACTGGTGCTTTTCAGTGTTTTACAATGGTTTAATGGTTCTTGCTTTAGTGAATAATGCTGAAAATCCATGTACTGAATATATACTTTTTCACACGATATCAGCTAAAAGTCTTGTGAATTAGCTAAGTTGTCAATCAAAATTAGTAAAGGACAGAATCACATACGGCATTTTAATAAATACATAATTTTACTCTATAGAAGTCCCACAGTAGACAGACATTATGAACTATTCGGGAACCGAACGAGACAAGAAGCAATCCTTGAATGCTCCCCCTGGACGGCATTCGGCAAACGAACGGGCAGCCACCCAGGATCCGCACGCATAGTGGCTTCTCTTGCAGTTTTCATACATAGTTAGCGACATGTGAACGTTCTAACTAAACATTCTAACTGTGATCTTGCGGTGGTCCCCGTTCGGGAGACAAATAGAACCTGTTCGTAGGAGCTCTTCTGAACAGGGTGCACGTAGCTTTACAAGTACAACAAAGGGTCAGGACAGGGAAAACACACAAAAGGGATGTCAGAACAGCACACACACTACAGGGTAATCTGGTCAGTAAACAGTTTAGCGGGGGTTCCGCTACACAGTCTTTTTTTCCCCCTGCCCTTCACAGTAGCTTGGAAGGAGTCTGCTTAAGCAGCCCTATAGTTTTTGTTTATGCTCACCAAGCCAATATTTTCATAGCCCTGCCAGGGTACAGCCATTAATCCCTGAAGACTAAGCAACAGCGTCTCTGAGTTGCCAGCATGGGTGCCCCTTTTAGTGACATGGGGTCAGACCCAATCTCTCCCTCAGGGGATGAAATTGGTCCACTGCATACATGAGGTCCTCTCAGGGTTCCGCCTCTTATCCTTGAAGACCCAGCAACAACACATCTTTATGATTTGCCAGCCTTGGTATTCCCTTTTGTGACAGGGGGTATGACCTGACTTTCTCCCTTAGGGGGTGAGAGTGGTCCACTGCATATATGAGACTCAGCCAGGGTTCATACTCTAAGCCCTGAAGGCCCAGCAACAGAACATTTCTATGAGTTGCCAACCTGGTTACTAAAGGTATTTAGTGACCGGGGGTCTGACCTGACTCTCTCCCTCAGGGGATGAATGAGGCACAGCCAGGGTTCAGCCTCTTATTCCTGAAGACCCAGCAACAGCATATCTCTATGAGTCGCCAGCCCAGGGTAACCTCTTTAGTAAACGGGGGGTCTGACCTAACTCTCTCCCTCAGGGAGTGACAGTGGTCCACTGCAAACATGAGGCCAAACCTGGGATAAGGCTCTTATCCCTGAAGACCCAGGAAACAGCACTTCCATAAACTGACCACCTGGTTGTGTGGAGCGTTGCCGTGCGTTACCATGGCAACACTCCACACAGCATCGCTGAAGGACCTGTCCTCCATACTTACCACCACTGGACCACCAGGGATGGCTGTGTTCCCTCCCTCCCCTTCACCAAAGGTAAGAAGAAGGGAGGGGGGATACTGATTTAATACGCTTCTAAAAAAAATGTATCTTCATCCCCCCCACCAGAGCACCCCTACCCCCCAACAGAGCACCTCTACCCCCAACACAGCACCCCTACCTCCAACACAGCACCTCTACCCCCCAACACAGCACCTCTACCCCCCAGCTTACAGCACCCCTACCCCAGCACAGCCTCCTAATAACCCCTCAACACAGCACCCCCTACCCCCCAGCACAGCACCTCTTCCCCCCACACACAGCACCCCCCCACCCCCACACACAGCACCCCTACCCCCACACACACACCACCCCTACCCCAACACAGCACCCACCCCCCACACACAGCACCACACCCCACACAGCCACCCCTACCCCCACACACAGCACCTCTACCCCCCACACACAGCACCCCTACCTCCCCCACACACAGCACCCCTTCCTCCCTCACACACAGCACCCCTGCCCCCCACACACAGCACCCCTACCTCCCCCACAAACAGCACCCTTGCCCCCACACACAGCACTGCTGCCCCCCACACACAGCACCCCTCACACACAACACAGCACCTCACACACACACACCCTTACACACAAACACATACACTGCACCCCTCAATGCAGTATATGTGTGTGTATTCAGCAGTGTGTGTTTGTGTGTGTATTCAGCAGACTGTGTGTGTATTCAGCAGACTGTGTACTCAGCAGACTGTGTGTGTGTGTATTCAGCAGTGTATGTATTCAGCAGTGTGTGTATTCAGCGGACTGTGTGTGTGTGTGTGTATTCAGCAATGTATGTATTCAGCAGTGTGTGTATTCAG